>CM065594.1:156684198-157284198 GCA_033119425.1 Bufotes viridis
TGCAGCCGGACTATTAACAAATATTCACCAGTGGTGTAGTGAACTGAATTTAAAAACTACAACTGCCCCCGACATGTTTCGCCAGACTTCTGGCTTCTTCAGGGTAACGGGCAGCAATGAGTGTCCCCGCCAAACTGGAGGATTATATAGTCTGTGTTTAGATTGACAGGATTGTTATCCTATCATTGTAAGGGGTGACAGGAGTGGCCAGCCAATTTTATTGGGTATAGAGCAACCCAAACAGGGAAGAATTCCCAATCATGAGCGTCCCTACATTCACATTCACTGACGTGCTGCACACTAAAATCCTGCGCAAACACTTAGAATAAAACAGCTTATACCCTTAGAGCTGCGTGTGTCCTGTGCTAGCCGAAGATGTGCACACACTCTGTCTGGCAGGCATGCTGATGTTGATACGTTCGATAAGTATAAGAGCGCATGTCTGCGCGGAATAGCAATGCGCACTAGCTTGGTCTAATGACTCTCTAGTGTGGCCTTACTGCGCTGTCACTACCTGCGCACAGACTCAGACTACAGTCAACGTGACAGTATCTAACTAAAGGAGGGTATTCTGTGCAGTGTAACAGTGCACTGAGACTCTGGCTGTAAAGCAGATTAATCCTAGAAGAAAGAGGATATTCTGCACAAGGAGCGATGCACCCAGACACTGACTGCAAATCAAAGAGAGTACTGCTATGCTACGCCACTCTTTATGTGTTTTAAATAAGTATCGAGCAGAGTACAAAATTATACACTATGTATAAGCAATGTGCACGGACACAAAGTGCCATAGCCGGTGCAGATCACATAAGGTGCCTATTGTTACATTGTGAATAGTGTGCAGGGGCTTGATTGTACTATAATAGCAGCGTCATCAACAGTAACAACTGAAGAAAATATAATGCCACTGTGGTTTATATAGTGGTGTGGAAAGCACAAAATTTATTTTCCTCAATGGGATACACCAATCTCTTATTGCTTGTCCATTATGGGGGTGGTGGCTCTATAGTGTAACTGTCATATTTACACCCAAATTAATTAGTTAAGGGCCTAGTGTACAAGTTTATCCCTTATATGAGGAAACAAGGCCTCTATAGTTTGGATTTTATTCCACCAAAGCGGTATTTAATTAGTGATCATCACAGTAATTGGGGTACACAAGGTTTCTTGCTCAAATCATATCTAATAATGCAGGTGAAAATTAACACCATGAAAAAATGAAAAAACAACAAACCAAAACCCTCTCTCCTACGTTCTTAAAGAAAAGCAGTGAAAGCAAAACCTTCATTAAGTCCTTTTGGATTGAGACTGTCAATGCAATAGATCCACCTAGTCTCTTCTTGCAGTAGGATGGCATCCAAATCACCTCTTCTTGCACCCAAAGGTTTTCTTACAGATTCCTAAAATTTGAGAGTCTTGTAGTCTCCAACATGATATGTCCTAATGTGTCTGGACACACCAAGTTGGTGCGCATTGCTATTCCGCACAGACATGCGCCCTTATACTCATCCAAGTGGTTTACAAGGTTGTGCACAGCCGAGGTTGGCGCAGCGTATCAACATCAGCATGCCTGCCAGACAGAGTGTGTGCTCATCTTCGGCTAGTGCAGAACACACGCAGTTCTAAAGGTATAAGCTGTTTTACTCTAAGCGTTTGCGCAGGATTTTAGTGCGCAGCATGTCAGTGAATGTGAATGTAGGGACGCTCATGATTGGGAATTCTTCCCTGTTTGGGTTGCTCTATACCCAATAAAATTGGTTGGCCACTCCTGTCACCCTTACAATGATAGGATAACAATCCTGTCAATCTAAACACAGACTATATAATCCTCCAGTTTGGCGGGGACACTCATTGCTGCCCGTTACCCCTGAAGAAGCCAGAAGTCTGGCGAAACATGTCGAGGGCAGTTGTAGTTTTAAATTCAGTTCACTACACCACTGGTGAATATTTGTTAAAAGTCCGGCTGCACTATACTACTTATCTGTTATGCGGTCTAGATTGCCACAGTATCAAGCTGTGGCCATCACTGATTGCGGGGCTAGTTGTCAGACTTTGCCTGCCAGTTTGCACGAATAGGCACCTGCCTGGTGTACAAATGTGATAGTGGTTGAACTTATACGTGTTCCCACCTAACAGTTGTGGTTTGGCTGTATCAGACAGCAATAGACCTTGTAATTAGTAACACAGTATACTGTGCATTCTGATTAAAAAGGTGGGAGATAGTGCACGTCTCCTTACCCCTCCATTGATTAGTATTTACATCACCAGCAGAGTGGCAACTGTAATTTTAATCCCTTTTGTTTTGGCTTACTAATAGAATAGCACACATTTATATTATATATATTTTTATGTTTAATGAATAATAAAAGTGAAGTCTTAATTTAGACCTGGGTCAAGATAGGTTTTTGCCTAGGCATTTTTAAATAAAGCGTGTAAATTAACCTTACCCAGGTTAGGTCCCAATTATGAGCATATGTAGATCCGTTCACTTCATACGACATCTTCGAGGTCATTGTAACAAATATTTGGTTGCCCTCGAATAGCGTGATGGAGTCATTCAGCTCCATTGGAGTTACTCATGAGACCAGCAACGGGCCATTGGGACGTCACTGCAGATATCCTGTCTACATTCAAGCCCACTATACATGATGAACCTTTTACACTGTGTAGCTGGTTTGAAGATATGTACAGAAGGGTTACTGAAGGATCAAGGTATCGGAATTCCACAGGGTATGATACATATGTTTGTGGAAAAATTACCATACCTTGAATCCGTGCAATCCGACTGAGTGCAGCTAGAGAGCCATCCCTCACTTATGCGGCTATGATTAGTGAGCAGTGTAGACAGGATACGCTGTACAATAAGGAATCTGTCAAAGTGAGGGAGCGTGTGCCTGTACACGTTAAATCTCAAGATGAACATATACAGCACACAAAAATCTAATCCAACTGTTTGCCCCACGGCCCAGCCATTGGAAAAGACAGGAAGCATTCAATGCTTCCTGTGTTTCAATTTGGGCACATAAAGAGAATTGTCCTCAATGGCCACAAAATAATCGTGCAAATCCTGAGAAAATTGGCAATAATAATGGTTTCAAGATGAAACCTAACTATGCCAAATTAGTGGCGGAACAGGTTGAGAAAAATCTGGGGCATTCACAAGGCCAGACACCAAAACATGTGACCATTTTGAATACCCCAGCCCATACAGTAGGGGGTGTGAAATCAAATGAATCCACGCCAAGTGCTCAGGGTAAGAATTCACAATTGGCAGTATGTACCGCACAGGTACATACTGGGAGTCTGGTGCAAATTGATTGAAGATCGGGGTCCCTAAAGATCTGGCACCAGTATGTCTCATCATACTGGATTCTTCAGGTAGACCCCACATAAAAGCCCGGATAAAGGAGCAAGATGCTAAAATCATGCTTGACACTGGTGCAGAAATCTCCATTACCAACGTCAAACATGATTTACACCCCAACAGCCCTCAGTGTGTGGAAAACGGATTTGATCACCTCAAGCGGGGGTGAAGGCCCACAGAATTTAAGAGGTAATAGTCAAGATTGCCAGATATATGACCCTTATGATCCCAAATGTGGTATTACCCTGGTTCTGACAACATCATCGGAACCAACGTAATGACCCAAAATGGGTGGATCCTAGATTTGGCAAACTGTATTGTATGGAAAGGCCCCAGACAATCCCAGGTGTTTGTCATTCAACGGCAGTGTCTGGGACCACCTTTGGGGACCTTCTACTGACATGCTCGAGCACAACTGGCCGGAGGTTTGACACAATCCAGACCTCAAGCCCATTGTATATGAACATCCCGATCTGTGGGCCCAGAGAAAAATGACTGTGGCAGACTAATTGGAGTTCAGATGGACATACAAGGTCCCAACCCTTCACCCCGATGCCAATACCACTTTCCGCCAGAAGCGACCTATTCATTTATGGACACTGTCCAAGAATTGAAAACAAGGGGTGTGGTCATAGCGGGTATTTTTAAATGCAACAATGCCCTCTGGCCAGTAAAGAAGAAGGACACCAATGCATGGGGGCTCAACATAGACCTCTGGGTCCTTAACAAGTACACCCCAATATCCACTCCAGTTGTGGCACAGACTCCCGACATCATGGCCAGAATCAGCGTCAAAAGTCGCATATTCTCGACCATACATGTTGCCGATGGGTTCTTTTCTATTGAACTTACAGAAAACTGCAGGTACAAATTTGCCTTTACGGTGGGGGACAAACAGTACATGTTTGCTGTACTCCCCCAGGAGTTCCACAGCAGTCCCACGTATTTTCAATAGGCATTTGCGGCCGTACTGAGTGTCTTTTCACGTCCGGAATGTCTTCTACAATATGTGGACGACTTGATCTTACAAACAGAAACCATAGAAGAACACTTGGTTCTGCTGAAAGAGCTATTGGGACTCCATGGCAGGTCAGGACTCAAGTTGAGTCCCCACAAGGCAAATTTGGCCAAAACAGAGGTGACTTTCCTTGGGGTCCAAATTTCTTTTGGAGCCAAAGGAATGCATGACTGCCTGAGTGGAAGCCATTGTAAAGATACCTAGGCCTGGCACACTACAGGATTTGAGAAAATTCCTGGGAGTGGCTAACTTCATGAGGGAGTTCATAGAGGATTTTGTAGCCAAAGCAAAACCCCTCTATGACCTCCTTCGAGTAGAAGAGCCTTCTCTCAAGGGGCGGTCTGATGCTCAAGAAGAGGCCTTTTCTAACCTTGAAAAGGAACCTCTCCTCTGCGCCTGCACTGGCCATTCCCCATCCAGAAGGGGAAATGGCCATAACGGCGTATTATAGCGGTCCTTCTATAGCAGATAAGGTACGAGACTAGACCGCTGGGATACTTCACTAGGCTACTTTTGCCCATTGAACAAGGGTTCGATGAGTATATTCTAGGCTTCAGGCCCCTCACCTTGCAGACTCCACACTCTCCTTAGGCCCTCCTGCTCCGTGATACACTTCCTAGAGTCCCCAACAGAGATTCGGGAGGTGGATTATGGATCTGCCTGGGGCGGGAGATCCACAAAGCCAAGTATGTTCTGTCCCAGTTACTGAACATGACTAGAACTGAACATGACTTTGGAAAACCAGCGCAAATGCACCACAAGTGTTCAGGACTGACCGACATCCAGAAGACAGAGTCATCATTGTTGATGGCTCTAGATTCTATATGGATGGGACATATGTGACAGGTTTTGCTGTGCTGGATGAGACCACAGGTACCCAGTCTCGTCAGGTTGCCAGGTCATATATCTGCACAGTGAGCTGAACTGGAGGCTTTCAAGGAAGCTTTGCTCCTTCAACCCCCAGGGAAACGAACTGTATAAATTGACAGTTCATATGTAGTTTGCTGCCTCACCCTGCACCTGGACACATGGAAGAGATGAGGATTTGTGGACAGCCAAAACAAACCTCTGGCTCATATGTTGGTCCTGAAAGAACTGTGGGAACGGGGCATGGCACACCCGGCGGAAGCAGCCATTATTAAAATCCCTGCGCATCAAAAAGGGGACGAGCCTTTGATGCTAGGCAACAACAAGGCAGATGAATTGGCCAAACTAGCAGCCGTGTCTGGGATCCTTCGGGAACCAGGCACTGAGCCGCTACCAGCTTACCAGATTGCAGTAAGAGAAAACAATTTGAAAGATGGCCATGTGTCATTTGAGGAGGAACAATCTAAAGATCCTCTTCTGATGACACACATGACATCACCACAGCATCCCTGGTCAATACGACAAGGGATCCTGTGTTAAGATACCGGTACACAACAACTTCCTCTTCCCATTGTGCTGCAGCATCTACAAGCAGAACTGACGAGACTGAACCACCAACTGTTTGGGCACCTTGGCCGGGATAAACTCTTGTCTCTCCTGAGTGACAAATATAACTGGGCAGGAATGTCCAATACAGTGGAGGAGGTTACCAAATAGTGCCTGGTATGCGCTCAAGTGAACCCAAGGGCATCTGCCCTGAGACCGGTGTTCATCACGGGAAAAAAATTTGTCCTATACACCTGGAGAATTTCCGTGGGTGACTTCAGAGTTGACGATTGGGATCACAGATGTGAGGTGTTTGTAAGGTACCAAATTGATATGATAAGAGGTTGGATAGAGGCGGGGAAAGAGGTAAGAAAAGATGACCCCGAAATAGGAAATACAAGGGGAGAAGAGATCTGATAGCCATGGGATTAGGCGGAGGTGCATTGGGAGTGGGCGCTCCGAACACTATGGATATGGAAGTCATGAGAAATAAACCTGGGGATTTTGCGCAAAATGCCAGGGAAGGATTCAAGACCCAGCTTGATGTAAACCACGTCCTTAAGGGTTTGCAGCACATAGATCTACGAGAGAAGTTTAGAAGTAGTGATGTCGCGAACATAAAATTTTCGCAATTGTTCGCGAACGGGCGAGCGGGCGAACCGCCATAGACTTCAGTTGGCAGGCGAATTTTAAAACCCACAGGGACTCTTTCTGACCACAATAGTGATGGGAAAGTTGTTTCAAGGGGTCTAACACCTGGACTGTCGCATGCCGGAGGGGATCTATGGCAAAACTCCCATGGAAAATTACGTATTGGACGCAGAGTCGGGTTTTAATCCATAAAGGGCATAAATCAACTAACATTCCTAAATTGTTTGGAATAACATGCTTTAAAACATCCAGTGTGTGTATACGATCAGGTATGATGTTGTATCGATCAGGTAGTGTAAGGGTTACGCCCACTTTACAGACATTGACAGACCAAACTCCCTTTTAATGGACCGCAAACAATCGCAAACAGTTCATTTGCACAACCGCAAACTCCCCATTTGCACAAGGTTGGATACCAAGCTAGCCACATCCCGGTGATGTCATTGAAGGTTTCTTCCTCCACCCAGCCACGTACAACACCAAGGGTCCCCGAAAGGTGAATTGAATTGATTTTTCGAACGGGGAGATGGTTAATAAAACGCTGGCTCCCTCCCCTTGTTTTTATCCACGGTCACTGCGTCTGCGCCGTGCAATTTGCTGTCACACGCGATATGAGTGTTATTTTCTGTAGTACTATTCTCATCAGTTTAATCCCTCTAACGTCCCCAATCTGGGGCCATTTATTGAATAGATGTTTCAAACGGGAGATGGTTAAAAACGCTGGCTCCCTCCCCTTTGTTTTTATCCACGGTCACTGCGTCTGCGCAATGCAATTTACTGTCACACCCGATATGAGTGGTATTTTCTGAAGTACTATTCTCATCAGTTTAATCCCTCTAACGTCCCCAATCTGCTGGCCATTTATTGAATAGATTTTTCGAACGGGAGATGGTTTAAAAACGCTGGCTCCCTCCACTCTGTTTTAATCCACGGTGACTGCGTCTGCGCCGTGCAATTTACTGTCACACCCGATATGAGTGGTATTTTCTGTAGTACTATTCTCATCAGTTTAATCCCTGTTACATCCCATATCAGGGATTGCCTTTGTGAAAAAAATTTAGCTGTTGAAGATTGGGTGTCCTGTCAAAGCCAGTCAACTATGTCCTCAGAATTTTTCGGGTTCAGGGTACGTGGCCTCTGAACACTAGGCATTGTTCCAGGGACAGTGGAAATCACAGCACCACGACCACGACGGCCCCTGCGGGTGTGGCCTGCCTCTGCCTGTCATTATTTTTTAGATAAGTGGTACTACGCGTGCTAGGTACTGTGCCACCCGGTATCAGTGGTGGGCACTGGCAGTGGGCACACTACAGTCTGTGGAAGTGGGCCTGACACACACTGGCAGCAGGCAAGCAACTGAAATTAGACTAATGTGTAAAAATTAAATGCCTTATTTATCGGCAAGCTACTGTGCCACCCGGTATCAGTGGTTGGCACTGGCAGTGGGCACACTACAGTCTGTGGAAGTGGGCCTGACACACACTGGCAGCAGGCAAGCAACTGAAATTAGACTAAAGTGTAAAAATTAAATGCCTTTTTTGATGCAAAGTCCTGTGCCACACGGGATGACAGGGGTGGGCACTGGCAGTGGGCACACTACAGTCAGTGGAAGTCGGCCTGACACACACTAGCAGCAGGCAAGCAACTGAAATTACACTAAAGTGTAAAAATTAAATGCCTTTTTTGATGCAAAGTCCTGTGCCACACGGGATGACAGGGGTGGGCACTGGCAGTGGGCACACTACAGTCTGTGGAAGTCGGCCTGACACACACTGGCAGCAGGCAAGCAACTGAAATTACACTAAAGTGTAAAAATTAAATGCCTTTTTTTGATGCAAAGTCCTGTGCCACACGGGATGACAGGGGTGGGCACACTACAGTCAGTGGAAGTCGGCCTGACACACACTAGCAGCAGGCAAGCAACTGAAATTACACTAAAGTGTAAAATTGTGGGAGTCGCTCTGGTAGACAGCGGTGCGGGTGCAGTTTAGAGGCAAAACAAGGAGTCCAGATTGTGCATCAAACAGTGTTTTATTCACACTTGCACACCAGAAATGAAAACAGTCTCTTGGTGACAGTTCATACACAACAGAAATCATGTGGAAAAACCAAAAACAGGCCAACACACGGTCCAGTCACCTTGGGTGGTTTAGGTGCGGGTTCACACCTAGCAGTCGGCTCAGCCGCAGGCGATTCCACCTTCAGGTCGCAGGGCAACACCACCTTGCTGAGCTCCTTCCTCCAGGACAGAGAATTCCTCAGCCCTGTTTGCAGGCTCCAGGATAATCACACACCCCCAGACACAGCTGCTGGCTGCATTTTATACCCAGCCCCAAAACATGGACTGGACCGTGGGAGCAGCCACCCACCCTACTCTTTAGCTGCTCCCAGTAAGAGCCGGCCCGGATCGGCTTTGCAGCCATGCTATTTAACAGAGCAGCACTAGCTGCTGCAGACCAAAACCCCGGCTCTTACCTCACCGAGGCCAGCAACCTCGGTGACACGTACCTGCTATCAAAAACAACACCTTGCACCCTCTTACACACCCCCTTTGTTCAACCCTGAGGGGTGAACACACGTGAGGCAGTGGACGCGGGACAGGGCATCTGCGTTGCCCTGCAAGCGGCCTGCCCTGTGTTCCACGAAGAATTTGAAATTCTGAAGAGATAGGAACCACCTGGTGACCCGAGCATTCCTCTCCTTGGCCTGACTCATCCATTTGAGGGGGGAATGGTCGGTCACCAGACGGAACCTCCTCCCTAACAGGTAGTAGCGGAGACTTTCGAGTGCCCACTTGATAGCCAGGCACTCCCTCTCCACTATACTATATCTGGACTCGGCGGGATTGAGCTTACGGCTCAGGAAGACAACGGGATGTTCTTCCCCGTTGACCTCCTGAGACAGTACCGCACCGAGGCCTACCTCCGAGGCGTCGGTCTGTACGACAAACTCCTTGTTGAAGTCGGGTGTCACCAAAACCGGGGACCCACACAGGGCCGACTTCAACGCGGCAAAAGCCTCCTCCGCCTTCTCACTCCAGCTAACCCTCCCAGACTTTCGCCCCTTCAAGAGGTCTGTCAACGGCGCTGCTATTGTGGCAAAGTGGGGCACAAACCTCATGTAGTAACCTACAATCCCCAGGAACGACTTTACCTGCCTGGTGGTGACCGGTCGGGGCCAGTTACGAATGGCCTCTACCTTGGTTACCTGAGGTTTGATGACTCCCGCCCAATTACATATCCCAGATATTTTGTCTCCTCTAACCCTATGGAGCACTTCTTTGGGTTAGCGGTCAGTCCGGCTTTCCTCAGGGCATCCACTACCGCCTGCACCTTGGGTAAATGGCTTTCCCAGTCGGTGCTGTGGATGACTACATCATCTAAGTAGGCCGAGGCGCACCGACGATGTGGTCGCAGCACTATGTCCATTAACCTTGGAAAGTGGCGGGGCGCCATGCAGGCCAAAGGGTAACACCTTGTAGTGATACAGGCCCTGCGGGTAACAAATGCGGTTTTTCCTTAGCCGACTCCGTTAAGGGTACCTGCCAGTACCCTTTAGTGAGGTCCAGCACAGAAAAATAACGGGCTTGTCCTAAACTTTCAACCAGCTCGTCTACTCGGGGCATGGGATACGCGTCAAACTTGGATACTTCATTTAACTTGCGAAAGTCGTTGCAGAACCGTAACGTCCCATCCGGCTTGGGTATTAGGACTATGGGACTGGCCCACTCACTTTTCGACTCCTCAATGACATCGAGCTTCAACATTAACTGTACTTCCTCCGCGATGGCCCGTCGCCGAGCCTCGGGTACCCGGTATGGTTTTAACCGGATCTTGGCCTGAGGATCAGTGACGATGTCATGTTGGATGAGAGACGTGCGGCCAGGGAGGTCCGAGAACACATCCGTGTTCCGACTGATGAACTCCCTGACTTCCTGAACTTGTTTGGAAGACAGGCTGTCTGCAATTTTTACCGTGGTTACTGCTTCACAGGCTTCGAACTGTGGGGCTGGACCCTTTTCACCTAGAAGCCCTGGCCGGGGCTGTGGTCGTCGGCTGTGTCCCTATCTTTCCACGGCTTAAGTAAATTCACGTGGTACACCTGCTCCGGCTTGCGCCGCCTGGCTGGTGTACTTTGTAATTTACTTCCCCTACTTTCTCGATCACCTCATAGGGGCCCTGCCACCTAGCTAGGAACTTGCTGTCAAGGGTGGGTACCAGAACCAAAACCCGATCTCCCGGATGGAAGCCCCGTACCCGAGCCTGACGATTATACACCCTACTCTGGGCTTGTTGCGCTGCCTCCATATGCTCCCGGACCAGCGGCAACACCCTTTCTATCCGTTCCTGCATCTGGGTGACATACTCAATGACACTTTTGTGGGGGACAGGCTGTTGTTCCCATGCTTCCTTGGCGATATCCAACAGGCCCCGAGGGTGTCTGCCATAAAGCAGTTCGAAGGGCGAGAACCCAGTAGAGGCCTGGGGTACCTCTCGCACTGCGAACATGAGATAGGGCAGAAGCAGGTCCCAGTCCTTCCCATCTCTAGACACCACCCTTTTAACATATTTTTTAGAGTTTGGTTAAACCTCTCAACAAGACCGTCTGTTTGCGGATGGTAAACGGACGTCCGTAACTGCTTTATACGCAACAATTTACACAGTTCCTTCATTACTTTGGACATAAAAGGGGTCCCTTGGTCTGTCAGAACCTCTTTGGCAGGCCCACACGGGAAAACATCTCCATTAACTCTTTGGCAATGAGCTTAGCTGAGGTATGTCGCAGAGGCACCGCCTCCGGATACCGAGTGGCATAGTCGAGAACTACCAGAATGTGTTGGTGGCCCCTGGCAGACTTTGGTACAGGCCCAACTAAATCCATAGCGATTCGCTCAAACGGTACTTCAATAATTGGCAGAGGTACCAGAGGACTACGGAAATGAGGCTGGGGGCTAGTTATCTGACAGGTTGGACAGTAGAGATGGCTCGAACTATCCGCCGGCGAACAGTTCCCGGCGAACATAGCTTGTTCGCGTTCGCCTCTGCCGGGCGAACATATGCGATGTTCGGTCCGCCCCTATACATCATCATTGAGCAAACTTTGACCCTGTACCTCACAGTCAGCAGACACATTCCAGCCAATCAGCAGCATACCCTCCCTCCCAGACCCTCCCACCTCCTGCACAGCATCCATTTTAGATTCATTCTGAAGCTGCAGTCTTAGTGAGAGAAGGGACAGTGTAGCTGCTGCTGATTTAATTGGGAAATCGATAGCTAGGCTAGTGAATTCAGTGTCCACTCCAGTCCTGAAAGACTCATCTGATCTCTGCTGTAAGGACAGCGTCCTGACAGCACCCCAAAAGCCCTTTTAGGGCTGCAACATTAGTCTGCTTTTTTCTCTCATATACATATTGCAGTTGCCTGGCCTGCCTGTGTGTGAGGAGCTGCAGGCCCACAGACTGTAGTGTGCCCACTGCCAGTGCCCACCCCTGTCATCCCGTGTGGCACAGGACTTTGCATCAAAAAAAGGCACTTAATTTTTACACTTTAATCTAAGGTTAGTTGCCTGCCAGTGTGTGTCAGGCTGACTTCCACTGACTGTAGTGTGCCCACTGCCAGTGTCCACCACTCATACCGGCTGGCACAGGACTTTGCATAAAAAGGCATTTAATTTTTACACTTTAGTGTAATTTCAGCTGCTTGCCTGCTGCTAGTGTGTCAGGCCGACTTCAACTGACTGTAGTGTGCCCACTGCCAGTGCCCACCCCTGTCATCCCGTGTGGCACAGGACTTTGCATCAAAAAAGGCACTTAATTTTACACTTTAATCTAAGGTTAGTTGCCTGCCAGTGTGTGTCAGGCTGACTTCCACTGACTGTAGTGTGCCCACTGCCAGTGCTCACCACTCATACCGGCTGGCACAGGACTTTGCATAAAAAGGCATTTCATTTTTACACTTTAGTGTAATTTCAGCTACTTGCCTGCTGCTAGTGTGTGTCAAGCCGACTTCAACTGACTGTAGTGTGCCCACTGCCAGGGTCCACCCCTGTCATCCCGTGTGGCACAGTACTTTGCATCAAAAAAGGCATTTAATTTTTACACTTTAGTGTAAAAATCAGTTGCTTGCCTGCTCAGTGTGTGTCAGGCTGACTTCCACAGACTGTAGTGTGCCCACTGCCAGTGCCAGCCACTGATACCAGGTGGCACAGTAGCTTGCTGATAAATAAGGCATTTAATTTTTACACATTAGTCTAATTTCAGTTGCTTGCCTGCTGCCAGTGTGTGTCAGGCCCACTTCCACTGACTATAGTGTGCCCACTGCCAGTGCCCACCACTGATACCGGGTGGCACAGTAGCTTGCCAATAAATAAAGCATTTACATTTTTACACATTAGTCTAATTTCAGTTGCTTGCCTGCTGCCAGTGTGTGCCAGGCCGACTTCCACAGACTGTAGTGTGCCCACTGCCAGTGCCCACCACTCATATCGGGTGTGACAGTAAATTGCACGGCGCAGACGCAGTCACCGTGGTTTAAAACAGAGTGGAGGGAGCCAGCGTTTTTAACCATCTCCCGTTCGAAAAATCTATTTAATAAATGGCCCCCAGATTGGGGAGTCGGGGACGTTAGAGGATTAAACTGATGAGAATAGTACTACAGAAAATACCACTCATATCGGGTGTGACAGTAAATTGCACGGCGCAGGCGCAGTCACCGTGGTTTAAAACAGAGTGGAGGGAGCCAGCGTTTTTTAACCATCTCCCGTTCGAAAAATCTATTCAATAAATGGCCCCTAGATTGGGGACGTTAGAGGATTAAACTGATGAGAATAGTACTACAGAAAATACCACTCATATCGGGTGTGACAGTAAATTGCACGGCGCAGGCGCAGTCACCGTGGATAAAAACAAAGGGGAGGGAGCCAGCGTTTTTTAACCATCTCACCGTTCGAAAAATCAATTCAATTCATCTTTTGGGGACCCTTGGTGTTGTGCGTGGCTGGGTGGAGGAAGAAACCTTCAATGACATCACCGGGACGTGGCTAGCTTAGTATCCAACCTTGTGCAAATGGGGAGTTTGCAGTTGTGCAAATGAACTGTTTGCGGTGCATTAAAGGGGAGTTTGGTCTGTCAATGTCAGTGAAGCGGGCGTAACCCTTACACTACCTGATCGATACAACATCATACCTGATCGTATACACACACTGGATGTTTTAAAGCACGTTATTCCAAACAATTTAGGAATGTTAGTTGATTTATGCCCTTTATGGATTAAAACCCGACTCTGCGTCCACTACGTAATTTTCCATGGGAGTTTTGCCATAGATCCCCCTCCGGCATGCCACAGTCCAGGTGTTAGACCCCTTGAAACAACTTTCTCATCACTATTGTGGCCAGAAAGAGTTCCTGTGGGTTTTAAAATTCGCCTGCCAATTGAAGTCTATGGCGGTTCGCCAAGTTCGCCCGTTCGCGAACATTTGCAGAAGTTCGCGTTCGCTGTTCGCGAACTGAAAATTTTATGTTCGCGACATCACTATTGGACAGGACTTACAATAATCTTCTACCTCCTTGAACACACCGGGCCAATAAAACCGCTGCAGTATGCGGTCCTGGGTTTTCTGCCACCCCAGGTGTCCCCCAAGAACATGTTGGTGGGCAAGCTCCATGACAAGCTTGCGATACGCTGTGGGCACCACCAACTGTTCAACAGGTTCACCTCGGACTTGGTTCACCCGATACAACATATCCTGTAGAACAATAAATCGTGGGAACATTAATTCAGCCCCTGGTTTCTGGGGTTTACCATCAATTTCAGCACATTCTCCCAGGCCCTGGTTAGGGTTTGGTCCCGGTGTTGTGCGGTCCCAAAATTTTCCCCGGAGACATTGAGGTCTGCCAACTCAGGTCCCGGTGGCAAGTCCTCCGTGTCTCCCACCATTACACTCAGTGGGGTTGTTTCCCCCTCTACCGCCGGAGCAGTGGTCACCCCTACCGCCGGCCCTTCAGACTCGGGCTCCCAGGGTTCTGGCCTTCCAGCGGTATCAGGCCACTCTGCTAGGGTCACCCTGTCTCGGGTCCCTCAGATACCTTTATTGCCGGCCACAGCGCCGGAAAACCAGGAAGTCCCTCCCAAGTATTAGTTCGTGTGGGAGTGTAGTAGCGACAGCCACCTCGTGGGTCCACCTACCAGCCGCTGTGGACAAAGTCACTAGTGCAGTGGGATAGTCTTTCAGGTCTCCGTGGATGCACAGGACCCCGACTTTACGGCCAGTATACTCCGCAGGCCGTACCAGGGCAGCCCTTACCAGGGAGACTAAACTCCCGGAGTCCAGCAGAGCCACCGCCAGCGAATCTCCCACCTCTACCTGACACAGGTGGTTATGGTCTTGTACCTCACGGGTGCCAGTTGCGCACAGCTTCCGTGCATACAAGGAGTGGCGACCCCGTAGTTCACCTCCATCAGCTCATCCCGACGCGGACAGTCGGCCCTGATGTGGCCGGGCTCCTGACACCTCCAGCATACCACGGGAGGCGGGCTCGCAGAGGGTATATTCCGTGCAGGCCGCTCTGTCGCCGGACGTTGGAACTGGGGCAGAGGCCTCCGGGGTTTAACTGACCCCTTCCCAGCAAGACTCCCCTGCAGGTTTCTGGTGGCCTCGTGCCGCTCCACCAGGTCGACCATCTCCAGGGCATTGGTGGGCGATACCTGGCCGATCCAGTGCTGGAGAGGGTAAGGCAAAGCCCTCCAGAAGACATCGGCTAACAGGCGGTCGAGCATAGCAGTGGGAGTCAGTATGTCTGGCTGCAGCCATTTTTGCAACCGTTGTAGCAAGTCATAGTATTGTGGCCGGGCGGGTTCAGCGGGTTAAACTCCCACTGATGCACCCGCTGGGCCGGACCAAAACATTCACCCCCAGTCTTGCCAGGATCTCACCTTTCACAGTCGGGTAGTCAGCTGCTTGGTCACCTGGGAGGTCAAAAAATACTTGCTGGGGTCCAGGCGCCAGGAACGGAGCGATGACCTCTGCCCACTGTTCTCGGGGTAATTTCTCCCTCACGGCCACCTTCTCGAACACCGCCAGATAGGTCTCAACATCATCCGAGGGTCATCTTAGGGATCGCGGTGCGGACAGCTTTCCGGGCATCGTGGGCGCGGTGGGGCGCTCCTGCCGCTTGCAGCGCCATCACGTGCTGTAGCAGTAGCTGGTTGGTCTCCCGCTGCTGCACGTTAGCCTCTATGAGGGCTTTCACAGCCGCCTCCATTTTGTCGGGGATCACAGGCTGCAACTTTGCCGGCTTAATATAGGACATTCACTTTTGCCCAGCAAAAACAAAGTTCGGCGTTCACGCCAGCCTCACTGCGCATGCCCGCATCCGACACCAAATGTGGGAGTCGCTCTGGTAGACAGCGGTGCGGGTGCAGTTTAGAGGCAAAACAAAGGAGTCCAGATTGTGCATCAAACAGTGTTTTATTCACACTTGCACACCAGAAATGAAAACAGTCTCTTGGTGACAGTTCATACACAACAGAAATCATGTGGAAAAACCAAAAACAGGCCAACACACGGTCCAGTCACCTTGGGTGGTTTAGGTGCGGGTTCACACCTAGCAGTCGGCTCAGCCGCAGGCGATTCCACCTTCAGGTCGCAGGGCAACACCACCTTGCTGAGCTCCTTCCTCCAGGACAGAGAATTCCTCAGCCCTGTTTGCAGGCTCCAGGATAATCACACACACCCAGACACAGCTGCTGGCTGCGTTTTATACCCAGCCCCAAAACATGGACTGGACCGTGGGGAGCAGCCACCCACCCTACTCTTTAGCTGCTCCCAGTAAGAGCCGGCCCGGATCGGCTTTGCAGCCATGCTATTTAACAGAGCAGCACTAGCTGCTGCAGACCAAAAACCCGGCTCTTACCTCACCGAGGCCAGCAACCTCGGTGACACGTACCTGCTATCAAAAACAACACCTTGCACCCTCTTACAAAATTAAATGAGTTTTTTTATGCAAAGTCCTGTGCCAGCTGGTATGAGTGGTGGGCACTGGCAGTGGGCACACTACAGTCAGTGGAAGTCAGCCTGACACACACTGGCAGGCAACTAACCTTAGATTAAAGTGTA
Source organism: Bufotes viridis (assembly GCA_033119425.1). Classification (NCBI taxonomy): domain Eukaryota; kingdom Metazoa; phylum Chordata; class Amphibia; order Anura; family Bufonidae; genus Bufotes; species Bufotes viridis. The sequence continues at coordinate 156,700,758 of CM065594.1, forward strand.
AAAATTAAATGCCTTTTTTGATGCAAAGTCCTGTGCCACATGGGATGACAGGGGTGGGCACTGGCAGTGGGCACACTACAGTCTGTGGGCCTGCAGCTCCTCACACACAGGCAGGCCAGGCAACTGCAATATGTATATGGAGAAAAAAAAAGCAGACTAATGTTGCAGCCCTAAAAGGGCTTTTGGGGTGCTGTCAGGACGCTGTCCTTACAGCAGAGATCAGATGAGTCTTTCAGGACTGGAGTGGACACTGAATTCACTAGCCTAGCTATCGATTTCCCTATTAAATCAGCAGCAACTACACTCTCCTCCTCTCACTAAGACTGCAAATTCGAATGAATCTAAAATGGATGCTGTTCAGGAGATGGGAGGGTCTGGGGAGGGAGGGTATGCTGCTGATTGGCTGGAATGTGTCTGCTGACTGTGAGGTACAGGGTCAAAAGTTTGCTCAATGATGATGTATAGAGGCGGACCGAACATCGCATGTGTTCGCCCGCTGCGGCGAACGTGAACAAGGTCCAGCAGAGCCACCGCCAACGAATCTCCCACCTCTACCTGACACAGGTGGTTATGGTCTTGTACCTCACGGGTGCCAGTTGCGCACAGCTTCCGTGCATACAAGGAGTGGCGACCCCGTAGTTCACCTCCATCAGCTCATCCCGACGCGGACAGTCGGCCCTGATGTGGCCGGGCTCCTGACACCTCCAGCATACCACGGGAGGCGGGCTCGCAGGGGTATATTCCGTGCAGGCCGCTCTGTCGCCGGACGTTGGAACTGGGGCAGAGGCCTCCGGGTTTAACTGACCCCTTCCCAGCAAGACTCCCTGCAGGTTTCTGGTGGCCTCGCATCGCTCCACCAGGTCGACCATCTCCAGGGCATTGGTGGGCGATACCTGGCCGATCCAGTGCTGGAGAGGGTAAGGCAAAGCCCTCCAGAAGACATCGGCTAACAGACGGTCGAGCATAGCAGTGGGAGTCAGTATGTCTGGCTGCAGCCATTTTTGCAACCGTTGTAGCAAGTCATAGTATTGTGGCCGGGCGGGTTCAGCCGGGTTAAACTCCCACTGATGCACCCGCTGGGCCCGGACCAAAACATTCACCCCCAGTCTTGCCAGGATCTCACCTTTCACAGTCGGGTAGTCAGCTGCTTGGTCACCTGGGAGGTCAAAAATACTTGCTGGGGTCCAGACGCCAGGAACGGAGCGATGACCTCTGCCCACTGTTCTCGGGTAATTTCTCCTCACGGCCACCTTCTCGAACACCGCCAGATAGGTCTCAACATCATCCGAGGGGGTCATCTTAGGGATCGCGGTACGGACAGCTTTCCGGGCATCGTGGACGCGGTGGGACGCTCCTGCCGCTTGCAACGCCATCACGTGCTGTAGCAGTAGCTGGTTGGTCTCCCGCTGCTGCACGTTAGCCTCTATGAGGGCTTTCACAGCCGCTCCATTTTGTCGGGGATCACAGGCTGCAACTTTGCCGGCTTAATATAGGACATTCACTTTTGCCCAGCAAAAACAAAGTTCGGCGTTCACGCCAGCCTCACTGCGCATGCCCGCATCCGACACCAAATGTGGGGAGTCGCTCTGGTAGACAGCGGTGCGGGTGCAGTTTAGAGGCAAAACAAGGAGTCCAGATTGTGCATCAAACAGTGTTTTATTCACACTTGCACACCAGAAATGAAAACAGTCTCTTGGTGACAGTTCATACACAACAGAAATCATGTGGAAAAACCAAAAACAGGCCAACACACGGTCCAGTCACCTTGGGTGGTTTAGGTGCGGGTTCACACCTAGCAGTCGGCTCAGCCGCAGGCGATCTCCACCTTCAGGTCGCAGGGCAACACCACCTTGCTGAGCTCCTTCCTCCAGGACAGAGAATTCTCAGCCCTGTTTGCAGGCTCCAGGATAATCACACACCCCCAGACACAGCTGCTGGCTGCGTTTTATACCCAGCCCCAAAACATGGACTGGACCGTGGGGAGCAGCCACCCACCCTACTCTTTAGCTGCTCCCAGTAAGAGCCGGCCCGGATCGGCTTTGCAGCCATGCTATTTAACAGAGCAGCACTAGCTGCTGCAGACCAAAACCCCGGCTCTTACCTCACCGAGGCCAGCAACCTCGGTGACACGTACCTGCTATCAAAAACAACACCTTGCACCCTCTTACAAAATTAAATGAGTTTTTTTATGCAAAGTCCTGTGCCAGCTGGTATGAGTGGTGGGCACTGGCAGTGGGCACACTACAGTCAGTGGAAGTCAGCCTGACACACACTGGCAGGCAACTAACCTTAGATTAAAGTGTAAAAATTAAATGACTTTTTTGATGCAAAGTCCTGTGCCACATGGGATGACAGGGGTGGGCACTGGCAGTGGGCACACTACAGTCTGTGGGCCTGCAGCTCCTCACACACAGGCAGGCCAGGCAACTGCAATATGTATATGGAGAAAAAAAAAGCAGACTAATGTTGCAGCCCTAAAAGGGCTTTTGGGGTGCTGTCAGGACGCTGTCCTTACAGCAGAGATCAGATGAGTCTTTCAGGACTGAAGTGGACACTGAATTCGCTAGCCTAGCTATCGATTTCCCTATTAAATCAGCAGCAACTACACTCTCTCTCCTCTCACTAAGACTGCAAATTCGAATGAATCTAAAATGGATGCTGTTCAGGAGATGGGAGGGTCTGGGAGGGAGGGTATGCTGCTGATTGGCTGGAATGTGTCTGCTGACTGTGAGGTACAGAGTCAAAGTTTGCTCAATGATGATGTATAGGAGGCGGACCGAACATCGCATGTGTTTGCCCGCTGCGGCGAACGTGAACAAGCTATGTTAGCCGGAAACTGTTCGTCAGCGGATAGTTCGGGCCATCTCTGTTTAGAAGGTTTGATGTGGGTCTCTTGGAAGAGCAGGACAGAGCTCAGCTTGCCCTGGCATGTATGCAATTTCAAAGTGAACTCTTGGACAACCTTAAACATATTGTATCATCCTTGTACAACGGCCACTACCCATTCAACCTCCGTCAATGGGTAAGTCCACTGATCTTTCCGTTTGCAGCCAATCACACCAACTGGTGGGTGGTCCAGTGGCACGGATGTCGGAATCTCACTTGTACTGCGTCGTCGTTGGCACCTGCATTTGTCCATCTTAGACAGGGATACAGTGCCATTAACCTGGGAATTGTTGTTAATAACCAGACTGTACTTCATCCACAGCTCCCCTCGGACGTTCTAACCTATTAGGGAGGCCATCCTTATCAGTTTGACACAGAGGGATGTTGGAAGAAAGAGGGTGCACGTGTTGGAACACCGAGGTGTCCTGTGAGATGACGGCAAGTCCAATACCCTCCCCACACCTGAAATACTTGGGACAGGGGTATTGGTGTTGGTACCAAGGGCAACATATATTATATTTTATCTTTGGAACTAACTGCACCGAGAGAGGAAAACTCCTCCTAGGAGCATATTGCACCCTTAATCCTGTACTTGGTTTAGACGTCGCAGAACAACAGGGAAGGAAACTGATCACCCCAGAGAAGAGACAACATCCGCTCTGACACTCCCGTGACACTTCAGAAGATTCCTCTTGGTTTTAGTTAAGGACTCTAGCATCTCCTTCTAGACTTCAACCAAGAAGACGAGATAAGTCTGAATCTTCAAGAGGCTGAGAAATGGGTCACCATTCAACTAACCCATGACAAGACCGAAATAAATGCAATTGTTACCGCATTAGACAAAGACTGCAAGGTTTTGTGATGGGAGAGTCTGTTCGGGTACAGTCCAAAGTCTACTTCCTTCTTCAATCTTTTAATACACCCGGTGATAGTCTTTCTGGTTCCTGGTCATCATTAGAAATGTTGCGAACATAAAATTTTCCGTTCGCAAATGGTGAACGCGAACTTCCTCAAATGTTTGAGAACCGGCGAACCGGGCGAACCGCCATAGACTTCAATAGGCAGGCGAATTTTAAAACCCACAGGGACTCTTTCTGGCCACAATAGTGATGGAAAAGTTGTTTCAAGGGGACTAACACCTGAACTGTGGCATACCGGAGGGGGATCCATGGCAAAACTCCCATGGAAAATTACATAGTTGACGCAGAGTCGGGTTTTAATCCATAAAGGGCATAAATCACCTAATATTCCTAAATTGTTTGGAATAACGTGCTTTAAAACATCCAGTGTGTGTATACGATCAGGTATGATGTTGTGTCGATCAGGTAGTGTAAGGGTTACGCCCACTTCACAGTGACAGACCAAACTCTGACAGACCAAACTCCCCATTTAATGCACCGCAAACAACCGCAAACAGCCCATTTGTACAACCGCAAACTCCCCATTTGCACAAGGCTTGATACCAAGCTAGCCATGTCCCGTTCCTTGTCCTCACTGACGTTATTGAATGTCTCTTCCTCCACTCAGACACGTACAACATCAAGGGTCCCTGAAAGGTGACAACAAGCCCCATGGGACGCCTGCTGTGGTTGGTCTTCCACCTCTTCAATGCCACCTTCCTCCTCTGACTCCTCTTCTTCAGACTCTTCTCTCTGCGTTGCTGCAGGTCCAGCAATCGATGACGACAAGGCTGCTTCTGGTGGTCATGGTGACCACAACTCTTCCTCTTCATGCTCATCTATGGCCTGATCCAGCACTCTTTGCAGGGCACGCTCCAGAAAAAACGCATATGGGATGAGGTCGATGATGTTGCCTTGGGTTTGACTGACCAGGTTTGTCACCTGCGCAAAGGACGCAGGAGCCTACAGCCGTTGTGCATGAGCGTTCAGTAACGCGGTCCAAAAATACCCAGCCCTGCAGAGGCTGTCCTCTTTTTTTAAATTAAAAAACTCTGTTCTTGCCAGTTTAATCTCTGTTTTGTCCCCTATCAGGGGCCGGTGTATGGAATAGATTTTAGGAACCAGGAGATCGAAAAAGATGGTTGGTTTGTCCTCTTCGTTCCAATTTGGGGCACTGCGCGTGCGCCGTGCAATGTACTGTGCTACTCTATATGAGTGGTGTGTTAAGTAGTACTATTCCTATCAGTTTAATCTCTGTTGCGTCCCCTATCAGGGGACTTGTATCGAATAGATTTTAGGAACCGGGAGATGGAAAAAGATGATTGGTCGGTCCTCTTACTTCTAATTTGATGCACTGCGCGTGCGCTGTGCAATGTACTGTGCCAACAATACAAATAGTGTGAACTACTATTCTTAGCATTTTAATATTTGTTAAGTCCCCTATCAGGGGATGCGTATTGAATTGAATCCTTGCATGGGGAGATAGAGAAAAAAGCTTGCTCTGTCCGCTTCCTTCAAATTTTGGGCACTAGCAATGGAATTTGCCACTATTGCAACTAGTGTTAACTAAGTACTATTCCTATCAGTTTAATCTCTGTTTTGTCCCTTATCAGGGCCAGGGCCGGTGTAGCGAATAGATTTTTGGAACCGGGAGATGGAAAAAGACCCATGCTCGGTTTGCTTCGTTTGAATTTTAGGTCACTGCGCGTGCGCCATGCAATGTACTGTGACACCCTATATTAGTGGGCTGTGGGCCTGACACACAAAGGCAGGCAACTGCAATTATATTATATGGTAAAATTTAATTACTTTTTTTATCTGCAAGGTGCTGTGCCACCCTATATGAGTGGTGTGCACACAGTACAGTCTGTGGGCCTGTGGCCTCTCACACACAGGCAGGAAACTGTAATATATATAAAGGGCTTTTTGGGGTTCTGTCAGGACGCTGTCCTTACAGCAGATGGCCCCTTTCACACAAGAGAGTTTTCTGTGCGGTTGCAATGCTTTACGTGAATGCATAGCATCCACACTGAATCCTGACCCATTCATTTAATTGGGTCTGTGTACATGAGCATTTTTTTTTCACGCATCTCTTGTGCGTTGCGTGAAAATCGCAGCATGTTCTATATTCTGTGTTCACTTCTATGGGGCTAGGGCTGCGTGAAAAATGCATTGCATCCGCAATCAAGAGTGGGTGCGTTGCATTTTTCACTGATGGTTGCTAGGAGATGTTGTTTGTAAACCTTCAGTTTTTTATCACGCGCATGAAAAACGCATCAAAACGCGTTGCACCTGCGCGGAAAAAACTGAACAACTGAACGCAATCGCAGGCAAAATTGACTGGCTTTGCATGTGAAATCGCACAGTTTTCAATGAACGCATCCGCAAATTTTGTCCCCATTCATTGTGAATAAGGCTGGACATGTTGCGGAGAGCACACTATGTGCTCTCCGCTTCCGCATTTGCGGAGCCGCGGCCCTGAAACATCCGGCCGTGGCTCTGCAAAAGATAGAGCATGTCCTATTCTTGTCCGCAGCCTGCGGACAAGAATAGGCATCGCTATGAGGAATGCCGGCATGGTGTGTTGCGGATCCGCAACACACTACTGACGTGTGAATGGGGCCTAATCCGGACATGCTCGTGTGAAAGAGGCCGATGAGTCTTTGAGGACTGGAGTGGAAACAGAACACTGGCCTAGCTAACGCTTTCCCTATTAATTCAGAAGCAGCACTCTCCGTGCTCTAACTAACACTTCAGCTTGAGAATGAATCTAAGATGGATGCTGTCCTTGCTTTTTGATAGGAGGTGAGAGGGTCTGGGAGGGAGGATATGCTGATTGGCTGGAATGTGTCTGCTGACAGTGAGGTACAGGGTCAAAGTTTGCTCAATGATAAAGTATAGGGGGGAAATTAAACAGTTTGGGACATCTCTAGTCATCGTCATGTACATGGGAATGTGCCATATTTACTGTTGGGTCAAAGGACTTGCTAACCAGTTAAACCAGAACCAGACAGAACTTCACAAAGCTAACCAGAGAACAAAGCTCAGGACATACATGAGGTCCTGAAGGGATCTCATGGACTACTTTATTTCCTATGGGGGTTTAGGATATAAATCAAATGCAATCCTGAAACCCCATAGTATTGTGTATATATATATATTGTTTATTTGTGGGGTTTTCTATGGGATTAGGAGTGTTGGGTGGGGGTGTGTAAACATGGGTTTTGTGTGAATGGGGACAAGAATAGGGCACTATTTGCCACTTTAACCCTAAGAACGGTGAAGTTCGTAAGGGTTGGACTGAATGTCAGTTAGTGCAGTGTCCTTTCCTGCAGTTAGAATTTAGGTACTATGACATTACCTCTTACTCAGAAAGTCTGCCTTCTAAAGATCTACGTATCTGTCCATGGGAGAAACAAACAGATTCTTCAATCAAGATGAAAGGAGAAGGGTCGGATAGAAGTCGTGCCTATGCTGAAAAAAGGATACAGACTTGATAAAGGGGTCCTAAGTACCCCAAAACGCGTCGTCGACTCAATAAAGACACATTGTATCCATACAGTAGTTGCGTTGTGCGCCTTCTGTCCGCCCGCTCGCCGTACGAACCTAGTACAAAACTAGCTCCTCTTTGTATATGCTGTATGGAAACCTAGAGACTGTGAGGGTAAAGCAATCCTAGGATACATTAGGGGTGGCTGATACCAGAAGAGTGGCACTGACAGACAGCATCAAGATGAAAGGAGACGTGTCGGAGGAAAGTCTGTAAGGGTGAAGCCATTCCAGAGCCAGTACATTGGGAGATGGCTGATACCTGAAGATCGAGAATGAATGAAAGAAGGCCAGTTCACAGTTGCTACGTGGATTAACCTAGAGACTGTAAAGTCGAAGCCATTCCAGAATACTTTGGGAGTGGCTGATACCTGAAGATCGTCACTGACAGAACACAGAAATGAAAGATGAAGAAAGTTAAGACGGTGCATTCTGTGGATGGGGATGTTTGGTTACGGTGAAGAGCATGTCGGAAGTGCTAGCCACGATGGGTCTAGGTACCTAAGGGCAAGACAACTTCAGTCCTTCCTGAACTGTCACCAACAGTGAGTGGGGTTGAGGGGGCAAATATATCCTGACCCTTCCCTCAAGCTTTATTGTCGTGTTCTTGACAACAGGGGTATTGAAGAGGGAAGGGGTAGATTTGTATATGTATATATGTCTAAGATATTTATATATACATATATATTTGCCCTTAATGGCCAATGGGGATATGTTTACATTATATAGGTGTTTATCCCCTGTATGTCCAGTATGTGGGCCCAGCTTATGGGTGTATATATGGATATGCATATCCCCTGTAATGCATGTCTATGTATACTTAAGTGTTGCCAATGTATGTTCCCAGGTTGTATATTTTTTTCAGATGTAATATATATATATATATATATATATATATATATATGTATATATATAAGAAAAATGGCGGCACTGGACAAAATACTTAGGCGGGTGCAATGTTCAATGGGGACTGACCATAAGCCACAAACTAATAATATAGAAAAACGAACTGCACTCCAAAAATAAATCAAAAGGAGTTCATTTATTGACCCGTGCGGTGCAACGTTTCGGCTCTGAACCTAGAGCCTTTCTCAAGCAAAGAATATAGTGCTCCATGTGAGGTATATATAACAAACATTTCAATTAGTCACACTCATGTGTTACAATCAATTATGCAAATTAAGTGACCATTGCAAACACAAATGACAAGTGTTCATCTGAAGGTAAACAATACATAGGCAGGTGACAACATCATCAATAATGCAATATAAAGTGCACATATCGTGCTCATATATCACGATCATCAGATCCATATAATCATGTGATAATCAAACAAGTGTAGTGAAAACACATAAGAAGAGACAACAACTGGGAAGATAAAAGAACATACCGATCGGGTATAATAATGTGTGTGGCGTTTTAGCAATCCCATCGTGCCTGCTCAAAGTACCGCCATGCTTAGTATGTGTCAGAAACTGACTGTGCACGTCCATTGCATCTGTGCGCACAACCAGCCATTCGTTTCAGGGTCAAAGCCCAGCGCATGCTCATTCTACACATGAGGTCAGAAAGCGCCATCTTTGATACTGGAAAAGTCCAACTATTGCCCTGTTCAAACCCGCACCAATGTCACATGGGAATTTCATACACATGGCAGGTGTACGGTGTTCATTTTAGGACATGGTCAGATATCAGAGTCAACTATCAAAATAATGCCAATGTGACACCTGACTCCTGACACCTGACTCCTGACACCTGACTCCTGACTCCTGACTCCTGACACCTGACTCCTGACACCTGACACCTGACACCTGACACCTGACTCCTGACACCTGACACCTGACACCTGACACCTGACACCTGACTCCTGACACCTGACACCTGACTCCTGACACCTGACACCTGACACCTGACTGAATTGAAGTTATGTGTGACCGCTGATATCTGACTACTGACAAAGTCAGGTGTCAGGGGTCAGCCTCACTATTAACTTTAGTTTTATCGTTCTTTTCATACACTGAAAGGCATAGATGAATAAAATGCCAAGTAAACCTTAACTGTTCTTATAGCTCAGTGGTAGCGCATCTGTCTTGTGATTAGAACCTTAGGGTTCAAATCCCTTTCCAGCCCTTAAAAAAATTTACTTTTATTAAACTGTAGATATGAGGCAAATTGAAGTCATGTGCGACCACTGATATCTGACTACTGACAAAGTCAGGTGTCAGGGGTCAGCCTCACTATTAACTTTAGTTTCATCCTTCTTTTCATACACTGAAAGGCATAGATGAATAAAATGCCAAGTAAACCTTAACTGATCTTATAGCTCAGTGGTAGTTTGTATGTTTTGCGTCCAAAGACCATAGGTTCAAATCCCCTTTAATACTTCATTGTATTGTACATTAAATTAGTGCCCACTTTACAATGGTGCTGCCCATTTAATCTTTAATAAAATAAAAAAGGACTACTTACAGTACTCCTTGTCACCTGTTTAATGTAAAAAAAAGAAAATTCCAAGCTCATAATTTTAGTCAGCAGGTTTAGACAGCAAAGGGGATTTGAACCTATGGTCTTTGGACGCAAAACATACAAACTACCACTGAGCTATAAGATCAGTTAAGGTTTACTTGGCATTTTATTCATCTATGCCATTCAGTGTATGAAAAGAAGGATGAAACTAAAGTTAATGGTGAGGCTGACCCCTGACACCTGACTTTGTCAGTAGTCAGATATCAGCGGTCGCACATGACTTCAATTTGCCACATATCTACAGTTTAATAAAAGTAATTTTTTAAGGGCTGGAAGGGGATTTGAACCCTAAGGTTCTAATCACAAGACAGATGCACTACCACTGAGCTATAAGATCAGTTAAGGTTTACTTGGCATTTTATTCATCTATGCCTTTTAGTGTATGAAAAGAAGGATGAAACTAAAGTTAATAGTGAGGCTGACCCCTGACACCTGACTTTGTCAGTAGTCAGATATCAGCGGTCACACACAACTTCAATTCAGTCAGGAGTCAGGTGTCAGGTGTCAGGAGTCAGGTGTCAGGAGTCAGGAGTCAGGTGTCAGAAGTCAGGTGTCAGGAGTCAGGAGTCAGGTGTCAGGTGTCAGGAGTCAGGTGTCAGGAGTCAGGAGTCAGGAGTCAGGTGTTAGGAGTCAGGAGTCAGGAGTCAGGTGTCAGGAGTCAGGAGTCAGGAGTCAGGTGTCAGAAGTCAGGTGTCAGGAGTCAGGTGTCAGGAGTCAGGAGTCAGGTGTCAGGAGTCAGGAGTCAGGAGTCAGGTGTCAGAAGTCAGGTGTCAGGAGTCAGGAGTCAGGTGTCAGGAGTCAGGAGTCAGGTGTTAGGAGTCAGGTGTCAGAAGTCAGGTGTCAGGAGTCAGGAGTCAGGAGAGTCAGGAGTCAGGTGTCAGGAGTCAGGAGTCAGGAGTCAGGTGTCAGGAGTCAGGAGTCAGGAGTCAGGAGTCAGGAGTCAGGTGTCAGGAGTCAGGAGTCAGGTGTCAGGAGTCAGGTGTCAGGTGTCAGGTGTCAGGAGTCAGGTGTCAGGTGTCACATTGGCATTATTTTGATAGTTGACTCTGATATCTGACCATGTCCTAAAATGAACACCGTACAGGTGAGGAATGCCCTGATCACAGAGCAATCACTCTACCTTAAGGAAATCCAACAGTGTAACCCATGGCAACCACAGGTGACTACTGAGAGTAACCTATATCTCCATATCGTGCATTCTGAAAACCCAGGAGGGATCTCCTCCTATTCATCGGTAGTTTGCGGAAACAGGTATAATCATGGGTCATGTATTAACTATAGAATTGCTGTTGCGGCTTATCACAGGGAGGTGATGCATTACTACACGCGTATTATATAATACTGTGTTCTTCCCGTCGGCAGTTCAATTTTTCAATTCCCAGTTTCTCTTCAACATGTGCTTGAATATAAAAGGAATCTAAAAGAAAAAAAGGAAAAATTAATTTCCAAAATTATATTGTTATAGCACAATCAAAATTCTTTGACATGTTCATACCTAGAAAAATATTGCCCCACAATATTCAGCTGGAGCATGGGCAAACCAATTAATCACCTAATATCACCCACATTAAAATCTACATTAAGACCCTTAGGTTTAAGACAATCAAGATTATAGATCCATTGTAATTCTCTCTTACATAGCAATTTATTTCTATTGCCCCTCTCCTGGGTAGGGGAATATGATCCACTATCCAGCACCTTAAGTCTTTCTCCTTATGTCCCATCTCTGTAAAGTGTTTAGACACAGGTGAGTCCATCCGTCCCTTTCTGATACTATATCGATGGTTATTTAAACGTGTTTTGAGTTCCGTTGAGGTTTCCCCACATAAAGAAGATTGCAAGGGCATGATAACACATATACCACAAACATGGAATTACAAGTTAAATGAAATTTAATATCATAAACCATACCAGTAGATGGATGTACAAACTGTCTGCCCTTACATATATAGTCGGCAGTTGACACAGTTCAGACAGGGATAACAACCCTGTCTGAGACGTGTCAACGTGCTTTGTCTGATACCACTTTTGGGTCCCACATCGGCCTTCACCAACTGGTCCCTCAGATTCCTGGAGCGTCTATAAGAAAAGAGTGGTGGATTCTTAAATTCTGGTACTTGTTTAAAGCACCCAGACAATATGCCCCAATGTTTCTTAATAATCTTGCTGATATGGGGACTCATTTCATTGTATACCGATACAAAAGGAATTCTGATAGATTTCTCAGTATGTTTCCGTTTATTTAATATTTCCTTCCTGTCCTGAGTCAGTGCTCTATTGGCACTTTCCACAAGTAGTTGTCTGGGGTATCCTCTTTGCATGAATGCACGATATGGAGATATAGTTTACTCTCAGTAGTCACCTGTGGTTGCCATGGGTTACACTGTTGGATTTCCTTAAGGTAGAGTGATTGCTCTGTGATGAGGGCATTCACATTCACATGCAGTACACAAGTCTTCCTGAAAATCATATTATATCCTAGGGGAGCAATATTTTATGTGTAACATAGAGAGGGCATTTTAATTACATGCATCAAGATGTTGCAGTAGATATAGCTGGTGGCAGTTGAAGGACGGAACTGAACATGTGCATACACCTCACTGAGGTGGGCAGAGAAATAAGCAAAAGAACAAACATCAATAGTCTTACATCATAATATATATCATATAAAATCAATTAAGCAAGTTTTCAGATCCAAGTGCTGGGTTGAAAAACTGACTTTTTGGAGGTGATAATGCATTTAATAGGGTACAAAAGGAAAAATCTGGAAACGGGAGTAAAATGTATTCATCAAAATATCATAAATGAAAATAATTAAAATATTCAGAGATCATTAACCCCTTCCCAACCTCCCATGTAAATTTATGTTGGCGGTCAGGACTTTAAATATGGCGCATGCAGCTGGCACCATAGCTGTTGGGTTCCTGCTGTTTGGAACAGCAGGCAACGGGGACAAATGTACGCGATCACGTCGATCGCATAAATTTAAGCCTTCAGATGCCATGGTCAAATGTAACCACGGCATCTGTGCAGTTGAAGACTGGGAGCGCACGCGACATGTGTCACTCGATAATAAGTTGCACGATACATAGGGCACAACTACACTGCAACATGTGTCGCACGAAATTGATGTCGCTCCAATGCCGCGCTACAATTTTTAAAATGATAGCCTATCATTCCACGTTGTTTCCATTTAAAACTTACAACAATTGTAATAGCACGGGAGTAATATATATTATTCATTGTACCACTTGCGATCTTATGTATGTGGGAAGTACTTCGCGAAAATTTTAAAACAGGATTTTAGAACATCTTAGTTATGTCTCAAATCTGTTTGCCTTGAATATCTCTAGCGCTGCAAAATACTTTATCCATGTCCATAATGTAAGGTTAACTCCTTCAGTGCTTTTGCTATTGAAAAAGTCAATGCACCTCATCGAGGGGGAGATCATAGAAAGGCTATTCTGTTAAGAGAAGCCTTTTGGATCTTTAGACTTGACACTAGGATACCGACAGGTTTAAACCAAAGGAAAGAGCTTATGTATTTATACCATTAACAAGGCTGTTGGTTGTTGTTGACATTGTTTGATAGACTACATTTTATTATCTTATTTAATGTATGTCTTTTTACAACACATGTATTTTTTCAGTTATTTTCTTTAATTTGGAGGTTTTTTCTCCTGACATTCCAGGCATGGTTTATTCCTATATGAACGGATTCCTATGCTCTCCGTGCTTGGAAGTCAGTTCGAAGAAATGCCTGCGGTGTTGTTAACAAGTGGACGGAACAGGTGGGTAGATTGAGCTCTCATTAGCACGCCCCTCACCTCCCTCGTGGGTGGATAGTCTGTATGACACCTTTAATTCTCCCACTGTCAGTTCAGTCTTTGTTACGATTAAGGACATACTTGTCCGAAATGCGCAACTACCGCCATGTAAAAGGGATAAGTCTGTATTTTAGTCTATGTCATTACAAAAAAGAGGAAGATTTTTTTGCAGTGCTGGTATTTTTTTCTTTGTTGATCATTTTAACTTACCTACAGTTCTGGGCATGCTCCATTTTGCATTCAAGGTGAGCTGGATTATTCTTGCTGTTTGGACATTTGACACCATATCCTATCATTATAAAAATTGTTGTACGATATTGGTGCGACAAAGTGTCACACAACAAATGTCGTCGTGTAGCCCTAGCCTAAGTGGTACAGGGCTGCTGCACACAAGTTCCTATGGAGATCCTGCCTGTGGCAGGACACAGTTTATTTCTAATATACTCCAGTGCTAATGCATTGGAGTTTATTCGAGAAGCAATCTGATGATTAATTGCAAAGTTTCCCTAAGAAAACTATGATAAAGTGTAAAAAAAAAAGTTTAAGTTTACATTTTGTTCAAAAATATAAAAATCCAAATCACCATCCTCCCCTTTCTCCAAAATTAAAATAAAAAATACATAAATAATTTAAAAAAGTAACTTCATGGGCATTGCTGCATGCAAAAATGTCCGTACTATTAAAATTAAAAATTGTATCCCCTATGGCAAACGGCAAAACGGAGAAAATAGTCAAAATGGCCAATTCACCATTTTTTGGTCACTTTAACTCAAAAAATTAAGAACAAAGTGACCCAAAATACCCCAAAATGGTATTAATTAAAAGTACAGATTGCCATGCAAAAAATGAGCCCTGACACAGCTCAGTACACATAAAAAAGTTATGTGGGTCAGAATATGGCAATTTAAAGGAAAAATATTTTTTTCAATATAAAAAATCAAGAAAAACTATAAATATGTGGTATTATTGTAATCATAGTGACCAGGAGAATAAAAGTACTGCATAGGGAATGATGTAAAAAAAAAAAAAAAAACACATAAAGCTGTGGCGAAATGGTGTTTTTTTAAATAATTCCATTCCATTTTGAATTTTCCCACACTTCTTACCACATTGTATGCAAACATAAATGGCGCCATTAGAAAATGCATCTTGTCCTGCAAAAAAAAAGCTGATGTGAATGAAAAAATAAAAAAGGTATGGCTTTGTGAGAACGGGGAGTAAAAAATGAAAAAAAATATGCAAAATCACTAGGTCTTTAAAGGGTTAAATATCATCTGCCTGCAGGATAAACCCTATTAAACCAGGCACACTGCCTGGTATGTCTGATCCTGCTGATTAAAATGATATGTTTTGTGAAAAACAGTTGAGGCGTGCTCAAGAAAAAAAAGAGGTATGTGGTCGTCCCTTTACAGGTCCAGTAAAGTGGGGAGGATTGACAAACCCCCCGCTCGCCTCATTCTTGCACACCCCTTTTAAGGGCATGATCCTGCCCTTTCTATAACTGGCTAGTTCATTACAATAATGGTAGGCATTATCAAATGTTTTCACATGTCCACTGTAGTCCAACATCAATATGTGCCAAATATATAGTTGCATTTGGGATCTGGAGCTTGATAGGACCAAGAATGTCCCTCTGCCCACATAAAAAGAACTATAAATGAAACATGACCTTGTTGTAGATTTTACCCTGGGACCCTGGAGGCTCAATTTATGCAACTGATTCAAATTCCAATTTTTGATCTTTTTAGCCCAGATAAATAATGGATAAAAATCAAAAGGATACTTACGGAATCATTTTTTTTTTTTGTCTTCAGGATACACATATGGGTTTTGATTAAAAATAAAAGCAACAGAAACTGCATTACACTTCTGTGCTAGGTTTTCCAGGGTGATTAAGCCATGAGGTCCCCAACAGGCATAAACTAAAGTTATTGGACCTTAATACAAATCTGTAAAGGCTCTCAGTATAATCTATTTTGCTGGACTCATAATTTGGTGCACAAATATCTTTTGGACTCCCTTAACCAACATCTGTGTGTGACTGCCATCTTTACACCCCCTATAGGTACCTTTTCATATGACCCCTTTAAAACCACAGCAGTAGATCTATTATCTAGGATGTAGAACAGACGCCACATTCTTTTATCTGACATCTGGAACCAAAAAGGTCTATCAAGAAGTATCACCAGCTCGTCTAAAACATGGTGGGTAGTCAATAATTCTATAAGATATTATTGGGCTTTTACTTACTAAACTGAGTTTATAATTATTTGGGTCTTTCTATTGAATAAGTTCAATGGAAGATAAAACTAAATGCTGATAAAAACAAAATAAACTAAAATATTTAATAAACATTTTTGTAATTTTGAAGTTAATAATACATTATTTGAAACATTTACTTTCATTACTCCCACTTAGACATTTGATCCCTCATAGCAGTTCTACAGTACGCGTAGTAGATAATGAGTTCATAAGCAAAATAGAATGGTCCTGTCTTTTTATTTTCATTTCTATAAAATGCTTTTAGATAAGGAGTTCATTTACAGAATGTCACAGCAGATATTATCTTGAATAAGTGAACAGTTGACGGCATGGAAATAAATCATCTATACTTCAACGGCTTTCAATGATTTATTAAAAAATACAGATGCAAACAGTTTTTGTGACACTTGTGCTAGCTTACTACTTAGGAGTTATTACAAGTGATATATGGTTAAAACCCTTATGGTAAATGTATAATCTCTCTTTTTTTCTTCCAGTTTCCTACGATTTTCCAAAAACATACAGGTTTGTTTAGTTTTAAGGATCCTTTAATGTTTTTCTTGATGCTTTGCTGACTGTAAATTAGTCTGTTTCTTTCACTAATCACCAGGCAGATTACCTCACTCCAGATTCCTTCACTTCTAGGCAGTATGGGGGCTTCAATAAAACCAGGACAATACCCTGTTCAGGGAAGACTCTTCTGTTGGATGTATACATTATGAGTTTTTACCAATATATGCCTATGACAGAAGTTCCAACATATAAAAATACATAGGCAAACTGTTTTCATAGGCTCCTATGAATAATATGGATGTAACAATGGTAGTTAGCAGCCGCCAGCGTGCAGTGCGTCTGACTACGTACCTCAGTCGAGCTGCACGCGGGGCTCCTCCTCTTCGCTGCAGGCTCCGGACCCGCTTTCTTGCGCTGTCGCAGGCTACAACAGCTTCTGTTGTATCTTGTAGGAGCCCCAGGCGTCCTGGTACCTTAAGGGTTAATGCATGCCCCTGATTCAGCCCTCTCTCCAATCCTGGCCAGGCACCACCTTTATAAGGGTGCTTCCCCTTCCTGCAATGCCTGAGCAATATTGTGCTTCCTACAGCTAAGGCTCCTGTTGTTCCTGCATTCGATATCCTGTTTATGACCTCTGCCTGTATCCTGACCTCGTCTCTGCTTGATCCTCTTGTACCTCGCTGCTCTCAAGTTGAAGACCCGGACTGTCGACCACGCCTCTGTCTGCTGTGCAGATCGTTACACCAGCTCCACCTGGACTAACTCAGCTCTGCTGTTCTCACAGCACTAGCTCTGCTATACCGCTTGTTCAGCTCAGCATTATCCTGCGGCTGTCTGCTATATTGCCTGTTTCCCGGTGCTAGCATCGGGGCATTCTGGCCTGCCCGGCCAGCTGCCACTTAACCAGGACCACTCTTGAGGTAGCGACCTGGTGTCTCCCCTGCAGCTTCCGCATCTTGGAGCGGGATAAAGGGTGAAAACCAAGGGGACACTTAGACTCCGCTCCCAAGTTTGGCCCAAAGCCAAACCGGTAAGTGGCACAGCGGGTCCACACCCGTTGATCCGTTACAGTTTGCTCAGGCCATGGACCCCGCTGGCAAGCCCACGCCTGTGGTGCAAGATTTATACCGAGAGCTGCAACGCCAGAGTGAACATCAAGAAGTCCTGCTGCAGTATCTGAACACAATTTCTGCACGTCTGGACGCTCTACCCACTACTGCTCCTGCGGCACTACAGGTCCCAGCAACTCCTGCTAATTCCATTGCATCGTCTGCATACCAGGGCACGTCTGCTGTCCAACTTCACTTGCCTCCACGTTTCAGCGGTGAGTCAAAGGCCTGCAGAGGGTTCCTGAATCAATGCTTGATCCACTTTGAGCTACATGGAGACAAGTTCCAGTCTGACCGAGCAAAGGCGGCTTTCATTGTATCTCTGCTCTCTGGAGAAGCTCTTGCTTGGGCTAATACTATATGGGAGTGAAGCGGACCTGAGACTGCAAGCCTACAGACCTTCTTAACTGTTTTCCGTACAGTATTTGAGGAACCTGGCCGTGCCTCGTCTGCAGCTTTTGCTCTTCTTCGTCTGTGTCAAGGCGCTAGGACAGTGGGCCAATACGCAATCCAGTTCCGTACACTGGCCGCAGAACTGTCCTGGAATGGTGAAGCTCAACGAGCCGTATTCTGGGAGGGTCTGAGTGACCGCATTAAAGAGGAACTAGCGGGAAGGGACCTCCCTGGCTCTCTGGACGCTTTGATCACATTGGCCACACGCATAGACGTAAGGTTTCGTGAACGTTTTTCTCAAGCCACAAGGATGAAGCAGACATCTAAACTCGCACCTGTCTTCCAGAGGACTGTTCAGACTCCTGCTGCGATTCCGTCTGAAGAGCCTATGCAGGTGGATCGCCTGAAGCTCTCTGATCAGGAGCACCAGCGACGGAGAGCAGAGAACTTGTGCCTCTACTGCGGTGGAAAGGAACATGTTGTTCGTACCTGCCCCCAGAAGGCGGAAAACTTCAGCGCCTAGGCATTGGGAGAAGTGACCCTAGGTGAAAAAGACAATTCTCCCAAACTTCTTATCCCTGTAATGGTGTCTGCTGGGAAAACCAGTATATCGGTACCTGCCTTCCTGGATTCTGGCGCTGCCGGGAATTTTGTTAATCAAGACCTGGTGACCCAGTGCCAGCTTTCCACTACCCGTCTGGCGAAGCCTCTGGTGGCAACGATTGTTAATGGACAAACCTTACCCAAACCTATTCAGTTCATCACGGCTCCTGTGAAACTCCAAGTCGGGCTGCTACATTCTGAAGAAATATCCTTCTATGTCCTGCCAGATTCCACAGACCCAGTGACTCTGGGATTGCCCTGGCTACAGCAACATTCTCCCGTCTTAGACTGGCGAAAGGGGATATTCTCCGCTGGGGTCCTCAGTGCCAAACCTCCTGCCTGTCGATGGTCCACCCAATGTCTCCTCGTCCGGTTCCTGTGAACCTGCCTGGTCTGCCTCCACAATTTGCATCCTTTGGAGATGTTTTCTGTAAGAAGAAGGCGGAGACTTTACCACCTCATCGGACTTATGACTGCCCGATCGATCTTCTACCTGGGACTTCTCCTCCTCGTGGAAGGGTTTATCCTTTATCCCTGCCTGAGACACAGGCTATGGCCGAGTATATTAAGGAGAACCTGGAGAGGGGTTTATCCGGAAGTCTACCTCGCCGGCTGGAGCCGGTTTCTTCTTTGTGTCCAAGAAAGACGGGTCACTCCGTCCATGCAATAGATTATCGTCGACTGAACAAGATCACAGTCAAGAACAAGTATCCTCTGCCCCTGATGTCTGAATTGTTTGACCGTATCCGAGGCGCACAGATATTTTCTAAATTGGATCTACGTGGTGCATATAACCTGATCCGAATCCGTGAAGGCTACGAGTGGAAGACGGCATTCAATACCCGTGATGGCCACTATGAGTACTTGGTTATGCCGTTCGGCCTTTGCAACGCTTCTGCAGTCTTCCAAGAATTTTTAAATGACATCTTCCGGGACCTGTTATACAAGTGTGTTGTAGTGTATCTCGACGATATTCTTATTTATTCAACCGACTTGTCCACTCACCGGAGACAAGTGCGCCTGGTTCTGCAGCGCCTAAGGGAGAATGGTCTGTTTGCCAAGCTCGAAAAGTGTGTCTTTGAGCAGTCTTCCTTACCCTTTCTGGGGTACATTGTTTCCTGCACTGGTCTGCAAATGGACCCCGACAAGATCTCTGCCATCCAGAATTGGCCCCGTCCTCAAGGTCTCCGTGCCATTCAAAGATTTCTGGGATTTGCCAACTTCTATAGGCAGTTCATTCCAAACTTCTCTTCTCTCACAGCCCCTATTTCTGCGCTGACTAAGAAACAGGCGGATGCAAAAAATGGACCCCTGAAGCAGAGTCTGCATTCCGACAACTCAAAGATTGCTTTGCTGCTTCTCCTGTCCTCCATCATCCAGACACTTCCAAACAGTTCTTCCTAGAAGTGGATGCTTCTTCTATTGGTGCAGGTGCAGTCCTGCTACAGAAGACCTCCAAAGGGAAATTTGTCTTGTGTGGTTTCTTCTCCAAGCTCTTCTCTTCTGCAGAAAGAAACTACTCCATCGGTGATAGAGAACTGCTTACTATCAAGATGGCCTTGGAAGAATGGAGATACCTTCTGGAGGGGGCTTTGCATCCAGTGGTTATATACACTGACCACAAAAATCTGACTTATCTGCAGTCTGCACAGCGTCTTATTCCACGTCAGGCTCGATGGGCACTCTTCTTTGCCCGATTCAATTTCCTTCTGCATTTTCGACCAGCAGACAAAAATGTGAAGGCTGATGCGCTTTCCCGTTCCCTTGACCCAGCCGATCAGATTGAGGAACCTCAACATATCATCGATCCGTCCTGCCTGGTTTCAGTAGCACTAGTTCGAGTAAAAGATATTCCTCCGGGGAAGATTTTTGTTTCGCAAGCCAAGAGGAGGAAGATTCTCTTCTGGGGACATTGCTCCAAGTACGCTGATCACCCTGGGGTACGTAAGACCCTTGAGTTGATGTCCCATCACTACTGGTGGCCGACCCTACCCAAAGATGTCTGGGAATTTGTGTCTGCCTGTACCTCCTGTGCCCGCAACAAGGTTCCCCGAACCAAACCAGCAGGGTTGCTACTACCGTTACCCATTCCGGAAGTTCCCTGGCAGCATGTTGCTATGGACTTTATCACAGACCTCCCGTCCTCTGCTGGCTGTTCTGTAGAGAACAAAAAACAACATGGAGCGGTATTTAGAAAAGTATCAAAAAGATTTTATTGAACATATATTAAAAATTATAGATCATAGAAGGAGGTAGCAAGAGAGCATAGACGCCACCCTGGACCCTATAGCAAAACGTACAAAAACATATATGTATCTAGCATCGTTAGAAGGTAATATAACAGAAAGTCAAATGCTATACTGTTTTATAAGTATGGTATATCAAAGCCTCGCTGTAGCCTTCAAAAAGACCACAAAAAAGGAACAATAATAAGGACAAGTGTCTTTGTATATAGACAATGTTAGTGGTACAAGGCAAACAGAAAATGACATGAATCGTGCTACAGCAGAACCCGAAAGGGTGCTTACCAGTAAGAAAATGGAAGTGAGGGACCAGGATGGCGTCAGGTTTCGGCGAACCTTCGTCCGGGGGTAACGCCATGTCTATGGTCTGTGGTTTAAAAGGGACCACTATCCAATCACAAAACAGAAACACCATGACGTATCATAAAGCGACAGGAGGGCGGAACATCAAATGGGCGCCAGAAATATATGTCAGCAAAGCGCCGAATTGGCGCCCTCCAGTGACATCAGCAAGAGGTGCGGTCATGTGATGTGTCACATGACCGGACCCAAGCAGCAAATATAACATTAAAGAAATTAAATGCAGTAACCAACAGGACTCATCAGTAAAAAGCCACACAGTGTTAACGAGTAGGCGCCAGAAATATATGTCAGCGAGACGCCGAACGGGCGCCCTCCAGTGACATCAGCAAAGAGGTGCGGTCATGTGATGTGATGTATCACATGCCCGGACCCAAGCAGTGAATATAACATTAGAGAAATTAAATGAGACAACCAGCGGGGCTCATAAGTAAAAACCACTCAATGTTGACAAAAAAGTGATGTTCTCCCATAAATAATGACAGGATACTCAAAGAAGCACATTAATCCATATGGCTGAATTGCTGCACAATGATACAAGGGGGGGAGGGGAAACCCGGGAAGAGTGTCGACAAGTGGAGGATGTGAAGGGAGTGAGGGAAGTGGTGAGGGGGGGGGGGTGGAGAGGGGTGAATGGAGGGGGAAATGAATGTATAATTGTGCAACAATCCAAAGGAACCTATGAAAAAATGAGTGTATCACATCTACAAAATAAGTGAAAAAAAAAAGTGAAAAAAACATTGTTTATATATATGTCGCTGGACGTGAAAGTAAAAAGTGATAAAAGTACATAAATTAGTTGCATGATGAGGGGAAAATGATAGTATGCATTGAAGGTGAATGCATGATTGGAAATACACAATGTATATTTAAACATGATTAAAAAAGAAAATAAAATGAATGTGTGTCACAGTACACAGAAGTTACAATACATCTCGAATTCCCAATGTCCATCCCCCGATATAGCAGCATTCAACGTAGAGCCCACAATGGTTATTGTCAAAGGACGACGCTTTACTGGCGATCCGTGAGTGTTCAACATCAGAAAAATGACAACAATATTCGCATCGGTTAGCTGAAGAGTGTTTCATAGTGATCTAAGTGGGAATATAGAAAAATAAATAAGTACGGAGAATGAATGAAATATAAGAAATAAAAAATAATAAAATGAATAAAATAAAAGACCACAGAAGGTGGCCCCGATGGATTTAGAGAAACACAGAGAAACCCATAGTCTCATTCAGACCATTGGGACGCATAGTCCCAAGGGTCCAGATCCATCTACTTTCTTTTTGAGCTAATCTCTTAGATATTTGCCCAGCCCTCAAATCAGATCTAATGCAATCAATGGCCCTCACCTTTAAAAGACGAGGGTCACATGCATGGAAATTTTTGAAGTGTCTTGCAATCGGTTTTAATTCTTTGTTGTTTCTTACTTCCTTTGCATAGATGATGTCCCGGGTCGTCAGTCCAACATATACTAGCGGACAAGGGCATGTGGCATAGTAAACCACCTTAGTGCTGGAACAGGTAAGTGTATGTAGAATATTGAATTTCCTATGTCCGGATGAGTCTACAAAATCACTGGCTTGCTGCATGTTTGGACATGCTACACACTTCCCACATGGTTTGAAGCCCAGGATCTGTTTGGGGAGGCTCAATGTCAGCTGTGATGGTTCCGGATCCATGTAGCTTCTGACCAACGTGTCCCGTAACGACTTTGCTCGTCTCGCTGTCTTTGAGGGATAAGAGGGTAACAGCTTTTCCAACACTGGATCTGTTAATAGAACATTCCAGTGTTTATTGAACACGTTCTTCATCTCATCCCATCTAGAATGGTAGGTGGTTACATACCTGATTTTGCCATCTGATATCCTTTCTTGCTTCGGTCTCAATAGATCTATTTGTTTTTGAGTCTTCGCTCTCCTGTATGCCCTTTTAATGGTTCAGTTGCTGTACCCTCTAGTCGTAAACCGAGCCTTTTGAAGGGTGGCCTGTTTCTCAAAAGTTGCATCATCCGAACAGATCCGTCTTAGATGTAAGAATTGACCCACGGGTATCGCCTTGATTGTACTTTTTGGATGGAGAGAGGATGCATGTAAATAAGCATTAATGGCAGTGTCTTTACGATATAAGTCTGTTTGTAAAAAGCCTTTTTGATTCTTTCTGATGTTTACATCCAGAAAATTAATTTGATCCCTGTGAGAGGTATATGTCAATTTGATGTTGCGCTTGTTCTGATTCAAAAACTCAAAAAAGTTTTTTAATTGTAACTCCGTACTCTGCCAGATCAGAAATACGTCATCAATGTACCGCGCCCAAAAAATGGCACGGTCCATGATGGCGTGTCTGTCTGACATAAAGAGGTCCCTCTCCCACAGCCCCAGGAACAAATTTGCGTACGAGGGCACACAGGCCGCCCCCATCGCAGTACCCTGGAGCTGTAGGTAGAAGGACCCGTTAAAAGTAAAAAAATTATGAGTCAGAACATAACGCAACAGCTGTAGAGTAAAATCAGACATATCCCGTGACATATTACTGGATTCAAGGAAAAAACGAGATGCCTGTAGACCATCCTCATGTCTTATACTAGTGTATAGTGATTCAACATCACATGTCACCAGTATGGTGTCTTCATCGAGGCAGATTCCCTGTATCTTCTGTAGCAAATCTGACGTGTCCCTTATGTATGAGGGTAAATTTTCGACCAACAATTTTAACTGTAGGTCTATAAATTTGCAGATGTTATCTACAAGGTTACCTCTCCCCGAGATAATGGGCCTACCTGGAGGTTTTGCCGCGTTCTTGTGGATCTTCGGTAGTAAGTACAGAGTTGAAATTGTTGGTTCTTGAATAGTCAAAGTGT
The DNA here is from genome assembly GCA_033119425.1 of Bufotes viridis. Classification (NCBI taxonomy): domain Eukaryota; kingdom Metazoa; phylum Chordata; class Amphibia; order Anura; family Bufonidae; genus Bufotes; species Bufotes viridis. The sequence continues at coordinate 156,724,794 of CM065594.1, forward strand.
CCATAAGTTTTTTAGAAATTATGTTCTGCTTGCATGCCCTGTCCAGTATCTTTTCCAGTTCACATCTATAGGATGATAATGGGTTAAAGGTGAGTTTTTTATAGCACATTTTATCCCTCAATTGTCTGAGGGCTTCAGTAATGTACATTTGTTTGGGCCATATCACAAGATTCCCACCTTTATCAGCCGGTTTGTATATCACGTCCGATAGATTTTTTAATTTCTTAATGCTAGCCCTCTGTTGTCTATTGAGGTTGTCATAAGATATTGAGGTGGATATATCAGCAAGATCACGGCTGACCAGTTTGACAAATAAGTCAACTGCCGGGCATAAAGATAATGGTGGAAATTTTTGTGATTTCTTTCTCAACTGTTGAGGGACATCAGATACAGTGGACCCCTCTTCCTGTTCTGAGAATAGATCCTCTAAAATCCTAAGGGCTGATTGCTCTGCTTCCGTACTAAATATATCATGGTCCTGTTTCCTATGATGCCACTGTTTCATCATTAGGGAGCGACCAAACAAATTTAGGTCTTTAACGGCCTCAAAATGATCAAACGTGGAGGCCTCTCTGTAACACTGAAATGTCAGTGGATGTAAAATCATGATTTGAAAGATTGATTACCTTGAGATCGTCTTCACGTGGGCCCATCTTGGAATTACGTTTACCTCCAGGGCCTTTAGTATCCTCCATTTTGCGTTTGTTACCATGAAAACGAGTCGTCCTGGGTTGGGATTCTTGTGTGGAGGATACCGAAGACACTGAGGACGATCTACTACGAGACCGTTCTCCTTGCCCCCCTCTCCATCTTTATACTTTTTTTAGCTGTACATCATTATTGTCACGTGAAAATTTATTAATTTTCACTTCTTGTATTTCTTTAACCCATGTGTTGTATTTGGTTTCCATGCATTCCTGGAAACTAGTTTGACCTTCAGGGTGACTTTCTTTATGTAGACGTTTCTGTAATATATCAATTTCCCCATCGAACTCTTCAATGCTTCTTTTGTTATGACCAATTAGCAATTCCATAAATTTCGAGGAGCTGGTATTGCAAATATCTTCCCACTTATTCATGAATGTTTCATCTTCAATGGGAAAAGATGGAAAAATCTGGATCCTCAAGCCCCGTGGGATAAGGCCTCTCTGAAGGTATTTTTCAAGAAACGCCTGGCTGTTCTGTAATCTGGGTAGTAGACAGATTCTCCAAGATGGCACATTTTATTCCGCTTCCTGGATTGCCCTCTGCTAAGCGACTAGCCTGTCTGTTCTTCGAACACATCTTCCGCCTTCATGGCCTACCTCTGCACATTGTGTCCGATCGAGGGGTACAATTTACTTCCAAATTTTGGAGAGCGCTCTGTGGGCTACTTGAGGTGAAGTTGAACTTCTCTTTTGGATACCACCCTCAGTCTAATGGGCAAGTTGAACGAGTTAATCAGACTTAGGAGAACTACCTACATCACTTTGTCTCTCCTCAGCATGATGATTGGGTGCAGCTCCTGCCTTGGGTGGAATTCTCGTACAACAGCCATTCCGGAGAATCCACGGGCTCTTCTCCCTTCTACATAGTGTATGGACTACACTCTCGTGCTCCTTTACCCCTGTCCGCATCTTCCGAGGTACCGGCTGCTAATTCTTTGTTCAGAGACTTCCTCAGCATCTGGAGACAGACTAAGGATTTCATCTCTCAGGCTGTTACTTGTATGAAGAAAAATGCGGATACCAGACGTAGACCTCCTCCTCAGTTCTCTCCTGGCTACAAAGTCTGGCTTTCCTCCCGGAACATCCGCATGAAGGTACCCTGTTACAAATTTGCTCCACGGTTTCTGGGCCCGTTTGAGGTCCTTGAGCGTATCAACCGTGTTTCTTATAAACTCTGGTTGCCTCATTCTCTCCGGATTCCAAATTCTTTTCATGTATCTCTTCTGAAACCATTGGTCCTCAACTCCTTTTCCAGGCCTCCCTCCACCTCTACTTCCATGCCTACTGACGGTGAGCCTGAATTTGAAGTACAGAACATCCTCGATTCCAAGGTTGTTATGGTAAGAGGTACTTCCTTGTAGACTAGAAGAATTATGGTCCTGAGGAACGTTCTTGGGAGCCGGAGGAGAATGTACATGCTCGAATCTTCTCAGAAGATTTTTTCAGCACATCAAGGCCAAAAAGAAGGGGCGTGAGAGGGGGGATACTGTAACAATGGCAGTTGGCAGCCGCCAGCGTGCAGTGCGTCCTCTTCGCTGCAGGCTCCGGACCCGCTTTCCTGCGCTGTCGCAGGCTACGACAGCTTCTGTTGTATCTTGTAGGAGCCACAGGCGTCCTGGTACCTTAAGGGTTAATGCATGCCCCTGATTCCGCCCTCTCTCCAATCCTGGCCAGGCACCACCTTTATAAGAGTGCTTCCCCCTTCCTGCAATGCCTGAGCAATATTGTGCTTCCTACAGCTAAGGCTCCTGTTGTTCCTGCATTCGATATTCTGTTTATGACCTCTGCCTGTATCCTGACCTCGTCTCTGCTTGATCCTCTTGTACCTCGCTGCTCTCAAGTTGAAGACCCGGACTGTCGACCACGCCTCTGTCTGCTGTGCAGATCGTTACACCAGCTCAACCTGAACTAACTCAGCTCTGCTGTTCTCACAGCACTAGCTCTGCTATACCGCTTGTTCAGCTCAGCATTATCCTGCGGCTGTCTGCTATATTGCCTGTTTCCCCTGGCACAGCGGGTCCACACCCGTTGATCCGTTACAATGGATTATACCGTTTTTTGCAAGATTTGCTGTGTATGGTTGAGGACAACAGACTATGTTTTATACAGTTCAATAAAAAGATATACTGGCATTCCTTAGGTAAAAAAGGCATAATGGATATGTTTGGAATATCCACTGAGAGCTTTTCCAGTAAAATAGGGGAAACTAGTGATTTAAACATAACCAAATATTAGATGGGGAATGGGATCTATTTGACTTATTTTGAAGAACAAGAAATTATCCGTTTTCCCAAAGCAACTCAATAAGAACTAGTACTAACTGTCTATACTTGTGGTTATCAGTAAACTTCCTTTTATATGGCCTGAGATACAATAGATGACATTTCATGGTAATTGAGAGATGTGTGCCTATAATTACCTATCTAAGGCTAATTCCATCTTTTCTCCCTCAGTACATGTTTGTATACCACATGAGCAATGATTGACACGATAAATAAAGAACTGTGTCATATCCTTTACAGTTTAAACCTGCTGATCACATTGGCACAACTAGTGACCAATAAAGGACTGGCTCTAAAAGTAGTAATGCATAAAAGTTTATTGGAGGACATACAATTCCGTATACATACAGATGATATGTATGGGTATAATGACTATATTTATCCAATTATTCATACAAATAGGACAGTATAGTTAGTCACACATACTACACATAGTTAGGTTGGGGATAAAATGTTTCTATCACAGAGAAAATACATTGAAAAATACAGTGCAATAAATATAAAAAATAATAAATATAAATTAGTGAGACTGTGTAACTATTGGTATCTAATAGCAAACACAACAAGTGCTTACTATATGAAGATTAAAAGCTCTTTACTCACATTTTGAATCAAGATTGTGTCGGGCCCATCTACCAGCAACAAATTGGCTTCCACAGATGGGATCTACATTAACAGACTTGCCTCTCATGGGCCTGAGCCTTCAAAATTAGGGCAATGTAGAATCCATCTATATTATACTCAGGGGGAGTGACTGCCTCCATTTGGAGTTGGTACGGCCCATCTGCCCAGGGCTTTTAATCAGAGTATAATATAGCTGGATTCCACATTGCTCTGAATTTTGTAGGCTTAGGCCCAGGAGATTCAAGTCTGCTATTGTGGGTACCATCTGTGGAAGCCACCTTGTCTCTGGTAGATGGTCCCGACACAATTTTGTTAGCCAGCAACAAGTCAAGTTTTTGGATCTACATATACTGTACGCATATCAGGAACTAGAATTATATGTAGCACATATCAAACATCAATAGCCAAAAACATTTATTCTCAATTCCAAGTTGCCATCTTCACAGATGACTATGCAATATCATCCCAGACAATTAAAGAGAAATTTATCATTTATCAGAACAATTTGAAGAAGAAGCTATGCAAGTAATATTTATTTTTTATTTTTTAGACAAATAGTATGTTGCATTTATACAACATGGTTAAGGCAATAGGCATATATTCTTTCTTTGAGGGATGGCAGTTAAGGAGGATATATTTTTGACCATACCGAGACTGCTTTCATATTCATAGTGCAAGTATATCAGCCGTATGTGATATTTTCTCATCGCCATAAGAAATAGGCATAACTACTATACATGCGTGAAAGACTATTGGAATTAGCGGGTCACAAGTATAATGCAAGAGCTTAATGCAAGAGCTGGTTACGTATAACACAGGCTGGCCTGCAACCAAGACTAACTGAAGTATTTGCTGTCCCGGATTGGGTGAGAAGCGCTGTTGAGCATGTACACTCTATTATACTCAATCTAGCAATCAACTAACTTTCATATGTAGTGTGCAGTTCGGACAAGAGATATCCACTTTTAACTTACATGACTCTACATACAGTGTATTAGGAAAGTCTTCAGACTCTTTCTTTTTTTTTACATTTTGTTATGTTACAGCCTCGTGATAAAGTAAAAAAAAGCTCTTAATGACAAAATAAAAGCATAGGGGGGAATTTATCATGAGGGGAATATTCAAAGTCAGTTCAGCTTGATTCTGCATTGGCGTACTTTATGACTCCTTTATGAAATGTTGTGTGTTGTTTAATAAATTTGTCTTATACTTAAACCTAACACTTTTGTCTAGAAAAGCTATTCCAGTTTCCCTACTCAACCCTTCTATAGGAGTGAGATTGCGACTCTTTTGCAACTTTTTAAAAAGTCTCAGTGATAAATCTTGAGTGAAACTCATTAATAGATAGCTAATCACACCCACTTTGCCATCAATATTTCAAAACTGTAGTGAGCGGTGTTAAAATGTAAGTTGCAACATTTGTGTAAGTCCAGAAAGTCCCATTTTGTAACAGATTGAAGTCAGAATTCTGGAGTGAAGGCATGATAAATCATTCAGGACCATAATGTTAGAAGAAACTTTTGCTAATTTATTGAAAATGAAAACTTAAATATTGCATTGACAAAAGTATTTAGACCTGTTTCATCAACACTTAGTTGATACACCTTTGGCAGTGTTTACAGCCTTGTCGCTTCTTAGTTATGATGCCACAAGATTTGCAAGCCTGGATTTTAGGATTTTACTGTATGCCATTTATTTCTGAAGATCCTCTTTAACTTTGTCAAATTGAATGGGAACCATCGGTGGACTGTCATTTTAAGGTCTCTCCAGAGGTGTTTGATTGGGTTCAAGTCAGGCCTCTGGCTGGGCCACTCCTGGACATTCACAGAGCCACTTTTGTGTTGTCTTGCTATCTGCTTATGGTCATTATCTTGCTTGAAAGTAAACTTTCAGAACAGTCTGAGGTACAGAGCATTCTGGATCAGGTTTTCATTAAGAATATCTCTGTATTTAATTCCATTTAATTTTCCCTAAACTCTGACCAGTCTCCTTGTCCCAGGTGCTGAAAAACAACTCCAGAGCATGATGCTACTACCTCCGTGCTTCACTGTAGGGATGATATTGGACAGTGCTTTGTTTCCTCCAAAGATTAATCTTGGTTTCATAAGACCAAAGAATCTTGTTTTTAAAGTACGAGACTGAGTCCTTTAAGTATATTTTTGCAAACTTTCATGTGTCTTTTACTAAGTAGAGGCTGCTTTCTGGCCATAAATCCCAGACTGATGGAATGCTGCAGTGATGGTTGACCTTTAAAAGCTTCTTCTATCTGCACACAGGTTATTTAGAGCGCAGCCAGAGTGACATTTGGGTTCTTGATTAACTCTGTTTCCAAGGCCCTCCCTAAAGAAAAAGAGAGAAATGAGAAGCCTGCAGAGCTAAATTTCAAGTATCATAACAAAGGGTCTGAATACTTAACATATTTTCTGCCCCATAAGACACACTTTTTCCCCCCCAAATGAGGGCAAAATGTAACTGTGTCTTATGGGGTGAATAATAATGAGTGCTTCCATTATGGAAGCACTCATTAGTACGGGAGGACCAAAAAGCAGTGAAGACTCTGTACTCTGTGCTGTGGCTGCACACAGCATGACAAAAAAAAGAGGTCACAGCATAGCCGTGGCATGAAGAAGACAGAGTGCGTTGGAGGTGAGGAGTGGCAGGTCTGGAGCAGGAGAGTTAAGTTTTTTATTTTTATTTTATGTGTTCTGTGGCATGTGGGCTGATATGAGGCAATGGGGGCTGAAATATGGCAATGGGAGCTGAAATATGGCATTGGGGGTTGATGTAGGAGGCAATAGGGGCTGATATGAGAGGCAATGGGGGCTGATATGGGGCAATAGGGGGTTGATATGAGGCATGGGGGCTCACCTGAGGTCTGATTAACATTGGGGGTCTGATTGGGACTGTCAGCTGAGGTCTGATTAACATTGGGGGTGTAATTGCTGGTCTAAGACCTAGGTGTGTTTTTTGGGCCGATGCGTCTTATAGAGAGAAAAATACATTATGTCCATGCAAAATTTGTTTTTCCATTTTTAAAATTCTGTTTATCACAAGTGCACTTATCTGCATAAATAATTAAAGCGTTTGTCCTGCCTACCAACTGAACTACCACAGTTAACAAAGAACAAAAAAAAAATATTATGGTGGATCCTATGTATTGACAGTTTGTTCACACCTGCTTTTCTGAGAGGCTGCAGATGTTCTTTCATTTTGAGCTACTGTAGCTGAAGGTGGCATATTACTTTGTCTGGGAGGTTTATATAAAGGGCAGCACATTAGTCCAGTTGCAAGGTTATTAAGGCCTTTACCAGTGTTGATAAATCATATGGTAAAATGAGGTGATTAATTTGTTCCTCAGGTGGAAGTATGAAGATTTAATGTGATGAAAATAAAATCCAGCTCACAGATGACAAGGCAATGCAACGCACTTCAGCATGGATCCATGGTGAGTTCACAGCCAAGATAATCCAAGAAAAAAAAGAACAACCTTTAAAGCTCAGACCATGAGCACAGTTTTGGTGCAATAAAGTTATTGATAGGTATCAGCCATTAAATGTTCATGCAAAAAAAAAGACGGACTGGATCCAGAGAATAAAAATCCAAAAATTGTATTTATTTAATATCAATTATTAAAAAATGCACATCGATTCAGGCTAGATTGTGACTAGAGCTATATTCTTGCTTTAGTTTTAGGTCAAGATTCTAGCTGCATTCTAGCCTGAAATGAGGCCTCATAAGTGCATCCCACTTGGGAGGTTTCTGGGGTGGCCACTATACAGTCATGTGAAAAATTAGGACACCCTTTGAAAGCATGTGGTTTTTTGTAACATTTTTAATAAATGGTTATTTCATCTCCGTTTCAACAATACAGAGAGATTAAAGTAATCCAACTAAACAAAGAAAACTGAAGAAAAGTCTTTTCAAGATCTTCTGTAAATGTCATTCTACAAAAATGCCTATTCTAACTGAGGAAATAGATAGGACACCCTCACATGTATTCCCTCTAAATTGGCTCAGATCTCACACAGGTATATCACACCAGGTGCACATAATTAGTAGATCGTTACTCTGCATGTTGAATGAGGCTTGCCCTATTTAAAACCTCAGACATTTAGTTTGGTGTGCTCCTGACTGTTGAAGTGAGAGTGAGCACCATGGTGAGAGCAAAAGAGCTGTCAGAGGACTTCAGAAAAAGATTGTAGCAGCCTATGAGTCTGGGAAGGGATTTAAAAGATCTCCAAAGATTTTGAAATCAGCCATTCCACTGTCCGGAAGATAGTCTACAAGTGGAGGGCTTTCAAAACAACTGCCAACATGCCCAGGACTGGTCGCCCCAGCAAGTTCACCCCAAGAGCAGACCGCAAGATGCTAAAAGAGGTCTCCAAAAACCCTAAAGTGTCATCTCGAGAACTACAGCAGGCTCTGGCTACTGTTGATGTAGAAGTACATGCCTCTACAATCAGAAAGAGACTGTACAAGTTTAACTTGCATTGGGAGGTGTGCAAGGAGGAAACCTTGCTTTCCAAGAGAAACATCGAGGCCAGACTGACATTTGCCAGAGATAAAGTTGACAAAGACCAGGACTTCTGGAATAATGTTCTTGACAGATGAGTCCAAAATTGAATTATTTGGACACAACAGCAGAGGACATGTTTGGCGTAAACCAAACACAGCATTCCAAGAAAAGAACCTCATACCAACTGTGAAGCATGGAGGTGGAAGTGTCATGGTTTGGGGCTGCTTTGCTGCAGCAGGACCTGGTCAGCTCACCATCATAGAATCCACGATGAATTCTACTGTGTATCAGAATGTGCTTGAAGAACATGTGAGACCATCAGTTAGAAAATTAAAGCTGAAGCGAACTGGACCATGCAACATGACAATGACCCAAAACATACTAGTAAATCAACCAAAGATTGGCTGAAAAAGAAGAAATGGAGAGTCCTGAATGGCCAAGTCAAAGTCCAGATTTGAATCCCATTGAGATGCTGTGGGGTGACTTGAAAAGGGCTGTACGTGCAAGAAACCCCTCAAACATCTCACAGCTGAAAAAGTTCTGCATTGAGGAGTGGGGTAAAATTTCTCAGACCGATGTCGAAGACTGGTAGATGGCTACAAGAACCGTCTCACTGCAGTTATTTCAGCCAAAGGAGGTAACACTCGCTATTAGGGGCAAGGGGTGTCCTATCTTTTCCTCAGTTAGAATTAGGCATTTTTGTAGAATGACATTTACAGAAGATCTTGAAAAGACTTTTCTTCAGTTTTCTTTGTTTAGTCGGATTACTTTAATCTCTCTGTATTGTTGAAACGGAGATGAAATAACCATTTATTAAAAATGTTACAAAAAACCACATGCTTTCAAAGGGTGTCCTAATTTTTTCACATGACTGTAAAGTCCCATCCTTATTAAAGAGTGTGAGAGTTGTGCTTACTGGAATTTGACAAAGGAGCAACTGACCAAGGAACTGATCGGCAGCCGAGCTCAGCCTGTTGGACTGGGGCCTGCACAGTAGCAATGGCTGGAATCAGATGTGAGACACCAAGTTCATCATTGATAAACAGAGAGTGAGAGACCCTGGCAGTGTTGTGACTGTCTGGCCACAGAGTGCCAAGACTGAAGGGCTGTGCTGCTCCCACCCTTCCTATCCACTGAAGTGTTGTATCTAACACTGGTCGTAAAGAATTTTTAAGTCCATTGCCTGAACAATTAAGTAAAAATTGACTGTTACTAGTTAAATATTTGTCTTGCTTTTATTCATTTCCTGTTTGTTGTTACATTTACTGTACATTGTTTATTTCTTGCACCTGCACTGTTTTTGTCATCTTTGTAACTTTAGTACTTTTTGAATTATCCTTCATATGGTGGTTTGTATGTATAGTGACTATACTAGTTTCGGGCATACATGTTACATTACATTTAACAGCTAGCCCTCGATTTTTCGGTTTGTATAGACTCATTTTAAAAATTAGATTTTTAACAATGGACATGAATTTAATAATGGTATGGTTCCTATTTCTAATATTTCTTACATCCCTGTTTCCTTTCTTTTTGGGTGTTAAAGGAGTATTTTGGGTATAACAAGTAACTATAACTATAAGATTGTTGGGGGATTGCCACTAGTCCATACCCCGTGGACGGAACTGCTATTTGTAGCCTTAAATTGATGGATAGGCTGGTCAGAAATGCTTTATTCATTTCTATAGAAGTCCCAGAGATAGCTACGTACAGCACTCGGCTATCTCTGGCACTGACATAGAAATGCACCAGCCGTTTGTCCATACTGTGGCTAGGGGACAACTTGTTATAATTGAAATACCCCTTTAAGAAAAAATAAGGGCCATGTGTCAACACACAAACTCCCTACAAGTTCTTTATCTAAACCTGTAGGGACTTTTTATACACTGCCATGTGCATTTTCTGTTATATGTGTAAACATGTTCTCCCACTTTCCCTTGCCGTGAAACATTTTCTCCTCATCTGCCTTCCCCAACTAAACAAGCTCTCTTTCTGCAGCAGTACTTTCTCACTGTACATAGAAGTTCATTACTTTGATTCACAGCTAGCTTGACATCTTACCATTCATCAGACATGTCAGGCTGGTGGTGAATCAGAGTCAATGAACTGCATTCTCAATTGCCCCTGGCTTGTCTCCCATATACATTACCATGGTCGAATAGTTCCAATAATATTTGTATCCTTCTGCCCTGTGTAGTCTTGTATCTGCACTGCAATGTGTCTTTTCTTCAGGTCACACTATTCATAGTACTATGCATCTGAATTTATACAGTGAAGAAACATATTTCAAGAGTCATACTAATGCAAACATTAATATATATCCGTGTTTAATAAAGCAAATTTTGTCAAGAGCTCAAAAATTATATGAAATTCAGAACTTACAGGGGATAATTAGATGATATTTGTTTACCTGAGTCCCCACCATTAAGACAGATCTGTGGATACGTTAAAGCTACAGTGCCCACAGTGAATATAAGGTAGTAGACACATATCCTGCCTGATCACTGGATCTGTGGTGCTTTCTTCTCTCCTCTGCAGTTGTCCTCCTTCAGTTTTGCTGCTGTACATAAACTCAAGTCTATCAAAGGATCAGCAGGAAGTTGAGACATAGAGATCTGATTTATATCAAACCATAGACAGAATTATTATTAAGTACAGATCACAGGGAATTTTGGACATTACATAGGAAACTTCAATTTGTGCCGTACTGAGAGTTCTGACAGACCCAACTGGGCCATCCTTTTCAATGGCTGGCATGTAATGTTACATTTGAGCAGAAACAGTTTCTCCAAGTGTTAAGAACTATTTTCCAGAGGTTATAAAAGCCAAATTCAATGTGATTAAATGATCGCCCCCATCAACTTCCATTTATAGTTAGATTGTCTTCCTGAGACTTCCCCATATAAAATGTGATGCCTTATAACTTTCTAACTGGTGGAAAGCCTCAAGCTTTTACCTATACAAGGATAGCACAAATAGCTAAGTTGTTGAGTGTATATGAAAAGGAGAATAAATGCAATATACAAATTTTCTGAGGACTAAAGTTATTTAGAGGCATTTTAGACCTATCTGTCCATATCTAAATCTATTATTTCTAATGTGACTAATGATTCATAAGCTGAATATATAGTACTATGCCTTAAAACCTGATGCTAATTTCTAGCTATTAAAGGAAAAATCTGACTTAGGTATTCATTATGAAACCATTTGAACAGTCTGTACAGTCACAATATGGCACCCACAGAATTTTAGGGGCTTTATAAGCTTCTTGTTTCATTCAGAATTCAAAAGAAAAAAGAGTAGCATACTTCAATGGATAAAATATTATTTCTCTCCTAGAAATTGCTAGTGAAAAATTATTCTCTAATATGCAGCAAACAAAGCACCATAGAGCAGCACAGAGTGGCCCAGATTTAATAATCCTATAAATGGTGTAAACAGGCTGCCTATGCACATTTACATAGTTATTACAGTTGAATACAGTTAATTGACATTAGCCCATCCGCGCATTATGGTGTACAGTTACGTCATAATGCCTGAGGGGAAGTATGGAGCGGTAAAGTTCCAGCAAAAAAACCTATAGACAAGGTAGTGGGGAAATGTGTATACAAACTAAACTTCCAGCAGTCAATATTTCACTTAAAATATGACTTTTAATATTAATAATAAAAAGGGGTCAAGCAACACCCCAATTGATACCTCAAAAAACGACACTCTCAAGAGGAGAATAACATGTAGTCACAGTTGATACAAACAGACTGACACAACATAGTTAGGGTGGTCATCAGTGAAAAATACCTAGGATAGTGTAGATGAACTAACATGATACTGTCCCTAAGATTGACCCTAGGTTAGCCCTATGCCCGGGGACAACTCCTGATGGTGGAGTTTCCCCGTCCTCGAACCTGGACTAACGGGCCCTGGTTAATCCCTGACCTACCGATCCGTCAGGCACATAGGAGAATCACCCACAAAAGTGGGAGATGCTAGGCAAGGTGAGGATTACCTAATGTATCACAATGGTTCATTATACAGTAGTTTAAAAAGACACCTCATCCGAGGAGATAACATACATACAATTCGAAGCCCTGTGCTGAGCCATAATACGCTCACCGGCCTCGCAGAGAACCTCCGTGTTAGTAGGCCTATCAATGTGAGCCAGATGTGGTTCACAAAACCTTAAGCTAAAAACCTCAACGCGTTTCCCCCTAGCGGGTTCATCAGGAGGTTACTACACAGGTGACATGTAGAAGCAAGGAGGGTCGTATAATCAACGGCTTTTATACAAATAATATTACAACCAAATAGATACACGGTCGTGATTACATAGATCTCCACACGTCACCATGTAACAGCTAGTGAGAGATAGAGAAAGATGACAGGAGCAGCCAAGTTCAAAGGTCAGCCATAGTATATCCCGGTAACACCAAAAGGGAGAGATAGAAGCAAATCAGGGATAATCCTCCAGGCATTCTCAGACACAGGGTACACTAAAGAAGTAAATCTTACTGTCATGTTCGGGTTGACAATGATCCGATAGTGATCCCTGCGACTGATTGGGCAGGATATAACGCTGCTAAATAGGAACAGTGGTGAAAGGTCAACTGGAGCTGCGATACATATATGGAGCGGGCCTCTACAGTGGGCAACAACCACGTTAGTCTGTGGAGGACTTTTCATTCTTTTTTATATGTGGAGCGTACGATTTCAACTGCTACAACCATAATCAGAGTTGAGTGGGATGGGAAAGGGACGGGATGTGGGCAGTCGACATCCAGAAAAACTGAAGTTTCATACGCAAAGGGTGTTGAATATGAAATAGTACAAAACACCCGCCATTACATGTTATGTTTATTCCGGTTTATGCCTTGTTTGTTTGGATATTCTAGATTTTGTTCCTGTTACAGTGCCAGTGATGGGGCAGATGCCCTCCCTCATCCGACCTTGAGGCCAACACGTTAATTGGTCAGGTAACCTATTCCTACTTAAGTCCTTTTATCTTTTATGACATGCAAATTGTTTCCTGGAATGTTAAGGGGCTCCGCTCTCCAGAAAAGTGGATGATCATATTACGCCACCTTAGAAATTAAGGGCACTAATACAGGAAACACATCTTAACTGCCTGCCGACCCCCACACGCACAGATACATCCAGGCGGCAGATTTTTTCCTCCTGGACGCATCCGTGCGTCATCTTGCGAGACGCGAGATTTGCTGTGAACGCACGCGCGCGTGCGCGTTCACAGCGGCGCACAGCTCGGCAGTTATACTACAGCCTGCCAGCGATGATCAAACGCTGGCAGGCTGTAGATGTAAAATAAATTTAATCAAACAGGTATATCAGACGCTGTTTTGTTAACAGTGTCTGATATACCTGCTACCTGGTCCTCTGGTGGTCCCATTTGCTGGGATCGACCACCAAAGGACCAGGTAGCTCTGTAAAGTAGCACCAAGCACCACACTATACCCCCCCCCTGTCACTTATTAACCCCATATTAACCCCTGATCACCCCATATAGACTCTCTGATCACCCCCCTGTCATTGATCACCCCCCTGTATGGCTCCATTCAGACGTCCATATGTGTTTTGCGGATCCATGTATCCGCGGATCCGCAAAACACGGACACCGGCAATGTGCTTTCTGCATTTTGCAGATCCGCACATTGCCAGAACTATATAGAAAATGCCTTTTCTTGTCCGCAATTGCGGACAAGAATAGGACATGTTCTATATTTTTGCGGAACGGAAGTGCAGACCCAGAAGTGCAGATCCGTAATTCCGGATCTGAGCGGGACAAAGTCTGTCCCTATAGAAATGAATGGGTCCGTAATCCCTTTCCGCAAATAGAATTGCGGACGTGTGAATGGGGCATAAGGGTCCCTTATCACCGCCAGCGCCCAGCCCAACGCACAGCAGTCACTGATTTTGGCAGAGATTTTTTCATCCACATTGATCGATGCGAATGAAGAAATCTGTGCCGTTCATTTTTATTTATTTTTTCACCCCAGAGGCTGAACGGAAATAAAAAATCTCATTACCCATATGCTCAATGTAAGGAGAATAGCAGAAACTCCTAATGTTGGCCATACATTTAATGATTGCGGAGACCCTCAAATGCCAGGGCACTACAAACACCTCACATGTGACCCCATTTTAGAAAGAAGACACCCCAAAGTATTCCGTGAGGGGCATGGTGAGTTCATGTAAAATTTTATTTTTTGTCACAAGTTAGTGGAATATGAGACTTTGTAAAAAAAAAAATATATATATATATATATATATATCAATTTCCACTAACTTGTGACAAAAAAAAATAAAATTCTGTGAACTTGCCATGCCCCTCATGGAATACCTTGGGGTGTCTTCTTTCCAAAATGGGGTCACATGTGGGGTATTTATACTGCCCTGGCATTTTAGGGGCCCTAAAGCATGAGAATCCAAATGCGTAAAAATGCCCTGTGAAATCCTAAAGGTTCTCATTGGAATTTGGGTCCCTTTGCGCATCTTGGCTGCAAAAAAGTGGCACACATGTGGTATCGCCATACTCAAGAGAAGTAGGGCAATGTGTTTTAGGATGTATTTTTATATATACCCATACTTTGTGTGAGAAATTTCGCTGTAAACGACAACTTTTTAATTTTTTTTTTATACAAAGTTGTCAATTTACAGAGATATTTCTCTCACTCAGCATGGGTATATGTAAAAATACAACCCAAAACACATTGCCCTACTTCTCCTAAATACGACCATACCACATGTGTGCCACTTTTTTGCAGCCTAGGTGCGTAAAGGGGCGTAAAGTCTAATGAGTACCTTTAGGCTTTACAGAGCTTTTCACAATTTAGAAAGTAGGTATTTAAGGTATTTACTGAGGGGAATAGTGAGTCCATGGGAGATTTTTTTCTTTTTTTGCCAGAAGTTAGCAGAAATGGAAACTTTATTATTTATTTATTTTCCTCAGAAAGTGTCATTTTCTGCTAACTTGTGAAAAAAAAAATGATACATGAACTCACCATGCCCCTCCGTGAACACTTTGGGGTGTCTTCTTTCTAAAATGGTGTCATTTGGGGGGTATTTATACTATCCTGACATTCTAGCACCTGAAGAAACATGACAGGTGCTCAGAAAGTCAGAGCTGCTTCAAAATGCGGAAATTCACTTTTTTGCACCATAGTTTGTAAACACTATAACTTTTACCCAAACCAATAAATATACACTTATTGCATTTTTTTTTATCAAAGACATGTAGAACAATAAATTTAGATTTAGATAAAATTTATATAGAAATGTAGTTTTTTTTTAAACATTTTACAACAGAAAGCAAAAAATGTCATTTTTTTGCAAAAATGTAACATTTTTATTAATAGCAAAAAAAGTAAAAATGTCAGCAACAATGAAATACCACCAAATGAAAGCTCTATTAGTGAGAAGAAAAGGAGGTAAAATTCATTTGGGTGGTAAGTTGTATGACCGAACAGTAAACGGTGAAAGTAGTGTAGTGCAGAATTGTAAAAAGTGGTCTGGTTATTAAGGGTGTTTAAGCTAGGGGGGTTGATGTGGTTAATAGTTCTAAATTTCATAGAATGTGTAAACTCTACATGGGAGAGGTGTACAACAGAAAGGCCGGAGTGATGGACCTGATACATACGGTCCATGAGGAGGAGGTGGATGGAGAGGGGCATCTGCGCCATCTTGTTTTGAACACCCCATGTGGAAAACTGAGTATATACTGTATAACATTTATGGGCCAAAAGACTCGAATGCATCCTTCTTCTCTACCTTATTAACTAAAAACTACTAGCAGATGACGATGTCAACAAAGTGATTGGGGGAGATTATAATTCTGTACTTAACTTTGTAGAGGATTGGAAAACAGGTGGATAGGATGGCCCACCCACAAGACAAAGTTATGGTCCCAGTGATGGAGTCCATGGGGATGATAGACCCCTGGAGAGATACTGAAAGAGTATATGCCTACTTTTCCCCATAGAGTCAATCATGGTCCAGAATAAACTATATCTTGGTTCATAATAATCTGCTGCTAAGAGTAACGTCGGTAACCATAGCGGACATGGTAATTTCTGATCACTCTCGTCATCTTGTCATTGGAGGAGACTTTACGTAGAGGATCACATATCATATGGAAATTTCCATCCGCTTTAGTATTAGACCCTACCTTCTTGACACAAATTTGGGAATGGTGAGTGGATTATGTAGCGAAAAATGGTGGCCACAGTGAAGAACATCTTTGTTCTACAACACGGCTAAGGCAGTACTGTGGGGTAGGATAATCTTCTATATGGCGAGGAGGAAGAGGGAGATTTCAAGTAGTTTTGTGTCATGGACGTTCCCGTGACAGGTGGCAGGAGATCTGTGAGATTGGCAACATGTGGTTTGATCTGACATGTTTTCCTTTTGGATCAAATGATGTCTTAGTTGTTTCTGGTGCTTGCCACACCTTCTATCCCCAGGTGTTGCTATTGTGGTCATTTAACCTTCTCTATTTATTGTTGTTTCTCCCACTATGCTATGCAATTTATAGCTTCTGTTAGACTTGTGATTAGCTTGTGTTTGGTTCTCGGCTGAGTTCCTGGTGCTACCAAAGCTTAATTGATGATAAGTGTTTCCTATCCCTTTTGTATTTTGTTTATATATGTGTGTGTTGCCTTTCCATGTTGTTTGTCATTAGGCCTGAGGGAGACTCCTGTTCGTTCTTCCCTTTGAAGGAACAGGTAGACTCAGGCCTTACATTAGTTCCATGGTCCTATAGGAAAAGATAGGATTCAAGGTTTCCGGTGTATAAACTTGCATACCTTCGTGGCCTTTTCATACTGGTAGTCTGTCAGGACTTGAGTTAGTGTTTCCTCTAGGAGGTGTCCATCTTCTTTCCCTAGTTTCCAGGCCTTATTCTGGTATCCCCTTTACCTCCTAAACTCGGTGTAGTGTTTTCCTCCCACACACGAGCGTGACATTTTGTCGCTAGTAAGCAATCATGGGAGACTTACACTAAATACCTGAATACACCCCCATCACTGTAGTTGGCGTAGAGGAAGGATGCTTAATGTACCTTTAATGACTGGGCATTGGAGAGGGAACTATATCTTCAAGTAGAATATGATTCTACTATGTTTTTAAATGACAATAATGCCGACAGAAATTTACCTACCCATATTGTCAAAATAGCAAACAAAGATGGGCTCCTGATTGATGACCCAGGTGTTATACGCAAAACGCTAGGGGCTATTATGAATCACTTTATAGTGATGACCACATTTCTAGAGACAGAAAAACGATTTTAGATGAGGTTGGTCTCCCATCCCTCTTCTCACAGCTGTGGAGGTGGCGGGAGCAATTCAATCTCTCAATCTTATGAAAGAATTCCTTAGGGCCTTGAAAGATCAGATAGTTTACACCTTGGTGTCTCTCTACAATAAAGAACTGGGAACAGGGGGTTACCATCGTCTGCAGCCATGTCATACATCAAACTATTATTGAAGCCGAGCAAATATCCTACCCAACTGGGCTCCTATAGGCTCATCTCGTTATTAAGTTTGGATCTGTTTAAGATCATGACTGATTGCTTGGCTTCTATTCTTCCAGCCCTCATAGATCCAGCAGAGGTGGGCTTTACCCAGGGTTGGGCTGCAGTTACAAATATCAAGAAGGTTCTGGCTGTGCTGGATTAAATGCCCAGTAAACAAGAGAAACCAGAACTATTCACTCTAGATGCCGAAAAGGGTTTTGGTAATGTAAGGTGGGCCTGGTTGGATCTGGTCTTGGACAAGATGGGATTTGCAGGTTCATTTAGAACATTGCTTAGACATATGTATCATGATTCGCAAGCTAGGATTCATACCCCTGTTTTTATCGGCCCCTGTTCAGTTAGTAAAAGGGACATGACAGGGGCTGATTCCCTTTAATTAAATCTCACAAAGGAGCCTTTATCCCGATATGATTACATAGTAACATAGTTAATAAGGCTGAAAAAGACATCTGTCCATCCATTTCAGCCTGTTATCCTGCAACAACCCCTATCTAGAAACAATAACATGTAACTATAACTATAACCTATTATTACACAAAAAAACCATCCAGGCCCCTCTTGAATTCCTTTATTGTACTCACCATCACCACCTCCTCAGGCAGAGAGTTCCATAGTCTCACTGCTCTTACCGTAAATAATCATCTTCTATGTTTGTGTAGAAACATTCTTTCCTCCAGACGCAGAGGATGTCCCCTCATCACAGTCATAGTTCTTGGAATAAATAGATAATGGGAGAGATCTCTGTACTGACCCCTGATATATTTATACATAGTTAGTAGATTGACACTTTTTTCTAAAGTGAATAACTCTAATTTTGATAATCTTTCTGGGTACTGTTTTCCACCCATTCCAGTTATCACTTTTTTGCACTTGTCTGAACCCTCTCCAGCTCTGCTATGTCTGCCTTGTTCACAGGAGCCCAGAGCTGTACACAATACTCCATGTGTGGTCTGACTAGTGATTTATAAAGTGGCAGGACTATGTTCTCATCACTGGCATCTATGCCCCTTTTGATGCAACCCAATGTCTTTACTTTGGCAGCAGCTGCCTGACCCTGGTTTCGGCAGCTTAGTTTGCTGTCCACTAAAATTCCTAAGAACTTTTCCATGTCAGTGTTACTCACTGTTTTACCATTTAGTATGTACTGTTGACTAGTGTTGATCAAGCACCAAAGTGCCCGCGTGCTCGGGTGCTCGAGTAGAAGAGGGGAGAGTGTCGGGACTCGTTCGGCTTAGGAGTCGAGTTCGAGTTCGGCTCAGGAGTCCCTGCTCTGACTCCATATATAGCTATGTCCATATATGGATTTAGTGCTTTGGGACACCCCAGTGTATTTAAATCTAATTTAAACTCTATTTATATGCAGAAGATCGCTGTACAGTGGGGGAATCCTCAGTGTATTTAAATCTAATTTAGCCTGTATTTCAGAAAAGTTTCTGCCGGGATTCAAAGTCACAACCTTCTGCATTAGAGGCAAGGCCCTTAACCACTCAGCTATAAAAGCTGCATAGCCAGTAACTTTAAAAAAATAATAAATAAATAAAAATAAAATAAAAAAATAATGAGACTTCTACTGTAGAGGAATACTTATAGTGTAGTGTATACTACTAGTAAGTATTCCTATACAGTAGAAGTCTCATATTTTATTTTATTTTTAGCTACTGGCTATGCAGCTATATAGTGTGGTGGTTAAAGTTCTGGGCTGTGATGCAGAAGCGAGAGAGAGAGAGAGAGAGAGAGAGAGAGAGAGATAGATAGATAGATAGATAGATAGATAGATAGATAGATAGATACATAAAATCATACTTCATAATATGTGGGAAACTACTACTGATGTTTTTAGCCATAATATATTTACATATATTATAATATATTATATACTCTAAATATATAATATGTGTAAATTTATTATGGCTAAAAACTATATATTTAAATTAAATTTAGTCTATATTTCTGAAAAATTTTGTGACGTGATTTGAACTTAAAGCTTCTCCATCACAGCCCAGAACTTTAACCACTACACTATATAGCTGCTTAGACAGTCACTTAAAAAAAAAGAGAGAGAGACTTCTACTGTATAGGAATACTTACTAGTAGTAAGTATTCCTCTACAGTTGAAGTCTCTTTTTTTTTTTTTTTTTTGGGGGGGGTAACTGGCTGTGCAGCAATTAAGGGCTGTGTGGTTAAGTGCCTTGCCTTTAATGCAGAAGGTCGCGAGTTTAAATCCTGGCAGAAACTTTTCTGAAATATAGGCTAAATTAGATTTAGATACACTGGGTGTTCCCAAGCACAGACTCCATATATGGACATACTGGACGCGTTTCAGATCTCTAAGCATATGGATCCTTCATCATAACAAATGCTGTTATGATGAAGGATCCATATGCTTAGAGATCCGAAACGCGTCACAGTACAGTGTTTGTCCTGGTGTGCATAAGATTTTATCAAGCTTCAATAAAGATACACTCGTTTTGGAGAGCTGGATCAAGTACTTTTTTGTCTACAAGGCGTTACTGCTCACCAGAGGAGCGACTTCTGTTCTCCCTACGAATAAGTAGTGGTTTAGAGCTGTCTACACAACCCTGTTTTGTATGGACATAGATATATATGGAGTCAGAGCAGGGACTCCTAAGCCGCAGACTCACACTGAGGGATTCCCCCACTGTACAGCTATCTTCTGCATGGAAATAAATGCTAAATTGGATTTAAATACACTGACTCAAGCATCGGCCGAACTACGCGATGTGCTGAGC
The DNA here is from genome assembly GCA_033119425.1 of Bufotes viridis. NCBI lineage: Eukaryota > Metazoa > Chordata > Amphibia > Anura > Bufonidae > Bufotes > Bufotes viridis. The sequence goes on from CM065594.1 coordinate 156,745,217, forward strand.
ATAGTGATGCTCGAGCCGAACTGCTGTTCGGCCGAGCATGCTCTCTCAACACTTCTGGTGACATGTGTTTTTCCTTCCCATGTGCGTGACCTTACATTTGTCAGTGTTAAACCTCATCTTCCACTTCTCCGCCCAAGCCTCCAATCTAGCCATATCCATCTATAGCAGTATACTGTCCTCTTCCGTGTTAATTACTTTACACAGTAGTGTTATCTCCAAAAATTTATATTTTACTGTTCAAGCCTTCTACAAGATCATTAATAAATATATTGAAGAGTAGGGCCCAATACTGACTCCTGTGGTACCCCCACTAGTGACAGTGACCCAATCTGATTGTGAACCGTTAATAACCACCCTCTGTTTTCTATCACTGAGCCAGTTACCTATCCAAATACAGACATTTTTTCCAAGTCCTAGCATTCTCATTTTATATACTAACGTTTTATGTGGTACAGTATCAAATTCTTTGGAGAAGTCAAGATTAGTGATGAGCAGCATGGGCAATATTCGAATTTGCGATATTTCGTGAATATTTGTGCGAATATTTGCCATATATTCGAAAATTCGCGAATTCGTAATCTCCAGTCATTATTTTCTTGATTGCAAAAATTTGCATATAAAAAATTTGCATAAAAAATGTGCATAAAAATTTGCATAAACTGGTATGTTAAAAAAAAATATTCGCGATTGCGAATATATTTTGCGATATTCTAAATATTCGCAAATTCTGGAAGTGCCGATATTCGCAATTAAAATTCGCAATTCGAAAAATTTGTGATCAACACTAGTCAAGATATATGACATCCATTGATTCGCTGCGGTCAAGTCTAGAACTTACCTCCTCATAGAAACTGATTAAATTAGTTTGACATGACCAATCCCTCATGAAGCCATGCTGATATGGCGTTGTTTGCTTATTTTCATTGAGGTACTCCAAGATAGCATCTTTTAGAAAACCTTCAAAGAGTTTACCCACAACAGATGTTAAACTTACCGGCCTACAGTTTCTGGGCTCTGTTTTTAGACCTTCTTTGAATATTGGTACCACATTTGCTATGTGCCAATTCTGTGGAACACTCCCTGTCAATATACAGTGGATGACAAATATCATAAATAAGGATCTGGCCATGAGATTACTTAATTCTCTAAGGATACTGGGGTGTATGCCACCTGGTTCCTGCAATTTGTCTATTTTCATCTTTTTAAGACACAGCTCCACTTCTTCCTGGGTCAGGCAGTGCACTTTTAATGGAGAATTTACTTTTACATTCTACAGTCGTGGCCACAAGGGGTCATACGGCTCAGCTTGTGTCTCAGGGTGCTATATAATTGTGAGATTAATTGCTTTTTTCGATCCACTAGCACAGGCATGCTCAACTTGCGGCCCTCTAGCTGTTGCAAAACTACAACTCCCAGCATGCCTGAACAACCTAAAACTATCAACCTACAGCAGGGCATGGTGGGAGTTGTAGTTTTATAACAGCCGGAGGGCCGCAGGTTGAGCATCCCTGCACTAGCATATCGTCAAAGATATTATTCAGAACCTCCATGAAAATGCTCTTAAGTTAAAGGCTATAGAAGTGTTGAATCTGGTGGAATTGGAAAGAATGTTAGAATCTGTCTTAGGTTCTGTATACGTTAGCCATCTTGGCTCAGTAGAGTGAAGGAGATCACAGAATTTACTTATCCCCTTCCTACACTATTCTCCAAAGAACGCACTCAGACCTCCCGGAAAGTCTCAGTTATTCCATAGTGGCATATACTCAGAGCACTGATAAGGTAGCTTAAAATTATATAACAATAACAATAGAAAAGACAGGTGCACTCTGCAGTCTTACTAAACCCTCATTCTGATGTTAAAATTGAGAATTAGCCAACATATCTTACTGTAGCGGACATGTCTGAGCCCAAGCACCGCACCAAGGTTTCTCAAGTAGCTCGGGACCTAACACTCACCTACCAGTGCCGTATGCTGCATTTGGCAATATATGTCTAGACTCTTTACATTACCCACCTTGGACCTGGCTCCCAATATAATCATCGCTTGTCTGAAATGTGATGAACATCGATCAGACTTCTATCATAGACTATGGTCTTGCAGACATATCCAACTCTATTGGAAACATGATCAGGACCTGGTTAGATCCCTAAGTGGCTATTAAGGGTCTATTCGGCCGATAGAGGCATTGTTCCACAGTATCCAAGGCGAAGGGGCTATCACTAAACCTACAGTATATCTGTCCCCTTTAGATCATACTATTATTATGGCAACTAAGAAATGTTTATTAACTAACTGGTTGAAAGACTCTGCCCTCATTCGTACTCAGTTAATAAATTATCTAAAAACAATATATTATTTGGAATATAGGTAGGCCTAACTTCAAAAATAACATACCTCAAAAATGCGTTTTTGTAAAATTGCATATCTTTTTTTGGAACACATTTCACTACTTTGGAATTACGCCCCATTATTTTCCCTTTCACTGACACACAATGGTATAAAAGGGAGGAACAGAGAGGGGCTCTGGGTAATCTAAGATTATGTATATTAACCGATCAAAGGAGAGGAACGGACAATCAATAATGTTAAAACTGATGACATTTTAGGTTGATCTGGGGATGGTAGAGATGGGAGGTTCATGATTCTTAATGAAAAAAAAAAAAAAAGCAACTGGCACGAGGTTAGGTTAATATTAGAAATGAGCAAATTTTTAAAAACTTAGTTTCGCTAGTTCGCAGAATTTTTCAGGAAAAATTTGGCTCAATCCGAATAAATTTGCGGCAAATTACATTAGAAAACGGCTATTTCCTGTCTGCTAAGAGCCTTTATAGTGGTGTAGAACACTGTGCTTTGCAGTAACACGCATAGGGAGTCTGCTTTGGTAGTGAAATAATACTTTGAGTCCGTATGACATGGAGATGACAGGCGTCTCTCTTAGACCCCTTGCAGATGAGCATGAGCAGAGTAGGTCCGGATGCGTTGCAGATGTGTTCAGTGAAAACTGTGCGATTTCGCAAGCAAGTACATTCAGTTTTGTTTGCGATCGCGTTTAGTTGTTCAGTTTTTATCACACAGGTGAGATGCGATTTAATGCGTTTTGCACTGGCGTGATAAAAAACTGAATGTTTACAAACAACATCTCTTAGCAACCATCCATGAAAAACGCATCACATCCGCACTTGCTTAAGGATGCAATGCGATTTTCACACGGCCCCATTCACTTCTATGGGGCCAGCATTGCATAAAAATCACAGAATATAGAACATCCTGCGATTTTCAAGCAACACACAAGTCATGCGTGAAAACCAACGCTCATGTACACAGACCCATTATAATGAATGGGTCCAGATTCCGTGTGGGTGCAATGCGTTCGCATCACGCATTGCACCCGCGCAGAATACTCGTTCGTATGAAAGGGGCCTACAAATCACTGCACACTTATTTGGGCAGTCATGAGGCCAAAACTAACCAAATAACTCAAGTATGAACTCAAACTTTCAGGTCGATGTTAGCGCCAAGAAGAGGTCCACTCCATTTACACCATCGTCAGCTGATTCCACATAGATGTCTACAGAACCTGTTCTATTAAACTCTTATACAAGTAGAGCCCCCTGACAGAGTGGAGAGGGTGTCAGCAGTAAGTTTGTGTTGACGTCAAAGAATAATTTGCTCTTCCTCTGATCCGTCAGAACAATAACCCATAAAAACCGATCCTGTCTGTGGAGCATCCGACTTCAGTCATTCAGCATTTGCTCAATAATCCATCAGTGTTGCTAATGCCAAAAAAACAGGAGTGGATCTAAAACAGAGATGACACATGAATGGAATATTTGCATGTCTTCTGTGTTTTGTACCCACTCCTGCTTTTGGCTACCAAATCATAAGCCAATTCTGATAGGACCATACAGGCATTACAGCTGCTACACAGATAGGATCCGTTGTGGGTCTCATTTTTCCTTCCTTCTGACATATTAGAAGAAAGGTCAAATAAATGATGATGTCAGCAAGGCCGAAAGCCAAAATAGTGGACTAGTCATGAAGTGGGGAGGGTGGGAACAGCATGAAAAGTGGACCTACAACATAGTGGTGTGGTGGAAGCAGTATGAGGAGGCCACCGAGTGGAAAAATGACAGAGAGTGAAGGTAACGGCAACATCAGGAGAAGGCCACCGAGTGGCACAATGGCAGAGTCTGGAGTTGGCAGCAGTATGAGGAGGCCACCGAGTGGCATAATGACAGAGTCTGGAGTTGGCAGCAGTATGAGGAGGCCACCGAGTGGCACAATTACAGAATCTGGAGTTGGCAGCAGTATGAGTGGGGCCACCAAGTGGCATAATGACAGAGTGTTCAGGTGGCGGCAGCAGCATCAGGAGGAGGCCACAAAGTGGCACAATGTTCGAGTCTGGAGGTGGAAACAGCAGCAGCATCAGGAGGATACCGCAGAGTGACAAGGTGACAAAGTGTGGATATGGCAGCAGTAGCAACATCAGGATACTACAGAGTGGCAAGGTGACATTGTGTGGAGATGGCAGCAGCAGGATACCACAGAGTGGCAAGGTGACATAGTGTTTAGATAGAAGCAGTAGCATCAGGATACCACAGAGTGGCAAGGTGACATAGTGTTTATATGGAAGCAGCAGCATCAGGATACCACAGAGTGGCAAGGTGACATAGTGTGGAGAAGGCAGCAGCAACATCAGTAGACCACAAAGTGACCCGGTTACAGAGTGGGGCAGTGGGTGGCAATACCAGTACCCGCTGACAAAGGTGGGTGAAATAAGGAGCACTTGGCATCAGATTTGTGGCATGAGGCAGGTGGCAGCATCAGAGTAGTAGCTGAGGCAGGTAGCCAGAAGAAACCGGTCTCTTTAGGTTTGGGTGAGGCGGCATGGATGATCTAATTAGATGCATTAGGAATTGGTGGGTGGGAATCCTGGCTGATCCACGCCTGATTCCTCTTGACAAAGGTCAGTCTCTCCACATTTTGGGTGGACAGGCAAATTCTCCTTGGGGTCACTATGGCCCCGCCGCACTAAACACCCGCTTTGATGCCAGGGGCATCCGGGCAGGTCAGCTTTTCCAGGGCAAAATCTGCCAATTGCAGCCACAAATCCAGTTTGAGTGCCTAGTAGTCCAGCGGATCTTGAATGATGGCTGGCAGTCTGCTGTCCAAGTATGCTACCACCTGCTGGTTCCTATCCTGCTCCAGGTCTCCCTGCCGCTGCTGGTGAGCAGTTTCTTCACTATGCGTGTGAAGAAAGCTGTTCATCAGCGACTGTAGACTCATGCTGCTGCTGATGGAGCTGGCACTGCTCCTGGCATTCCACCCCTCCCCAGCAGCCATGGCAGTGGAACGTGAGCGCAGAGAGCCCCCCGGTCAGACCTGCGAGAGGATGGATCATGGTGCAGATAGGAATCGGCCAACTGACTACATAGGATGTCTCTGTAGTAATTAAGTTTGTCCTCACTCTCAGTGGGTGTAAAAAAGGCCCCCATTTTGTACAGGTAGCGAGGGTCCAACAAGGTGGAGAGCCAGAAGTCATCCATCTTCCGAATGGTGGCAATAAGGCTGTCACTATGCAAGTATGTAAGCATGCATCGGACTCCCTGCCTCCATCTCCACTGAATACTGCCACGGTGTGCTTGGGTCCTCTGTCTTGTCTTCCTCATCGCCCTCAAGCTACTTTGGCTGCTCCTGCTCCTCCTTTCCTGTCAGCTGAATAGAAAAACCACCCACTTCCCTACATATTGCCTTCTGGGATCCATGCCTGGTTCATTTTAATGAACGTAAGCTTGTCCACATTGGCTTTGGACAGGCAGTTGCGCTTGTCTGTGATAACACCCCTGCCATGCTAAACACACGTTCAGACAATACACTGGCTGCAGGGCAGGCCAGCACCTTCAAGGTGTAAAGGGGCAAGCTCAGGCCATGTGCCCAATTTGGAGACCCAGAAGTTGAACGTGAAGACCCATCAGTCAGTATGTGTAGGCATGTGCACACATATTGCTCCACCATATTCACATGGTGCAGTACTGCGTGTCTGTCATTGCTGCCTCAGTGCTGTGATGGTGGGGTGGTGGGGCCAAGAGCCAAGGAGGCTTTGCTGCACAGTGGGGATGCTGTGTGGCTTCTGGGTCCCGCTGTCTGCTGCTGGTGCAGTGCTGGGACGCCGGTGGTCGCCGCGCACTGCTGTGCCATTGAGGTTAGAGTAGGTCCCCACTTGTAGAGGCAACCTTGTTGCGGTAAGTGGGCCTATGCTCTTTGAGCAAACTGTATACTAATGCCTTAATCATGCACAGCATAAAATGTATTATTATCAAAAGCATAGTACTGAGGATGTGCGATCCAGATTCACTCTTATATGCTAGACATTTGAATTGTATTGTTTCTTTTTCCCCCCTATGGTGTCAGCACTCCTCCCCATTTGGACTAGGTATTTTTAATTAGCCTGAGTCTGCAAAGGGTCTATAAATTCCTACTACCTCTCAGATGAATTTCCTGAGGGTTGTGACTGGGTGAACTCTTTGCACTCGTTCACATGGTGCAGTACTGCGAGTCTGCCATTTCTGCCTCAGTGCTGGTGGGGTGGTGGGGCCCAGAGCCAAGGAGGCTTTGCTGCACAGTGGGAATGCTGTGTGGCATCTGGGTCCTGCTGTGTGCTGCCGGTGCGGTGCTTGGGCGCCGGTGGTCACCGCGCACTGCTGCGCCATTGAGGTTAGAGTAGGTTCCCACATGTAGAGGCAACCTTGTCGCGGTAAGTGGGCCTATGCTCTTTGATCAAACTGTATACTAATGCCTCATTCATGCACAGGATAAAATGTATTACAAATTGGGCTGAGATGCCATGTAAGTATGCTGAAGGACAGTCGTTATATCAAAAGCATAGTACTGAGGATGTGCGATCCAGATTCACTCTTATATGCTAGACACTGCTCCACCATATTGTTGAAATGCTGACTCCTGCTAAGACGTTGTGTATCAGCTGGTGGTGCTGGTTGTTGTGGCCTGGTGACAAAGCTTTTCCACATTTCGGCCATGCTAACCCTGCCTTCTGAGGTGCTGGCGGTGCACCGGCTGCATTGGCGGCCTCTTACTCCTGCTCTGCCTTCGCCTTGTGCTTCAAATGAGCCCCCAGTGTCAGTTGGGAATGCCATCAGCAGCGCGTCTACCAGCGTGTGCTTGTAGTCACGTATCTTCCAATCACGCTGCAGTGACGGAATTAAGGACGGCACGTTGTCCTTGTAATGGGGATCCAGCAGGGTGGCCACAAAAGTAATTAGCAGAAGTTAGAATGTGGGCAACTCGGCCATCGTTGCACAGGCACTGCAGCATGTAGTCGCTCATGTGTTCCAGGATGCCCAGAGGCAACGACAAACTGTCCTCTGTGGGAGGTGTATCGTCTGTATCCTCTGTATCCCCCAGCCACGCACAAGTGATGCCCATTAGCTGCTTTGGGTATCACCCTGCTGTGAACACAGTTCCTCCTCATCATCATCCTCCAGAACTGTGCCCTGGCTGTACAATTGTGTACCTGGCCTATGTTGGTGTGGGAACCTCTCTCTGAGCCACCTGTGAGTGACTGGCCTGATAACCATTGAAATTATCCCTCTTCCTCCTCCTCTTACTGCTGTAACATAGTAACATAGTATATTAGACCGAAAAAATACATTTGTCCATCCAGTTCGGCCTGTTTCCTACAAGTTGATCCAGAAGAAGGCAAAAAAGCCCTGTGAGGCAGAAGCCAATTTTCCCCACTTAAGGGAAAAAAATTCCTTCCCAACTCCAATCAGGCAATAAGAATAACTCCTGGATCAACGACCCCTCTCTAGTAGCTATAGCCTGTAATATTATTACACTACAGAAATACAGTCCCCTCTTGAATTCCTTTATTGTACTCACCATCACCACCTCCTCAGGCAGAGAGTTCCATATTCTCACTGCTCTTACAGTGAAGAATCCTTTTCTATGTTTGTGTACAAACCTTCTTTCCTCCAGACGCAGATGATGTCCCCTTGTCACAGTCACAGTCCTGGGGATAATTAGATTATGTGAGAGATAAATAGAGGATGGGACACATTTTCCTCCATCATCGCCCGGAGCATTTTTTCAAGGAGACATAGAAGTGGGATAGTAATGCTGAGAATGGCGTCATTCCCACTGGCCATGTTGGTGGAGTAGTCAAAGCAGTGTGACAAGGCACACAGATCTCTCATGGAGGCCCACTCAGTGGCGGTGAAGTGTTGCTGTTCTGTAGAGCAACTGACCCATGCGTGTTGCAGCTGAAACCCCACTATCACCTGCTGCTACTCGCACAGTCTCTCCAGCATGTGCAAGGTGGGGGTATTTTGCATACCCGGGAAGGCCAAAGTTATGCTGCAACGCAGACAGGCAAGCAGCAGCAGGTTGAGAACACCGAAGCACGCACAGACGGCCCGCACTTTCTGCAGCAGCTCTGACATATCGGGGTAGTTTTAAGGAATCTCTGCCCCACCAAATTCAGCACATGTGCCAGGCAAGGGATGTGTGTCAAACCGGCTTGGCTCAGGGCTGCTACGAGATGCTTTGGGTCGTTGTCATGCTGAAAGATGAAGTTGCTCTTCATGTTCAGCTTTCTAGCAGAAGCCTGAAGGCTTTGTGCCAATATTGACTGGTATTTGGAACTGTTCATAATTCCCTCTATATTAACTAAGGACCCATTTCAAGGTGAAGAAAAACAGCCCCAAAGCATGATGCTGCCACCACCATGCTTCACTGTGGGTATCGTCTTCTTTTGGTGATGTGTGCAGTGTTGTTTTGCGCCCAACATATCTTTTGGAATTATGGCCAAAAAGTTCAACCTTGGTTTCATGAGACCATAACACCTTTTCTCACATGATTTTGGGAGACTTCAGATGTGTTTTTCAAAATGTAGCCTGGCTTGGATGTTTTTCTTCATAAGAAAAGGCTTTCGTCTTGCACTCTACCCCATAGCCCAGACATACAGTGCCTTGAATTTTTCGACCTTTGCCACATTTCAGGCTTCAAACATAAAGATATAAAACTGTATTTTTTGTGAAGAATCAACAAGTGGGACACAATTATGAAGTGGAACGAAATTTATTGGATATTTGAAACTTTGTTAACGAATAAAAATCTAAAAATAGGGCGTGCAAAATTTGGAGCTTGAAATGTGGCAAAAGGTCGAAAAGTTCAAGGGGGCCAAATACTTTCACAAGGCACTGTATGAAGAAAATGGGAGATTGTTGTCACATGTACCACACATCCAGTACTTGCCAGATATTCCTGCAGCTCATTTATTGTTGCCTTAGGCCTCTTGGTAGCCTCCCAGACCAGTTTTCTTCTTGTCTTTTCATCAATTTTGGAGGGAAGTCCAGTTCTTGGTAATAGTACTCCAAAATGACAGCCCACGATCCTCAGGTTGGTTGCACGGGAAGGGGCTATCCCCATGTAGCAAAAAGAAAAAATCCCAGCAACAGTGGCTTCTTGTTTTTAAATGCTGCTTTAATCACAGCATTAAAGCAGCATTTAAAAACAAGAAGCCACTGTTGCTGAGATTTTCCTTTCAGTTCTTGGTAATGTCATTGTTGTGCCATATTTTCTCCACTTGATAATGACTGTCTTCACTTTGTTCCATGGTATATCTAATGCCTTGGAAATTCTTTTGTATCCTTCTACGGACTGATACCTTTTAACAATGAGATCCCTCTGATGCTTTGGAAGATCTCTGTGAACCATGGCTTTTGCTGTTGGATGCGACTAAGAAAATTTCAGGAAAGACCAACTAGAGCAGCTGAACTTTATTTGGGGTTAATCAGAGGCACTGTAAATGATGGAATGTGCATGCTGACTTCTATTTAACATGATTTTGAATGTGATTATTTAATTCTGAACACAGCTACATCCCCAGTTACAAGAGGGTGTGTACACTTATGCAACCACATATTTTTTTGTTTTGTTTTCTTCCCTCCACCTAAAAGATTTCAGTTTGTTTTTCAATTGAGTTGTACAGTTTATAGGTCACAGTAAAGGTGAAAAAGTTCTGATTACACCGCGTGCAAACCACTCGTGTCTTGTTGTCTGCACATTGTGTGAAGAACTGCTATGCAGGGGAACTCCTTGGAGCTGTCTTTGGTGTGCTCGGTCCCTGGGTGCGATTGGCAGTAGCAGGCGTAGTGTCTAAGGGATGGGTACTCTGCTTCTGCACCCTGCTCCCTCTTTTGCTGTGCTGGTGTCATTGTGTGACCACCGCCTCTTCCTCCAAACTGCACAGGTCGATAGCATGACATTCATCCCAAGTAGGGTTTAGGACCTCATCGCCCTACACATCATCTTCCACCAAGTCTTCTGCACCCCTGCCCTTCTTGTCAGTTTGCACACTGCAGAAAGCCCCAGCAGTCGGCACCTGTGTTTCGTCATCATCAGACACATGCTGCGGTGGTCTTCTCATGTACTCATCCTCAAACATAAGTTGTTGGGCATCGGTGCACTCAATCTCTTCCACTTCTGGAGCAGGGCTAGGTAGATAGACCTGGGAAACCCTGCCAGGAGAGTCATCAAAAAGCATGAGAGTCTGCTTCATGACTTGGGGCTCAGACTGCTTGGCTGATTTGCAAGGGGTGAGGTGCTAGATAGCTGCCCATGGGCTGCAGGTGCCAACTCTGAGCTTTCAGCAGTGGACTGAGTGGGAGACAATGTGAAGGTACTGGAGGCACTATCAGGCACCCAATCTACTAGCGCCTGTATGTGCTCTGGCCTCACCATTCGTATGGCGGTAGTCGGGCCTACTAAATAACGTGGAAGGCCCTGTCATCTACGCAAACCTGAGGAAGGTGTTTCATTTTCCACAGATCCTTCACGTCCTCTCCCTGCAACAGGAGCCCCACCAACACCAGCAGCACCACGACCATGGCCACGTGCCTTATTTGACGATCTCCTCATTCTTTTCGGTAACCCAATGAAGTAACAGACAGATTTAATAAAACGTATTCCCTGTCAGGTATGCAGTGCCCGTGTCATAAACAGTAAAGATTGGTTTTGGTCACAACTCTATGTGACAAATGAATCTATTACACTTTGTGCCCTGCCTAATATGCCCTGGCAGTGCGATAAAGATAAAAGATATTTCTAGGTCACACCACAATATAAACAACAAATGTATTACACTGTGTGGCCTGCCCAATAGGCCCTGGCCACGTGTTAAAGATAAAAGATTGGTTAAGGTCACAAGTTACTTTGAAAGATATGATAGGCACAGATCCCCCAACAATCGGTAGTACGCCACCTAATTTACTGAATAAATTTTGGCAAGTCAGGTATGCAGTGCAGCAGGAACACCAACGGGTATGGGCCAAAATTATGGGGGGGTTCAACCACAATGTCCTAGTGTAATTTACTAATTTTATTTGATTTGCAGTACAAGGCAAAAAGGTTCTTTATAGGAAAAAAATGAGGATTTTTTCAACCCCAGTTAAACAGATGAATTAACAGATTACTTTTCACTATCAGATTGCCTGTGCAGGCAGATGATGGAATTTATTTCAACAAAATATATGCTTTCTTCAACCTCAGTGAAACTGACGGATGCAAATGAAATTATTACGATAGCAGTAGTACACAGCAGGCCACAAATTTACTGTGTGCCAAAAATTACGTTTTTTTTTTCCACCCACAATGTCCCAGTGGAATTTACTGATTTTATTTGATTTGCAGTACAATGCCAAAAGGTACTTTATAGGAAAAAAAGAGGATTTTTCAACCCCAGTGAAACAGATAAATTAACAGATTATTTTTCACTATCAGATTGCCTGTGCAGCCAGAGGATGGAATTTATTTAAACAAAATATATGTTTTCTTCAACCCCAGTGAAACAGATGAATTAACAGATTATTTTTCACTTTCAGATCGCCTGTGCAGGCAGAGGACGGAATTTATTTCAACAAAATATAGGATTACTTCAACCCCAGGGAAACTGAAGGATGCAAATGAAATTCTTTCACTAGCACTAGTACCGAGCAGGCCACAAATTAACTTTGTGCCAAAAATTACGTGTTTTTCCCACCCACAATATCTCAGTGGAATTCTAAGATTTTATTTGATTTTCAGTAGAAGGTAATAAGGTACTTTATAGGAAAAAAAGGGGGATTTTTTTCAACCCCAGTGAAACAGATAAATTAACAGATTATTTTTCACTATCAGATTGCCTGTGCAGGCAGAGGATGGAATTTATTTCAACAAAATATATGTTTTCTTCAACCCCAGTTAAACAGATGAATTAACAGATTATTTTTCACTTTCAGATCGCCTGTGCAGGCAGAGGACGGAATTTATTTCAACAAAATATAGGCTTTTTTCAACCCCAGCGAAACTGAAGGATGCAAATGAAATTCTTTCACTAGCACTAGTACCGAGCAGGCCACAAATTAACTTTGTGCCAAAAATTACGTGTTTTTCCCACCCAAAATGTACTTATTTTATTTGATTTGCAGTACAAAGCAATAAGGTACTTCATAGGAGAATACAGAGGATTGTTTCAACCCCAGTGAAACAGATCGATTTACTGATTGTTTTTAGTATCAGATTTGCTGAGCAGGCAGAGAAGGCACTTAATGATAAAAAAAACATATATATTTTTTCGCCCACAGTGAAACAGATGGATTTAAAGATTGTTTTTTTCACTATCACAAAAGTAGTGCACAGAGCAAATGTATTTTTTAGCACAAAAAAAAAATGCACAGAATCGGATGGATTTATAGAATTAATGACAAGGATACACAGGTATGCAGCACAGAGGTACTTTACAGAACAAAATTGTCACCCCCTAGGTCCCTAAAATCATAAACGGAGTAACATCATTATTTTTGCCTTCCCCAGACAGATATGCAGTGCAGCCAACACCAAAAACAACCTGTCCCTACACTAAGAGCAGCAGAGTGACATGTGGCGCTACGTGACTCCAGCTTATATAGAGGCTGGGTCACATGCTGCACTGAGCCAATCACAGCCATGTCATTAGTAGGCATGGCTGTGATGGCATCCAAGGACAAAGTAGTTAGAAGCTTGTTGATTGGCTGCCCAGAAGCTTTTCAACAAGCGCCATGAACTCTGCCAAACAACGAACCCGAACAATTATGAAAATGTTTGGGTTTTGGTCCGAGTGCCAAAAATCCCAAAATTCAGTACCAACCCTAACTTTACAGTTCGGGTTTGCTCAACTCTACTCATCACCACTTGCCCGCCTAGCGGAGGAAGTGGCGCATGTCTCCTCCACATCTTGGCTGGGCAGTAGCTGCTGACTGTCCTCTAGTAGCTCATCCTTGATGTACCTTGATGTGTAGTGGAGCTGAGCCCACAGCATACAATGCTTCTGTGGCTGAGGGATCAACAAAGGACAGAGGCAGGTTGAGGACAGGTGAGGACACAGGGCCTGCTCCCAGGCCATGCCAACTAAGGGTTTTGTCTGACGAACCCACCGACTGTTGTCCTGGGGTGTCTGATGTCACTTGGGATGAAGTGGATGACTGAGTTAACCAATCAAGAACTGCAGGGTTGCTGGTCAAGACATGAACGCTAGATGACACCGGGAGCTCAGGCCTCTCGCTGCGCTGTGACTCCTGCTGCCACGCCCCCTTACTCTGCTGCGACCTCTGCCTGTGCCAGAAACATTTAGGCCTCTGCTACTCCTCTGTGCATGGCTTGGCACTTCTCTGTCTGAAATACTTTTAGCTGAACTAAATAAATTAAAACACTCCTAAAAGCGACAAGTAGTAAGGCTGACTAGTCAGCCTGCATTTGTGGGAGGGGCGGAGGCTCTTCTTAAACAAGCCACTGCCTCACTCCTGGGCGTGTGTTCTTCAGGTGCACAGGTGCTGCTGGGTGTCATTAGTGAACTAGCTTCTCTGGTGGCAGGATCTCTTTCTTTGCAGCATGGAGCCAGAACGGAGGTTTTGTTTTGTCTTTTTTTTATTTTATTTTTTTCTTCGCTCTCTGCTATCGTAGCAATGCACGCAGGGTAATACGTAAGTAAGTTGGGCCGTGGCCATCCCTCCTGGCCGGTCGGAACCCGACTCTTCTAGCGAACGGGAGGCTTCGCCTCAGAATCTTCTGCCTCAGGTTTGTTTTGTTGGGGCTAAAAAATTTCTATTTCTTTTTCAACCTCGTTTGTTTGATAATAAGAATTAGTTCCAATATATCTTGCAAATTTACATCACTTGTTTGTCGCATGGAAAATTAATTCAGCTTATACGCAGTTAGGGAACAGTCACCCGGGTTGCATGTGACGTCATGATTGAACATCAGACTCAGCTGTTGTTTGACCTATTGCTGTAGCTGTTCCTTGCCATGTGACTCCCCCTCTCCCAGCCACCACCATCTTTAGACCATGTTTTTCCCTGCTTTATGTACTAAAACCCTGATGCACTTTATGCTCTGCTCTTATTCTGAGCGGCATTTCCACGTTCGGCTCTACTTCTGTCTTATACCTGCTTGCACCTCGCTTTATACGCCTCACACCCTCAGATGTATCCGCACGTCTTTTATTGTCCATCACTTTCACGCTGCTCGTTCCAGACGGCCTTTACATTTTGCTTTACACATGTTTTACTCTCTGCTCACTGGAGCTGTGTCCACATGTCTGCTATTTTCATCATGCTTCATACTTCAATCACATTCGAGTTGCATTCACCCGTTGGCTGTTCACACTTGGCTGTTGCATCATGTTGTTGTGTGTGGTTAGAGCTGCGTTTATGCGTCGGCTAGTATACCATGTTTGCTCTGCTCACAGTCAGAGCTGCGTTCACATGTCTGCTGTTACGACAGGTCATACGAGGCTTGTTTTCAGAGGTGCATTCACGTTCGCTGTCACATCATGTTCATGCTCCACTCACATTTAGAGCTGCTGTTATACCTATTTTCGTTCTCGGCTCACTCACAAAGGAGCCTTCACACTTACGCAGTCAAATTCACGACCAGAGCTGCATCCATACGTCTATTGGCATATCATGTTTGCTCTACTCACACCCAGAGCTGCGTTCACACGTCCATTGTTACTACAGGTTCTGTCCAGGCCCATTTCAAGATCTGCGTTCATGTCACTTTCACAGCATGTGTCACGCTCCAATCACAACCAGAGCTGCCGTTATACCAGTTGTTTGCTCTGCCTATACCCAGAGTTGTGTTAACACTTCTACTGCTACAACAGGTTTTATACCCCACTCGCCAGAGCTGCTTTCCATGTCGGCTTTCACTTCGAGTTAATATTTCATTCACATCCAAAGTTGCGTCCGCATGTCTACTTTTACATCCTGTCCTCTACTCCATTCACTACTAAAGCTGTGTTCATGTGTCCGCAGATGCATCACGTTAATAGTCCGCTCACGTTCAGTTTGCATTCTTACGTCTGCTTTATACCATGTTGTTCATGCTCTAGCCATACTCAGAGCAGCGCTCATACATTGTTACTCACATCCTGAGCGGCATTCACCCATCTGCTGTTACACCATGTGTTACATTCTGTTACATTCTGCTCCCACTCAAAGCTGAACTGTGGTTCTAGTACTGACAATTGCCCTGCCCTCCGGAGTTTGTGGAACCGAAAGAGAAACCTGCCTGCCTAGACTATGCAAGAAGTGAGGGGCAAAAGAAACCATGAAGGTAGGAAGGGAATCTTTGAATAGTTCCCCAGACATCATCTATCTGCTTGCCATGGCCCCTGCATTCTTCTGTGAACCCCTGAGAATGGTTTAATCTACCATTAACCTACGTGGCCCGAATACCGTGGCAGGCGAATATCGTTGAAAAATGTGACCTGACCAACATGGCAGGTGACCCTAAAGATTTGAGCTCCTGTAATTGAAGTGTGATCCTGGAGCATGGCAGACACTGGACATTAATAAGGTGTAACACCTAAAGAACGTAAGGAGCAGGAAACTTAGTTGAGTAACAAGTGAACCTGACTGAACCCCATAAGTGACAGACTTTAGTTTAAAACATGGGCCGTATGCAGGTGATCAGGGAAGCAGATATGAATGTGAGACATTTGGGCCCAATCAGCCTGGAACCATGGATGGAAAACCAACCAGGCAGGACTGAAAACAGGTAATCGGACCCCCGCAGCCATGGGGCCGAAGCAGTCGTTGGACCCCCGAAGCCATGGGGCCGGAGCAGTCGTCGGACCCCCGAAGCCATGGGGCCGAAGCAGTCGTCGGACCCCCGAAGCCATAGGGCCGAAGCAGTCGTCGGACCCCCGAAGCCATAGGGCCGAAGCAGTCGTCGGACCTCCGAAGCCATAGGGCCGAAGCAGTCGTCGGACCCCCGAAGCCATAGGGCCGAAGCAGTCGTCGGACCCCCGAAGCCATAGGGCCGAAGCAGTCGTCGGACCCCCGAAGCCATAGGGCCGTAGCAGTCGTCGGACCCCCGAAGCCATGGGGCCGAAGCAGTCGTCGGACCCCCGAAGCCATGGGGCCATAGCAGTCGTCGGACCCCCGAAGCCATAGGGCCGAAGCAGTCGTCGGACCCCCGAAGCCATAGGGCCGTAGCAGTCGTCGGACCCCCGAAGCCATAGGGCCAAAGCAGTCGTCGGACCCCCGAAGCCATGGGGCCGTAGCAGTCGTCAGACCCCCAAAGCCATAGGGCCCTAGCAGTCGTCGGACCCCCAAAGCCATAGGGCTGTAGCAGTCGTCGGACCCCGAAGCCATAGGGCCGAAGCAGTTGTCGGACCCCGAAGCCATAGGGCCGAAGCAGTCGTCGGACCCCGAGGCCATGGGGCCGTAGCAGTCGTCGGACCCCGAAGCCATAGGGCCGAAGCAGTCATCGGACCCCGAAGCCATAGGGCCGTAGCAGTCGTCGGACCCCGAAGCCATAGGGCCGAAGCAGTCATCAGACCCCGAAGTCATGGGGCCGAGGCAGTCGTCGGACCCCGAAGCCATAGGGAAGGTACAGTACCTTCCCAACAAACAAAAGAACAACTTGTAAAACATGGTAGGCCCACTGGCCTCCGCTGAGAAGCTGTTTTGTTGAACTAGGCAGGAGACCAATCTGAGTGAATGCAAACCAGGAGTAAAGGAGACCAATCTGAGTGAACACGAATCAGGATTTAAAAGGATTTTTTTTTTTCACACCACCGAGGAAAAACGTAAGCCTGAAAAGAAAGCAGCCATGTTTACCGGGAGAGTACTAAGCAGTGGGTGCGGAGTGCCCCGTTGAGACTACTGAGTGTAGCAAGTAACAGGAGAATGCAGCTTTGACAGCAGATGGGTGAAACAGCAGATGGGTGAATGCTCCATTCCACAGCGTATTCCCAGTCCTTCATTCCGCTTCGAGGCACTATCTGCAACATCGAGCATCATGTCTCCGGTTTCGTCATTTGCAAGCTGTGATGTACGTCTCCTTATGGTTTTGCCGCATACTTCCTGAATGTGCGGTCAAGATTGCCGATGCCTTGCAGTTGGTCACGGATTTGTTTGCACTTTCATTGTGTTTCTTTATAACCTACTTGGCTTGGCTTTTGCCCCCTTTTAGGACTACCCACGGCTATGGCTAAGGGCACAATTCAAGCCATTAAGTTAGGTTTAGCTAGCACACGGCTAGCCGGGTTAGGTTGTTCTTGATGTTTATCTCCCTAGGGTTCATCAAGCATCGTTGGCCGTAGCCATGACCACAAATATATTTTTCTTTTTAACTGAAAGAGGCCACTAAATGATTTCACCACAAATAACAGCAACAGTGAACTGCGTACATATTTTTTATTTTTGTACTGAAATACCACACTAAACGCTTTACCACATATAGCTGCAAAAGTGAACTGAGAATATATTTTTATTTTTATAAAGAAATACGCCACTAAACGCTTTCAACACATATAGCTGCAGAAGTGAACTGCGTATATATTTTTCATTTTGTACTGAAATACACCACTAAACACTTTCACCACATATAGCTGCAGAAGTGAACTGAGAATATATTGTTCTTTTTGTACTGAAATACACCAGTAAACGCTTTTACTACGTATAACTGCAGCAATGAAGTAATTGAGTAATTCAATAAATTGAGTAATTTCAATAACTTTTTGTAATGAAATAGGCCACTTAATGCTTTCATCACATATAGCTGCAGAAGTGAACTGCATATATATTTTTCCACAGATATAAGCCACTAAAGGCTTTTCAGCATAGCACTTGCACCCTAAGAACAAATTGCTGGAATGACAGAGCTATATAATGGCTAGTTGAATCCCCAAATAATCTTTCCCTGCACTTGTAAATCACTTTTCTAGCATTGTCCCTAGCGCTTTCTGACGTCTCTCCCTGCACTAAGATGCTGTGAAATGATTCCACCCTATCCTGTCCCTGCACTTATAAATCGATTTTTCACGTCTGTCCCTGCACTCAGAACGCTGGGAAATTTCTGATTCTAAGATGGTCATCATATTTATAGGGCTGTGACATCACAGGGCTGGATGCCTGCTGATTGGCTGCATCATGCATGTCAGTCTGGGTGATCCCGACTTCCCATATTTCCCGACTCCATGTCCTCACATGTGCAACAGCCATTTTTGCGATTCTTTACCACGAAGTGCAAGTAAATTCGCATTCGTTGCAAATCGAATTTTTCCTGAAATTTGGATCAAATTCTTCTTCATCCGCTCGATTCGCTAATCTTTAATTATGAAGTTATGTTTGATCTGTATTGATTATTTTTGTTTTTCTTTCTTACTTTTGTGGGACATAACATAAATAGCATATTGTGATAAAGTAAGTTAGGGTGTTAATTTGGCAGGGGAAATATGCTCCTTACTGGGTACTAAGAGGTTAACCTGGCTACTGCTCCACCCACAGGTGCAGGAAAATAAAAGCTCACCTAGGAGCTGCTTAGGTGGGGTATGTTGGATGCAGAAGTGCATGGAGACTGTGCTACTTATTCAGAGGAACCAGGAGAAACCATATACTGTATCTCTATCATGGTGACTACGAAGACTTCACAATGTGTGAAATGTGCCCTATTATTAGAGATGTGCAAATTTTTCAAAAATTCTATCTGCCGGTTCGATGCATTTTTAAGAAAAAAATTGGTTTGATCAGAATATATTTGCTGCAAATTTTGTTAAAATTTCCTGGCTGCTGAGAGCCTTTATAATGGTGTAGTAAGCTATGCCTTGCAGTAACACACATAGGAGTCTGCTTTGGTAGTGAAATAATACTGTGAGTCCGTGTGACATGCAGATAAGAAGCATTGCTCTTGGAATCACTGCACACTTTACCTTTTGGACAGTCATGGGGCCAAAACGGACCAGATAACTCAAGTATCAACTCAAAGTATATATACTTTAAGGTCTCTGCAGCCGTATGTACTCAATTTGGAGTTCATTTTTAGTACATAGTTAGACACGCTGTGTAATTCTTTTTAATAAAGTAGTTATTTTTTATGTGTTTTTTATGTGTTATGTCTGTACCGATATATATGTCTGCATCTTGGCTGCATACATACCAAGTTCATGCATATTTAATATACAGGATATTATGTCATTGATTGGATTATAATTATATATTCTGGCGATGTTATTAACCGCTTCAGCCCCCCTAGCTTAAACACCCTTAATGACCAGGCCACTTTTTACAATTCCGCACTACACTAATTTCACCGTTTATTGCTCCGTCATGCAACTTACCACCCAAATAAATTTTACCTTCTTTTCTTCTCACTAATAGAACTTTCATTTGGTGGTATTTCATTGTTGCTGACATTTTTGCCATTAATACAAATTTAACGACATTTTTGCAAAAAAATGACATTTTTCACTTTCTGTTGTAAATTTTTTTTTTTAAAAACTACATTTCTATATAAAATTTTCTCTAAATTTATTGTTCTACATGTCTTTGATAAAAAAAAAGTCCAATAAGTGTATATTTATTGGTTTGGGTAAAAGTTATAGCGTTTACAAACTATGGTGCAAAAAGTGAATTTCGGCATTTTGAAGCAGCTCTGACTTTCTGAGCACCTGTCATGTTTCTTCAGGTGCTAGAATGTCAGGATAGTATAAATACCCCCAAATCACACCATTTTAGATAGAAGACACCCCAAAGTATTCGCGGAGGGGCATGGTGAGTTCTTGTATCATTTCATTTTTTCACAAGTTAGCGGAAAATGACACTTTCTGAGAAAAAAAAAAAAAGTTTCAATTTCTGATAACTTCTGGCAAAAAAATAAAATCTCAGACGGATTCACTATGCCCCTCTGTGAATACCTTGGGGTGTCTACTTTCCGAAATGGGGTCATTTGTGGGGTGTGTTTACTGTTCTGGCATTTTGGGCGGGGCTAAATTGTGAGCCGCCATGTAAAACCTAAAGGTACTCGTTGGAATTTGGGCCCCTTTGCGCACCCAGGCTGCAAAAAGTGTCACTTATGTGGTATCACCGTACTCAGGAGAAGTAGAGCAATGTGTTTTGGGGTGTATTTTTACATATACCCATGTTGGGTGAGAGAAATATCTCTGTAAATTGTCAACTTTGTATAAAATGTTTTAAAAGTTGTCGTTTACAGAGATATTTTTCACACAAAGTATGGGTATATATAAAAATACACCCCAAAACACATTGCCCTACTTCTCCTGAGTATGGCGATACCAAATGTGTGCCACTTGTTTGCAGCCTGGGTCGCAAAGGCCCTAAAACCAATAAGTACCTTTAGGATTTCACAGGGCATTTTTACGCATTTGGATTCCAGACTTCTTCTCACGCTTTAGGGGCCCTTAAAATGCCAGGACAGTATAAATACCCCACATGTGACTCCATTTTGGAAAGAAGACACCCCAAGGTATTCCGTGAGGGGTATAGTGAGTTCATGTAAAATTTTATTTTTTGTCACAAGTTAGTGGAATATGAGACTTTGTAAAAAACAAAATAAAAAAAAAAATATCAATTTCCGCTAACTTGTGCCAAAAAATAAAAATTCTGTAAACTCGCCATGCCCCTCACGTAATATCTTGGGGTGTCTTCTTTCCAAAATGGGGTCACATGTGGGGTATTTATACTCACCTGGCATTTTAGGGGCCCCTAAAACGTGAGAATCCAAATGCGTAAAAATGCCCTGTGAAATCCTAAAGGTACTCATCGGTTTTAGGGCCCCTTTGCGCACCCAGGCTGCAAAAAAGTGTCACTCATGTGGTATCGCCGTACTCAGGAGAAGTAGGGCAATGTGTTTTGGGGTGAATTTGTACATATACCCATGCTGCGTGTGAGAAATATCGCTGTAAACGACAACTTTTCGCATTTTTTTATTCAAAGTTGTCAATTTACAGAGATATTTCTCTCACCCAGCATGGGTATATGTAAAAATACACTTTTACGCATTTTTCTTCTCACGCTTTAGGGCCCCTAAAATGCCAGGGCAGTAAAAATACCCCACATGTGACCCCATTTTGGAAAGAAGACACCCCAAGGTATTCCATGAGGGGCATGGCGAGTTCATAGAAGATTTTCTTTGTTGGCACAAGTTAGTGGAAATTGATTTTTTATTATTTTTTCTCACAAAGTCTCCCTTTCCGCTTGCTTTTGACAAAAATTTTAATTTTTCATGGACTCATTATGCCGCTCAGCGAATACCTTGGGGTGTCTTCTTTCCAAAATGGGGTCACATGTGGGGTATTTATACTGCCCTGGCATTTTAGGGGCCCTAAAGCGTGAGAAGAAAAATGCGTAAAAATGCCCTCCTAAAAGGTACTCATTAGAATTTGGGCCCCTTTGCGCATCTTGGCTGCAAAAAAGTGTCACACATGTGGCATCGCCGTACTCAGGAGAAGTACGGCAATGTGCTTTGGGGTGTATTTTTACATATACCCATGCTGGGTGAGAGAAATATCTCTGTAAATTGACAACTTTGAATACATTTTTTTTAAAAGTTGTCGTTTACAGCGATATTTCTCACACAAAGTATGGGTATATGTAAAAATACACACCAAAACACATTGCCCTATTTCTCTTGAGTACGGCGATACCACATGAGTGACACTTTTTTGCAGCCAAGATGCGCAAAGGGGCCCTAAAACCAATGAGTACCTTTTTGATTTCACAGGCCATTTTTACGCATTTGGATTCTCACGCTTTAGGACCCCTAAAATGCCAGGGCAGTATAAAAACCCCACAAGTAAACCCATTGTGGAAATAAGACACCCCAAGGTATTCTGTGAGGGGTATAGCGAGTTCACAGAAAAAAAAAAAAATTGGCACAAGTTAGCGTAAATTGATTTTTATTTTTTTTTACAGTCTCATATTCCACTAACTTGTGACAAAAAATAAAATTTTGCATGAACTCGCCATACCCCTCAGCGAATACCTTGGGGTGTCTTCATTCTAAAATGGGGTCACATGTGGGGTATTTATACTGTCCTGGCATTTGAGGGTCTCCGCAATCATTACACGTATAGCCAGCATTAGGAGTTTCTGCGATTCTCCTTATATTGAGCATACGGGTAATGAGATTTTTTTCGTTCAGCCTCTGGGCTGAAAAAAATGAACGGCACTGATTTTTCATTCGCATCGGTCAATGTGGATGAAAAAATCTCTGCCAAAATCAGTGACTGCGGTGCGGTGGGCTGGGCGCTAGCTACCTATCAAGTAGCTAACTAACTGGCGGTGATAAGGGACCCTTATGCCCCATTCACACGTCCGAAATTCTGTTTGCGGAACGGAATTGTGAACCCATTCATTTCTATGGGGACAGACTTTGTCCCGCTCGGATCCGGAATTACGGATCCACGCTTCGGGTCTGCACTTCCGTTCCGCAAAAATATAGAACATGTCCTATTCTTGTCCGCAATTGCAGACAAGAAAAAGTATTTTCTATATAGTTCTGGCAATGTGCGGATCTGCAAAATGCGGAAAGCACATTGCCGGTGTCCGTGTTTTGAGGATCTACGGATCGGATCCGTGAATCCACGGATCTGCAAAACACATATGGACGTCTGAATGGAGCCTTACAAGGGGTGTGATCAATGACAGGGGGTGATCAGGGGTCTAGATGGGGTGATCAAGGGGTTAATAGGTGGGGGGTTATTGTAGTGTTTTGGTGCAACTTTACAGTAGTTACCTGGTCCTCTGGTGGTCGATCCCAGCAAATGGGACCACCAGAGGACCAGGTAGCAGCTATATCAGACGCTGTTCACAAAACAGCGTCTGATATAGCTGTTTGATGCGATTTAATTCAGTATCTACAGCCTGCCAGCGATGGATCATCGCTGGCAGGCTGTAGCCGAACTGCCGAGACGCGCTTCTCTGTGAACGCGCGTTCACCGGAAGTCTCGGCTCTCACGAGATGATGCGCCGACGCGTCATCTCAGAGCTACAGGACCGCCCGCAGGACGCATCCCTGCGTTAGGCGGTCCTGTAGCGGTTAATATCCCGTATGTTCATATTGATATATTGATAATTATTAATATGTTGACATCTTATTGATATCTCATTCCCATGAATGCCTTGTAATACCTGTATTCACTATTAGTGATTGCCACACTCATTGTTTGTCACACCTGTACATGTTATGAGTGTGCTATATTTATAATGACATGCTGATACTGCATGTGCTATTTCAATATGAGTGATCACCATGGGGATAGAGATGTAATGACATTGTATGCGCCGTTTCCAGGGCAGCAGGACGCTTTACTATGCAGAGTTTATGGGCGGATCCTGGTCATGCTGACACATGATCCATACGTCAGATGGTGATGTCAGCATGATGGGTGGATCATGTGACCTGCGCTCTGAGCGTGGTGCTGCCTGGTGGAAGGTTGTGGTCTCGTGAGAAGTTTAGCGGCACAGGTGATCGCGGCTCTTTGCTGGATTTCGCTGGATTACATATGGAGACACCATTGTACATGCGCATTGATATATGGTGGACGCAGACTGCGACGTTGCTATCATCATGATGTTATTTTTCAGGTGAGAACAAAAGGTTATGTTAAATATTGAATTAACTCTGCAATCCAATTGGCTTGTGAATATGCAGATTTGACTTGGCATGTGTGATTGGTGACATTTTCTTGGGGGCAGCCATATATTTTTACTATTTATATGTGTGGTTATTCATGCTGAATGTATGCTTGATAAAGGCTGCTTGCGCCCGAAACGTTGCATTTCTGTACATATGCACTGAAGTTTTGGAATAAAGAAGATTTATGGAGATGCTGCTGTAGCTCTTTCTTTTACTACTAATGTGGAGGGTAGATGCTGCCACTACCAGCATCAGGAGGCCACAAAGCGGCACAATAACAGACTGTGGAAGTGGCAGCATCAGGAGGAGGCCACCGAGTGGCACAATGACAGTGTGGAGGTGGTAGCAGCATCAGGAGGTCACAGAGTAGCAAAGTGATATAGTGTGGAGGTGTCAGCAGCATGAGGAGACCACAGAGTGGCAAGATGACATAGTGTGGAGGTAGCAGCAGCATGAGGAGACCACAGAGTAGCAAGGTGACATAATGTGGAGGTGGAAGCAGCATGAGGAGACCATAGAATGGCAAGATGACAGTGTGGAGGTGGCAGGAGCATTAGGAGACCACAGAGTGGCAGGGTGACATATTGTGGTGGTGGCAGCAGCATGAGGAGGCCACAGAATGGCATGACAATGAGAGATTGTGTAGGTGGCAGCAGCATGAGGAGGCCACAGAGCGGCACGACTACAAGAGACTGCAGAGGTGGCAGCAGCATTAGGAGACCACAGAGTGGCAAGGTGACATAGTGTGGAGGTGGCAGCTGCATCAGGAGGCTACAGAGTGGCACAATGACAGTGTGGAGGTGGCGGCAGCATCAGGAGGCCAAAGAGTGGCAAGTTGACCTAGTGTCAAGGTTGCAGCATCATCTGGAGGCCATAGAGTGGCATGACGACAAGAGATTGTGGAGGTGGTAGTGGCATGAGGAGGCCACAGAGTGGCATGTTTACAAGAGATTGTATAGGTGGCAGCAGCATGAGGAGGCCACAGAGAGGCACAACCACGAGAGATTGCAGAGGTGGCACCAGCATGAGGAGACAACAAGGTGGCATGAGGATAAGAGATTGTGGAGGTGGCAGCAGCATGAGGAGGCCACAGAGTGGCACAACGACGAGAGATTGTGGAGGGTCAGTAGCATGAGGATGCCACAGAGCGGCCGCTTCATCTATTCATTTATAGGGAATATGGGACAGAAAAGAAGGTTAAAATTTCTAGCAAGCTATATAAAGTGTTGCTTAAAACACGATTTAAAATTACACTTTCTCTGGCACAAAAGGCTTGGCAAATTGATTGTCCGGAAATTTCCCTCGAAGATTGGGATAATATATTGGCAAATTTAAGTTTACTTTCTTATATTTTTTATCAAGCTTTGGTTCAATTTAATATAAAATATTTAATAAATGTAATAAAAAAAATTAAGTGTTGCTTAAGACAGGACAGTATCGGCCAGTCTTCTGGTTATTCAAGAACATGGTTGCGATGTAGAAAGCATTCCAAAAAACAATTTCTCTCCACCTGGAGACAAATCCTGTCAAGATTGATGCAAGTGCGGTATCGGCTGCTCATCGAGTCACATACTTCTACGGGAACGTGTCTGGCATGAACAGGCCTCTAGTAGGTACAGACAATAAGAAGACAAAGCTTCAAGATTGCTTGGAGCCCAGAAGAGGTGTGAAGTTCATCAAGATTTAAACCATAACTACCAGCCCCTGGTCTCTTCGTCAGGGAAAACATAACGAGTTCCCAGTCATCATGAATGGGAAGGAGGATATCCTGTGGTGCACAGAGATGGAGAGGGTCTTCGGATTCCCCCCACACTATATGGACGTCTCAGAAATTAACCGCTGCTCCCGACTGCAGCTCCTGGGAAGGTTATGGAGTGTCCCGCTCATGCGGCATCTATTTGCCCCACTGAAGGATAATTTTGAAAGTAGGACCCCTACTCTGTAGATTTATTATGGAGACACCGGATTTTATAATATTACAATATTATATAATGAAAAAAAATTGAGCCCCTTCGTCAGCTGCTCCCAAGTGCGATCAGCTACATTATCATCATTGAGTACTGCCTGCACGTCACTGATGTCCTCCTCAACGGTCTCTGGGTCAGGACCCTGACCGCTCGCAACACCAGCTCCCACGCCTCTCTCCTTATCACTACTTGCCCGCCTAGTGATGGAAAGGACAGAGGCTGGTTTAGGACAGATGAGGACACAGGGCTAGCTCCCGGGCCATGCCAACTAAGGGTTGCGTCTGAAGAACCCACTGACTCTTGGCTGGGGGTGTCTGATGTCACCTGCGACAAAGTGGAAGATCGAGTCAACCACTTAAGAACCGCTGGGTTGCTGGTTACGACACAACGGCTTGCTCAAACTGGGAGCTCAGGCCTCTCGAAGTGACCCATGCTGCCATGGTCCATTATTCTGCTTTGACCTCTGCTTGCGCCAGAAACATTTACGTCCCTGTCACTCTCCTGTGCAGGGCCGGGCACTTCTTTATTTGACATACTGTTAGATCAAATACTTTTTATTTCACCACTAATACACGGCAAACTGGGTTTTAGAATATATCACTGCACCGCAGAATGGCAATTAGGCCTAAATTTTTTTCAACTTTTACACAAAAGGCTTTTCAACAAATAAGTGCAATGATGAATGGTGAATATATATATTTTTTCTTCCACTAATACACGGCAAACAGACCTTCGAATATACCACTGCACTCCAGAACAGCAATTAGGCCCAAATTTTTTTCTACTTTTACACAAAATGCTTTTCAACAGAAAAGTGCAACACTGAATGGAGAATATATTTTTATTTTGCCACTAATACACGGCAAACGGGGCTTTAGAATATATCACTGCACCGCTGAGCGGCAAAGATATTTTTCCTTTTTCCACTAATATACGCAAAAAAGGGCTTTAAAACAGATAACTGCACCGCTGAGCGGCAAACATATTTTTCCTTTTCCACTAATACACGCAAAAAAGGACTTTGAAACAGATAATTACACCACTGAGTGGCAAATATCTTTTACTTATGCTTCTAGTACATAACAAAAAGTGCTGTCATTTTAGCGCTTCACCACACAACGGCTAAGAAGCTCTTTTTTTCCCAACTAATACAAGCCAAAAAAATGCTTTAGAACATATAACTGCACTGCACAAGGGCAAATAAAACATAGAAATATTTTCTTGTAATAAACCCTCTTAATGCCTGTATCAAACAGCACTTGAACCCTAATAAGAATGGTTTGATGGAGTTTCAGAGCTGTAAAATGACAATTTTTATCCCCAGTCAGTGAAGCAAGGATTGTTCCTATTACCCAGGCTGTCACCTCCCCGACTGAACCTGTTCACCAGAAATGCTGGTGGACTGATTCCTCCCTATCCTTTCCATACACCTTGAATAATCTTTCCCTGCACTTGTACATATTTTTTTTTTACCACAATCAAGTCTTTCCTATCACTGTCCCTAGCGCCTGCTGACGTGTCTCCCTGCACTAAGTACACTGGTAAATGGCAGAATCTAAGATGACTGACACTATTTATAGGGCTTTGACATCACAGGGCTGGCTGACTGCTTATTGGCTGCATGCATGTCATCATGGGTGATTCCGCCTTCCCAGAGTTCCTTTCTCCATGTCCGCAGCATCCATTTTAGGAAGAAATGCGATTCGTTACCACGAATCACAAGGAGATTCGGTTTCAGTAGAAAAAGTAAGTAAGACGGCTCCACCTGTCAGTATTGATGGTGGAGGTGCAACAGCTGGGTGTACTGACTCACCCTGTCAGCAATAGTAGGAGAAAATGAAAAGAGGAGCAGCTGGCACACTCTTATCTGGGATAAAATTATAAGGTTTTATTGAATCGATTAAAATAGAAGATAAAAAAGGGATAATATTACATGAAGAGTTAAAAGGTAATGTTAAAGGACAATTGTGTCTTGGTATTCAGAGATACATCTGGTACAGTAACGTAAGAAAGGAATGGGTTAATATTGAATGATGGGTATAGACTAAGTACTAGTGTAAAGTCATATAAAGTTAAAATGGCCAGAGTAAAAGCTTAGTCCTTTTAGTCAGAGTCCGCTAGGGCAGCTAAGATATGTCTCTATTAACTGTGGTCTGTAGAAGGAAGACGGTGTACTGTGCCTCGGTGCGGCGTCCCACACTGTCTATGGCGCAGAGCTCACTTACCGGCCGGTGCTTCCTTCACACCACAGAAGGAAGCACCGGCCGGTAAGTGAGCTCTGCGCCATAGACAGTGTGGGACGCCGCACCGAGGCACAGTACACCGTCTTCCTTCTACAGACCACAGTTAATAGAGACATATCTTAGCTGCCCCAGCGGACTCTGACTAAAAAGGACTAAGCTTTTTACTCTGGCCATTTTACCTTTATATGACTTTACACTAATTTTAGTCTATACCCATCATTCAATATTAACCCATTCCTTTCTTACGTTACTGTACCAGATGTATCTCTGAATACCAAGACACAATTGTCCTTTAACATTACCTTTAACTCTTCATGTAATATTATCCCTTTTTATCTTCTATTTTAATCGATTCAATAAAACCTTATAATTTTATCCCAGATAAGAGTGTGCCAGCTGCTCCTCTTTTCATTTTCGAGATTCGGTTTCAGTGCGAATCAAATTTTTCCCGAAATTCCACTTTGTCAGCTTTGATTCGCTCATCTCTACTTATTGCCAAAAGGAAAAAAGGACTGTGTTTTATTTTGGACTTTGTGCCGCGGTAAAGCATTTTTCTGTTTAACTTGGCCACTGAGGATGAGACAGGATACAAAGAAAAGGTCCCAAAACGCATCTGGTTATTTTGAGGTGCAACGTTAAAGTACCCATGTGAGAAGAAATAACTTCATAGAATCTGCCGGCAGTTTAATAAGGACTCCGCTCATACAAGAAAAGGGCAAGTCCGGAACTCACCCGCAGGACCTTGTAATACCATCGGCAGGTTAACCTGAAATCGAGCCTGCATAAGGTCCACAAAGATCGCAGAGGTTTGTTCCAAACAGCGGAGAACCTCTCGCGTGATCCTTTTTGAAAAGCAGCAAGTTCGCAGCACGGAGAGTAAGCGTGGGACGCCACGGCTGCTCCGAATATTTAACTGCTAAACAGTGAGTACTAATCGTATAAAGGAAATATGAAGCATCCAGCACTTAGGAAGATATAAATAATATGCGCATCTTGATACAAACACATTGAATCAGCGTTTACTGACTTTTTTATGGAGAAATAATCGTGTACTAAATACGAATACACTAAGTGGGCATTCATCGACATTTTTAAGGAGGAATAATCGCATTATATGTATGTTGGGACTGCAGTAACAGACTGTGCATATCATTTTGCTCATAATAACATCCAACTAGGGATAATAACAGCCTATTGATTTTATGTGCTAATTGATGATTTGTTGTATCAATAAATTGTTGAATTTATGAAACATATCAATTTTCTGATATAATCCAGATACGGAGTGCACAACAGAGACTAGCTGTGTAGTCAGTTGGTCGCTGCCTACTAGCACCATTTCCCATCCTCAGTAAAGCCTGACTGGGTGGACCCTCTACTCTCATGCTCCACTGCCATGACAGATGGGGCAGGAGAAGTACCAGCTACATATGCAGCAACTTCAGTATAGAGTCTATGATGAGTAGTGTTCTTCAGTCGCTTACTGAAGAAACCACCCAGCAGCAGCAGTACATGCAGCAAAACATCAACTATTAGGTGGTGCTCCATAATGCAGCAGGAAATTGCAGTTTTGAAATCTGAGATTTGTAAATTAAATGTTAGACAAACTCAGGCTTGGAATGTTGCAATGCCACTGCCATTAAGGCCCCTTAGAAATGGAAGATGGGTTACTGTAGGTTCTGGTAGACTTAGAGCTGTTGATGGAAGACATGTCCCACAGTCTGTGGCTCTCCGTAATTCATTTGCAGCACTTTCAGAATGCAAGAGCAACATGGAGGATGGCTCAGGCACAGTGGGTGAGAAACAATCATCTCCTATGCCTAAGGTATGCAAGACTACAGCCAAAGAAACAAAGGATATAGTGAGTACTAATAGTAAGCAACTATTGGTGGGCGATTCTATCATAAGGTGTGAAGGTGTGAAGTTTGATGAAAATGGTTTTGTGAGAGGTCTCCCTGGTGCTACAGCTAGCAGGGACAGACGACATATCTTTAACATTATTAAGAAAGCAAAGAAGGAAAAAGAGGTGGATGTTATTGTCCATATTGGGACAAATGATCTGGCTTGCAATGAAGTTTCAAAGGTGAAGGAAGCTTTTCACACACTTGGTAATGATATACGGGAGATTGCATTGACTGTCTCATTCTCTGCAGTTCTGACTGTGCATAACCGTCAGCATGACAAGCAGTTGCGTATTAATGAATTCAATGTATGGCTTGGTGAATGGTGTTTGAACCAGGGATTTGGCTTTGTGTCTCATGTTGGCTCTAGCTGGAATGGAAAAGAACCGTACAAGAAAGATGGTTTGCATCTTTCTCTCAAGGGAGCAAGTGTCCTCAGTGAACAGTTTAAAGTTTTTGCAAATGAGCATTTAAACTAGGAAATAAAAAAGTTCGAGCATAGTTTGGGTTCGTACCGAATTTTGCGGTGTTCGGGACACGGACCCGGACAAGAACATTTTCAAAAAAGTTCGGGTTCGGGTCCAATGTTCGGCAATTTCTTACTCAATTTCTTCCTCAATTTCTTATCTGAAGGGCTGCACATCAGATAATCAGCTAGCGTTTTACTTCTTGCCCTAAGAAGCCATCACAGCCATGCCTACTAATGGCATGCTTGTGATTGGTCAAGTGCAGCATGTGACCCAGCCTCTATTTAAGAAGGAGTCACGTAGCGCAGCACATCACTCTGCTCTGATTAGTGTAGGGAGAGGACGCAGCTTCTGTGAAGGCGAGATTAGGCAGGGAAAAGTCAGCAAAAACACCTAATGAAGTGATCGAAATACAGCTGTGAATCATTCAACTTCTGCTAGTTAATTGCACACTGGTTTTTAGGCTGCACAGAGCGTTTTTCTGTCACTTTGATCGGCGGTCATTTTGTGTCTTGTGGTGCACCAGCACAAGCTGCCACCAAGTCCATCAATCCATAAACACTAGTTTCTTTTTTGCTATATCCTACATCAGGGGCCTGGCTGTGCTTATTGTCACCCTTAGAAACTCAGGATATAAATTTCTATTTATCATTAAGGGGTTAAATTCAATTGCCAAAATAGCAATCCCCTAAATCTGGTGTTCCAGCTGTGGCTAGCCAAGTGTAATACTGTCTGCTGTCTGGCAAAGGATATATTTTTTTCTGGGGTGAAATTCAATTGCCAAAATAGCAATACCATAAATCTGGTGTCTCAGCAGTTGCTGACCAAGCTTAATAGTGTCCGACAATGAATTTATTATTTTCTGGGGTGAAATTCAGTTGCCAAAATAGCAATACCGTAAATCTGGTGTCCCAGCAGTTGCGGGCCCAGTTTAATAGTGTCCGGCAAAGGATAGATAATTTTATGGGGTGAAATTCAATTGCCAAAATAGCAATACCATAAATCTGGTCTCCCAGCTGTGGCTGGACAAGTTTCATAGTGTCCGTCATAGGATATATTATTTTCTGCGGTGAAATTCAGTTGCAAAAATAGAAATACCGTAAATCTGGTGTTCCACCATTGACTGGACAAGTTTAATAGTGTCCGGCAAAGGATTTATTATTTTCTGGGTTGAAATTCAATTGCCAAAATAGCAATACCGTAAATCTGGTGTCCCACATCAGCCCCCCTAGCTTAAACACTCTTAATGACCAGCCCACTTTTGGGCGGGGCTAAATTGTGAGCAGCCCTGTAAAGTCTAAAGGTACTCGTTGGACTTTACGCCCATTTACGCACCTAGGCTGCAAAAAAGTGTCACACATGTGGTATCGCCGTACTCAGGAGAAGTAGGGCAATGTGTTTTGGGGTGTATTTTTACATATACCCATGTTGGGTGAGAGAAATATCTCTGTAAATTGACAACTTTGTATAAAAAATTTTAAAACGTTGTCGTTTACAGAGATATTTCTCACACAAAGTATGGGTATATATAAAAATACACCCCAAAACACATTGCCCCACTTCTCCTGAGTACGGCGATACCACATGTGTGACACTTTTTTGCAGCCAAGATGCGCAAAGGGGCCCTAATTCCAATGAGTACCTTTAGGATTTCCCAGTGCATTTTTACGCATTTGGATTCTCACGATTTAGGGCCCCTAAAATGCCAGGGCAGTATAAATACCCCCCATGTGACCCCATTTTGGAAATAAGACACCCCAAGGTATTCTGTGAGGGGCATGGCAAGTTCACAGAATTTTTTTATTTTATTTTGGCACAAGTTAGCGGAAATTTATATATATGTATAAATTTTTTTACAAAGTCTCATATTCCACTAACTTGTGACAAAAAATACAATTTTACATGAACTCACCATACCCCTCACGGAATACCTTGGGGTGTCTTCTTTCTAAAATGGTGTCACATGTGAGGTGTTTGTACTGCCCTGGCATTTGAGGGTCTCCGCAATCATTACCTGTATTGCAAGCATTAGGAGTTTCTGCTATTCTCCTTATATTGAACATACGGGTAATGAGATTATTATTTTCCGTTCAGCCTCTGGGCTGAAAAAATAAAAATGAACGGCACATATTTCTTCATTTGCATCGATCAACGTGGATGAAAAAATCTCTGCCAAAATCAGTGACTGGGGTGCGGTGGGCTGGGCGCTAACTACCTAACAAGGAGCTAACTAACTGGCGGTGATAAGGGACCCTTATGCCGAATTCACACGTCCACAATTCTGTTTGCGGAACAGAATTGTGGACACATTAATTTCTATGGGGACAGACTGTGTCCTGCTCGGATCCGGAATTGCGGATCCGCACTTCCAGGTCTGCACTTCCGTTCCGCAAAAATATAGAACATGTCCTATTCTTGTCCGCAATTGCAGACAAGAAAAGGCATTTTCTATATAGTTCTGGCAATGTGCGGATCTGCAAAATGCAGAAAGCACATTGCCGGTGTCCGTGTTTTGCAGTTCCGCGGATCCGTGGATCCGCAAAACGTATATGGACGTCTGAATGGAGCCTTACAGGGGGGTGATCAATGACAGGGGGGTGATCAGGGAGTCTAGATGGGGTGATCAGGGGTTAACATGGGGTTAATAAGTGACAGGGGGGAGTGTTGTGTAGTGTGGTGCTTGGTGCAACTTTACATAGCTACCTGGTCCTCTGGTGGTCGATCCCAGCAAATGGGACCACCAGAGGACCAGGTAGCATGTATATCAGTCTCTGTTAACAAAACAGCGTCTGATATACATGTTTAATGCAATTTATTTTACTTCTACAGCCTGCCAGCGATTGATCATTGCTGGCAGGCTGCAGTATAACCGCCAAGTCCTGTAGGCGGTCCTGTAGCGGCTAATAGTCACCGGTAAAGAATATATTTTGTTCTGGGGTGAAATTCAATTGCCAAAATAGCAATACCGTAAATCTGGTGTCCCAGCAGTGTCTGGCCAAGCTTGCAAAGCATAGATAATTTTCTGGGGTGAAATTCAATTGCCAAAATAGCAATACCATAAATCTGGTGTCCCAGCAGTGGCTGGCCAAGTTTAATAGTGTCTGTCATAGGATATATTATTATCTGCGGTGAAATTCAGTTGCAAAAATAGAAATACAGTAAATCTGGTGTTCCAGCTGTGTGCAGTGTGCAGACCGAACAGGAGGTAAGGGAGGAAGACTGTGTGGAAGACGATGCAGGGGACGATGAGGTCCTAGACCCCACATGGAATGAAGGTCGTGCCACTGACCTTCATAGTTCAGAGAAAGAGGCAGTGGGGAGACCGAGCCAACAGCGTAGCAAGAGAGGGAGCAGGGGGCAAAAGCACAACAGCCGCCACCAAGAGAGTTTGCCTGCTACTGGCCACCGCCACCAAGGAATGGGGCACCCTAAAGGCAGCTTTAAGGAGTTCCCTGGCATGGCACTTCTTTAAACAATGTGCTGACGACAAGACCTGAGTGGTTTGCATGCTGTGCCATCAGATCCTGAAGCGAGGCATTAACGTTCTGAACCTTAGCACAACCTGCATGACCAGGCATCTACATGCAAGGCATGAACTGCAGTGGAGTAAACACCTTAAAAGCAAGGAACTCACTCAGGCTCCCTCTTCTGCTGCTGCCTCGGCCTCTTCCTCCGCCCCGGGAGGAATGTTGGCAACTGCCGCCCACCAATTAGAGGATGTGCCACCGTCACCACCACCTGCATCACCAAACATCTCCACCATGTCACACGGCAGCGTTCAGCTCTCCATCTCACAAACCTTGGAGAGAAAGCGTAAATTCCCACCTAGCCACCCTCGAGCCCTGTGCCTGAATGCCAGGACTTCTAAACTACTGGCCTTTGAAATGCTGTCATTCAGGCTGGTGGACACAGACAGCTTCAAACAGCTGATGGTGATGGCTGTCCCACAGTATGTTGTTCCCAGCCACCACTACTTCTCCAAGAGAGCCGTGCCTTCCCTGCACAACCAAGTATCCGATAAAATCAAGTGTGCACTGTGCAGCGCCATCTGTGGCAAGATCTACCTACCTAACCACAGATACGTGGACCAGTAAGCACGACCAGGGATGCTATATCTCTCTAACTGCACACTGGGTAAATGTAGTGGTGGCTGGGCCCCAGGCAGAGAGTTCTTTGACGCACGTCCTCCCGCCGCCAAGGATCGCAGGGCATCATTCTTTGCCTCCTGTAGCCTCCTCCTCCTACTCGGCTTCCTCCTCCTCTGCTTCCACCTGCTCATCCAGTCAGCCACAAACCTTCACCACCAACTTCAGCACAACAGACCAACAAGTGGTTGCTGCCGGTGGGCCTCAAGCCCTGCCTGGTGGTGTGCAATAATGGGCGAAATCTCGTCGCAACTCTGGGACTAGCTGGTTTGACGCACATTCCTTGCCTGGCGCATGTGTGAATCTGGTGGTGCAGAAGTTTATAACAACCCCGACATGTCAAAGCTGCTGCATATAGTGCGGGCCGTCTGTGCGCGCTTCCGGCGTTCTCATCCTGCCGCTGCTCACCTGTCTGCGCTACAGCATAACTTCGGCCTTCCCGCTCACCGCCTCATATGCGACGTGCCCACCTGGTGGAACTCCACCTTGCACATGCTGGAGAGACTGTGCGAGCAGTAGTAGGCCATAGTGGAGTTTCAGCTGCAGCACGAACGGGTCAGTCGCACTGCAGAACAGCACCACTTCACCACCAATGACTGGGCCTCCATGCGAGACCTGTGTGCCCTGTTGCGCTGTTTCGAGTACTCCACCAACATGGCCATTGGCGATGACGCCGTTATCAGCGTTACAATACCACTTCTATGTCTCCTTGAGAAAACACTTAGGGCGATGATGGAAGAGGAGGTGACCCAGGAGGAGGAGGAGGAGTATGAGGGGTCATTTTTAGCAATTTCAGGCCAGTCTGTTAGAAGTGCCTCAGAGGGAGGTTTTTGCAACAGCAGAGGCCAGGTACAAATGTGGCCAGCCAGGGCCCACTACTGAAGGACGAGGAGGATGAGGAGGTGGTGGAGGAGGATGAGGATGAAGCAGGTTCACAGCGGGGTGGCACCAAACACAACTCAGGCCCATCATTGGTGCCTGGCTGGGGGATACAGAGGACGATGACGATACGCCTCCCACAGAGGACAGCATGTCCTTACCTCTGGGCAGCCTGGCACACATGAGCGACTGCATGCTGCAGTGCCTGCGCAACGACAGAAGAGTTGCCCACATTTTAATGTGTGCGGACTACTGGGTTGCCACCCTGCTTGATCCCCGGTACAAAGACAATGTGCCCACCTTACTTCCTGCACTGGAGCATGATAGAAAGATGCGCGAGTACAAGCGCATGCTGGTAGACGCGCTTCTGAGAGCATTCCCAAATGTCACAGGGGAACAAGTGGAAGGCAAAGGAGCAAGAGGTCGCCAACGCAGCTGTGTCACGGCCAGCTCCTCTGAGGGCAGGGTTAGCATGGCAGAAATGTGGAAAAGTTTTGTCACTACGCCATATCTAACTGCACCACCACCTTACACGGAACGCGTTAGAAGGCGGCAGTATTTCACTAACATGGTGGAACAGTACGTGTGCACACCCCTCCACGTACTGACTGATGGTTCGGCCCCATTCAACTTCTGGGTCTCCAAATTGTCCACGTGGCCAGAGCTAGAATTTTATGCCTTGAAGGTGCTGGCCTGCCCGGCAGCCAGCATTTTGTCTGAACGTGTATTCTGCACGGCAGGTGGCGTTATTACTGACAAACGCAGCCGCCTGTCCACAGCCAATGTGGACAAGCTGACATTCATAAAAATGAACCAGGCATGGATCCCACAGGACCTGTCCATCCCTTGTGCTTAATAGACATTTATAACTGCCTCACCCCCAACCATATAGTTTTGTACTCCGGGGCACTTCTTTATTGAATCCTCTCTTTTTAATTTTACCATTATATTGCGGTGCAACCAAAACTTGAATGAACCTCTCCTCCGTCTAGGTGCCAGGGGCCAAATTATCTAAAAGTGGCCTTCTCCATTGGTGGGTGACATGACGCCTGATTCACTGCTATGCTACCTCTGTCCTCTGGCTGCTGGGGCCTAAATAAATGAAAGTGGCCTTCTCCATTGGTGGGTGACTTGAAGCCTGATTCTCTGCTATGGGACCTCTCTCCAATTGATAATGCTTAATTTTTATTTATTTTATTTTATTCTAATTAATTTCCCTATCCACATTTGTTTGCAGGGGATTTACCTACATTTTGCTGCCTTTTGTAGCCCTCTAGCCCTGTCCTGGACTATTTTACAGCCTTTTTAGTACCCAAAAGTTCGGGTCCCCATTGACTTCAATGGGATGAAGCTCGGGTCGAGTTCGGATCCCGAACCCGAACATTTTCGGGAAGTTTGGCCGAACTTCTCGAACCCGAACATCCAGGTGTTAGTTCAACTCTAGAGATAATCCATCAGTTTGGCTGCCCCCCAAAAAAACGATGCCAGAAGATTCCAGGAGCTGATAGGATAAGAAATGACAAGCTGAGAGTCTTGTCTACAAATTCCCGGAGTTTAGGTATTAAGATCAACGAACTTGAGTCTATAATGGCACTTGAGAATATAGATTTTTTATTTTTTTTAGATACTTTTTTATTTTTCAATTTGCATCATAACATACAATTTATGAAAAAAAGAACATAATTACAAAAGCATCCCACCCAACCCCCCCCCCCCCCAAACAATCCCTCTCCCTGCCTTATGGAGAAAAAAATAAAAATAAAAAGTAAAAAATTATTACACCATTTAATTAATCGTCCCATTCCTTCCATATATTATGCCACTTTTCATAGGATCCTCGCTGTCTATACAGAATCTTCTCGTAACTTCTGACCTTATTAACCAAGTTAAGCCAGTTGTTACAGTCTGGAGCATAGTGGGAAAGCCATTTTCTAGATATACGAAGCCTAGCTAAAAAAAATCACTTTAGTCAGCAGTCGACCCTTCGTAGCCTGACAATTAACCTCCGATAAATCCCCCAAAACCCATAATTTGGGAGATAAGGGAATATCGATAGTGAGTCTTTGGGTTAGAGTTCTTTGAACCAACTTCCAGTACTTGCTCACCGTCGGGCAATCCCAGAACAGATGTAAATGATCTGCCCGGGATCCCCACAGTGGGGGCACCCAGAGGAAGCTGCAAGTCCTCTCCTATGGAGCCACAGGGGTTTTATATATATTTTGTGCATAATATTAAACTGAACCACAGTGTGATTGAAATTGTGCGAAACCTGACTTAAACTGTTACCTACATTCTCCCAATTCGGGGACCCAAACCTAACAGTGAAGTGGACCAGGATCTTTGCCCTGAGAGAGACTATCCAAAAAAAATATTTCATCAAGTGCCTATAACAATGTGATATCTTAGCTTTCATATCATCCTTATTTTGGATCAAATTTTGCAAAAATTCAGGGGTGTCTATATTAAGTAAGTGATTATCAGAAATACTAGAAAGTGCAGACCGCAGTTGAAAGTATGCATACCAAGCCACCTCACCTACATTTTCCCTTTGTTTTAGCTCCACAAGGGTCAGAATTTGTCCATTTTCAACCACTTGACTCAAGTAGTTAATCCTTTTATTCCTCCAGTATTGCTGACAGTTCAGGTCGTCGAGATTCAAAAGTTTCAAATTGTGCCACAGCGGGGTACAAGTAAGTGATGCCCTAACTTTAAACCAGCTCTTAATGACCATCCAGGCTTTCATAGCCATTCTGCAGAAAGGTTTATAGTGATTCTGAAAATTAAGTAAATAGTCAGACTCCAGTACTGTAAAAAAGTCCGGAAAGCCTGAGTCTTTGACCAGTTTCCAGCAGAGATGGCTATTTTCCCAGTCGTCAAAAAAGCAAAGTTGAGATGCCATAAAATAACCTTTAAAGTAGGGAAGATTAAGACCTCCCTGCTTGTAAGGCATAGAAAAATAAACTGCCTTTAATCTCACCCGCTTCCTCCCCCATAATAGATCATTAATCAGTCGCTCTATCAGTCTAAATTACTTATCTCCAATCCATATAGGAGAATTCCGAAGAACATAAAGAACCTGGGGCAGCACCACCATTTTTATTAACTAAATTCTATCCCCTCTTGCAGACAGAATTCTTTGCCATATCTTAATTTTTGATCTCAACTTTTGCAATTATGGGATCAGATTCAGTTGCAGGTAATCTTGAGCCTTGGCGGAAGTTACTATCCCCAGGTACTTCATTGTCTCGGAGATCGATAATCTATTGATCAGATCATCAGGAGGTCCTCGCAGTTCATCTATTGGAAGAAGAGTAGTCTTAGCCCAATTAACCTCCAGACCGGAGGAGTGACAAAATAAATTAACTAACTCCATAACTCGAGGAAGTGTACTATCTGTTTGATGGATAAAAAATTGAATATCATCTGCATAGAGAGATATGCGATCCTGCTTCCCCATTACCCCAAAGCCAGCCACCCTCAGGTCCTGCCTTATACTAACCGCAAGAGGTTCAATATAGATGTTAAACAGAAGAGGAGAGAGAGGCAACCTTGATGGGTGCCTCTCTCTAGTTCAAAACTCTCAGTCTGCATGTCATTGATCCTGATCCTAGCGGCCGAGGATTTGTATAACAGCTGTATCATTGCGATAAATTTAGGGCCAAAACCCATTTTTTTCATCACCTCCCAGAGAAACGACCACTCGACCCTGTCGAACGCCTTAGTGGCGTCCAACGACAGGATGGAGCGGGCACCATCCCCGGGAGACTGAATATTAGTGAAGAACCTATGTAAATTATAATGGGTGCCCCTTTTCGGGATGAAACCATTTTGATCTGGATGAATAACAGAGGGCAGGACCCTAGAGAGCCTCTTTGCCAAGACTTTTGATAGTAACTTGACATCCGTATTTAACAGAGAAATTGGTCTATAAGAGCTCAACTCTACCAGATCTTTATCTTTTTTTGGGATCAAAACTATTAACGCTTCCATCATGGACCTTGGAAGATCTCCTCTATGTAATGCTTGAGAGAACCTTCTAATAAATGAGGGAGAATAAAATCACCGTACTTGCGATAAAGTTCATATGGAAGGCCATCGGGGCCTGGCGATGAGTTCCCAGAGATAGCCTTTAGAGCCTCCTGAAGCTCCAGGAGGGTCACTTCTTTCTCCAAAGAGTTTTTTTGAATCTCTGTTAACACTGGGAGAGAAATTCTCTCCAGGAACAACCTCGCCAGGTCAGATGAAATACCAGGGGAGGCCCTATATATCTGAGTGAAGTATTGCAAGAAAGCGTCTCTAATTCCCTCTGGATCGCGTGTAATCACCCCATCCAGATTACGAATAGAGACAATGACTTTCTTTTTCCTCTCCTGTTGTGAAACTATTCTGGCTAAAAGCTTACCGGGGCGCCCAGTCTCTGAAAAATACTTTTGTCCTTTAAAAAATAATCTATGATTTGCTTTTTCAATTACATATTCCTCAAGAGAACGACTAGCTTTCTGCATCTCTTCCTTATTGTAATCCGAAGGCAGGTTGATAAATCGATCTGTTGAGGTTGCCACCATCCTAACCAGTTCCTCCTCTTTTTCCCTAAATGTTCTCCTCCTAGTAGTGATATCGCTAATAAGAACCCCTCTCAAATAGGCCTTCAGGGCATCCCATACTAAGTTGATGTTGGCAGAGGGGAAGTTCACCTCCCAAAAGGAGGATATAAGTAGCTTGGTAGAGTGATAATTATCCATAATGGTAAGCCAGTATGGGTTCAGCTTGAAGCCAGGCCCCTATTATCTTTGTTCCCCCTGTACAAACCTCAATTAGTACGGGCGAATGGTCTGAAATAGTTCTTACTCCGTATCGTATCCTTTTAATATTTTTCAAATTATTCTCATTAGTAAATGCTAGGTCAATTCTGGACATTGCTCTGCCACCCCTACTAACGCAGGAGTACACTCTCTTACCTCCACCAAGATGACCCCATATATCCACCAAGCCAACCTCTAAACAAAACTGGCGTAACGGAGAAGAACCAATGTTCCTCCATAGATCTACATCCAGGGTCAGTCTGTCTGTTTTAGGATTCATAACAGCGTTAAAATCTCCCATCAAGACAAGCTGACCTTCTGGCCTTTTCTCCAAAAATAGTAACAGTTGGCTAAGTGGATACACCGAAAAAGGCGGAGGTATATAAAAGAAAGCTAAAGTATAGTTCTGTCCATAAAGTCTACCATATAGAAAAATAAATCTGCCCTGCTCATCTATGGAGGATTCTATTAAAACAAAATCTATAGAATGATGGATTAAGACCGAGACGCCCTTAAAGCACTACTAAAAGTCGAGTGATATGATTGTGCTTGCCAACCCGTTATCAAACGGGACACAGTCTCCTTGGTAAGATGAGTTTCCACTATGCAATTAATTGCAGGTAGAAATCTTTTATTGCATCCATGGTGGCTTGTCTCCTAACCCTTTCCCCAAGACCTCTAACATTCCAGGAGATGATTCTAGTTAACATTAATAAAAAAAAAAACACCCCCGTACCCCTGCAAGGCACCCATTCCCCTCCCCTCCACAGGTCCGCCCGATCCTGTCAGCAAACCTCTACCTTCCAGCCATTCTCCTCCCACTGACCCATCCCCCTCTCCCCCAATCGTCAGGACACAAGATTTCAAATGCCCATTCGTTCAATCCAGTCTCGTGCTTGCTCCGTTTTTCAAAATAATGGGAGGTCCCGTTGTAAATCACTCGTAACTTCGCTGGGTACAGTAACAAATATTTAATGTCCTTAGCAGCCAGGTGTTTCTTAATCTCCATAAAGCTTCTTCTTTTTCTTGGGTCTCCCGAGCAAAATCTGGAAAGAATAACAATTTAGTGTCCTGATGTTCAATAGGTGAGCATTCCCTTGCTCTTCTCAATATCGTATCTCTGTCCGTAGACAATAACAGCTTCATTAGAATTGCTTGAGGTGGTTTTCCTGGAATGGGTTTCCCCCCGGCAGTACGATGAGCTCTTTCTATTTGAAACATGGAGGAGAAATGTTCATTCCCAAGGTTTTTGAAGATCACATCCTTAAGTTGTTCTATCAGCTGCCGACCTTCCACTCCTTCTGGGTATCCGATTATGCGTATATTATATCGCCTCGATCTGTTTTCCAAGTCCTCAAGCTTAACTTGTAGGCTATGATTTTCTGAAGCGAGCGTCCCAATTTTTAATTTCAACATATCAACATCGGATTGCAGGGAATCAGCCATCTTCTCCACATTAAGAACTCGCTCTCGGATTTTGGCCAGATCTTCCCTTATTAGGGATATGTCGTTCTGCATTGGCCCCAGTTGGGTGGCCATCCCTTGCATTAAGGTGCCGTTACTTTTACAGCGTCCAAAAAAATTTCTAAAGCCAAAGGGTCATGTTCATACTTCAGTTTGTAATGGCAAGCTCACCTCCCCTCTTTCCTGATCCGCTTCTGATGACCCATCTTCAGAAAATTCTTCTGTTTGAGGGGCAGTTATACTTTTCTTGAGATTTACACTTGATTTCCCTTAAACAGTCCCTTTTCATTTGAAGCAGGGATTTTAAATATTTATCAATTTTCCCCTCTGGGGCCTTAACCCCCATCTTTACTCCAGAGGTATCCACCGAGCGACGTTTCGGAGCCATTGCCCCCCTTTTTTTTTTCCTTCCCCCCTTTTTTTTTTTTCTTCCCCTTCTCTTCCCTTCTTCTTCTTTTCTCTTCTTCCCCCACCCCCTTTTTTTTTTTTTTTTGCTTCCTTCCCCCTCTTTTTCCCCTCTCAGAGGGGATATGATAGAAACTTTTAAATACATAAAGGGAAACAACACGTTAAAAGAGGAGAGAATATTTAAAAAAAGAAAAACTGCTACAAGAGGAAATAGTTTTCAATTAGAGGGGCAAAGGTTTAAAAGTAATATCAGGAAGTAGTGGGTACATGGAATAGCCTTCCTGCAGAAGTAGAACCAGCAAATACAGTGAAGGAGTTTAAGCATGCATGGGATAGGCATAAGGCCATCCTTCATATAAGATAGTGCCAGGGGCTATTCATAGTATTCAGTATATTGGGCAGACTAGATGGGCCAAATAGTTCATATCTCCCGACACATTCTATGTTTCTATGGTGGCATACTTAGACTGCACCCTGTCACCCATGATGCAAGATCCCCTGGACTACTGGGCATGTAACCTTGAATTGCAGATGCAACTGGCCGAGTTTGCCATGGGCATGCTTTCCTGCCCAGCCAGTAGTGTGGTATCAGAGATGGTGTTCAGTGCTGCGGGGGGAAAAGTTAGCCCTAAGAGAACTAGTCTTTCCTCCCAAAATGTTGAGAGTCTAACCTTCATAAAGATGAATCAGGCGTGGATTAACCTGGATTTCCAGACACCAGAGCCTGATGCAACAGAATAGATCATTTACCTCTAATGATCATACTGTAGTGTGCTGACACACTGGAATATTGTGCAAAATGGCGTGTTACTTCTAGCCATGTGCGGCTACCACCATTCCGATGCTGGCACCCACCCAATGCCACCCACCTGCTGCCTCTACTGCCATTTTTTTTTTTTATGCGCTTGTTGACCTAATGATACAGTATATACATGTTACATTTTTTTTAAAGGATATGCATGACACTGGGCCTTGCTATTACTGCTGTTGTTGGGTTCTGCTACTACTGTGATCTGCCACCATCTTGTGCTATATGCTATACTGCTGTTGCCCCCTTTCCCTACTCTGTCATGGGTCCACTATTGTCCCTGTTTCTGCCACTGCTGTTGTCCCCTATACCCACTCTGTTATGGGGACATTATTGTCTTACTGTTTGTCTGTATTGACATCATAGTTTATTTTTCCTTCTTCTAAACCATCAGAAGAAAACAAAAAAGCATCCTCTATTTTGAGCAACTGTATGGCCTCTTTCACACAGTCAGTATTTGGTCAGCATTTGAAAAGAATTTGTAAGACAAAAAAAGGAGTGGGTCCAAAAACACAGATGAGATGCAAATAATTACTTTACATTTTATCTCTGTTTTGGACCCACTCCTGTTTTAGGCTTAGAAATACTGATCAAATAATTATGCAAAACACTGACCAAAGACTGACCGTCTGTCAGTTTTTGGTCAGCAAGCAGGACTTTTTTCCTTGTTCAAATTTTTTATTTCAGACGTAAGTGGCCAAAACATATGCAAATTGAGCATAAAGCTTCTTTCAAACAGTCAGTATTTGGT
The DNA here is from genome assembly GCA_033119425.1 of Bufotes viridis. Taxonomy (NCBI): domain Eukaryota; kingdom Metazoa; phylum Chordata; class Amphibia; order Anura; family Bufonidae; genus Bufotes; species Bufotes viridis. Next base: position 156,789,032 of record CM065594.1, read on the forward strand.
CAGTGTTTTGCATTAGTATTTGATCAGAATTGGTAAGCCAAAAGTAGGAGTGGGTGCAAAGCACAGATGCGATACAAATAATTCTGTTACATTTTATCTCTGTTTTGTACCTGCTCCTGTTTTTGGCACACATACTGATTAAATGCTAATACAAAACACTGACCAAAGTCTGAAAGAGGCTTTATGGATGCTCAAAATACTGGATAAGTTTTTATTTGTTTGTTTGTGTTCTATTCTTCTGACAGATCAGAAGAATGGAATTATAAATAGTGTTGAGCACGAATATTCGAATTGCGAATTTTTATCGCAAATATCGGCAATTCTCGAATATTTAGAATATAGCAATATATATTCGCAAATTTGAATATTAGTTTTTTTTTTCCACAGTACACATGATCCCTCCCTGCTTCTAACTTGTGGGCTAATCAGAAGACTGCAATATCTCTGTCACAGCTTAGCAACATCCCTAGCAACCAATAGGGAAGTTACCTACCCCTTACTATATAGGAAAATTCCCTGCAGCCATCTTGTGCTGTTTCATGTAGTAGTGAGAGAGAGAGAGAGAGAGAGAGAGAGAGAGAGAATAGTGTTCTAATTGTTCTGTGCCGAATATTGCTGTTTTATAATACTTATTATTATAGTTAGTTGTAGATATTGTAGTTAGGGAATCGGTTAGCTGATTAGGTTCCAGTGTAGGGTGTTAGGTTAGTTAGCTCAGTAATATATATATATAATCCAGAGAGTTAGTGTTAGATAGTATAGGTTAGTTAGTGTAGCTGATAGGTTCCAGTGTAGGGTGTTAGGTATATTAGTTAGTTAGCTTATTCATATATATAATCCTAGTGTAGGGTCTAGTGTCTAGTGTAAGTTAGATAGAGATATAGTTTAGTGTAGTCTTGGGCTGTCTATTTAGTCTGTCAAGAAAAAAAAAAAAAGATTTTTGCTGTGTTTTAGAATTTTGTCTGCTAGTATTGTCTGTGTCTTTTGTCTGTTTAAAAAAAAAAAAAAAGTGGCCTGTGTTTTACTGTTAGTGATTTAGTGTTTCTTGTACTAGGTAGAAATTAGTTTGAGCGTCTGCTGTTTGTAAAAAAAGTCTTTGTCTGTGTTTTTATTGTTACTGTTTTAGGGTTTCTTATTTTAGGGAGGGATTATTGTCTGCGTCTTTTGTTTGTGAAAAAAAGTTAGTTATTTAGGCTTTCCTTTCTATTTATTTCAGTTTTGCCCCATTGTCTCCATCCCTAACCTAATAATGTTTGCCCAAACCCACGGAGTGGCGTGGCGACATGGCATGCGCATTTGCCTCATCCATGATTATTTTGGGCATAGCAGCCGCCTTATTTCTTCTCAAGACACAGAGGCAGTGGTCTCCTTCGTGACACAAGCAAGTGGCACAATGTTCTCTGCCCGGCTCTAAGCAGCAGCAGCTCTCTGGCTCCTGCAGGACCAGCCACCTAGCCCCTAAGAATCGACCCTGATGCTGTTTGACAGTGACTGTGAGAGGGACATCTTGGGGGTGGTAATTCAGGAGAGTGAGCAAGAGCTAGGTCTGGATGGTCAGGACCTTTTGGAAGGGATGGAGGAGGGGGTACTGCCATCAGTACCCCAGTGACATCCCTTCCAACTGCTGCAGGTGGTTTATGCCACAGAATCCCCGCATCTAGTCAGACCGAGGCATCAGCAAGGGGACAGTGGAGCCAGATCAGGGGCTCTATGTCTGACTTACTTCACTCTGGCAGCAGATGATGTGACAATTGCCATCTGTCAGCTAGCCATGCCAGGGTGAGGAGAAGGAGGTATGTTGCTTGGCTGGGTACCACTGCACTTACCCAAAACATGAGAGTCAACCACTGGTGGGAGTGGGAACAGATGCATGGTGGTGGTAGCAGCGCCACCAGCAATGTGAAGGGGACAGCAGCTCCTGCCACTGTCCTGCAGCCACCCCAACTCCTTATAACAATACATTCCCAACAATACAGTCAGTTGCCGATGCATTTGAACGCAGCTCGCCCCTACGCCCCCAGGGACCGACGCGTGTGTTCACTCAATGGGCTCCTGGCAAGGGTTATCGCCCAACATCTGCTTCCCTTCAACATTGTGGAACCCAACCCAGATGGCATGTCCCTAGCTGCCATTTCTTTGCCAGGACCGGCATCCCTGCCCTACACCAGCACATTGTGCAGAATGTATCCCTGTCGCTGGATCGTGCTGTCAGCAACAGGGTGCATCTGACAATGGATGCCTGGAGCAGCCGACATGGGCAGGGACGATATATCAGCTTTACGGACCATTGGGTGTCCCTCGAGGCGCCGGAGAGGGATTATCACATGTGGGGTCATCTGAGTTTGTGGTGCCGCCCAGGGTGTCCGGGGAGAACTAGTGCTCTCACTGAAGCCACTGTCTCCACCGCTGCAGAGCCCGCCAGCAAGCATCCCCATAGCTATGCAAGTGTGGGGCATGTCTGCTGCCAGGCGGTGCTCCAGCTTGTGAGCTTAGGGAATGCAGACACATTGGACCTCATGTTCTGGCTGCCCTCCAGGCCCAGGTCCAGAAGTGGCTGACACCCCAAAGGCTAGAGGCAGGTATGGTTGTCTGTGACAACGGCAGCAACCTCCTGGCCGCCCTTCATGCTGGTAGTCTCACTCACGTGCCCTGCATGGCACATGTCCTCAACCTTGTGGTATGGAGGATTGCCAGCCACTCCCCAACCACCATGTGTGCCTGTCCAAACTGCAGCAGGAGAACAGCCTGCCCCCTCACAGGCTGATTGTGGACACAGCGACGAGCGGTCAAGGAATACCTGCTTGACCAAGGCACTTCCGGGCCATCACACTTACTCCCCTACATCACCAATGTGGAGTGGGGGAAGACACACCAGGTCTGCCACCTGTTGGCCCCATTCGAACAAGCAACCAAGAGGGTGAGCAGGAAGAATGTCGGTCTCAATGACGTTCTCCCCATAGTGTTCCTGCTGCTTGGTCGAGGGAGAAGAGGCAACAATGCTCCACCAAGACCAGGCCCAGGAGGAGGAAGGTGGAGGAGGAGGAAGAAGAATTTGTTGAGGAATTTGCTGACATCTAGTGATGATCGAGCACCCCGATGCTCAGGTGCTCAGGTGCTCTGCCCTATAGAAGTCAATGGGAGAACCCGAGCATTAAACCAGGCACCCTTGCTCTGAAGAGGGGAGGGTGCCTGGTTCATAGGAAAAGGTGAGAACTTGATGGAAACACCACCTAAATGGGTCAGGGACAGCATGGGGAGGATGTCTGAATGCATATTGGACTACAATGTCGCTGCTGGGAACGATGTTGCCCGAGTTGTATGTCACTTTTACAGACTGACCATAAAACTCACAAAACCACAAAAAGATACAAGCAATTTTGGATGAAAAATTGTTAGGAAACATTCTTTGTTGTATATTTACTTTTATATAAACAGAAAGTTCAGACAAAAATTTTCATGATTTTCGGAACTGGGGCCATTACTAAGAGGGACAGCCGGTGGCTTCGATTGTGTTGACCGGACTATCACCTGATGATAATGAACTTGTAAGAGGAACGGAGTGGACGTTGAGCTGACCAGAGACCGTGTATATAAAATTGTAGGTGTCTGCTGTAGGGTCTGCTGCCACTTTGCATCCCCGTGATGTTGATGATCTATCGATGTCTGCTCTTTCAACTTTCAATGTTCTTTTATGCGCCTACAATGGTGATAGCAAGTTCAGGTAAAAATGTTCATGATTTTAGGAATTGGGGCCATGACTAAGAGGGACAGCTGGTGGCTTCGATTGTGTTGACCGGACTATCATCTGATGATATTGAACTTGTAAGAGGAACGGACGTTGAGCTGACCGTGTTAAAAATTGTAGGTGAGGGTCTGCTGCCGCTTTGTCAACTCTAGATAACTTCTAAGCTGATCGCATGTCCCGTGATGTTGACAATCTATCGATGTCTGCTCTTTCAACTTTCAATGTTCTTTTATGCGCCTACCATGGTGACCATGAGTAATGGGGAATCAGGGATCACTTCTGGAAAGGGAGCCTGAGGGATGGCCACGGCTACCACTTCCAAGAAAGGCAGGCGGGGCGCTCCAATTTACCAGTACCGCCTCAGTGAGGTAGTGACGATAAATAACAATACAGGACTCTTAAGAGAGCCTGTCATTGGAACAAGTACAAAACAATTACAGGGAATGTCATGGGTATTTAGGATGAGGAAACGTTATACAGGAGGAGAGGTAAAGTATGATTGATGGCCTGCTGGTGACCCACTAAAACATTAGGGGTGAAGGTCTTCAGCTGTGCTGACCATCTTAAACATTATGGGTGAGGGCCTGTGGGTGAGCTGACCATCCAAAAAATTATATGCGAGGGCCTGTGGATGAGCTGACCATCGAAAACATTATTTATGCGAGGGCCTGTGGGTGAGCTGACCATTGAAAACATTATTTATGCGAGGGCCTGGTGGTCAGCTTCCATTATATTAGAAGGCATATAAGCGATGGCATTACATGCGACAATTAAGCATGTAGATATGATGGACGAGGAGGAGGAGGATGAGAAAAGGAAGATTCAACCATATACCCTTTTTTTGGCGGAAGGAGTGCATGGTAATACAGAGTATTCAGTACATTCTAAACAACACATTTAAAGTGCCTTGATGTTCAGTCGTGGCTTTCCTCTGGTGGAGTGGAGAAGTCAGGGCAATCCAGGCCTTGTTCATTTTTGTCTGAGTCAACCTGTCAGCATTTTCAGTTTACAGCCGGATACGCTAATCTGTTATAATGCCACCAGCAGCACTAAATATCCACTCAGACAAAACACTGGCGGCAGGGCAGGCCAGCACCTCCAAGGCGTAGATCGCCAGTTTGTGCCTCGTGTCCAGCTTGGACACCCAGTAGTTGTAAGGCACTGAGGGATCACTGAGGATGCTGACACGGTCTAGAAATAAGTGTAGATTTGCGTCTCACTGCTCACAGCAAGCAGAGTTTGTGGAATACAGAAAATAACTGTCTGTCACTGTTATTTGAATTAAATATAGGCCGCACACAGTCTAGATATAAGTGTAGATTTGCGTCTCACTGCTCACAGCAAGCAAAATTTGTGGAATACAGAAAATGACTGTCTATCACTGGTATTTGAATTAAATATAGGCCGCACACAGTCTAGATATAAGTGTAGATTTGCGTCTCACTGCTCACAGCAAGCAGAGTTCGTGGAATACAGAAAATGACTATCACTGTTATTAGAATTAACTATAGGCCGCACACAGTCTAGATATAAGTGTAGATTCGTGGCTCACTGCTCACAGCAAGCAGAGTTTGTGGAATACAGAAAATGACTGTAACTGGTATTTGAATTAAATATAGGCCGCACACAGTCTAGATATAAGTGTAGATTTGCGTCTCACTACTCACAGCAAGCAGAGTTTGTGGAATACAGAAAATGACTGTCACTGTTATTTGAATTAAATATAGGCCACACATAGTCTAGATATAAGTGTAGATTTGCGTCTCACTGCTCACAGCAAGCAGAGTTTTTGGAATACAGAAAATGTCACTAACGGTCTACCTGACAAAAAAAAATAAAAAAATTCCCCCAAACTATTTTGGCTGCCTGCCACCTCTAACAATAGTCCTTAAAAGGACTGTTAGTTCTTTGAAACGTCTTCTCAATGATAATTTTTGATGAAATTAGCCCTACATTGACTGTCCCTTCCTAACAGCAGCTCTCCCTGACTCGCAATGAGCCGAACCTACGTGACCGGGTGCTATATAGCACCCGACGACGCGTTTCGGCCAATCAATCACTGTAATGCCAGTAGAAAACATGTCTAATGGCATTACAGTGATGGCAATACTTACCTGCACGTTTATTGGCTGCTCAGCAAGCGCCAAACGTGCGGAGAGGAGACTCGAGCATGGCGCTCGAGCACATGTGGTACTCGGCCGAGTGCTCGGATCTGCCGAGCATAGCGATGCTCGAGCCGAACCGGTACTCGGCCGAGCATGCTCGCTCAACACTACTGACATCCAAGAGTCTGGGCCTGGTCAGGAGGGAGAGATGGTACTGGGGGCACCGTTAGTCTGGAGGTGGGGCGGCTCCCATAGGGAGCAGCAGCAGGAGAACCAAGAGATTATGGTCCGGGCAGCCAAGAAGAGTCACAGCGGGCTGTCCTCTTCCCCATGGCTGCCCACGTGCTGCGATGTCTTAGGAGGGACCCCTTGATCAAGAGAATTAAGGAGAGGGACAATTATTTGTTGGCCACCCTTTTAAACCCTTGCTGCAAGGGGAAACTGGAGCAGTTCATCGCAGCCAGCCGGAGGGAGGCAAGTATGAATAACCTGTGGGCCTGTCTGATCATCCGGCTGGAGTAGGCAAACCCTCAGCCTCATGCTCCAGTTGTTCCTGCCCATCTCATGCAGCAGGTGGCTAGCCACAGCAGCACCATCTGAACAGGTGACCTTATGGGTGAGGTGAGGTTGTTCTACCAGTCTGTGCGACCTAGTAGCAATAGCAGGAGCAGTCAACACCAGCGGCTGGCCCTCATTATACGCTGGAGTTACTGCCTTGCCGCCCCTCCAGCATACTATCTGAGCAGACATTCAGAGACTCCGTGGACAGACTAACATTCATTAAAATGAATGAGTCCTGGATCGGCGGCGACTTCATGGCCCCCTGCAGTCGGTTCAGGGCGCTAAAGGGTCCTTTGTCCATCCCACTCCTTGTCTCTCCCTTCAAAACTACGTTGTTTTTAATCTTTTTATGTATTTAATCATGTATATATTTATTTATTTATTGATTTAATTATTTATGGATAAATTATTTTATTTATTTATTTTCTATTTTATTGATATATTTTTATCTTTTTTAACAAATATCTGTTTATTGAAGTTTTCATTTTTAAATCAAATAAAAGGAGAACAGTTCGGTACATCAGTAGATTTTGTAAATCAAATACAACTTATCAAATAGCAGGTATTGCAGTCATACATGCCAAGGAAAGAAACATTGTCTAACGGATAAAATGTACCTAGGTAAGGGAAAAGGGCAGGGAGGGGGGAAGGAAGCGAGGAAAGGGAGAGGAAGGGGTCAAGAGGATAAAGGGAAGTGGGTAAACCCTATCAAACAGCTAAAGGGAAAGGCAATAAACAAATTGTCCACTACCACGGGCCTAAAAGGCCACGGCCTCATGATACACAATTCTTCTGTAATGTTCGCTGGGAAAACCATGAAGACAAAACTTCTAATTCGATAAATAAAATAACGTACCTACGCGAGTGTTCTCGGGACGATCTCCACAGTAATATAAGCCAGTTATAGCCAGGCCTCCAAGGGACACAGACTACTGATTATGTAAGTCAGTCAGCGGCCAAGTAATAGGCAATGAAGCAACGAAAAGGAAACGTCAGGGGTCCAACTATCTTCCGCGTGAAGGGGAAAAAACCGGTTGGGACAAAACTGTATCTAGTTAGTACTTCTATATGTCCTCCATGGAGCCCATAATTTTTCGAATTTGGCGTGGGATCTGTTTGCCCAGCTAGCCAGTTCTTCCATAAGGAACAGTTGATCAACCTTCTCTCTCCACTGTCTCACACTCGGTGGGTCGCGGTCTAGCCAATGTAGGGGGATGAGAGATCTGGCTACTTGAACCAAGTAAGTTGTCAGATCATGTATTTTAGGAGACCATGTATCTGAAGGCAGCCATAATAATACCGATGCAGAAGTGAGAACAACAGACTTATGGCACACCGTATTGATAAGGTCATTAATTTGTGACCAGTATCGTTGGATGATTGGACACGTCCAAAAGATATGTCCCAATGTACCTTTGTCTGTTTCACATCTCCAGCATTTGTCTGAGTCTCTGAGGCCCATACGGTACAGTTTGCTTGGATCATTATACCATCTGGTCATTGTTTTATATGACTGTTCCTGGATTCTTACACATCTCGAGAAGCCATGTGACCTCAAGTGGATTTGATCTATCTCTGCTGGTGTCAATGATCTCTCCAGATCTGATTCCCACTGTCGAATGTAAGCCGGAACTGCATCACTCCCTTTGGCTAATAAGGACTTATAGAGGAGGGACAGTAAATGTTTCGGGGAATTATAAGACATGATTTTTCAAACCAAGTGGACTCATGGGGTGATGGGTATTTGGGACGTAACGCTGTAATCGAGCGAAGGAACTCTTGTTTGCCTAAAAAATTACCGGATCCCACTTTTACTGCGAAAAGTTGTTCGACATCAAGGTCAAGTTTATATTTGTCTAGCAATTGGATAACTGGAATATTCCGAAACAGTGCCAAAAGGGGAGGCTCAACCGTTTCGGGTTGAGAAGGAAAGGGATAAGAGAAGAAGGGATATAGTCGGGTAGGTCAGGGAGTGGACAATGCATAGTTCGTAAACTTGTAATGTGGTAAAAATACCTCTGGCTAAAGAGTGGAGCAAGGGAGGCGTCTTAGACACACCCCACAGACCCGCTTCCTGGCGCTTATCAAGGAGTGCCAGTTCAATGTCTGATCCAGGTTGCCTATATTGAGGAATACACAGCTGGAGCCAGCGTTTCAATTGGGATGCCCTATAGTACAACTGAATGTCTGGGAGCCCAAAGCCTCCAGAGCGTCGATCTCCAGCCATTTTGTCATACGCCAATCTCGGTTTTTGCCGTTCCACAAAAACCTTGAGAGAATGGTGCGTATGGAAAGCAGAAAAGATCGAGGGAGATAGATCGGAACCATCTGCATCACTATAAATAAATTTAGGAACAATATAAGTTTGAAGAAGGTTTTTCCTCCCTATCCAGGACACAAATGGTACTTTGAGGGAATGTAATTGTTCTCGCACTTGCTTGAGTAATGGGGTATAGTTTGCTTGAAACAATTGAGAGGGATGCTTAGTTAGGTAGATACCCAGATATTTTAATTGGTTAGGTTGCCATCTAAAAGGTAGGGTTGAACGGAGCAGGTCGATTGTATGTGTCTGTACTGTTACATTGAGGGCCTCAGATTTCGTATAGTTGATCTTAAAGTTGGAGAGTGATCCGAATGCTTCCATTATATGCATAACCTGGGGAATGCCTCCTGTGGGTTGGTAATAAATAAGAGCAAGTCGTCTGCAAATGCAGCACATTTGTGTTCCTTCCCTCCAACCCTAAGACCTTGTATCCTTGAGTTTTCCCTAATAGCCTGCAGTAACGTTTCCATTACCAAGATAAAAATGGTGGGTGACAAGGGCACCCTTGACGGGTCCCATTATGTATGTCAAAGGGGTCAGATAAAGTACCATTCACCATAATTTTTGCACTAGGGTGATGATATAAGGACATAATTGCAGATATAAATGAGTCCGGAATACCAAATTTATTAAGGGTCAGGTGCATGAAGGACCATTTGACACGGTCGAACGCCTTCTCGGCGTCAGTGCCGAGAAGGACTAGAGGGACCTGATTTTTCTTGGCGAATTGTATGGTATTTAAAATCCTACATGAATGGTGGTTTCCCTCCCTGTTAGAAACAAATCCAGCTTGGTCTGGATGGATCAAGCGGGGAGTAAGGGCATTAAGTCTCGTCGCAAGTAGTTTTGCCCATATCTTAACATCGATATTAAGCAACGAGATGGGTCTATAGTTGCTGCAAACAGCATGGTCTTTACCTTCTTTGGGCAATATGGTGATGGTAGCCTCCAGTGCCTGTTTCGGCAGTTGGGCTCCTGACATTAAAGCCTGACACCATGCAGTTAGTTGTGGAAGAAGGATAGGTTCCAATTTTTATAGTAACTGGAGGGTAGTCCGTCGGGACCTGGGGATTTATTAGGCGGGAGAGTGCGTACTAGCTTAGAAAGCTCTTCAGACGAAATTGGCGTAACAGATCTGCATGGTCCTCGTTAGTGATAGAGGGAAGGTTCAATTTAGATAGGAAGTTAGTTATTAGGTCCCTCTCCTCAACTTCAGTATGTTGATTTGGAATATTATATAAAGAGTAATAATACTTGCAAAATTCAGTGGCTATAGATTTGGTATCTGACACCATTGTCCCATCATGTGATCTAATACCCTTAATGAATTGGTGGTCGCTTCGTTGTTTTACTAAGCGGGACATAAGTTTATTACCCTTGTCACCATGGGCATAATAATTGAACTTAGCTCTCTGGTAAAGACGGGCATGTGATATATTTAGTACCTCCTTCAATTGTCGTCTGAGGTTGTCAAGTTCATTTAAACTTTTTTTGGCCACTGACTTTTTGCAAGTGGTCTCTAGGGTTGCAATCTGAGACAGCAGGGAGTTTATACGTTTTTGCCGATTACGTTTGACCGCAGTTCCTAAAGCTATGAGTTCCCCTCTGATAAAGGCTTTATGAGCCTCCCACACAATAGTGTGTGAAGTATCAGCAGGGACGTTCTCTCTGAAGTAAAAGGACAATTTGGTCTGAATATCAGCTAAGTTTTTCTCATTATCTAAAAGTGTTTCATTTAAACGCCAAGTCCACTCCCTGGCCGGTAGAGAAGAGAGGGATAAAGAGGAGTGAGTGGGGGCATGGTAAGATACTGTAATGTGGCCAATCTTGGCAGAGGTCAGCATGTCAAGGTGATTCTCAGAAATCCAAATGTACTCTAATCTCTGGAATGAGTGGTGTACCTTAGAGTAAAATGTATAGTCCCTCATAGAGGGATTAGCAGTCCTCCATGAGTCCACTAGGTGAATATCGGGTAGGAGTTTATTAATCTCTGCAAGAGACTTCTGAGAAGTAGCGGAGGAGCCCGTTGAAGTATCAATAGCTGGATTGAGGGCTATATTCAAATCTCCTCCTATAAGCCTTATGCCTTCTGCAAACAAAACAAACTTATTCAATGTCTTTTTGAGCCACCTCAGTTGTCCTGTATTAGGGGCGTATAAACTAGCTAAAGAGACTAAGGTTCTACCAATTTTCCCTTTCACAAAAAGAAACCTGCCTTCTGGATCCGAATATGTCAGTACATGCTCAAAAGGAATGTGTTTAGATATCGCTATACTAGTGCCCCTAGCCGCTTTTGTGTAGGAAGAGTGATACCAGTATTTGAATGTGGACAGTGGGAGAGAAGGTATTTTTCCAGTTTTGAAATGGGTCTCCTGGAAGAAACATATATCAGACTTACTTTTGCGGAGGAGGGTGATAACCTGAGATCTTTTCTGCGGAGTGTTGAGGCCCCTGACGTTAAAAGTTAAGTTGATAGACGCCATTCATATGGAGATAGGTAAGGAAAGACTAAATCTGTGAGATCGTGCCCGAAAGCAATCTGAAAAAAGGAGGACAATTTGTTGTAAACAATACAGTTCAAACAAAACATAAAAATAAAACCCGATACTGTGAAAACCGTCAAATTAAACTGACTGGCACAGTGGGGGGAATGTGGAGGCAAAGGGTGATGTATAACCATCCTGATCGAGTGCTACAGACCCGCCATCATGTCAATAGAAAATTATGCAAATGCATAATAGTTATTAATGAAGACAACTATTAGGGAAAGGGTAGCCAAGAGAGTTATCAGACATCCGTCTAATATGAGTGATGAGTGAATCAGAGGAAACTCAAGGTGTATAAGGTAGAGCAGAGGATATAAAAGAGATTAGAAAAGGAAGGGTATAAGGTAGAAGAGTACAGGCGGAGTAACCCAGCTCCCGATCTGTTACCATATACATGTACGCTAGTAATGGTAATGAGTCCCAGACTTCCAATACATTCCTTAGGGATCATAGAGGGGTTAAAGTAGAATATGTAAGCGCTGAAGGAGCTACAGAAGAAAAGAGTATGAGGATAAGTGTAAGAAGACAGGGAAGATGAGTAACAGAGAGTCGCTAGAAGTTAATCTAAGAGAGCATATATGCCCCTGACAGGGTGGTGGTCAGGGAAAAGACATATGTGCACAAAGTATATCTCACTGTAGTATAAAGAAAGTGTGCATATACAGCAGAGGAGTTATAATGTAAAGACTGAGATAATAAAGTGGGCAGCATAGTCTATAGGCGTATTATAACAACATAATACTTATTTAAACTAGAAAATAGTTGTAGAGAGGAGTCACTGTCGATTTCTCTTTGCACCCGGTGATTTCTGCTTGCGGACTACGGTCCAGGCCTCTAGTCTAGGCAATGAAGGGAGCTGAGAGTCTATATTGCTGAAAGGAAGCCATGATATTATATCCAAAGGATCTACAGTTGTGTTCAAAATTATTCAACCCCCAATGCTGTAAAGGGTTTTAGGGAATTTAGTGTACATTTGTAATTGTCTTCAGAATGAAATCTTAAAAGGACTTTTTAAAGAACCAAATGCAACTAAAATGACATCAATTGTTTTTGTAATACAGTATTAAATGTTTTTTTTGTAATTTCTTCATTGACACAATTATTCAACCCCTTAAAGACTACCACTTTTAAGAACAGAGGTTCATTCAAGTGTTTTTCGATCAGGTATTGAAAACACCTCTGGATGTCAAGAAGCAGCAATCAAGCATAATAAGCACCAATTCGGCAGATTTAAACTGACTGTGATACTCAGCTCCTTCTAGACATTTACTGGTGTGTTTACAGACATGGTGAAGTCAAGAGAATGGTCCAGGAAGACAAGAGAAGAGGTGATTTCTCTTCACAGGAAGGGAAATGGCTATAAGAAGATTGCAAAGATGTTAAACATACCAAGAGACACTATAGGAAGCATCATTCGCAAATTCAAGGCAAAGGGCACTGTTGAAACGCTACCTGGTCGTGGCAGAAATAAGATGCTGACTTCGACTGCTGTGCACTACCTGAAGCGCAAAGTGGAGAAAAGTCCCCGTATGACTGCTGAGGAACTGAAAAAAGATTTGTCAGATGCGGGTACTGAAGTTTCAGCTCAGACAATAAGGCGCACACTGCGTAATGAAGGCCTCCATGCCAGAACTCCCAGGTGCACCCCCTTGCTGTCTCCAAAGAATAAGAAAAGTCGACTGCAGTATGCCAAAAGTCATGTGGACAAACCACAAAAGTTTTTGGATAGTGTTCTGTGGACTGATTAAACAAAATTAGAACTGTTTGGGCCCATGGATGTTTGGAGGAGGAAGAACAAGGCCTATGAAGAAAAGAACACCTTGCTTACTGTGAAGCATGGTGGGGGGTCAATCATGCTTTGGGGCTATTTTGCTTCTACAGGTACAGGGAAGCTTCAGCGTGTGCAAGGTACCATGAATTCTCTTCAGTACCAGGAGATATTGGATGAAAATGTGATGCAGTCCGTCACAAACCTGAGGCTAGGAAGACGTTGGACCTTTCATCAGGACAATGATCCTAAGCATACCTCCAAGTCCACTAGAGCATGGTTGCAGATTAAAGGCTGGAACATTTTGAAGTGGCCATCGCAGTCACCAGACTTAAATCCGATTGAGAACCTCTGGTGGGACTTAAAGAAAGCAGTTGCAGCGCGCAAGCCTAAGAATGTGACTGAACTGGAGGCTTTTGCCCATGAAGAATTGGCGAAGATACCCGTAAATCGCTGCAAGACACTTGTGTCAAGCTATGCTTCACGTTTAAAAGCTGTTATAACTGGAAAGGATGTTGTACTAAGTACTAAGATTAAATGTCACTTGGGGGTTGAATAAAACTGATAATGATGTGAGCATAGAAAAGACATTTGTGGGTATTTCATTATAAATGTTATGTTATATTTGTCTGACTTACAAGTGCCTCTTTGATTTAATTGTAAACAAGATGACTGAAATGATCAAAATCAATGTCAAACTGGCCAAAACACTCAATTTCAGTGGGGGTTGAATAATTTTGAACATAACTGTATATCCAGGATCGACCATGCTTCAGACAAGTCCAATGGTTTTCTCACGATACATCTTTTCCCTCCTGAGCTGAATGTAAGTCCAAAAGGAAATAACCATCTGTATAAAATGTTATGCCTTCTCAGATGGTCGGTCAGTGGTTTTAACGCTCTTCGCTTCTGTAGCATCGAAGGAGCAACATCTTGGAAGATTTGTATAGGGCAATCATCGTACTTGAGCTCCGATTTGCGTCGAGCAGTCTGTAGTATAGCGGCCGTATCCTGGAAGCTGAGCAGGCCGCAAATTACATCCCTCGGGGGGTCATCCTTCCCAGGGGATGGCCGGAGGGATCGGTGTATCCGTTCAATTGAAATGACGCTGGCTTTATCCTCTCCCAGGAGTTCGGCGAAGATCTTCTTTGCTGCGTCACGCAGGGAGGGTTGATCTATAGATTCCGGCAGCCCTTTCAATCTTATGTTCTTGCGACGACTCCGGTTCTCCTGATCTTCTACCAGTAAGTAGACCGAAGTCAGGTGGTCGGCATGCGATTGTAAGCAGTTTGCTACCGCCGAGCTGTGGGCAACAAGCATGGCCTGGTTGGATTCCAGTGTCTCAACTCTGCGGCCTAATTCTTTAATGTCTTGTCGCATGTCCTTTATTTCTTGTACTAGCGGGGCAATGGCTAGAGAAAGAGAGTCTGTTAGGAAAGATTTTGTGAGAATATCCTGACCACCCGCTTGTGATGTAGTCAGGTCTGCTCGATCTTTCTGAGAGCCGGCTCCCTCCTGTTCTTCTTCATCTGTGTCGGGCGCAGTGTGGCGCGGCGCCATCTTGTGAAGTCTCCCCGGAGATAGGGCCAGCTTCTTCCTCACAAATCTGTCCATCTCCGACTGATTCTTTCTGGCTTTTGGTGATACAGTTCTTTCTCTAGACCTGTCCCGTCCAATCTTGACCATTGTCTGGGCTAGTGGATGTCTTCAATCTGCTAGAAACGGGTCTGTGGAGCAGGAGCTCTGAATCATACCAATATATATATTTTTATCTTGATAAAATTTTGAAATCATGTATCTCTAGATTAATGTACTTATTGATCCTTTAATTATTTAATTATTTAAAATATTTATTAATTTGTTGAATATATATATATATATATATATATATATATATATTAGTTAGATTTTTTATTTATTTATTTATTTATACATATATTTGTAGATCGTTGATTTTTATATATAATGTATTTTGAAATTACCTAATCTATTTATTTATGGTTTAATGTTTTCATATAATCATTATTTAATTTTTTATATAATTCTATATATTTTAATTGTTTAAATCATGTATTTATACATTAACGCTCCACAAGCTGCCTGCACTGGTCTGCTCTCAGTTTCCATATCGGGCACATCGAGCCAGAGGAAGTAGGAGTGGCGAGTTTTAGAGCGGCTCTCTCATCCTCCTTTTTTCTGTGAGGAAGCATGGGTACCCCGCTCTCCCCATGCATACACGATCGGCGCCACACACACGCTGCCACTGGAGGCAGCCACAGAGCACCTGGACAGCAACCCAGCAACCGGGGACCGAGTCATCACCGACAGGAAGGGAAATGATCCGGTGGCAGAGCCGGGGACAATTCCAGACCTGGGCCGAGGCAAGCTGGCTCATCACTGGCTTCTGTGCTCAGACGGCCAGAGGACAGATGAGTCCTGCCATTGGCCAAAGCCCAGCCTGTGTGTGGGCCGATCGTGCATGGGTGGGGAGAACGGCGGAACCCATGCTTCCTCACGGACAAAGGAGAATGAGAGAGCCGCTGCTTAACCCGCCACTCCTACTGCCTCTGGCTTGGAGAAATCAGCACACGGTGAGGTAGGCTGCATTACCACAGTGTTCTGCTTCAGACTCGATGTGCCCGATATCGAAACTGAGAGAAGACTGGTGCAGGTGGCATGTATACCTAGTTTTGTACAAATTTATAGTGTGCTTTCAAAACCTAAAACACCTTTGACAACAAAAATTGACTAAGTAAAATATTGGATTTTGTATGCATGTTACGACATTCCTGCTGCCAACTTAGAACCTGCTGCTGTCAGAGGTGTCTTAGTTTATTTTGGTGTTGCTCTGGCCTGGTCGGGGCCCATTCCTGGGAACACATTCCTGCTGCCAACTTAGAACCTGCTGCTGTCAGAGGTGTCTTAGTTTATTTTGGTGTTGCCCTTGCCTGGTGGGGGCCCATTTCTGGGTACACATTCCTGCTACCAACTTAGAACCTGCTGCTGTCAGAGGTGTATTAGTTTATTTTTGGTGTTGCCCAGGTATGGTGGGGACCCATTGCTGGGAACACATTCCTGCTGCCAACTTAGAACCTGCTGCTGTCAGAGGTGTCTTAATTTATTGTTGGTGTTGCCCTGGTCTCCTGGGGTCCATTCCTGGGAATGCATTCCTGCTGCCAACTTAGAACCTGCTGCTGTCTGTCCTGAAGAGTTAGGCTGAGCTATGTGTAGGCCTTAAACTCGCCCGTTCCCATCTAGCTGCTGCTGCTGCTATCTGTCTGTCCTGATCACGCTGAGTTATGTGTAGGCCTTATAATACACCATTACCTTTAGCTGCTGCTGTTGCCTGCCCTGCTGAGTTAGGCCGAGCTATGTGTAGTCTGTATACTTGACCGTTATCATCTACCTGCTGCTGCTTTCTGTCCTGATCATGCTGACTTGTGTGTAGGCGTTAGTCTAGACCATTTCCTTTAGCTGCTGCTGCCTGTCCTGCAGAGTTAGGCCGAGCTATGAGTAGGCTTTGTACTCGACCGTTACCATGTAACTGGTGCTGCTGCGGTCTGTACTGAATAAGCAGAGTTAGTCCCAGCTATGTGTAGGCCTTATACTATAGCGTTACCATTTACGTGCTTCACTCTGTCCTGATCCTGCAGAGTTGAGTCAAGCAATGTGTAGCTCTGATACTACAGAGGTACCATTTACATCCTGCTGTCTATCATGATCCTGCTGAGTTTGGCACATCGATGAGTAGACCTTATACTGTTGCGTCACTATTTACCCGCTACTGTCTGCCCTTATCCTGCCAAGTTATGTGTCGGCATTATAGTACAGTGTGAACAATTACCTGTTTATGCTGTCTGTCCTGTTCCTGCGGAGGACAACCAGCATTGACCACTTATTCGCCCTTGGACTTTGTCAAGCATTGAGTATTATAATTCTCTTAAACTGGTGTTCATGTTTCATATTTGCGCATGTACTATTTTCATCATATATTGTCAATATTTATATATATATATATATATATATATATATATATATATATATAAAGAATCTTTTAATAAAATGCAATCATGCGGTGTTACGCTTAATTCACAAAATAAAATATTTTTACTTTATTTTATATTTTATTATTTTGCTTAACTTGGATTTGGGGGCCCTGTTGTGGTTCTTACTGTAGCAAGGTGGGGACCGCATGTGGCCTTCACTTGTCAAAATGTCTTGAGCAGTTAACATTGTACAAGACTGATTGATGAACCTAATAAAGTTTTATTATTATTTTTTTATTGTTTGTTTAAATACGGATTTAGGTTCGAACACAGCATTGTATGTTGTCCTGAACAAGAAGCCTGACTTCCGTGTTGACCTTTCTACATGGTTGGGTGTGATTGGCATTATACTCATCTGTGTGGTAATCCGGTTTTGCAAATGGAGCATTATTGCCACATGTAGATATCGATATATACATTTATATTTTATGTTACTTCTTGACAAATATGTGATGATAATCTGCACATGCTAATCTCTTATATATATAAAAATGAATTTCTGTCTAGACGTCTGTCTAGACGTTCTTTATGCGCGACCAAACGACTGGACCGATCTTCACCAAATTTGGCACACAGGTTAGGATTAGATACACAGCTCAGCAGACAGTATCACACAGGATAGGATTAGATACACAGCTCAGCAGACAGTATCACACAGGATAGGATTAGATACACAGCTCAGCAGACAATATCACACAGGATAGGATTAGATACACAGCTCAGCAGATGATATCACCCAGGACAGGATTAGATACATAGCTCAGCAGACAGTGGGGAGTGGTGCTGCAGAGGTTGCTGTTATGGGGGATACTGTTGATATCTTTTTACGACATACGGAAACATGAAACAAAATAGATGAAATATACCCGTGCGAAGCCGGGTCCTTCTGCTAGTCTCTTATATATATAAAAATGAATTTCTGTCTAGACGTCTGTCTAGACGTTCTTTATGCGCGACCAAACGACTGGACCAATCTCCACCAAATTTGGCACACGGGTTAGGATTAGATACACAGCTCAGCAGACAGTATCACACAGGATAGGATTAGATACACAGCTCAGCAGACAGTATCACACAGGATAGGATTAGATACACAGTTTAGCAGACAGACAGTATCATACAACATAAGATTAGATACACAGCTCAGCAGATAGTATCACACAGACTAGGATTAGATATACATCTCAGCAGATGGTATCACCCAGGACAGGATTACATACATAGCTCAGCAGACAGTATCACACAAGATAGGATTAGATACACCGCTCAGCAGATAGTATCACACAGGCTAGGATTAGATACACAGCTCAGCAGATGGTATCACCCAGGACAGGATTAGATACATAGCTCAGCAGACAGTATCACACAAGATAGGATTAGATACACCGCTCAGCAGATATTATCACACAGGATAGGATTAGATACACAGCTCAGCAGACAGTGGGGCAGGGTGATGTAGAGGTCACTGTTATGGGGGATACTGTTAAAATCTTTTATGACACACAGAAACATGAAATTAAATAAGTGAAATATACCCGTGCGAAGCCAGGGCCTTCTGCTAGTTTTATATAAAAACACACCTTAAAAATTTGCTGTATAAGCTGTGGAGTATATAATGTTACCATTTTGTGAGTGATTATACTCTTTTCCCTGCTTAGATATGATGCGGTTGTGGCTCAGCTTGTGTTCAATTTCAGG
This sequence comes from Bufotes viridis, assembly GCA_033119425.1. Taxonomy (NCBI): domain Eukaryota; kingdom Metazoa; phylum Chordata; class Amphibia; order Anura; family Bufonidae; genus Bufotes; species Bufotes viridis. The sequence continues at coordinate 156,807,824 of CM065594.1, forward strand.
TGCGAACACGTGATCTTTTATCATGTGAACGCCCTATGTATAGACGCGCGGTCTTTGTGCGTTCCTCTTTCGATGCGATCACCAGCAGATCTGGAACATCTTAGCAGAAGGAAGCATTTCAGCAACAAGGTGGAACAGTACACATACTTACTGATGGGTCTGTCCAGGGGCATATCTACAGTGAAAGCAGGGGAAGCTACTGCTTTGGGGCCCTGACCTAGAAGGGGCCCATCCAGAAGAGAGGAGGAGGAGGAGGACTAAAAGACTTTGTCAGGGCCCCCTCAACAGTATTATACAATGAAGTTATATACAGTGGCAGTATACACAGTGTAGAAAGCAGATGGAACAGCTGCTGGGCCTGGTCTGTGAGAGCGATCTATAGTAGCCCCAGGAATGACGGCATGAAAGGAAGGGGTTGCACAAAAATGACTGTGGGAGGGGGCCCCAGTCAAATATTTGCTGTGGTGCCCAATCATTTCTAGCTATGCCACTGGGTCTGCCCCATTCAACTTCTGGGTCTTCAAATTGGGCACATATCCTGAGGTTGCCCTTTACGCCTTGGAGGTGCTGGCCTACCCTGCAGCCACTGTATTGTCTGAACGTGTGTTTAGCACGGCAGGGGTGGTATCACAGACAAGCGCAGCCGCCTGTACGCAGACAATGTGGGCAAGCTTTCGTTTATTAAAAAGAACCAGGCATGGATCCCACTGGACTTGTTTGTACCTTATAAAGTGTAAGGACGGCTCAACCTATATATAGAACGGAAAATAAGGTGCTTGATACCGATTGGTGCCGGCTCCAATGCACCCACTAAAAAGAAATTAAAACAATGGTAACGGTATGGCACTCATAATCTGGAGTAAATCAATACATTTATTATCAATAACCAATCAATAAAATGGATAATTGACCAATCAATAAAATAAATAAAATACTTATAATAAAAAAGGCATATATAAGCACAGATAACTATATAATGTTCCCAAAAGGAGAGGCAATGGCAAATATGTCTATGTAAAATTAATCCTCACTGTGCAGCAGTACGTAGTTATCCTGCGTGGGACACACAGTTCATGAGCAGTTGATATTTGATAAGGATCAATCCACCTGGAATGGAGATGCTATATACTGTATCAATTTTGACAATGTATAAAACGATGGGGCAGAGTCCATGTGCAGACGGTGGCGTCCCACCAAACACTATGCGCTCCTCGTCTTGACTTTATCACATCAGTATTCCGACACACTAATTTGGTCAATCACTCACCGCTTCCCGCTTAGTTGACGGCGTGCCACGTGTTGGTGTAGTATAGTTTACCTCCGTGAGCTCTCCAAGATCCTCCCCCGTTGTATTCAAAGGGTGGTTCGCAGTGTAGAGCAGCTGCCAAGTGGAGCTTGATTCACAACTTTAAGCGGTGGTTCGACCAGAGGTGTGATCTGTGTATCCACATCAAGCCAAGGCTTTTAATCTGGAATTCCAGCGTACGCTATCCTGGAGGTATTTGGAGCTTAAATTTTCATTGTTCCCAAACAATTTGTTTCTGTTTGTACCTTATGCAGAATAGACATGTATACCGGCCTCACCCAACCACTGTTATACTACCGTGCACTTACACTTTGTTTTATTTTTTATATTATCCCAATTTTTGGGGGTCTACAGCAATTTATTTAAAAAAAATAAAAAAACATGTTGTTGGCGACTACCTTTGACTTCAAAGCCCAAAAAGCATTTATGTCATGCAAGAGTGTAACCGCCAATTGTAAATTCCCTGTCAACTATGCAGTGCAGGGGTTTGTACTCGGCAAAAAGGGTAATATTTCACCCAACAATTTAAAAGAGGGTTATTCACATTTTCGGTCACTGTCACCTATGCAGTGCAGGGCTTTGTACCCGGCAAAAATGGTAATATTGCACCCAACAATTTAAAAGAGGATTATTCACAATTTTGGTCACTGTCACCTATGCAGTGCAGGGTTACTTGACAGCAAATAATTGGAATATGTCAACCCCTGAACTCCCAGACGGATTAACTATATTATTGTCCCCGGCACACATGCAGCACAGGCCGCAAAAGTAATTCCTGACCTAAAAATTATGATTTTATCACCACCCATGGAAAACATGGATTTCAGTGGTATATTTTGGGGTGTAGGACCTCATTGTTCTTAACATCATCTTCCACCCAGTCTTCCCCCTGCCCTCTTTGTCGGTCTGCACACCGCAGAAAGCCGCGGCGGTTTGCACCTGTGTTTTGTCATCATCAGAGATGTGCTGCAGTGGTCTTCCCTGTCCCCTTCCTCAAACCTAAGTGGTTGGGCATCCGTGCACTCAATCTCTTCCACTTCTGGGGCAAGACTATGGTTATGGCCCTGGGAAACCCTGCCAGCAGAGTCATAAAGAAGCATAAGAGACTTCTGCATTTAACTGCCAATAGTCAACAATTAAGTTCACTATACAGTAAGGCAGTGCTTGTGTCATAAACAGAATAAATTTATTTAGGTCACACAACAGTGTAACGGAGCAATTCAATACAATTTCTTCACTATCACCCAAAATTTGATTTTTCAAACCAACAATGTAAAAACAAAAGTTAACGGTTAAATTTGACTGTCAGAAATGCAGCGTACACTGCAAATGTGCTATCTACCACAAAACCAGTGTGTTTGCAACCAACTATGCTAATGCGGTGTTCAAAAAGTTACTTTAAATGACTAAAATACAGGGTAATATTTAGATCTGCTAATTATCACAAAACCAGTGTTTATTGCAACAAACTACAGAAATGCAGTATGTCACTGCTAAATTTTAAAATATGTTTTTCTGCGTTGTTTGCCAAACTGCTCAGTGTAACAACAATACGGGTTTAATTCCCACTAAATACACTAATGCAGTATTTCACTGCTGAAATTTAAACGTAGGTATTTGTGCGGTTTATTGAAAACTGCTCTGTGGACTTTTTTCCCCAATAATACACTGATGCACTATTTAACAGCAGAAATGTAAAATATGTATTTGTACGCCATATGCACAACTGCTCTGTGGACCAAGAACACAGCTTTTTCCCCAAAATTCACAAATGCACTATTTAACAGCTGAAAATTAAATGTAGGTATTTGAACACTGTATGCACAACTGCTTTGTGAACCAAGAACACAGCTTTTTCCCTAAAACCTACTAATGCACTATTTCAGTGCTGAAATTTAAAATAGGTATTTGTACGCTGTATGCACAACTGCTCTGTCAAGCAAGAATATAGCTTTTTTCAACAAAACAGAAAAATGCACTCTTTCAGTGCTGAAATTTAAAATAAGTATTTGGGCGGTGTATTTAAAACTGCTTTGTGGACCAGGAATACCGAAGAAATACAAGGAAGAGACTAAGTGTAAGATTCTGAGCAGTAGATACTCCTTACAGCGTGATCGCACTAAGTCTCATTTCCATGTGCGCAACCAGCAAATAATATTCGCCCAATGTAATCACGACAAAGAGTCTCCACCCCCAGGATAGAAAATGTCCAAACAAGTAGCTCCTTTCATTGAATCATAGAAAGAACGGAGAAAGACTATTTTTAATAGGTGACAAAACAAAATTGTCATTTAGTGGGAGGGCAGGAAAGGTTTTAAAAGACCCCGCCATAACTCAGCATACCACACACTGCCCGGAACCCCTGAGGACGCCACAAGTTGGCAAAACATGTCGGGGGCAGTGCAGACTAGTGTTTTAACAAAATCTGGATACTGTGTTTGTTAGCAATCAATCATCAAAGAATGATGTAGGCAGAAAATATACTGTAAAAGCTACAAAACAGGCTGGAATGCGCACAAGCAGAAACAACATAGATTGGCATTCATTCAATTGCTATCATTACAAGCAGATCCAGAGTTTCAATTTTAATAATAGAAGTAAGATTAAAGGGATTATTATTAGTTATTTAGATCAGTAATAAATAGAGATGTCGCAAACATAAAATTTTATGTTCGCGAACGGCGAACGCGAACTTCCGCAAATGTTTGCGAACGGGCGAATCGGGCGAACCACCATAGACTTCAATAGACAGGCGAATTTTAAAACCCACAGGGACTCTTTCTGGCCATAATAGAGAGAGAAAAGTTGTTTCAAGGGGACTAACACCTGGACTGTGGCATGCCAGAGGGGATCCATGGCAAAACTCCCATGGAAAATTACATAGTTGACACAGAGTGTGGTAAGTTGAATTTGCAATGCGATTAATATAACCTGCATTAATCGCATTGTAAATTCAACTTAGAGCTGGGTTCTAATGAGTTGTATAGCTAGAATATAACGAAGATTGAGAATATAGTGCTATATTCTCAATCTTCGTTATATTCTAGCAATACAACTCATTAGGAACCCAGCTCTAAGTTAGTAATCCTAATGCAATTAATACAGGTTATATTAATCGCATTGTGATTACAACTACTAACACTGCAGCTTCAGAATGAATCTAAGATAGATGCCGTCCTTGCTTTTTGATAGGAGCTGGGAGGGTCTGGGAGGAGACTGATGTACTAGCCTCAAAAAGGGCTTTTGGGGTGCTGTCAGGACGCTGTCCTTACAGCAGAGATCTGATGAGTCTTTCAGGAGTGGAGTAGACACTGAATACACTAGCCTAGCTATTGATTTCCCTATTAAATCAGCAGCAGCTACACTGTCCCTCCTCTCACTAAGACTGCAGCTTCCGAATGAATCTAAAATGGATGCTGTCCAGGAGATGGGAGGGTCTGGGAGGGTGGGTACGCTGATTGGCTGGAATGTGTCTGCTGACTGTGAAGTACAAGGTCAAAGTTTACTCAATGATGACAAATAGGGGGTGGACCAAACATTGCATATGTTCTCCGCCGCGACGAACGCGCACATGCTATGTTCACCGGTGAATAGTTTGGGACATCTTATTTGTGAGTTCAACTTAGAGCTGGGCGCCTAATGGTTGAATTGCTAGAATATAACGAAGATTGAGAATTTAGCGCTATATTCTCTATCTTCGTTATATAATTCTAGCAATACAACCATTAGGAACCCAGCTCTAAGTTGGATTCACAATGCGATTAATATAACCTGCATTAATCGCATTGCAAATTTAACTTAGAGCTGGGTTCCAAATTGCTGTATTGCTAGAATATAATGAACATTGAATTCTCAATCTTTGTTATATTCTAGCAATAAAACCATTAGGAACTCAGCTCTAAGTTGTAATCGCAATGCAAATAATACTTACAATTATTAATCCATTTGATGCCTCTATTTGATTGTATATGACGGTTGACTAGGACTACCACCATAGTTCTTCTGCCAACGAGGCAAGATATCTGAACCCCCCAGGGGCCATTCAGGCATTTTTGATAGAAAACGCATCAAAAATGCATATGCGTTTTTATCATTTTTTAATTTAAAATTTTATTTTTTGTGTATTTTGCCACATTTGGTTGCATATTTACATTTGGTATAGGCAAATATGGTAGTCTAGAATTCAGTGTTTCCCAACCAGTGTGCCTCCAGCTTTTGCAAAACTACAACTCCCAGCTTGCCCGGACAGCCTTTGGCTGTGCAGGCATGCTGGGAGTTGTAGTTTCGCAACAGCTGGAGGCACACTGGTTGGGAAACACAGGTCTAGATCATTACTCTGCCCAAATCTATATTCAGATACATGGCTTAGAAAATATGCTGTCAAACAATGATCCTAGGTTTTGGTATAGACACATGATCTAGACTACCATATTTGCCTATACCAAATGTAAATATGCAACCAAATGTGGCAAAATACACAAAATAATAAAATAAAAATGAAAAATTATGGCCCCTGGGGGTTCAGATATCTTGCTTTGGAGGCAGCAGAATGTTGGTGGTAGTCATAGTCAACCATCATATACAATCAAATAGAGGCATCAAATGGATTTGCAAAGTGATTAATAATTGTAAGTATTATTCGCATTGCGAATGCAACTTAGAGCTGAGTTCCTAATGGTTGTATTGCTAGAATATAACGTATATTCTAGCAATACAACAACCATTAGGAACTCAGCTCTAAGTTAAATTCTCAATGTGATTAATGCAGGTTATATTAATCGCATTGCGAATGAAACTTAGATCTGAGTTCCTAATGGTTGTTGTATTGCTAGAATATAACGAAGTTTGAAAATATAGTGCTATATTCGTTATCGTCGTTATATTCTAGCAATACAACCATTAGGAACTCAGATCTAAGTTGTAATCGCAATGCGAATAATACAGGTTCTATTAATTGCATTGCGATTTACAATTACTAACACTGCAGCTTCAGAATGAATCTAAGATGGATGCTGTCGTTGCGTTTAGATAGGAGGTGGGAGGGTCTGGGAGGGAGGGTATGCTGATTGGCTGGAATGTGTCTGCTGACTGTGAGGTACAGGGTCAAAGTTTGCTCAATGATAAAGTATAGGGGCGAACGCGAACATCGAATATGTTCGCCCACCGCGGCGGACGCGTGCAAGCTATGTTCGCCGGGAACTGTTCGCTGGTGAATAGTTCGGGACATCTCTAGTAATGAATAAAAGTTAAGTTTTAAAACAAGTTTGGTGACAAGAGTAGACATTTAATTGGGAGCAAATTGTAAAAATAAAACACAGTAATGCACTATTTCAGTGCTGAAATTTTAAATTGGTATTTGTACACTATATGCACAACTGCTTTGTGGACCAGGAATACTGCTTTTTTTCCCCCAAAATACACTGATGCACTGTTTCACTGCAGAAATGCAAGATAGGTATTTGGGCGGTGTATTTTAAACTGCTTAGTCGACCAGTAATGCACTATTTCAGTGCTGAAATTTAAAATAGGTATTTGTATGCTTTATGCAAAAATGCTTTGTGGACCAGGAATACCAACCAGGGATAACACTTTTTTCTCTAAAAAATATACTGATGCACTATTTCACTGCAGAAATGTAAAATAGGCATTTGAGCGATGTATTTTAAACTGCTTTGTGGACCAGGAATAACTCTTTTTTTTCTATAAATACACTGACACACTATTTCACTGCAGAAATGTAAAATAGGTATTCGGGCGGTGTATTTACAAATGCTTTGTGGACCAGGAATACCGCTTTTTTTCCCAAAAATACACTGATGCACTATTTCACTGCAGAAATGTAAAATAGGTATGTGGGCAGTATATTTTAAACTGCTTTGTGGACAAGGAATAATGTTTTTTTTTTTCATAAAAATACACTGGTGCACTATTTCACTGCAGAAATGTAAAATAGGTATTTGGGCAGTGTAATTAAGACTGCTTTGTGGACCTGGAATACTGCTTTTCTTTCTCAAAAATACACTGATGCACTATTTCACTGCTGAAATTGAAAATACATTTTGGTGCGTTGTATGCACAAGTGCACTATGTTACCATAATACAGATTTTTGCCCCAGACTACAGAAATGGACTATGTCACCCTAAATTATACAAAAGGTAATGTAGGAGACTTGACCTGCCAGAAAAAGGATTTTTCCTTCACTGAGCTACCAAAAGGATTAGACTGATGTCTCTGGCAAGCTGGCACACATGTAGGTCACATACAGTTCCAAGGACATTGCAGTGGCTAAAATGTCCGCAGACCCCCACCTCAGTAACAGATGGATTAAAAACCAATTTGCAGTATCACTGGGCTCAGGGCTGGGTACAAAAATGTAGGATTGCAGTAGCACCCTCCTTAAATAATTGCTGTAGCTTGAAGATTTCACACCACCAGGTTCAACAGATTTCTTTCCTAATCTCTCTTTGGGAGCACCAGCAGCAACCTTTCCCTATACTAACAGCAGCAGAGTGACGTGCGGCACTACATGACTCCAGCTTATAAAGAGGCTGGGTCACATGCTGCACTCAGCCAATCACAGCCATGCCATTAGTAGGCTTGGCTGTGATGGCTTCTTAGGGCAAAGATGTAAAACGCTTGCTGATTGGCTGCTCTGCAGCCTTTCAAAAGCGGGAAGAATTGCCGAACAATGGACCCAAACCCGAACTTTTATGAAAATGTTCGTGTCCCTGTCCCGAACATCCTAAAATTCGGTACAAACCCGAACTATACAGTTCGGGTTCGCTCAACTCTAGTCATGGGGCCACTTCTGTCACAGTTATCGCCATTGCTGCTGCTGCCACCATCTTGTTGGTGTAACTTCCACTTTAGCCAGTGGCAGCTCATGAGTGACTTGTTGAACTTGTTGAAGTTCGGAGAATCGACCAAATCAAATTTGTCTAAATTTTGCTCACCATTAACTGCAATTGAAGACAGTTAAATCCATTGGCTCACAGTAGACATCTTTTCTAATAGTAGTCATTCACTTTCCCTATCTTTTACATTTTGTACAGACTGGCATGAAGGCTTCATCCATCTATGATATGCAGAGCTTTGGGGTATTCCATTTATACTCATAGCAGCCACAATGTGAGAAAGTCTCTTGGAAGTGTGTGTATATATATATATATATATATATATATTGTAAGAGGGCTAAGGTTCCGTCATCGACGGAAGGTACGTGGTCACCGAGGTTCCTGGCCTCGGTGAGATAAGAGCCGATTTTTGTGTCAGCAGCAGCTAGTGCTGCTTGACACATTGATATTTAGTATGGCTACAAAGCCGATCCGGGCCGGCTCTTATTGGGAATAGTCAAGTGCTGGGTGGGAGACTATTCCCCACGGTCCAGGCCGGACTTTTCCGGGCCTTTAAAGGCAGCCACCTCAGCAGGTGGGAGGTGATTATCCTGGAAGCTGCTGGTGTGGCTGTGGAGCTCTCAGGGCTGAGAGCAAGAGTCTGCAAACAGGCGTGCAGTCTACCTGGAAGCCGCTGGTGGAAACTTTGCGTGGCCGACCTAACTGCCCGGTGTGAACTAACACCGACCACTCAGGTGACCTTGCTGTGGGACTTATGTTTTTGCCGGGTGTTTTGCCTTGTGTGAACAAGCACTAAAGACTGTTTCTGTTTTGCCTTGTGTGAACAAGCACTAAAGACTGTTTCTGTTTTGCCGAGTGTGAATAAAACACTTCTGCTTTACCCAGAGAACTGTGTACCTTGCCTCTATACTGCGTCCGCAAGCCTGTCTACCAGAGCAATTCCCCACAATATATATATATATAGTACATGCAACGTTTATTATGACAATTGTATTGGTTTTCTAAGATCGTTTCAAATAAAAAGCCATGAGGACAAATTTGATAAATTTAAGAGCATTAGCAATCATTCCATTAACTTTTTACATTGTCCTCAAAATGATACCATCATCTTTGTAAATGAATTATTATTCAAACACTCATCTACTCCTAAATCCTTTGAATTTAAAAATGTATTAATCTGTTTCTGAGAACATTAAAAAGTGGCAAATATATCATACCTAATTATTCTCCACTGGAGCAGGTTTAATTTAATATTAAGATTGGCTTGCCATCTATCTTACGGTAAACTTGCAACCTCTCATTACTCTCTTTGTGATTTAATTTACTGTATGCTCCTGTTGAAATTTTCCATTCTCTAAGGAACAAGGTATGCTTTTTAATAATACGCTGGTAAGAATTCAAACTTTTAGATATGGATTTGCTATGCTATTGTATTGATACCTCTATTAAAGGGGTTGTCTCGGCCTCAGATATTGATAACATCCGCAAGATAGCTCATTAATATCAGATAGGTGGGTGTCTACTCACCCTTTCCCATAGATGTTTTTGGCAGCTGCAGTGCCCGAAACCTTACAATGTGTAAAGCAGAAGCTGAAGAGTCTGTACACTGTTTCATTTCTAGAGCTAGTGTACTACAGCTCAGCATCCCACTTGAAAGGGAGCTGAGCTAAAGTATCCCGTCACGGCCACTATACAGTGTACATAGGTATCTGCTTCCAGCTCGATACACTGTATAGTTTTAAGGGCTGCCAGAAACTGCTGATCAGTGGAGATGGGGGTGTTAATCTAATGATGATATATGTAAAAGAATACGATATTAGAATGAAAAGTTAAATGTATTGGGTAAAACATATCCTTAGAATTTGTGACAGAGGCCATGAGCGAAGACTTTTACCCAAATAAGATGAGAGCCTAAAATAAAATAAAAAACAAAAGCAAAAAAAAAAACATACTAGATATTGTCAAGTGTAAAATATGTAATAGGGACCTCAATGATTATGTACTTATATTTAGATATTCATAGTTAGCGATGAGCGATATGGTTCCAAATTAATTAAATTTGACCACATTTTTCCAGAAAGTCTGATTAAATCCAAATTCTGGCCAGTTTGATTTGGTTTAATTTCTCAATGGCATCAGCCATTTTTAAGATCAGAAGACCGGAAAGATGAAGAAGGAGGATCACATGATGTCAGGTGCTGTCTGTGCGTTTATGTATATATATACACACCAAAAGCTATTGCCTTGGACCTTTAAAAAAACATGAATAATCCTACAGTGCAAAAAACCTATTCGCTACCACCAGCAACCATGCATATTGCTGTCAATTTAAGATTGGTACTGCTGGCTTGGCATTAAAGAGCTTGAAATGAGTTGCATACAGTCCTATAAGACCCCCACAATGTCATTCATAACTTTTCAGGACAGTCAAAGCACTTTTGATTCAGGTCAAATTTATTTGGACCCAAATGAAATCGCCCAACCGATTTGGCCAAATCGAATCTGAATCGAATTTCAAGAAATTTGCTCATCAATATTTATACTAGTGAGTTCCTCGGGTCCTTTTGGTCCTTTATTACCTTTGTACCCTAATTACGGGCCTGGTTATCATTTTTTGCTTTGTCCTTTATATATAGGAAAGTGTTTGTGATTTCCACTCAAATTGGGCACATTAACTTATTCAGAGCCAAATATTGGCATAACAGAATTTATTTAAATATTATGCATCATGGATAAAAAAAAAAGCTTCTAGTTAATGCTGTCATTTCCCAGAATTTCGTTCTGTTCTGTTCAAACAGCTGATCAGTGGGGGTGCCGGAAGTCAGTCAGGTTTTTTGGGTTATGATGTTAGAGCATTCACTGTGTGTTAATAATGGCATGAGATTCCTATTCTGTGGGCCAGTATGCTTACAATCATACCAAATTAGTTTCGTTTTTTATGTTTTACTTAAAAAAAAAATCTTTGAAAAAATAAAAATGTTTGTTGAAGTGCCATTTTCTGAAAACTATAACTTTTTTTTTTATATTTCTGTCTACAGAGCTCTATGAGGTGAACTGTAGTTTTTTTATTGGTACCATTTTGGGCTACATACAACTTTTTGATTATTTTTCTTCAAATACTTTAAATCAAATGAGGCACTTGTGTGTCACTGTATTGTTCCTCTGTGAGGCTGCATATTTTCCCCCCTGAAGCCAGGGGTGGACTGGCAATGCACTTTATCAGGAAGATTCCCGGTGGGCCAATTGCCTTTACTATGCAGTGGGCCGCTGGGTAATCGATATAACCACACATGTGGCTTCAGCATTATAATGATAATGACTCATGCACGCACACAACCTGTGCAAAACCAGGTACTGCCCCAGGTGTCCTTTTGTCCAATATGTGTACCCTTTTGTCCAATATGCCCCCTGCCCCAGATATCTGACCCTTTGTACCCAACCTAAATCTCTCACTGCACACTTTCCCAAAGAGACCCTGCCAAATAATATATCACTCTTCTGCACTTCCACTTTCTGTTCCCCAACCATCTACTTCCCTGCACCCCTGACATAAAGTGATTCTCCTACCCCGACAGAGTAATGACAAGTAATGTCTCCGTAATTGTTATACTACACTGTGGACTGACTAAAAGCTGCATTTACACTAGACTATGGACTAACTGACCACAGCATTTACAATAAGCTTTGGACTGGCTGACCGTAGACTTTACACTAAACTTTGGACTGGCTGATCACAGGCTTACACACTTAGCACATTAATGGGTTGACTGACAATAAATACAATTTATAGAGCAGCTGCAGAATGTATTAAACAAGAAAAAAAAAAAGAAGAAGAATCCAGTTTTCTGCTGAGTGCTCCCATCCTAATTGCTGCTGCAGTCATGTACAATTCATGCACACATCACTACTGAGGCCATTGATTTGCTGCCCAGGTGCATGAATATGGCACATCATCACTTCTGGTACGGTGGGTGCAGGAGCTATAGTGCTGGAAGAGGGCCACTGTGAAAAGGTGAGTGGTATTTTTTGGCTTTTACTGAAATATAATTATGTGGTCCCTAACCGATTTTTTTGCCCAGGGCCTCCACCCAATTTAATCCACCCCTAGCTATTATTATCATGCCACAGTGGGAGAGGGAGCTGGGCCACTGGCCCTGCTATGCTTTGAGACCCAAATCCATAATGTGTGAATTGATGTCAAGTGTAGTGTTTAACGAACCTGAACTGTAAAAGTTTAGGTTCGAGTTTGGTGTTCGGCCATTTAATAAAGCTTGTTGAAAGGCTGCAGGGCAGCCAATCAACAAGCGTTTAAAATGTGTGCCCTTAGAAGCCATCACAGACATGCCTACTAATAGCATGGCTGTGATTGGCCAGTGCAGCATGTGACCCAGCCTCTATATAAGCTGGAGTCACATAGTGCTGCACATCACGCCAGCTATTACTAGTGTAGGGATAGGATGCTGCTGCTGTGAAGGAGAGATTAGGAAATAATCTGATATCAGAGCTTCGTGCTAAGTCTGCGATCTACAGCAAATTATTATTATTTTTTTGTGGGTGCAATGCAACATTTTTGTACCCTGCCCTGAGTCCAGTGACACAGAAAAATAAGTTTTAATCCATCTGTTAGTATATTTGCGGCCTGCACTACATTTCCGAGAGTGAAATATAATCAGTAAATACAACTGAGACATTGTGGGTGGAAAAAAATCACTTTTTTTCCCCCATAAAAAACATTTCCCCCATAAAAAACATTTGCAGCCTGCACTCCAATTCTGAAAGTCAAATATAATCAGTAAATACAACTGGGACATTGTGGGTTAAAAAAACAAACTCCCTTTTATGTTGTCATAAATTACATTTGCAGCCTGCACTACATTTCTGAGAGTGAAATATAAACAGTAAATACAACTGGGACATTGTGGGGGAAAAAAATCCCTTTTTTTTCCATAACGTACATTTGCAGCCTGAACTGCATTTCTGAGAGTGAAATATAATCAGTAAATACAATTGGGACATTGTGGGTGAAAAGAAATCCCTTTTTTTTCATAAAGTACATTTGCGGCCTGTACTGCATTTCTGAGAGTGAAATATAATCAGTAAATACAACTGGGACATTTTTGGTTAAACAAAAAAACTCCCTTTTTTGCCATAAAGTACATTTGCGGCCTGCACTCTGAGAGTGAAATATAATCAGTAAATCCAGCTCATAGATTGAGGGTGGACATTTCGCGGTTATCAGGCCAGTCATTCATGTGGCTTGGAGGGTGTAATCCTGCTGCACTGCATACCAGACAGGGAAGGGTTCAGAAGGCAGGGTTAGCATGGCCGAAATGTGGAAAAGCTTTGTCAGCATGCCACAAGAACCAGCACCACCAGCTGATATGGAACGTCTTAGCAGAAGGCAGCATTTCAGCAATATGGTGGAACAGTATGTGTGCACACGCCTACATGTACTGACTGATGGATCTGCCCCATTCAACTTCTTGGTCTCCAAATTGGACACATGGCCTGAGCTTGCCCTTTACGCCTTGGAGGTGCTGGCCTGCCCTGCGCAGCCGCCTGTCCACAGCCAAAGTGGACAAGTTCATGTTCATTAAAATGAACCAGGCATAGATCCCAAAGGACTTGTCCATACCTTGTGCAGAACAGACATGTATACCACCCAGCCTTTGATATACTCCAGCACACTTTCTCCTTGTTTTCTTTTCTGTATTCCCCAATGTTTTGGGGTCTACCCTAATAATAAAAATTAAAAAACTGTGTTGTTGGCGACTACCTCCTCCACCCCCGTTTCCCCCCCACCGCCACTTCCACAGCATCCTAAACCTCCTACTCCATGTGGACCAGCTCCTCCTAGTTCAAGATTAATATTTTTAATTTTTCTGTATTTTATGATATTTTAAGTCATTTCCCTATCCATATTTGTTTGCAGGGCAATTGTCCAGCTCTTACCCCCATTGTGCTTCCCTTTGCAGCCCTCTAGCCCTTTCCATTACTTTTTTTTAGAGCCATTTTAGTGGCCGAAAGTTCGGGTCCCCATTGACATCAATGGGGTTCCGGTTTGGGGTTTAGTTCGGGTCCTGAACTCGAACTTTGCGATGAAGTTTGGGCGAACCCGAACTTCCAGGTGTTCACTTAACTCTAGTCAAGTAAGTTATTATCATGTGTGGCATCATAATGACAGCGGAGCAGGGCTACCTGTGACCTTAGATGTATATTGCAAAGAGGGCACAAACCCTTTTTTGTTGTCATTATAATGGCCCACTGTGCCCTGGTGCTGGTTGCTCTTAAAATTATTTATTAAGTGCCAGAAATGGAGCTTCCCTCCTGGGTTCAAAAGACCTGACGTTCCTCCTACAAGTGTCCTGGAGTCATGGAATAAGGGTAGCTTATAGGGTAGCACTATTAAGCAGCGTAGTTTTAGACTGCTCAGCTGTATTCATAAGCCCAGCCACCTAGGTCTGGTGCTTATTCCCATCTTTCTGTGGAAATGAGACATGGGAAGCTACTTTAATACATGTCGCCAATGCCACCAATGTCTCTCAGCTCCACAGCAGGGATCATACACATCTTAACACTTAGTGACCAACAATATGCCTTTTTAGATTGCCAGTAAGGTAAGGTTGCAACTAGTGTTGAGCGAGCATGCTTGGCCGAACACCAGTTCGGCTTGAACATCGCGATGCTTGGCACATTGCGGTGTTCGGCCGAATACCGCGTGTGCTCAAACGCGATGCTCGAGTCTCCTCCACGCAAGTTTGTTGTCTGCTACGCAGCCAATAAATGTGCAGGTAAGTACTGCCACTCACTGTAATGCCATAGCCATGTTGGTTACTGGCATTACAGTGATTGGCTGGCCGGAACGCATCATCGGGTGCTATAAAGCACCCGATGACACATGGTTCGCTCAGTCTTAGTCAGGGAGAGCTGTGCTGTAGAAGGGAAAGATAGTGTATGGAATTGAATTGAATTTTTTTGTTAGGCAGGGTTGGTGCTAGAGACCCAAAAGTCCTTTTAAGGACTATTGTTGTGTCTGGCAGCAAAATATATTTTTAGCACAACCTGCATGCAATTGTTTGGCCGCTGCAGACAGCGACACTATCTGTGCTACATCTCCATTGTAACGTGTGCGCAGCCTAAAAATATCTGTGACATTCAGTGTACTTTTTCCGCAGACGCTGCGGACAGTGACATTATCTGCGCTACATCTCCTGTTTAACGTGCACATACTAAAAATATCTATGACATCCAGTGTACTTTTTCCATAGACGGTGTCCGCTGCGGACAGTGACATTACCTGCACTACATCTCCTGTATAACGTTTGCACATCCTAAAAATATCTGTGACATCCAGCGTACTTTTTCCGTAAACGCAGCGGACAGCAACATTATCTGCGCTACATCTCCTGAATAAAGTTTGCACATCCTAAAAATATCTGTGACATCCAGTGTACTTTTTCTGTAGACACTGTGGACAGTGACATTACCTGCGCTACTTCTCATGTATAACGTTTCCTCATCCCAAATATCTGTGACATTGACTGTAATTTTTTATTAGACGCTGGTTACAGCAGCACCATTATCTGTGGTACCTCTTCTTTATAAAGTTTTTGCATCCAAAATATTTGTGACATTGACTGTAATTTATTTGTGCATACACTTAAAAAACTGCACTACTGTATGTCTAACATACTTGCAAGCATATATACCATTTAATATAGTGAAGGCGAACAGTAAGGGACAGGGAAGTGGACGTGCTGCTGATGGAGCACGCAGAGGCCGTTGCCCTGGGCACGGTGAAACTGTGCCTGCTGGCAGAGCACAAGAAACACACTCATCCACGATACCTACGTTGATGTCCCAGTTTGCAGGGCGGCGCAGGAAACCACTCTCGAAGTCACACTAGTGCGACCAGCACTTGCACTTTATATACAAGTAAATATATAGGAAAGAATGTTTCCTCTAAAATTGATTTTATCTTCGTTTTCGTGCGTATTATTATCAGTCTGTAAAATTGGCGTACTACTCGGACAACATTGTTCCCAGCAGCCACCTGGGAGTCCAAGATGCCTCCAGGCATCATCCTCATGCTGTTCCCAAACCATTTCAGTCGTGTTTCCACCAATTTCTGGCCTTTTTATGTGAACCAGACACCTCCCCTCTTCAGAGCAGGGGGTGCCTGATTTAATGCTCGGGTTCTTCCATTAACTTCCATTGTGCTCGGTAGAGCACCCGAGCATCCCGAGGTTTTCTACTCGAGCACTTTGGCTCAATCAACACTAGTTGCAACTGTTTTATGGTGGCCTAATCTAAGCGCTGCACTTGTCTGCCATGTAGAGGAGAGCTGAAGCTCAGCTGTAGTATGATAGCAGTACACCAGTTTTAACGATCCGGATCAGTAGAAGTGCCAATCCAATAGTACAGCAGCAGTGGCATAATACTATGCTGCACTCAATCATCTGGAATAGACCGTCACACTATGGAACTCATGAACAGCTCTGAGTTTTACTCACATGTAGTCAATCACTGCTCCACACGGTGTAAATCTATCTTCTTGCTTTCCCTGTATTGATCCAGTTATAGGGGACATACAATAGTGAAGCCTTACAATCACCAGTAAATATCCAGAAGATTTGTTATACTCACAAAATCAATAAAATCATAGGCATATCACAAGATTTAAAGAATTTCCTGTTGTGCACTCAACGCAGGTTTCACCTCTGTTCGTCAGTGGCATATGCTTCTCCTTCATATGCTTCAGATCAAACTCGATAAGTCGATATTCATATCCTATGGTTGTAGAGTGCCACTGCCTAGTCGATAGATCCATTCTACATCGTTTCTAGTAACTTTATACAAAGGATCTTCCCCTGCCATTTGCTTTTGACTAATTCCAGTCCTATAAAGAACTGACCCTCCGGTTGATTATTTATAATAAATCTGCTTCACTGTTCTCTGCACTCCATTTCTGGCTAAATACAGTCAATGCAGGGACAGAGATTTTGTTAACACCGTGTGGAGCAGTGATTAACTACATATGATTAAAACCGGAGCTGTTCATGAGTTCTATATTGTGATGGTCTCGTTTCATATCTTTGAATTCTGTCTGGTGGAAATAGGACCAACTTCACAAGAAACCTGCAGCGCTCAAAGTAGGAGACGCAATTTGGAATTTTTATTTTATATGACTTATTATATGATTTATTAATTGGCCGCATCCCTGACAGATCCATGCCTCGTTCGTTTTGAATAGGACAAGTCTGTCTGTTTGCGTTTGTAATGTCACCTGTTGTGCTGAAAACCTTCTCTTCAATGCCAGGCTAACAATACCATACAGCAAATCGGGCCATTTCTGACCACTGTTCCAATATGCATCCACAGAGGTTCATGAAATGTGAATAAATAGGAAAACATGAGAGAATTAACCACAATAGGGTAGGCAGTGAAAAGGAAGGAAGAGCCTGGGGATGAAAAACTATTTGTAAAACAAACCTAGTATACAGTTGGTGGAGATAAAACCCTTTTTCCACTGGCGATGGAATGGTAAGCAGAGTAAAAATCTTCTAAGTAGGATCTGACAGGAAGGTGTATGATGGCAGCACTCTAAAAAGATACCATCCTTGGCATCAGCAGACGGCCATGGGATAATAGAAAGGATCTCCTGATGAAGAGGAGTTTAATCTTCCAGAAACATATTAAGCCTTAAATAAACCAATGATCCCCTGTTCATGAAACCTGATACGTCAGCCCACTATGTGATGGTAGGGCATTAAATTGAGTTTATCTCACTTGTCCACCTCTTGAGTGGAGTGAGTACATCTTTCTAAATATACCTTGCAATAGGTGTTATCAAGCACCTCTACCTTTCACAGAGCTCCATGGGGGTCAGATAACAGGGTATATGTTGGGAAAGGTCAAAGTCATTTAGAAAACAAGACAGTTTTAAACATTAAAAAAATACACAGCTGTACAGAAGTACAAATATCATATAACAGCATTTATTTTTGGTTAAGGCGTGGAACTGCACCACTATGGACACCTGGTTAAAAGTCTAAATGACGGGGTATTGCAAAAACCGTTGACAGAAGAATTACATTTTAGAAAATGATTACATTTTGATGAAGGCACAGAACAGAACCACTACGGACACTAGTATTGGGCGCGAATATTCAAATCACAAATTTTTATCGCGAATATCGCCACTTCGAGAATTCACTGATATTTAGAATATAGTCCTATATATTCATATTTTCAAATAGTCTAGATTTTTTTCATCTGAACCCATGACCCCTCCCTGCTTCTTGCTTGTGGGCCAATGAGAAGTCTGCAATGTCTTTGTCTGAGCTTAGCAAAATCCCTAGCAACCAATAGGAAAGTTGCCTACCCCTTTAATATATAAGAATAGTGATGAGTGCAAAGACCCATATTCGATTTTGCGATATTTGATGAATAATTTGCATCATATTCATTATATATTCGCAATTTTACAATATTTGTTATTTCGCATTCAATATCATGACTTGCGATTAATTTTTTAAGTTATATTCACGTGCACATAGAATCTATTCATTATTAATAATGTTTAAACAGCTTTACATATATTGAAAGCTTGAAATGGCGGGAGTCATTTATGCGAATGGAAAGGTGCGAAAAAGACATATACGAATTTTCGTAATACATGCAGCATACTGGAGTCTGACACAACCTGCTAATGCTTGGTAGGAAAGGGAATACAAACCGCAAATAGATTAATGCGAATATTCAAGTGACGAACATTCGCAGGACAGTTTTTACCTATTAAGTCTTTACTCTGACAGGAATAGTGGAAATTGTTATAGAAAGCAATTGAGATTGGGGGAATTATGTCTGGATCTTTTATTTTCAATTCAGTTTCCCTATCACTATCCATCTTAAGAGCTAATATTTGTAATTGTGAATATGGGGTCATGTATTCGACATATTCGCAAAATCTCGAAATCACAATATTCAAGATTAAAATTTGCTTTCCGAATATTCGCGCACAACACTCCCCACAGCCATTTTCTACAGTTCTGAGACAGCACTGTCATTGCTGTGCTCTCTGTTTTCCTGTGTCACATTACATTAGATAGTTAGTTAACTTATATATATATATAATACAGATAGTTAGTGGGAGATAGTCAGTGTAGGTTAGATAGTGATATAGTGTAGCGGTTCTGCTGTCTATACATACATGCTACAGGCAAGTTCACAACAATACTTAGTGCACCAATCACTAATATGTAGTCAGACCTGCTAAACTGTGAAGTTGCACATATTGTGCGTAAATATGTGCATCATTAATTGCCGATTTGCGCAATCGCAAATATATCTGAGCACTCTATCTGCATATAAAGCTATTTTATTGTTCTGCCGTGCCAACCATTTTCTCGAGTCTCAGAAAACTTCTAGCAGCTTGAAAAATGTATCAATAGTGACCCACGCCTGTAATGCGCATGCATTACTCAAATATTGCATTGCCGATTTTCGCAATCAGGAAAATAATCGCAAATTCACAAATTTATGATGAATATTCGCCCAAATATTCGCGATATATAGCAAATTTGAATATTGCCCCTGTCGCTCATCACTAACGGACACCTGGATAAAAGTCCAAGTGATGTAATATAGCAAAAAGCGAGGATGATAGCATAAAAAAGATTTATATTTTATAGAAGAATTACATTTTGGGGAAGGTGTGGATTATGCCACATTTACCGCAGTAAATATACCACCAGCAACTTGCCCAGGTGGTGGCAAGGACACTCTAATGCTTGAGCATGCAGAATGGCTGCCACAAAGAAGACTAGGAGAAGAAGGACAGACTTGTTCTGACTGAAAATGCTGGCTAGTTCTATTTGCCCATAGGATCCGGTAATGATTCCTCATGTGCTTCAATATAGCCCTAGTACCTATGATTATGTTTTAACACCTACAGCTTATTTTAGTCTGGCAAATCTTGAACATGGCTATGGTTTTAGATCTTCTGGCATAGAGCTAGAGGAAGACGAGCTTGGCCTGGGTGTGGCATGTTTTTAGCCTGTGCCCACAGTATCAGTAGCATTGCCAGTTCCCAAGCTGACCACAATAGAAGTAGATCTGGCCTGCCAGTTTTTTTGGGAGGTTTTGGATGCACATTACCTCTGCTTAGAGATGAGCGAACACCTGGATGTTCGGGTTCGAGAAGTTCGGCCGAACTTCCCGAAAATTTTTGGGTTTGGGATCCGAACTTGACCCGAACTTTATCCCGAACCCGAACTCCGTTGAAGTCAATGGGGACCCAAACTTTTTGGCACTAAAAAGGCTGTAAAATAGTCCAGGAAAGGACTAGAGGGCTGCAAAAGGCAGCAAAATATAAGTAAATGCCCTGCAAACAAATGTGGATAGGGAAATGAATCACAATAAAATAAAATAAATAAAAATTAACCAATATCAATTGGAGAGAGGTCCCATAGCAGAGAATCATGCGTCATATCACCCACCACTGGAGAAGGCCACTTTCAGTTATTTCGGCCCCAGCACCCAGACAGAGGAGAGAGGTCCCACAGCAAGGAATAAGGCATCATATGACCCACCACTGGAGAAACTTTCAGTTATTTCTGGCCCAGCACCCAGACAGAGGAGAGAGGTCCCACAGCAAGGAATAAGGCGTCATATCACCCACCACTGGAGAAGGCCACTTTCAGTTATTTCAGGCCCAGCACCCAGACAGAGGAGAGAGGTCCCACAGCAAGGAATAAGGCGTCATATCAACCACCACTGGAGAAGGCCACTTTCAGTTATTTCAGGCCCAGCACCCAGACAGAGGAGAGAGGTCCCACAGCAAGGAATAAGGCGTCATATCACCCACCACTGGAGAAGGCCACTTTAAGTTATTTAGGACCCAGCACCCAGACAGAGGAGAGAGGTCCCACAGCAAGGAATAAGGCGTCATATCACCCACCACTGGAGAAGGCCACTTTCAGTTATTTAGGCCCCAGCACCCAGAAAGAGGAGAGAGGTCCCACAGCAAGGAATAAGGCGTTATATCACCCACCACTGGAGAAGGCCACTTTCAGTTATTTAGGCCCCTGACACCCAGATTGAGGAGAGGTTCAACTTTGGGTTGCACCGCAAGATCATGGTAAAGTTAAAAAAATGAGGATTCAATAAAGAAGTGACCCGGAGTACAAGAATACATGGTTGAGCGGGAGGCAGTTATAAATGTCTATTCTGCACAAGGGAGGGACAGGTCCTGTGGTATCCATGCCTGGTTCATTTCTATGAATGTCAGCTTGTCCAAGTTGGATGTGGACAGGCGGCTGCGTTTGTCAGTAATGACGCCCCCTGCCGTGCTGAATACACGTTCAGATAAAACGCTGGCCGCCGGGCAGGCCAGCACCTCCAAGGCATAACATGCTAATTCTGGCCACGTGGACAATTTGGAAACCCAGAAGTTGAATGGGGCCGAACCATACGTCAGTACGTGGAGTTGTGTGCAGACGTACTGTTCAACCATGTTAGTGAAATGCTGCCTCCTGCTAACACGTTCCGTATCAGGTGGTGGTGCAGTTAGCTGCGGCGTGGAGACAAAACTTTTCCACATTTCTGCCATGCTAACCCTGCCCTCAGAGGAGCTGGCCGTGACACAGCTGCGTTGGCAACCTCTTGCTCCTCCTCGGCCTTCGCCTTGGGCTTCCACCTGTTCCCCTGTGACATTTGGGAATGCTCTCAAGAGCACGTCTACCAGCGTGCGCTTGTACTCGCGCATCTTCCTATCACGCTCCAGTGCAGGAAGTTAGGTGGGCACATTGACTTTGTCCAGGGGATCCAGCAGGGTGGCAACCAAGTAGTCCGCACACGTTAAAATGTGTGCAACTTTGCTGTCGTTGCGCAGGCACTGAAGCATGTAGTCGCTTATGTGTGCAAGGCTCCCCAGAGGTAAGGACAAGCTGTCCTCTGTGGGAAGGCGTATCATCATCGTCCTCCGTATCCCCCCAGCCATGCACCAGTGATGGGCCTGAGCTGTGTCGGGTGCCACCCCGCTGCTTCATCCTCATCCTCCTCCACCTCCTCCTCATCCTCCTCGTCCTCCAGTAGTGGTCCCTGGCTGGCCACATTTGTACCTGGCCTCTGCTGTTGCAAAAAACCTCCCTCTGAGCCACTTCTAACAGACTGGCCTGAAAGTGATAAAAATGACCCCTCATCCTCCTCCTCCTCCTGGGCCACCTCCTCTTCCATCATCACCCTAAGCGTTTTCTCAAGGAGACATAGAAGTTGTATTGTAACGCTGATAATGGTGTCATCGCCACTGGCCATGTTGGTGGCGTACTCGAAACAGCGCAACAGGGCACACAGGTCTCGCATGGAGGCCCAATCATTGGTGGTGAAGTGGTGCTGTTCTGCCGTTGCGACTGACGCGTGCGTGCTGCAGCTGAAACTCCACTATGACCTGCTGTTGCTCGCACAGTCTCTCCAGCATGTGTAAGGTGGAGTTCCACCAGGTGGGCACGTTGCATATGAGGCGGTGAGCGGGAAGCCCGAAGTTACGCTGTAGCGCAGACAGGCGAGCAGCGGCAGGATGTGAACGCCGGAAGCGCGCACAAACGGTCCGCAGTTTATGCAGCAGCTCTGACATGTCGGGGTAGTTGTGAAGGAACTTCTGCACTACCAAATTCAGCACATGCGCCAGGCAAGGGATGTGCGTCCCAGAGCTGCGACGAGATTTCGCCCATTATCGCACACCACCAGGTCGGCGCTTGTGGCCCACCGGCAGAAACCACTCGTCGGTCTGTTGTTCAATACCCCGCCACAACTCCTGCGCAGTGTGGGGCCTGTCCCCCAAACATATGAGTTTCAGAATCGCCTGCTGATGTTTACCCCAGGCTGTGCTGAAGTTGGTGGTGAAGGTGTGTTGCTGACTTAATGAGCTGGTGGAAGCAGAGGAGGAGGAAGCCGAGTAGGAGGAGGAGGCTACAGGAGGAAAAGAATGATGCCCTGCGATTCTTGGCGGTGGAAGGACGTGCGCCAAGGAACTCTCCGCCTGGGGCCCAGCCGTCACTACATTTACCCAGTGAGCAGTTAGGGAGATATAGCGTCCCTGGCCGTGCTTACTGGTCCACGTATCTGTGGTTAGGTGGACCTTGCCACAGATGGCGATGCACAGTGCACACTTGATTTTATCGAATACTTTCTTGGAGAAATAGTGGTGGCTGGGAACAACATACTGTGGGACAGACATGGACATCAGCTGTTTGAAGCTGTCTGTGTCCACCAGCCTGAATGACAGCATTTCAAAGGCCAGTAGTTTTGAAATGCTGGCATTAAGGCCCAGGGCTCGAGGGTGGCTAGGTGGGAATCTACGATTTCTCTCCAAGGTTTGTGAGATGGAGAGCTAAACGCTGCCGTGTGACATGGTGGAGATGCTTGGTGAAGCAGGTGGTGGTGTCGGTGGCACATCCTTTGTTTGGTGGGCGGCAGGTGCCAACGTTCCTCCCGAGGCGGAGGAAGAGGCCGAGGCAGCAGCAGAAGAGGGGGCAGGGGGAGCCAAAGTGAGTTCCTTGCTTTTAAGGTGTTTACTCCACTGCAGTTCATGCTTTGCATGTAGATGCCTGGTCATGCAGGTTGTGCTAAGGTTCAGAACGTTAATGCCTCGCTTCAGGCTCTGATGGTACAGCGTGCAAACCACTCGGGTCTTGTCGTCAGCACATTGTTTAACCCCTTAAGGACGAAGGGCGTACATGTACGCCCTTGCGTCCTGGTACTTAAGGACCAAGGGTGTACATGTACGCCCTGTGAATATCCGATCACCGCTGCGCACATGGCGGTGATCGGAACAAGATGCCTGCTGATATCAATCAGCAGGCATCTTGGCACAATGCCCAGGGGGGTCCTGTGACCCCCCCCATGTCAGCGATCGCAGCAAACCGCAGGTCAATTCAGACCTGCGGTTTGCTGCGCTATCTGTAGTCTCTGATCAGAGACTAAAATATGCCCCAAAGGTTAAATTTTAACCCCGCCATATTAGAGTCCCCCGGGTGGTGCGGGGGGGGGGGATTGCGGGCGGTGCTGCGGGTGGGCGGCACGGGAGTCGGGCGGTGCGGCAGGCGGGATCGCAATTGCGATCCCCGCCCGCCTCCTTTCAATCGATTTCCTGGTGTCTAGTGGGTATAGCAGTGGCACATTGCTGACCCCTGCTATAAACTGCTGACATCTGTGCTGCAGATGTCAGCAGTTTAACTCCTTCTATACCATGGTCCGTACGGACCGCGGTATAGAAGGTGTTAACATGGAGGAACTCCCTCCCTCTCCCATCGGGGGCTGCCGTATCTTTGCAGCCCCCGACGGGATAGGATAGTAGAGGAGGGAGCTCACCTCTCTTCCCATCACCCGCTGCTCTGTAATGGCAGCGGGTGATGAGCTACTTAGCAGCAGGACGCTTTAAGAAGCGTCCTGCTTGCCATGGTATAGTAACTCTGGTCAGACTTCTGCTAAAGGCAGAAGTCTGACCAGACTGTGAAAAGTAAAAAATACAGTGCAGTACACTATATAGTGTACTGTTCTGTATTATATAGACACCAGATCCACTGGATCTACAAGAACTAATTGGGTCTGGGTCAAAAAAATGTCAAAAAGTGAAAAAAAAATAAGAAAAATACATCTCACTGAATAAAAAATATAAAACAAAATAGCTACACATTTTAGGTATCGCGCGTCCGTAAAAATCTCCTCTTATATAGGACAATCGCCCAAAAATAAAAAATATGTCTCTCAAACTATGGAGACACTAAAACATAATTTATTTTTCTAAAATGCTATTATTGTGTTAAAGTAAAATAAATAAATAAAAGTATACATATTATGTATCGCCGCGTCCGTAAAAACCTGCTATATAAAAATATCACATTATCTAACCCCTCAGGTAAATACTGTTAAAAAAATAAAATAAAAACAATGTAAAAAAACATTTTTGTCACCTCACATCTCAAAAACTGTAATAGCAAGTGATCAAAAAGTTATATGCACCCAAATATAGTGCCAATCAAACCGTCATCTCATCCCGCAAAATTTGATACCCCACATAGGACAATCACCTCCAAAAAAAAAAAAAAATAGAGCTCTCAGACTATGTAGACACTAAAACATGATTTGTTTTGTTTTAAAAAATGATAATATTGTGTAAAACTTAAATAAATAAATAAAAAGTATACATATTTGGTATCGGCACGTCCGTCGCAACCTGCTCTATAAAAATAACACATCACCCAACCCCTCAGTTGAACACAAAAAAATAAAAATACGGTGTCAAGAGCCATTTTTGTCACCTTACATCACAAAAAGTGTAATATCAGGCGACCAAAATGTCATATACACCCCAAGATAGTTCCAATCAAACCGCCATCTCATCCCGCAAAAATGAGCCCCTACATAAGACAGTCGCCCAAAAATAAAAAAATATATGGCTTTCAGAATGTGAAGACACTAAAAATAATTTTTTCAAAAATGCTGTATTATGTAAAACTGAAACAAAACCCCCAAAAAGTAGCCATATTTGGTATTGCCGCGTCCGTGGCAACCTGCTCTATAGAAATAGCACACAATCTAACCTGTCAGTTCAACGATGTAAATAACAAAAAATAAAAACGATCCGAAAATAGCAATTTTTTTTGCAAATTTTCCATTTTAATCAATTTTTCCAGTAACAAAGCAAGGGTTAACAGCCAAACAAAACTCAATATATATTGCCCTGATTCTCTTGTTTGCAGAAACACCCCATATGTGGTCGGAAACTGCTGTATGGCCAAACGGCAGGGCGTAGAAGGAAGGGAACGCCATATGGTTTTTGGAAGGCAGATTTTGCTGACTGGTTATTTGACACCATGTCCCATTTGAAGCCCCCCTGATGCACCCCTACAGTGGAAACTCCAAAAAAGTGACCCCATTTTGGAAAGTACGGGATAAGGTGGCAGTTTTGTTTGTATTATTTTAGGGCAAATATGATTTTTGGTACACTTTTTTGAGGCAAGGTAACAAAAATAGAAATTCCGAAATTTCATCTCCATTTGCCAATAACTCTTGTGGAACACCTAAAGAGTTAACAAAGTTTTTAAAATCAGTTTTGAATACCTTGAGGGGTGTAGTTTCTTAGAATGAGTCACTTTTTTGGAGATTCTACTCTAGGGGTGCATCGGGGGGCTTCAAATGGGACATGGTGTCAAAAAACCAGTCCAGCAAAATCCGCCTTCCAAAAACCATGTGGCATTCCCTTACTTCTGCGCCCTGCAGTTTGGCCATACAGCAGTTTACGACCACATATGGGGTGTTTCTGAAAACTACAGAATCGGGGCAATAAAGATTGAGTTTTGTTTGGCTGTTAACCCTTGCTTTGTTACTGGAAAAAATGGATTCAAACGGAAAATTGTCCAAAAAATCGAAATTCTGAAATTTTATCTCCATTTGCCATTAACTTTTGTGGAAAACCTAAAGGGTTAATGACGTTTGTAAAATCAGTTTTGAATACCTTGAGGGGTGTAGTTTCTAGAATGGGGTCATTTTTGGATGGTTTCTATTATGTAAGCCTCACAAAGTGACTTCAGACCTGAACTGGTCCCTAAAAAGTGGGTTTTTGAATTCTGCTTCTAAACTTCTAAGCCTTGTAACGTCCCCAAAAAATAAAATGGCATTCCCAAAATGATCTATACATGAAGTAGACATATGGGGAATGTAAATCAATAACTTTTTTGGGCGGTATTACTATGTATTATAGAAGTAGAGAAATTGAAACTTGGAAAATTGCTAATTTTTCCAAATTTTTTGTAAATTTGATATTTTTTTATAAATCAAAATGAAATTTTTCGACTTAATTTTACCAGTGTCATGAAGTACAATATGTGACGAAAAAACAATCTCAGAATTGCCTGGATAAGAAAAAGCGTTTTAAAGTTATCACCACATAAAGTGACACTGGTCAGATTTGCAAAAAATGGCCTGGTCCTAAGGTGAAAATGAGCCCGGTCCTTAAGGGGTTAAAGAAGTGCCATGCCAGGGAACTCCTTGAAGCTGCCTTTGGGGTGCTCGGTCCCTGGTGGCGGTGGCCAGTAGCAGGCAAACTATCTTGGCGGCGGCTGGTTTGCTTTTGCCCCTTGCTCCCTCTATTGCTGCGCTGTTGGCTCGGTCTCACCACTGCCTCTTCTTCTGAACTATGAAAGTCAGTGGCACGACCTTCATTCTATGTGTAGTCTAGGACATCATCGTCCCCTGCATCGTCTTCCACACAGTCTTCCTCCCTGACCTCCTGTTCGGTCTGCACACTGCAGAAAGACGCAGCAGTTGGCACCTGTGTTTCGTCATCATCAGAGACGTGTGGACTCCGATGAGGTGGTGTTCCCATGTCCTCATCATCAGGAAACATCAGTGGTTGTGCATCAGTGCATTCTATGTCTTCCATCACTGGGGAAGGGCTAGGTGGATTCTCTTGGGAAACCCTGCCAGCAGAGTCTTCAAACAGCATAAGAGACTGCTGCATAACTTGAGGCTCAGACAGTTTCCTTGATATGCATGGGGGTGATGTGACAGACTGATGGGCTTGGTTTTCAGGTGCCACCTGTGCGCTTTCTGCAGAAGACTGGGTGGGAGATAATGTTGTGAACGTGCTGGATCCACTGTCGGCCACCCAATTGACTAGCGCCTGTACCTGCTCAGGCCTTACCATCCTAAGAACGGCATTGGGCCCCACCAAATATCGCTGTAAATTCTGGCGGGTACTGGAACCTGAGGTAGTTGGTTCACTAGGATGTGTGGCTGTTGCAGAATGGCCGTACGCTAACACCACTACGACAGCGTCTACGTCCCATACTAGATGTTTTCCTCATTGTTACCATTCCACAAGCAGCACAATAAGAAAAAAAATATTTGGCCCAATGTATTGATTTCAAATTCAGGCCTTTTTTTACAGGCACCTAACACTATCTGTCTATTCATTTATGTAGCGTATTACACTAATCCAGGCACAGCAGTAACCACTGATTTAGGGGAATATCTCTTTTTGGGCTAGTATTTAGGCCCTGGATGAAATATATCCTTTTATGGTCAGATTTACACTTGGAAATGCACAGTAGCGTGAGAAAAAATATGTAGGATTATGCCTTCAGTAATTGTATTTTAACACTTTGTGTAATATACCCTTTAACGGACAGAAATACAATGGGAGATGCACGGTAGCGTGTGAAGTTAATGAGGATGACCCTCTCAGCCCTTGTATATACACCTTGAGTGTAATATACCCTTTTACGGACAGATTAACACTTGGCCTGCAACAGCTGGAACACCAGATTCAGGGTATTGCTATATTGGCAAGTGAATTTCACCCCAGAACAAAATATACCCTTTTAGGGACAGATTAACAATTATCCGGCAACAGCTGGGAGACCAGATTCAGGGTATTGCTATTTTGGCAATTGAATTTCACCCTAGAACAAAATATATGTTTTGGCGTACAATATTATACTTTGCCAGTCACAGCTGAAACCACTGATTTATGGTATTGCTATTTTGGCAATTTAATTTCACCCCAGAACAAAATATACCCTTTTAAGGACAGATTAACACTTGGCCTGCAACAGCTGGGACACCAGATTCAGGGTATTGATATTTTGGCAATTGAATTTCGCTCCAGAACAAAATATACCCTTTTACGGACAGATTAACACTTGGTCTGCAACAGCTGGGACACCAGATTCAGGGTATTGCTATTTTGGCAATTGAATTTCACCCTAGAACAAAATATATGTTTTGGCGGACAATATTATACTTTGCAAGCCACAGCTGAAACCACTGATTTATGGTATTGCTATTTTGGCAATTTAATTTCACCCCAGAACAAAATATACCCTTTTACGGACAGATTAACACTTGGTCTGCAACAGCTGGGACACCAGATTCAGGGTATTGCTATTTTGGCAATTGAATTTCACCCAAGAACAAAATATGTGTTTTGGCAGACACTATTATACTTTGCCAGCCACAGCTGAAACCATTGATTTATGGTATTGCTATTTTGGCAATTGAATTGGACCCCAGAACAAAATATACCCTTTGCGGACAGATAAACACTTGGCCTGCAACAGCTGGGACACCAGATTCAGGGTATTGCTATTTTGGCAATTGAATTTCACCCCGGAACAAAATATATGTTTTGGCGGACACTATTATACTTTGCCAGCCACAGCTGAAACCACTGATTTAGGGTATTGCTATTTTGGCAATTGAATTTCACCCCAGAACAAAATATATGTTTTGGCGGACACTATTATACTTTGCCAGCCACAGCTGAAACCATTGATTTATGGTATTGCTATTTTGGCAATTGAATTTCACCCCAGAACAAAATATAGCCTTTTACGGACAGATTATCACTTGGCCTGCAACAGCTGGGACACCAGATTCAGGGTATTGCTATTTTGGCAATTGAATTTCACCCCAGAACAAAATATACCCTTTTGCGGACAGATTAACACTTGACCTGTAACAGCTGGGACACCAGATTCAGGGTATTGCTATTTTGGCAATTGAATTTCACCCCAGAACAAAATATATGTTTTGGCGGACACTATTATACTTTGCCAGCCACAGCTGAAACCACTGATTTATGGTATTGCAATTTTGGCAATTGAATTTCACCCCAGAAAAAATATACCCTTTTTCTGGACAGATTAACACTTGGCCTGCAACAACTGGGACACGAGATTAAGGGTATTGCTATTTTGGCAAGTGAATTTCACCCCAGAACAAAATATACCCTTTTACTGACAGATTACCACTTGGCCTGCAACAGCTAGGACACCAGATTCAGGGTATTGCTATTTTGGCAATTGAATTTCACCCCAGAACAAAATATTTGTTTTGGCGGACACTATTATACTTTGCCAGCCACAGCTGAAACCACTGATTTATGGTATTGCTATTTTGGCAATTGAATTTCACCTCAGAAAAAAATATACCCTTTTTCTGGACAGATTAACACTTGGCCTGCAACAACTGAGACACGAGATTAAGGGTATTGCTATTTTGGCAATTGAATTTCACCCCAGAACAAAATATACCCTTTTACGGACAGATTACCACTTGGCCTGCAACAGCTGGGACACCAGATTCAGGGTATTGCTATTTTGGCAATTGAATTTCACCCCAGAACAAAATATATGTTTTGGCGGACACTATTATACTTTGCCAGCCACAGCTGAAACCACTAATTTATGGTATTGCTATTTTGGCAATTGAATTGGACCCCAGAACAAAATATACCCTTTTACGGACAGATTAACACTTGGCCTGCAACAGCTGGGACACCAGATTCAGAGTATTGCTATTTTGGCAATTGAATTTCACCCCATAACAAAATATACCCTTTTACGGACAGATTAACACTTGGCCTGCAACAGCTGGGACACCAGATTCAGGGTATTGCTATTTTGGCAATTGAATTTCACCCAAGAACAAAATATATGTTTTGGCCGACACTATTATACTTTGCCAGCCACAGCTGAAACCACTGATTTATGGTATTGCTAGTTTGGCAATTGAATTTCACCCAAGAACAAAATATATGTTTTGGCGGACACTATTATACTTTGCCAGCCACAGCTGAAACCATTGATTTATGGTATTGCTAGTTTGGCAATTGAATTTCACCCAAGAACAAAATATATGTTTTGGCAGACACTATTATACTTTGCCAGCCACAGCTGAAACTATTGATTTATGGTATTGCTATTTTGGCAATTGAATTGGACCCCAGAACAAAATATACCCTTTACGGACAGATAAACACTTGGCCTGCAACAGCTGGGACACCAGATTCAGGGTATTGCTATTTTGGCAATTGAATTTCACCCCATAACAAAATATACCCTTTTACGGACAGATTAAACACTTGGCCTGCAACAGCTGGGACACCAGATTCAGGGTATTGCTATTTTGGCAATTGAATTTCACCCAAGAACAAAATATATGTTTTAGCCGACACTATTATACTTTGCCAGCCACAGCTGAAACCACTGATTTATGGTATTGCTAGTTTGGCAATTGAATTTCACCCAAGAACAAAATATATGTTTTGGCGGACACTATTATACTTTGCCAGCCACAGCTGAAACCATTGATTTATGGTATTGCTAGTTTGGCAATTGAATTTCACCCAAGAACAAAATATATGTTTTGGCAGACACTATTATACTTTGCCAGCCACAGCTGAAACCATTGATTTATGGTATTGCTATTTTGGCAATTGAATTTCACCCCAGAACAAAATATACCCTTTTACGGACAGATTAACACTTGGCCTGCAACAGCTGGGACACCAGATTCAGGGTATTGCTATTTTGGCAATTGAATTTCACCCCAGAACAAAATATACCCTTTACGGACAGATTAACACTTGGCCTGCAACAGCTGGGACACCAGATTCAGGGTATTGCTATTTTGGCAATTGAATTTCACCCCAGAACAAAATATATGTTTTGGCGGACACTATTATACTTTGCCAGCCACAGCTGAAACCACTGATTTATGGTATTGCTATTTTGGCAATTGAATTTCACCCCAGAACAAAATATATGTTTTGGCGGACACTATTATACTTTGCCAGCCACAGCTGAAACCATTGATTTATGGTATTGCTATTTTGGCAATTGAATTTCACCCCAGAACAAAATATACCCTTTACGGACAGATTAACACTTGGCCTGCAACAGCTGGGACACCAGATTCAGGGTATTGCTATTTTGGCAATTGAATTTCACCCCAGAACAAAATATACCCTTTTACGGACAGATTAACACTTGGCCTGCAACAGCTGGGACACCAGATTCAGGGTATTGCTATTTTGGCAATTGAATTTCACCCCAGAACAAAATATACCCTTTTGGCGGACACTATTATACTTTGCCAGACACAGCTGAAACCACTGATTTTATGGTATTGCGATTTTGGCAATTGAATTTCACCCAAGAACAAAATATATGTTTTGGCGGACACTATTATACTTTGCCAGCCACAGCTGAAACCATTGATTTATGGTATTGCTATTTTGGCAATTGAATTTCACCCCAGAACAAAATATACCCTTTTACGGACAGATTAACACTTGGCCTGCAACAGCTGGGACATCAGATTCAGGGTATTGCTATTTTGGCAATTGAATTTCACCCCAGATCAAAATTTACCCTTTTACGGACAGATTAACACTTGGCCTGCAACAGCTGGGACACCAGATTCAGGGTATTGCTATTTTGGCAATTGAATTTCACCCCAGAACAAAATATATGTTTTGGCGGACATTATTATACTTTGCCAGCCAGTGCTGGAACCACTAGATTTATGGGATTGCTATTTTGGCAATTGAATTTCACCACAGAAAATAATCTATCCTTTGCCAGAAAGCAGACAGTATTATTCTTTGCTATCCAAAGCTGGAACACCAGATTTAGGGGATTGGAATTTTGGCAATCGTATTTAACCCTTTAATAAAATATAGAAATTAAAAAAAAATCTAAAGCGGCTACACCCTGCGATGGCAGTGGACAACGAAGTGCACTCCCCAAGATCTCACCCAAAAGATCAAAAAACATAAAGGTCAAGGATAAACAAAAGGGGGCACTCACAACTGTGGGAACCAAGGACCACTGGTTCCAGATATAAAATATAATTTAGTGGAAATGGGTTGGATACTAATCAACTGTAGATACACATACTAAAAATAAATAAAGTCCCAGACTCAGTGAAAATATAGAAATTACTAACATGAATTTCTAGGGGTGACAATAAGCACAGCCAAGCCCCTGATGTAGGATATAGCAAAAAAAACAAACTAGTTTTGATGGACTTGGTGGCAGCTTGTTCTGGTGCACCACAAGTCACAAAATGGCCGTCGATCACCCCAGAAAAAAAGGGACAGAAAAGACGCTCTGTGCAGCCTAAAAACCAGTGAGCAATTAACTAGCAGAAGTTGAATCATTCACAGCTGTAGATCGATCACTTGAATAGGTGCTAATGCTGACTTTTCCTGCCTAATCTCGCCCTCACAGAAGCTGCGTCCTCTCCCTACACTAATCAGAGCAGTGTGACGTGCGCGCTACGTGACTCAGCTTAAATAGAGGCTGGGTCACATGCTGCACTGGCCAATCACAGCCATGCCATTAGTAGGCATGGCTGTGATGGGCTCTTAGAGCAGAAGTAAACGCGTAGCTGATTGGCTGCTGTGCAGCTCTTCATAAAGCACGAAGAAATCGCAGAACAACGGTGATTCAGTGCTGAGCCACGGCCCTGCACTGATCACATGACGGTGACCTCACCCCAGGTCCTTAGGCTGTTTAACAGTTCGGGTTGGTGGAAGCTGCCCCTTATGGATTCCATATGCCGCGATAGTGGAATACATATTGGGATGTGCGAGTTACCACACCCGAGCGTAAACTTTTTAAAGTTCGCTCATCTCTACATACAATCCTTCACTAAATATCTGCATGTATCCAGATATGAGACCCTTTGGAAATCTAAAGCATCCTCAACATTTTGCAGAACTCTTTCACAACAAATTTGGTCCATAACATAACTGTGGCGTTCGAAGTGTCAGCCTTATACAAATCACGCATCTGTGAGGTGACTTGTTGAATCAGACATCCTCCAATTACAGTTTACGCATCAGACACCCAGGAGTTAATCAAGTAGTCTTTTAATCCGGAGATTGTATTACAAGATATGCAGGGAATCCAGATGGTAAAAGAATTATGCCTCTAATAATCTCCTTGATAAGAAGATGAAATACACAAATTCACCTCAGATTTTCCTCAGAATCACCTAAGAATAAGAGCACACACAAACAGCAATGCATGACAGGGAAAACAGGAAGTGGCTAGAGCTGAACCAAGTAGAAGCTGAAACAGAGGGGAGGAAGAGGAGCATACCAATACACAATGAAAGATACTGAAACAGAACAATAACAGAATATTAAAACCTGGTAAATAATTTGCTTGATTTCAGGACCTGTTTAAGTAATTAATTTACTAATTATTAAATAATGACAGGGCTAGGCTAGTTTCACATCTGTGGTCAGCTGCTCTTGCCGGCTGTTCCAGCACAGAATACCAGGAATAAGTCAATCAAAAACCACTGCGTGCACTGTTTGTTTTTATCCAGCCAATACTCTGTATTTTTGGATATATTATAGTCAATAAGGTCTAAATATTATAGTCAATGGGGTCTGGTGTGCGGGCGGCGGCATCCGGCAATGCAGATCAGAGCACTCTGGCAGGTAGTTTTCTGCCAGAGCAGTCTGCTACAGAACAGATGTGAAAGTACCTAATACATTTATAAGACACATTTACTTTAGGGCACTAGATATTCAGAGAGGCCATATTATGGTTGAGTATGTTGATGATGTAAAGATATACAGTGCCTATGGTCATGCTGCACATAAATACAGTGTAAATTAGCAATAGTGCATGCAATATACCTTTTGCATTAGCCAACACTATGTACTAATCAATTTTTATTAAAAAATAAGATAGTTTTAAAAGTCAACGTGGACATCATGTATAAACAGTATAGTTAATGCTAACTTAATTTGACTGTATAATATATTTAGCCATGACTTCGCGAACGGCGAACGCAAATCTATGCAAATCTTCACGAGCATGCGAACAGGGCGAACCGCCATAGACTTCAATAGACAGGCACATTTTAAAACCCACAGGGACTCTTTCTGGCCACAATAGTGATGGAAAAGTTGTTTCAAGGGGACTAACACCTGGACTGTGGCATGCCAGAAGGGGATTCATGGCAAAACTCCCATGGAAAATTACGTAGTTGACGCAGAGTGTGGTAAGTTGAATTTACAATGCGATTGTTATAACCTGCATTAATCACATTGTGAATTCAACTTAGAGCTGGGTTCCTAATGGTTGAATTGCTAGAATATAATGAAGATTGAGAATATAGCGCTATATTCTCAGTCTTAGTTATATTCTAACAGCCCTGAACTCATTAGGCACTCTAAGTTATGTCGCAATGCGATTAATATAACCTGTATTGATCGCATTGGGATTACAACTTAGATCTGAGTTCCTAATGGTTGTATTGCTAAAATATAACGTATATTCTAGCAATACAACAACCATTAGGAACTCAGCTCTAAGTTGAATTCGCAATGCGATTAATGTAGGGTTTATTAATCGCATTGCGAATTAAACTTAGATCTGAATTCTAATAGTTGTTGTATTGCTAGAATATAACGAAGATTGAGAATATAGTGCTATATTCGTTATTTTCGTTATATTCTAGCAATACAACCATTAGGAACTCAGATCTAAGTTGTAATCACAATGCGAATAATACAGTTTATTTTAATCGCATTGCGATTTACAATTACTAACACTGCAGCTTCAAAATGAATCTAAGATGGATGCTGTCCTTGCGTTTAGATAGGAGGTGGGAGGGTCTGGGAGGGAGGGTATGCTGATTGGCTGGAATGTGTCTGCTGACTGTGAGGTACAGGGTCAAAGTTTGCTCAATAATAAAGTATACGGGCAAACGCGAACATCGCATATGTTCGCCTGCTGCGACGGATGCGAACAAGCTATGTTCGCCGGGAACTGTTAGCCGGTGAATAGTTCGGGACATCTCTAGCCATGACCAACGGATATGTGACTTTATGACAATATAATCCGCTTAAAATATAAATACAGTCAGGGCTAGATTTTATGCTTTAATGAAATTATGACCACTCCTGCAATCCAGCAGCCATGTTCATGCTTGGACACTGTAGGAAAAAGCACCAGCCTATGTGAGCTCCCATGGTTCCACCAGAGAGGCTGGCACTTTTTTTCTATAGTGTGTAAGCACGGCCACTGATGCTGGATCGCAGGGTAGTTGTAAGCATGGAAACGAACAATGTATAATGTGATGGAAAAATGAATCAAGCCAGCAAAGGAAGCAATATGGACAATCACAATACATCAGTAAGTGGCTTGTATTAACTTTCTCTATATGTTAAATGCTACTTGCTGAAGTGATACAACCCTTTTAATTAATGTACAAAAATAATACGAAGTTAAAAAGGCAAATAGAGGAAACAAACACCAGGCCCACCTATAGTTGACTTCAAAACCTGGCAACATAACGAAGAACAGTTTTAATCTTTACTATAGAGATCCAATTTTTCTATGTATACTTTTGTCCTATTTTTGTGACATCTGCCATAGTTGGTTTAGCTTTCACTTAGTTCTCCTCCCTTAATTAGCTTGTACTTTCACTTGGTTTTATATCACTCAGGATTGATCTAAAACTCAATTTTGAAGGAAATTGTGCAGGAAAGATAATGTTTTATGCCTAAAAATACACCTCCGGGCTGCAGCAGAATCTGCTCTGGAATTGGATGTAGCAGCCTTCTTTTAACCTTTTAGGGAAACAGGGCGTACAGGTATGCCCTGATGTCCCAGTACTTAAAGGGGTTGTCCAAGTTATATTTATTTATTGTCATCAATATCAGATCGGCGGGGGTCCGACACCCGGCACCCCCGCCGATCAGCTGTTTGAAGAAAAGGCGAGCGCCGTGCCAGCGCTGCCTCCTCGTCATTGTTTACATGCTGGCCGTTGCATCTGCAGCGGTGAGCAGGTGTAATTACACCCAAGCGGTTCCATTCATTTCAATGGGACGGCTCGTTTCTATACAAGTGTATACTACAGAGCCGTCCATTGAAATGAATGGAACGGCGGTGTGGGGTGATCGGAACAGAGTGCCTGACAAAATTATTCTGTCACAATGCCTATGGGGGTCCTAGGGCGGTCCTAGGGCGGTCCTAGGGGGGTCCTGTGACCCCCCCCCCCGTATTGTTGATCGCTGAAAACAGCGGGTCAATTAAGACCTGCGGTTTGCTGCGCTTATGACCCGATAACCCGGAATAGGATGGTGATCAGTGGTGTGATAATACACCACCAATCACCATCCTTCGATCCTGTGAGGTGATGGTGACATCACCTCACAGCATTGTTTCCTAGTGGTTGCATGGGCGGGCGGGGGTTAAACTTACCCTGCTCTCCTCTCCTCCTCTATTCTGTGTCCGGAGCGAGGAGAGAGAGCAGCCTGCACCTTCTGTAGCCAGCAGCCCAGACCCCTCCTGTGACCCTCCAAAGTGCCATCTGGCACTAGCAGGTAGGTTAGGGAAAGCTTAGGGAAAGGTTTAGGTCAGGCAGGGAGACTTTACGGAGAGTTAGAGTTATTTTTTTTTTTTTTTAGCTGTTGCATCACCCTTTGGGTGTCTGGGGTCTATTGCACAGCTGTGTGACCCTAGACCCCCAGGGTGCTGTAGCTTGCAAGGGACCGCCATGCTAGGGACCCTGTGGCTCCACCCTTGTACGAGCAGCTCTGGGGCTCGTACTATTTTTCAGGCCCACCAGATAAGTTCACCTGAGCCCCTACGGGTGAACTTGCCTGGTGTACCCCAGACAATTTTCAGCCCGTGATTCCTGATTTTGTTGGTCAGCCAGGAATCCAAAATCCCACAGTGGGCTTCACTAAATATGACTATTTTAGTCTTTTTTTCAGTGACCACTTTGTGAATCTGATGGTGGAGCAAGCAAATCTGTACGCTCAACAGTTCATTGCTCAACACCCGGGCTCTTTTTGGCTAGGGCTAGACGCCGGTCAGTGCAGCCAGGATGAGGGTGTTTTGGGGCCTCGTGCTGCACATGGGCCTAGTCAAAAACCAGTGTCAGACATTACTGGAGTGGGGACGTCCTCTACCAGACCCCACTTTACAGTAAGGCCATGACACGCTCACGGTTTGAGGCCATGCGGAAATGCCTGCATTATGCAGATAATGCAGCATGTCCCCCCGAGGTGATCTTGCCTATGACCGCCTTTACAAAATCAGGCAGGTCATCGATTACTTCGGGGCCAAATTTTTAAGGGCCTATGTACCTGGAAGGGAGGTCGCGGTTGATGAGTCTCATTGCTTTCAAGGGGAGACTTATTTTCCGCCAGTATGTTCCCTCAAAACGGGCGAGGTATGGCGTGAAGCTGTACAAACTTTGTGAGTACCTCAGGGTACACTTACAAGTTTTGTGTGTACGAGAGGCGAGATTCCCCGTATTCAATCCCCAGAATGTCCCCCTACTCTGGGTGTTAGCAGGAAACTTGTGTGGGACCTTATGCACCCACTGCTAGCTAAGGGTTACAACCTGTACGTGGATAACTTTT
Source organism: Bufotes viridis (assembly GCA_033119425.1). Taxonomy (NCBI): domain Eukaryota; kingdom Metazoa; phylum Chordata; class Amphibia; order Anura; family Bufonidae; genus Bufotes; species Bufotes viridis. The sequence goes on from CM065594.1 coordinate 156,846,232, forward strand.
ATACTAGTATCCCCTTGTTCCAGTCCCTCGTCGCCAGATCCACGTCTGCTTGTGGGACCGTGCGGGGAAATCAACATGGCCTCCCTACCTAAGCCGTACCCTAACCAGTGGAAACCTGTTGCTGGTCAGATATAAGGACAAGAGGGATGTCCTTGTACTGACCACAATTCACAGTAACGGCATCTCCCCTGTCCCTGTGAGAGGTACCGCGGCAACAGTCCTCAAGCCCAATTGTATCGTCGACTAAAATTGGAATAAGGGAGGATTTGATCTCTCTGATCAAGTCCTCAAGCCATATGACGCCATGTGCAAAACCCGGGCATGGTACAAAAAAAGTTGCGGTCTACTTGGTGCAGGTTGCCATGTACAACTCTTTTGTACTGTTCCAGTGCGCTGGCAACACAGGGAAATTCCTTTAGTTCTATGAGGCAGGCCTTTCTGACCAGGAAAGAGCAGGCCGGAGTACCTTGGGAACCGGATCGTCCCTGGCCAACACTTTCCAGGTGTGGTCCCCCATACTGGAAAGAAGGGACAGTCCCAAATTAATGCAGAGTGTGTAACAGGAGGGGGATACGGAAGGACATCACCACTTAGCGTGACACGTGCCCTGATCATCGGGCCTCTGCCATAATGGTTGCTTCAGGGAGTACCACACTTCCATGGAGTACTAAATTTATGATCCCTTTTCCATTTAGCCACTGACAATAAAACTGATAAAAAAACTATGGTTTTCAGACACCCCAATTTTTTTTTCAAAAACGATAGTTTGGAAATCTAAAAAAATTTTTTTCAAAAAATTAAAAAGTAGACAAATTACCGTAGGTATCGTCGCGTCCCTAATAATCTGCTCTATAAAAATACCCCATGACCTAACCCCTCGGATTAACACGGTAAAAAATAAATTAAAAAACGGTGCAAAAAAGGAATTTTTTTGTCACCTTACATAACAAAAAGTGTAATCGCAAGCGATCAAAAAGTTATATCCCCCCAAAATAGTGCGAATAAAACCGTTCTCTCATCCCGCAAAAATGAGCCTGTACCTAAGACAATCGGATAAAAACTTAAAAAAAAAACTGACTCTTAGACTGTGTAAATACTAAAAAAATTATTTTGCTTCAAATAGGATAATATAGTGTTAAACCTAAATAAATAAATAAAGTAGACAAATTATATATCGCCGCGTCCGTAATAATCTGCTCTATAAAAAATTTTCATTACCTAACCCCTCAGATTAACACGGTCAAACAAATTAAATAAAAACTGTGACAAAACATTTTCCATTTTAATCCATTTTTTCCAGTCAGGGCTGGCCTTAGGTGTTTAGGCACCCTGTGCGAGCTAATCTTGTGGCGCCCCCAGGTTCACCTAAACACAGTAGTGAAGGTATAGATTAACTGTAGATCAGCTTCAATGTCAATGTCTGTCAGGGATCTTTGCGATTTGGCAAATTCCCAGACAGTGACAGTGCCACTTTAATAGTATAATCCACAAAGTCAGTTTATGTATTGTAGAAACAAGAGCAATGTTGTCAGTACACTATATTTAACCATTTTACAACACTAAGCATGTATAGCCTCTCCCTCATTTCTTCAACCCACGTCTTTGTTTTGCCCCTCTAGACAATTTCTATATGCCAGTAATAAGAGCCCCCATCATGTGCCAGCAGCCAGAGCCCTCCATATCATGTGCCATTAGCCAGAGTGCCCCCTATCATGTGCCAGTAGTCCCCCTTATCATGTGCCAGTAGCCCCCACTTATGTGCCAGTAGCCCCCTTATGTGCCAGTTAGCCCCCTTATGTGCTAGTAGGCCCCACCCTATCATGTTACAGTAAAGTATTGCACAAAAACAAAAACAAAAAAAAACACTTATACTTACCTCCATGTCAGTAATGCGATGCAGGCCTCTTCCGGCCTGTGTCCTCGCTGTACGGCTCCGGCGGCACGATGACGTCATTGTGCCGCCTGAACCGGCCTCTGATAGGCTGCCGGCCTAGTGCTGGCAGCCTATCAGAGGAACAGAGCGGGAACACGCCTCTACCGTCTCTGCCATAGCACAGACATCTGTATCGCCGTCCTAAGGACGGCAATATAGATGACTATTAAGATGAGCGCAATGGTGGCGCTCATCTCCTGCTGTGCCCTGCAGCTGGCCACCCCCACTTGTCACCAGGGCCGCTGCAGGCCAGTCTGGCCCTGGTAGCCTGTAGCATCTGCGAAGCTGTTGCCAAGGCGCCCTGTTGCCGGCCGCACAGCTCGCACACCTCAAAGGCCGGCCCTGAGAATACAAATAACTAATTGTTTAGAATACTAGTGACTTTGATCATGTAAAGCAGTTTGAGGGAGTGAGGGGTGAAGAGCTGGGACATGGTACATAATAAGTCAGCTGCTGCAGAACCATATTCTTGCTTTTCTGTGCTATAAAACCAGCCGACTGAAAGAAAAACATGTTCTTATTTCTCATTTGAGCAGAGTTTTTTTCCCAATACCTCACGTTTACATATGATTATTTGTAGCAGAGCACTCCAATAGCATTCTGCTGCTTAGCAATTCTGCTGACCATTTTTTTAAGTGTATGACATCTGTCTGGTGTAACATCATTATATAATCATTTTTATACATCAAACAACATCATTTTTATACCAATGAAACTAAATGCAGATCGTAGACAGAAATATTACAGCCTTTCCTACATTGTTATATTTTTGATGTGTGTGTATGTTGAGGGGGAAGTAATCACATTACAAGTTTGCAACATGTGTTTTGCAGTAGAGAAAGGTCTTTTCTGAAATTGCATTTTTAAACACAAATAACATGGTAGGCAGAGCAGTATTCACTGTGTTTCGAAACATACTGTCACCAACCTGCCTGTCTGTTCGAGCTCCAGCACTGCAGTATTGGGTTCGTACACTGCAGAGCGGTGCCAGACGAGCTGTCAGGCCATGCCCCTTGGTTACTCGGTGCTTAGGTCACGCCCCTGATTATGTCACACCTGAGTCACGCCCTGGTGATGTCAGCGCTCAGGTGATTAGCTCCTATTTAAGGCAGCTACTGGCAATCATCCTTTTCCAGTTATAGGCTTTCCTTGCTGTGCTCTACTGCCTTTGTGTGAATTGGACTGTTGCTTCTGGACTTGACCTCGGCTATTCCTTGACCTCTCCCTCTGCTCAGCGATTCGGTACTTCCTTCCTTTCCGGTATTGACCATTGGCTTGTTATTGCTAGCTTCTTCAGCTCAGTGATTGTGTTTGGTATTGATCTCCTGGTTTGATTGTTTCTGGCACGACTTCCTCTTGATGTTTGTTTGTCTGTCCTGTGCGCGAACAGGTACCTGCATTTCTTACCGCGGGCGCCTGGTTTGAATCTCTGCACTTACCAGTATAGGGACCATCGACTAATTGTGGACTAGTCGCCTAGGACTTGTTCTGCAAGTAGGCAGGGTCAGCAGGCTGGGATCAAGTTAGGGCTCACTGTGTGAGTACGTGTCCCTGCCTACGTTCGTGACACATACATGCACTTTTGCTATAACAATTTCATAATTTATGTGACTGTGTACCAAAATCGTGACTTTTCATTTAGGAAAATCATGAGTTTACATTAGGCCTCATAATAAAATGTCTGGAATATGGAAGAGTTTAAACTGAAAGACTTAAAGGAGTTGTCGGAGTTATTTTTTTGTTCTTTGTATGTTTTTAACTAGGCAAATGAAAGGACTTTAAAATTCACTTACTTTATCTCCAGTTGCTGGTTTCTCAGATTGCACTGGGGGTCACATGACCTGTGATGTCTGCTTCTCTCCCTGATCTGATAATGTTTTGTGCACAAGCCTGAAAGAGCAGATATGTGTCTGTACACGAGACGTCACTGTGCTGCCGGCTGCTGCTTATTGCTCTCTCCTTGGATTCTTTTGGAAAACACTTACCCCTTCAGCTGCACAGACTCTGGGCTGAAGGCTTCACTTAGTAGCTGCTGGGCGCAGGAGCTGACAGAGGAGTTCTGCAGAGCATTGCACAAGAACAGATAGGGGTAATATCATGTGTGCATTAGCAGTGTCATTGTACAGCTGGGATTTGTAGTCCTTCAAATACAACATGCTGCTGAGTCTCCCAGCAGGCAGACATGCCACTCAGGGCAGCACTTGTATTCACTCCTTTGCAGAGCAGGGGAGGGGCAGAATTTTTTTACTGCAAGTAAATAAATGTCCAGAAGAGAGGGAAATTAGGAAATATAGATTTTTTTTTGCTTAAAACTTGCTTAGCTTAGTTATTTATTGCTGCCCATCAGATTTACAGTGCTATATATTATTTTTTTTTCATAACTCGGACAACCCCTTTAAGCCTCGTCCTCCCAGAGCCAGAATGTGGCTAGTAGCAGCACCAGTATTCTAGTGCAGTAGTAAGTAGTAGTAGTAGTAGTAGTAGTAGTAGTAGTAGTAGTAGTACTGCTCTACCTGGGGCCTGCATTACTAAGTGGCTGCTTTCATAAGTGGAGTTAAAGAAACCGGAGTTTAGGAAAAGGAGCAAGAAACAGAGATTCATTAGATCATCCTTGTATACAGTTGGTTTGATTCTAGCTAGTCTTCCTACTGCTGTAAGGGACCACAGTAAGTAAGAATCTTGATATCACTGCTCTATATTGTATTTATTTATTTTTTCCTCTCTTTTCTTGTGTAATCCCCATTTAGTATGACTTCCATTATTGACAGCGCCGTCCAGTGCACATCTTGTATGATGTATGCAGTCCTGGAACAGCCGTTCGAGGGTGTATATGTTTGTTCAAAATGTGAGCAAATTACCCGCTTGGAATCGCACATCGAGTCTCTAAACAGGCGAGTTGCAACACTGAAAGCCACTGACAATTTGGAAAAGAGTTTGCTGCTCACTGAGCAAGCACTCCATGGGGTAGATGTGGGGAGGGTGGTAGCGAGGAGGCTGAGGAGAGTGAGGTAGTTAGCTGGGTAACAGTAAGAAAGCGGGGTAGAGGGAAGAGTGCCAGGGAGGCTAGCCCTGATCTGACACACCCCAACAAGTTTGCATGGTTGGCAGATGAGGGGATGACAGTTCAGGGACGGCACCGCTGAAGCCAGACACTTCCTCTGCCAGTCAGGGGAATGTCAGCTCCAGTAAGCAGGGGACCAGGAGAGCAGGGCAGGCCAGACAGGTGCTGGTAGTGGGAGACTCAATTATTAGGGGTACAGATAGGGCAATCTGTCACAAAGATCATGATCGCCGAACAGTGTGCTGTCTTCCTGGCGCTAGAGTTCGACACATCGCGCATCGGGTTGACAGATTACTGGGAGGGGCTGGAGAAGATCCAGCGGTCATGGTCCATATCGGAACCAATGACAAAGTTAGAGGAAGGTGGAGAGTCCTTAAAAATGACTTCAGGGATTTAGGTCAAAAGCTTAGGGCAAGGACCTCAAAAGTAGTATTTTCTGAAATACTGCCTGTACCACAAGCCACACAAGAAAGGCAGCGGGAGATTAGGGAGGTTAACAAGTGGCTCAAGAACTGGTGTAGGAAGGAGGGGTTCGGGTTCCTGGAGAACTGGGCCGACTTCTCTGTTGGCTACAGGCTCTACCAGTAGGGACGGGCTGCACCTCAATGGGGAAGGGGCAGCTGTGTTGGGGAGAAAGATGGCTAGAAGGTTGGAGGAGTGTTTAAACTAGGGACTGGGGGAGGGTAATTACGTTATAGGAGGGGAAGATAGTGCAGATAGAGACCAGGGGCGAGGAAGTGTGTCTGGGGAGGAATGGAAGGGGGACTAGAACAGCTCAGAATGAAAGATGTAGGGTAAAAATACACATAAACCTGTCAAATGTATGTATACTAATGCCAGAAGCCTGACTAACAAGACTGGTGAACTGGAATTAGTGATGTGTGAGGAGGACTATGACATAGTGGGAATAACTGAGACATGGCTGGATGATAGCTATGACTGGGCAGTTAATATAAAAGGTTACAATCTGTTTAGAAAGGATCGTCAAAACCGGAGAGGTGGAGGGGTCTGCCTCTACGTGAAGTCGTGTCTAAATCCCGTAATTCGAGAATACATCTCTGAGGGACATGAACATGTGGAGTCACTGTGGGTAGAAATACATGGAGCAAAAACAATAATAAAATACTAATAGGAGTGTATTATAAACCACCTAATATACCAGAGTCCACAGAAAATCTATTACTAAACGAGATAGACGAGGCGGCAAATCATAATGAAGTCGTTATCATGGGGGACTTCAACTACCCAGATATAGACTGGGAAACTGAAAGCTGTACATCCCATAAAGGAAACAGGTTCTTGGCAATAGCCAAAGACAATTTCCTTTCCCAACTGGTTCAGGACCCCACTAGAGGGACGGCCATACTGGACTTAGTATTAACCAATAGACCTGATAGAACAACAGATGTGCAGGTTGGGGGACACCTGGGAAATAGTGACCATAAAGTTATAACCTTCCAATTATCCTCCAAACGAGAGTTTCTATAGGGAGGAACAAAAATACCAAACTTCAAAAGAGCAAAATTTAGCCAACTAAGCGAGGCCATAGGTCTAACTAACTGGGACAAAGTCCTCAAAAATAAAAATACAACCATAAAATGGGAGATTTTTAAAAGCATTGTAACATCTAATTGTGAGAGGTACATACCTTATAGGAATAAAAGGCTAAGGAACAATAAGAAACCAATGTGGATAAATGGAACCGTAAAGATGGCAATAAATGACAAAAAAATCATATAAATCGCTAAAACAGGAGGGGAGTCAGGAAGCACTGATAAACTATAAGGAAAAAAATAGAATATGTAAAAACTAATAAAATTTGCCAAACTAGAGACCGAGAGATTAATTGCCAAAGAGAGTAAAACTAACCCTAAAATGTTCTTCAATTACATAAATAGTAAAAATATAAATCTGAAGGAGTCGGCCCTCTACATATCAATAAGGGGTGTTGCCGAGAGCGACGAGGATAAAGCAAAACTATTAAATATTTTTTCTCCACTATATTCACTGAGGAAAATAAACTGTCAGATGAAATGCAGAATGTAAAAGTAAATCCCCATTAAAAGTGCCCTGTCTGACCCAGGAAGAAGTACAACAGCGACTTAAAAAGATTAAAATAGACAAATCACCAGGACCGGATGGCATACACCCCGTATCCTAAGGGAATTAAGTGATGTCATAGCCAGACCATTATTTCTGATATTTACGGACTCTATAATAATAGGGAATGTTCCACAGGATTGGCGCATAGCAAATGTGGTGCCAATATTCAAAAGGGTCCAAAAACAGAGCCTGGAAATTATAGGCCGGTAAGTTTAACATCTATTGTTGGTAAACTGTTTGAAGGGTTTCTAAGAGATGCTATTTTGGAGTATCTCAATGAAAATAAGCAAATAACGCCATATCAGCATGGCTTCATGAGGGATCGGTCATGCCAAACAAATTTAATCAGCTTCTATGAGGAGGTAAGTTCTAGACTTGACAGCGGCAAATCAATGGATGTTGTATATCTGGACTTCTCCAAAGCATTTGACACCGTACCTCATAAAAGGTTAGTATATAAAATGAGGATGCTCGGACTGGGAGAAAATGTCTGTATGTGGGTAAGTAACTGGCTGAGTGACAGAAAACAGAGGGTGGTTATTAACGGTAGATACTCAGATTGGGTCACTGTAACTAGTGGGGTACCTCAGGGGTCAGTATTGGGCCCTATTCTCTTCAATATTTTTATTAATGATCTTATAGAAGGCCTGCACAGTAAAATATCTATTTTTGCAGATGACACTAAACTGTGTAAAGTAATTAACACTGAAGAGGACAGTTTTCTGCTACAGAGGGATCTGGATAGATTGGAGGCTTGGGCAGAAAAATGGCAGATGAGGTTCAACACTGACAAATGTAAAGTTATGCACATGGGAAGGAATAATGTAAGTCACCCGTACACATTAAATGGTAAAACACTCGGTAACACTGACATGGAAAAGGATCTAGGAATTTTAATAAACAGGAAATTAACCTGCAAAAAACAGTGTCAGGCAGCTACTGCCAAGGCCAATAAGATAATGGGTTGCATCAAAAGGGGCATAGACGCCCGTGATGAGAACATAGTCCTACCACTTTACAAATCACTGGTTAGATCACACATGGAGTACTGTGTACAGTTCTGGGCTTCTGTGCACAAGACAGACATAGCAGAGCTGGAGAGGGTTCAGAGGAGGGCAACTAAAGTAATAACTGGAATGAGGGATCTACAGTACCCTGAAAGGTTATCAAAATTATGGTTATTCTCTTTAGAAAAAAGACGACTGAGGGGAGATCTAATAACTATGTATAAATATATCAGGGGTCAGTACAGAGATCTGTCCCATCATCTATTTATCCCCAGGACTGTGACTGTGACAAGGGGACATCCTCTGCGTCTGGAGGAAAGAAGGTTTGTACACAAACATAGAAAAGGATTCTTCACTGTCAGAGCAGTGAGACTATGGAACTCTCTGCCTGAGGAGGTGGTGATGGTGAGTACAATAAAGGAATTCAAGAGGGGACTAGATTTATTTCTGGAGTGTAATAATATTACAGGCTATAGCTACTAGAGAGGGTCGTTGATCCAGGGAGTTATTCTGACTGCCTGATTGGAGTCGGGAAGGAATTTTTTCCCCTTAAGTGAGGAAAATTGGCTTCTGCCTCACAGGGGTTTTTGCCTTCCTCTGGCTCAACTTGTAGGAAATAGGCCGAACTGGATGGACAAATGTCTTTTTCGGTCTTATATACTATGTTACTATGTTACTATGTTAGTAGTAGTAGTAGTAGGCCACAGTTCTCCCTGGCTTCTGAAAGACACAACATTATTATTGAGGAGAAAGAGTATAAGATTGTGGATTGGATGGCTCACTCATCTTCTTAGACATAGCTGGATGATGTGGAAGTTTCTTCTTAGTCCGACACCATATCTTGGAGCCATGGATTACAGAATTCCTCCTGCACCTCTTATTTGCAGCCTCAGAGAAGCCTTTCAGTAGAGTTTTCTCACTGCCCCCTCCTACAGGGCACCTTCCTTTTTCCTAAGAAGAGGCAAATAAACCCCACCACGCACTCTGGCAGATAGTCAAGAGATTCTCCCTGTTGATGACTTGTACGAGCAGTCAAAATTTGCATTGCCTTGAGGAGAAGATTACAGGGGAGGTAGGGAACCTCATGCATAGCTGTGTTGGTGGTAGTGCTAATGGCATTTGTAGCCACATTGGTGGTGGAAGAAGCAGTGGTAGCGAAAGTGGCACTCTGGGCAAATACTGTACAGAGCAGGGAATTAGCAGGGGAGAAAATGAGCCCACAATGACATATCACAGTTTGATAAAAGGTGGTGGTGGTGGGAGGGAGAGGGAGTGGGAGAATGATGATTATGTGTTGGGAAGGACCTGGGAGCTAGATAGCGATGCTGAGGAGGAGACATTGGAGGAGAAGGGTGGTGGCCACGGTGGCAATAAAGAACAGAAGCAATGTACAGCCAAAACCTCCCAAAGAACTGGCAGGGCCAGATCTGCTTCTCTTGTGGTCAGTTTGGGAACTGGTAATGCTAGTAATACTGTGGGCGAAGACATAGCCCAAGTTTGTCTGCCTCTAGCTCCATGCGAGCAATTCCTGTATCCACAGGGCTGGCACACAAAACCATAGCTGTTTCAGCACATGAGATGGAACAATGGATCCTGTGGGAAAATAGAACTGGCCAGCATCAATCAGAACAAGTCTCTCCTCCTTTATCTGGTCTTCTTTGTGGCAGCCAGCCTGCATCCCCAAGCAGTACAGTGTCCTTGTCATCATCATCAACTGCTTTGTCTCCTGCTCAGAGTTTGTACTTGTTCTCCGCTTCATTGTGAGACATCCATAATGGAATGTGTGGGCATGAGGAAACTATTCTCGATTAGTAATTAGCTTATGTGCAAGCTATACTCCCACCTGGCCAAGGTGCTCGGGGTTCATTTGCTGCTGTACCACTTAGTTGTGGTAAATGTGGGCACTTCCATTCTTTTGCCTAACATTAATTTTTCTAGGCTCTAGCCCCATTAGAGTGGTTGGACTGGGGCATGTGTTTGTTATATGGGCAGGCATTCTGACCCCAATAAGGCATACTTTTTGATGCTTAGTTCCCCAACAAGGTACTGTTTTTCCCCATAACACTGTATGTGTTTATATACCATCTGCCTCCAATAAGGGACAATTTTTGGAAGCTTTGTAATATTAAAAAGAACAACACATATGGTGGTGCATTGTGTTTTTAAACATTCTGTTTGTTAATGCCGTTAACATCATTTGCTATTGCGGTAATTGAATTTAAGAGCTTAGGAAGTGGGGAGAGAAAATGCAACAATTCATTTAAAAAAATCAAAAAGCGATACGATTAACAAATCTCAGCCCTAAGAGACTAGATGGTGTTATATACCAGTTTTCTGGGAAATTGGAACAACTTTGGTTCGGGTAGTATCAATTTGGATCTGAACAAAACTTTTTGAAAAAATTGTCACACCCAAAACAAATCGAAGCTCAAAAGGTTCGCTTATTTGTAATATCGGATAACTATTTGTTTCTGAAATTTCACAATGTGCTTAATGCTTAATGCGTAGTGCTTAATAGTCTAATTCTAAGGTTGAGTATCTGTATACTATGGTTCCATATCAAGGCACACAGACTCCTTATTCTATAGCTTACATTTCTGTTTAAAACTACATACAGTAAATCATTTAAATAACCTTTGCAAGATTGTGTTTTTGTGGTTATGTGTAATGTAGATTTAATAGCAGCATCAATATAGTTAGTTTTTTAAGTAAAAAAAATTGTAACTTTTTCTGCCAAAAATAGGCTTGAATGCACTCATAATAGAAACACTAGCATGATTTAAAATTGTGGATTTGTAAACACTTATGTCAGTTATTGTACCTTTGAGTACGGACAAATAGGAACCAGTTTTGAGTTTTAACATACCATAAAATTTTTGAAACAGAAGGAAAACAACAAATGTGCTACAATTTATTAATAGAAATAGGCAATTATGAACCCCAAGAAGAAAAAAAAAAAAAAGAATTGTTTTCCTTTAGAATAAAAAAATTTGGTCTAAAAAGTTACACACATTTTATTGAATTGTTACATTATGCAAATCCTCAGGCTAAGAAATATATGCAAAGGATAAGTAGTATGAATCAAAGAAACTGAAGTAGGGTCAAAGAAGTAATGTCAGAATCATTGCTTCTGAATAAAACTTAACTTTTAATCAATATTAAAATAAAATAGGTGGCCCTAAAGATAAAGATAAAGACATTAAATGCAATTAGAGACAGAAAATAAACAAAAAAAAAAAGTTTCTGTCAAGACAAAGCATCATGCAATAAATCAAAATCAGATACTTTGTAAAAGTTGTAGTGCACGGTGGCACTTTAGAAAAAACAACCAGTTGTCCTACCACATTGTTATACGTTTTCGGGACTCCTGGATTCTCCCAATAGACACAGCGATGGTATCCAGAGGGAGAGACGTCGGGCAGGTAACGGACAGGATTTGCAGGGAGACTAGAAATCCCTAGTATAACCTTGTGATATGGGTGCTGCACTGGCCCTGACGACTTAGGCCTCTTTCACACTTACGTTGTTAGGATCCGGCGTGCACTTCCGTCGCCGGAAATGCCCGCCGGATGCGTCACAACGCAAGTGACCTGAAAGCATTTGAAGACTGATCAGTCTTCAAAATGCTTTTAGTGTTACTATGGCAGCCAGGACGCTATTAAAGTCCTGGTTGCCATAGTAGTAGTGGGGAGCGGGGGAGCAGTATACTTACAGTCCGTGCGGCTCCCGGGGCGCTCCAGAATGATCACGTGATCCATGCGTGTGGGGCGCCCTGGCGTCACTCTGAGCGCCCGGGAGCCGCACGGACTGTAAGTATACTGCTCCCCTGCTCCCAACTACACTTTACCATGGCAGCCGGGACTTTAGTGTCCTGGCTGCCATGGTAACTATTGAGAAAAAGCTAAGCGTCGGATCCGGCGATGCGCCGAAGCGACGTTTAGCTTAGGTCGGATCCGGATTAATGCCTTTCAATGGGCATTAATTCCGGATCTGGCCTGCGGCAGTGTTCAGGATTTTTGGCCAGAGCAAAAGCGCAGCATGCTGCGGTATTTTTCCGGCCAAAAACGTTCCGGTCCAGAACTGAAGACATCCTGATGCATCCTGAACGGATTTCTCTCTATTTAGAATGCATGGGGATAAAACTGATCAGGATTTTTCCAGCATAAAGCCCGACAACGGAACTCTATGCCGGAAAACAAAAACGCAAGTGTGAAAGAGCCCTTAACCGCGGAGCACCCACCCTGATAAGAGCGACCCCATCCAGAACCTTTCCCTAAATTAACCGGCCCTAATTCGCACTATTGTAGTTAGTCCCTACATGCATGTTTCAAAGAAAAATCTCATCAGGGAAACACTGAAGGAGTTATATTCAAGAGAAAACAAACAAATGATGAAGAAAAAAGCACAAAGGACTTAGCCTATGATATGGCTATAGTCCCGTCTGCCAGCTAATCCCTAATGCTTGCTTGAGTCAGCAACTTGCCCAAGGCCTTGTGATAAATGTAGTGTGTGGCTACTGGATAAAAATGTTCCAAAGATCACACTAGCCCCACAAGACAAAGTCGTTCACTGTACCACTAGCAAAGGGATGGATACTTGAGGCAGGTAAGTAAAGCCCAAAACAACACTGGGACTACCACACTAAGCAATGGATAGTGGCGCGCATTACTGTCCATGCAAAAAAAGAGGTGCTTGGTGAAAACTGAAAGGGACCTGCTGATCTGATGTTAGCCAGCCTCTTATAACGCCCCCAAGTTGCTACCTTAAAATATGGCTAGGCTCGACGCGTTTCCATGCAGCAGGGCTGCATTTCATCAGGAGCCAGAGCACCAGAACATGTAATCAACACAGGGGTGGCAACATTTATCACACAACCATGTGCTGATGAAATTGACCCTGTCACTGTCACTACAAGAAGTGTCGGATGTGACCGTAAAAACTGCCCAGGACCAAAGGCAAAAAGCTACCTGATGCCAAAGTCTCTAGTGTGAGAATTGGCATATTAAGTGATTTCTATAGCCCTGCCTGAGCTCACCACCTCTAGTGTTCAGGGGCAGCGTGCTAGTGTGCAGAAATTTGGCGCCGTGATGGCCGCAAAGCAAATTTGCATCTGTCTTAGGGTACTTTCACACTTGTGGCAGGACGGATCCGACAGGCGGTTCACCCTGTCGGATCCGCTCTGCCGTTATTTTGCTGTGCCACCAGACTGCCACTCTGTCTCCATTGACTATAATTGGGACAGGGCGGAGCTACGGCGCAGCATGGCAGTGCACGGCGAGAGGCCACCAGACTAAAAGTACTGCATGTCTGACTTTTTAGTCCAGCGGCCTTTCGCCGTGCACTGCCGTGCTGTGCCGTAACTCCGCCCCTGTCCCCATTATAGTCAATGGGGACAGAGCAACAGTCCAGTGCCATGGAAAAATAGAGGCAGGATGGATCCGACAGAGTGAACAGCCTGTCGGATCCGTCCTGCCACAAGTGTAAAGTACCCTAAGACAGATGCAAATTTGCTTCTGAAGCTTGTGGGAGTCTACAATAGTCTTTGGTGACACACCCTCATCATGTACTGGGGCCATTTCAATGTGGGCCCAATACTATGATGACATTTCATCATCTGGAATGATGCAGGATCTGCCTTCTCAGACTTTAGTCGACAATACCAAAACGATATTGGACTGAGGTTCACATTTGAGCTGAGTACAGATACCTTCCCCTTTCTGGACATTCCTATTTCTAGAAAGAGATCTGAGGAATTAGTCAGCAGCATCTATAGGAAGCCAACTTCAACCAACTCTTCACTGGAGCAGCATTCACCCCACTCCTCTCAAAAAAGGCATTCCACGTGGATAATATATTCGCCTAAGACTGCTCCGAAAAATCTTAGTTTGTTGAACAGGCTGCTGTTCTGAGAAAAAGATACCTCTCTAGGGGTTACCCTGATTCCGTACGCAGAACTGCTTATCAAACAGCATTACCTACAACTCGCACAGAATTACTGGTGCCTAAAAAAGACAGACATCGAGCAAAAAATCTGGCAAAACGTTTTTTAGTACCAAAGGTCCTTTCCAATCAAGGACTTCATTAACTGCCGAACCTGTGGGGTCATTTGTAAAATCATATGTGATTGCCAGATAGAGTATATAGGCAAGACCAGAAGGGAATTGCATAGGCGTATAGGGGAGCATCTAGGGGACATTGCGAATAAGAGGGACATTGCGGTGTCCCGACATGTCCACGACCATCATTCTGGTAACCCAAAAAGTATCAAAATCATGGACATTGAGGCAGTCCCACCCCCAATTCGGAGTGGGGACTGGGACCGTCTACTTCTACAATGAGAAGCACGTTGGACCTTTGTCTTGCACACAGTTTCCCCCAGGGCTTCAATGAACAATTACATTTTGGTTGTTTCATTTAGGATCAATTGTCTAAGTGTGATTTAGTGATCAGTATTCAAATACACAGTAGAAAACTTTGTCTTAAAGTGATGTTTTTGTTGATAATACTGTCCCTCCTGGTTTTCTACTAGTCTATCAATCATGAAATTCCCTTGCTCACCCCCTCCTCCCTCCTGCATTTATGTTTGTTTTTCTCTTGAATATAACACCTTCAATGTTTCCTATAGTGAGAGTTTTCTTTGAAACATGCACATAGGGACTAACTACAGTAGGGCGAATTAGGGCCAGTTAATTTAGGGCAAGGTTCTGGACGGGGTGACTCTTATTAGGGCAAGTGCTCCATGGTTAAGTCATCAGGGCCAGTGCAGCAACCATATTGCAGAGTTATACTAGGGATCTCTAGTCTCCTGCAAGTCCTGTCCGTTACCTGCTAGTCTCTCCCTCTGGATACCATCGCTGTGTCTATTGGGAGAATCCAGGAGTCCGAAAAGCGTACAACAGTGTGGTAGGACAAATAGTTTTTTTCTAAAGTGCCGCCGTGCACTACAACTTTACAAAGTATCTGATTTTGATTTATTGATTTATTGCGTGATGCTTTGTCTTGACAGAAACATTGTTTTGTTTAATTTCTGTCTCTAATTGCATTTATTGTCTATATTTAGGGCCACCTATTTTATTTTAATATTGATTAAAAGTTAAGTTTTATTTAGAAGCAATGATTCTGAGATCACTACTTTGACCCTACTTCAGTTTCTGTATATTTGATTTACTTGAAATTATCTCCTTTCCAAGTAGTATGAATCACATTTAGAAGAAACGACGAAGAACATTTTTTGTTAGCGATGATATAATCAATGGAACAGTTCTGAGAATTAGAGTTACTTGCCTTTCAGAGTATTATGTCCAATATCTTATCTAAAACCAAGTCATGTATTTACAGTGTCCTAATAAATGTAATTCCCGTCTAGTTTAAATAGCTATTTGATGGTTTAGTTAACATTTGAAGACAAATAGTACCAGTCTAGTTCCTCATGTTTCAGAGTTATATATAAGTGGGTTAATACTGTTGTCTAGAGGTTAAATACCTGGGTCCAAGCATGCAATAGAATCTCTGTTATAGCTGGGGTAAGTAGCTTTTGACGACTGATAATGATTCGCTCTATATTATCAGCCTTTTGAATTTTTAAAAGTGATGAATCTGTTAGCCCTTTGAGTCCCAAAGGATTTTTGCTTTTGCGTTTTCATTCTTTACTCCCTGCATTTCAGGAGTCAAAACTTTTCTATTTTTCCATTTACATAGTCAGGTGAGGACTTGTTTTTTGCGGGGCAAATTGTACTTTTAATGGCACAATTTTATACTGCTGGAAAAAATAGGGTGGACTTGGGGGAAAAGTGTGTTTTTACGAGTTTGTTCCCTAGGTGGTAAAACTGACCTATTACCTTCATTTTCTTGGTCAGTATGATTACAATGATACCACATTTTTGTAGTTTTAATACTGATAAAATAAAAACTTTAGAAAGTATTTATTTATTTTTTATCTCCATATTCTTTCAGAAGTCCCATAGTTATGTCTACGGAGCTGCATGAGTGATCATTTTTGCTGGGCTATCTGTGGCTTTGTAAATATTGATACTATTTTGTCATTTTAATGACTTTTGATTTTTTATTCAATTTTTTGTGTAATGAAGCAATGAAAAATTGTAAATTTCGGGAAAGGGGAATAATTTTAGTTTTTATATTTTTTTATATTGTATGACATTAAACTTTTGTTTGCCTTTTTTTAAGTATAGTCTCTAGTTGACTATTACAATCATTAGATTGCCATTTCAATTTACTAATCAATTTTTATCCATTAGAGAATAGACAATTCAGTATATTACAATCCACTACTGCCACCTGCAGGCCTGTATTGGAATACTGCTGTTATAGGCATCAGAGGAGCATCTAGCAGGCTCTTGCCTATCATTACAAGGAAACAACTTCCCAGATCTCAGTCAGGGGACCTTTACCTGCACAATTGAGCACAGGATCTGAGGGTTAAATATCTGTGATCAGTGTTATTTCTGATTGCAGACATAAGCCCCATATCTTTACTATTTTAAATTGCAGAAACCCAGCAGCTGTGGTGCCCGTTGCTCTCACAAGTGGGCACCATATTTGAATTGAATACTTCCGCCATACACGTTCGGCAATGGTTGTCAAAGAGGTAAGTTTTCTAAGAGAGGACCCTGGTGATTCTTCAATTTAAATCAATATTTTCAGACCAGATGGCACCCACCACTCTTTAAATTGATCAATTAAACTAGATCAGTGGTACCTAATTAGATTTGGGACACCAATACCACCAATTCTGATGAGCGGGAACAATGTGCCTTTATGTATTGTAGGCATGGTGTAAAACCAAACAAAATTAAGCATATCACTTTCCAACTGACTACATTTTTATGGATTACTATAGGCAGACAGAGGAATATACAGTGTACAATATCTTTGGCGATATGACCATCTTTATGGCGTTCATTTTTGTGGTCCAGGAGAGATGCAATAGAAAATTTGGTCTAATCTAAATTAAATTTGGCTTGAAGTGCACTCAAGCTGGTCTTGATATGATCATGTATGGAATAGGTCAAGAGACTAATTAAATATGTAAAATGGTCTGATGCCCAATTAAATTAAAGATATTCACTTTTTGCAGTCCATAGTTTGAGATAGGACATGCAGTGGCAAAATGTAGGATTTCAATACATTTAACATAATAAAAACAGTTTAAAATTTATAAGGATATCCATAATAAGGGGTAATAAGGACTCTAAATCAGTTAAAGAAAAAGAATGTCAGTGTAGAGCCCTATAACCTGAGACATTGACCCCACTGTCACCCCTTCATATTCCAGGATAAATGCAAATCATCTATGCAAGTGGTTCCATTATAAGGGCAAACAAGAGAGAAATATTATTAGAAATGTCAAATGATTTGGAAAAAAACTGACACTTCCAGTACAATTAGAGTATAGGCATGTGATGGCCTTCAGAATCACCCTATTAAATTCAAACTTGTAAAGAACTGTCTCCAAGAACCCCCAATGTACTCGGTAAATGCTATTTCAGCATCTCATCAAAGAAGTGCTATGGGTGTCCTCGAATCCACAGCAATCTATTGGCATCCTGGAACAAAATCCACCAACATTTAAGGAAAAGAGGAAGGGATATATGCTTAGAATTTTAGTATTAATAATATAATAATAGTGCTAATATTTTTATACAACTTAAATAGGAATGTGTCAGACATATGCTTTTTTCTAATCTGTTTTTATTTTCTGATCACATAACTTTTTTCTCTTTCTTGAACATGATTATGGCATTTTCCGTGTGCGGCTGTTAACAGCATTTATATACTTTACAGTAGCCACCACGGATCATATAGACAATGGACAAAGAGGACTCTTTGACTGCAATGTGAGAGTTTTCTAGGCATACCATGGGATCTGTGCAAAGGTCATTGTACAAGGAAGGAGTAGATAAGATGTGACCATCACCTATTGCGAATGGATTGGTGAATCCTATGTTACTTTTATATAAATATATATTGTGACACAGTGAGGGGTCTGTCAGTAGATGGGAGGTATTTTCCTCCAGTATATGCTGCAGAGACTGATTGCAGCAATGTGAGGTCAAGCCCCAGGCCGGATTTCACTTGCCGGCTTTGCAGACACCCACATTTTATTAAAAACAGCTAGAGTGTGGAATAGGTGTGTGTGTTAAGTTGTATGAGGCCTGTGCCTGGATGAATGCTTGCAACCTGTTTGGAGAAGACAGGTCAACTAAATCCTGTACTTAAACTTTGGTGTGGACCTGTGCAAAGTGTGAACAAACGCCTGGACTTATGGTGTTACCCGAGCACCAGGACTTTCAACTAAGGTGAAGTTGTTTGCTGAGCTGTTAAACCTGCTTTTGTGTAACAAACACTGGAGTCTGATTAAGAACTGTTTTTGGTGCCTCTGTTCTGTGTTCGCTCACCCTGCCTAACAGAGCGAATCCCCACTATATATATATATATATATATATAGTGAGAAAGTGACGATTCTCACGCTGGTCAGAGGTATGGAAAGGGTGGATAGCAGGGTCCACACCCTATTCCACCTCAGGTAAGACTAGAAAGAGATGATCAGGAGCTCATAAAGCCCCTCCCTGTGGGTGTCAGGAGAGAGAGCGGAGACCTGGCAAAGGGTACCGGAAGGTTGCAAGATAGAGGCCTGGGACTGGCAGTATGGACTTGGGGGCACAGAGCGTGCCAAGGCTCGGGTCGCGGGGTCCCAGGCGGACTAGAGAGCCCAGCTCCCCAAGGGAGTTGGTTGCACAGCCTTGGAGCTGGAGGAAGCACCAAGTGGTAAAAGCTGCCTGGTGTGAACTAACACCGACCCCAAGGTGACTGTTTTCCTTACAAGTGGCTGTTTTCGTCTGCTGTGTGAATAAACACGGAACTGTTTAAGTTGGAGACATTGTCGTTGCCTCTTTACTGTGTCCGCAAGCCTATCTACCGGAGCCAATCCCACATTTGGTGTTGGATGCGGGCATGCGCAGTGAGGCAGGCCTGAAGGCCAAAAAGTTTTGTTTTTCCTGGGCAACGGAAAGTGGAGTGTTGCTAGGGGCAACGGAAAGGTGCAGGTGTCCCTGCTGGATGCTGCTCTATTGCAAAGGATTTGCTGTGTGTAACTTAAAAGGCCAGAAGCCTGTGGGTTCATTAGAGCTGGTGCTGCTGACTGATGATGAAAACTCTTGTGCAGTGGCTTAAAGGGCCAGCAGCTAATTTACAGAGACTGACCTGTGGAAAAAATTTTGGGGTCTCTTATTAAATGGACTTGTATGCTGAGAGTCTGGTGCCATGAGTCTCATGGAGGAATATGCCAGACAGTTGTCGCATGTAAAGGGCGAGAAAACCTGGCCAAGGAGATGGGATATGCCCCATGGAAATTGCTGTGCTTGAGTCTAGAGCGGGAGGTTCTGGAGGCACAGCTGCAGTTGGCTCTGGAGAGAGAGTCGTCAATGCTTAGTGGAGTGTTGGAGGAAAATATGTATGCTGTTGCCAAGGGCAACCGACAGGAAGACAAAGAGAGGGAGAGCGGGGCGGCTCTCAGGAGTTCCTGTGTATCGTGTCAGTGTGTACTGTGTCCTGGAGAGGATGTGTGGAGGTACCATGATGCTGTTGCTAGGAACAACCACTAATCTGTAAAAAGAGGTCCGGTCTGGCGAAAAACCAGTGCCTCGGAGGAAATCGTGAGACAGCTGGAACAAAGATCAGATTGTTTGGAGTTGGAGCCGAGTGCTGCCCTTGGGAGCGCCAAAACCTTGATGGCTGTGGGTAAGAGCGTTCCATTTATTCTATGTGTTGCAGAAGGTCAGGTGATCCTGGTTCAGACCAGCTGAGAACTATGTGCGGGACATTCATCGCGATAGCATGAACTGTCCGGTGGCTCTCACTGAGTGTGAGGCTCCAGCGCGAACTGAGACTTATGAACTTGGTAAGGTTAAAGTGCGCATGCATGAAGTGAAGTAGAGCAGTGGTTTTCTTCTTGCATTAGGGCGGTGGGGAAACAATTCTGCAGCTAGTGGTGAAACTGCTGCGGAACCTGTACCTGTCCCTTTAAATGAAACTAATAGTGTTGATGAAGTGCAAAGTGAAAACGTGCTATGTGAATGTGATGACATGCCTTTTTCCTTGCATGTGGGGGGCCGGGGAGAAGGGCCCCCTGGTGAATAAAAAGGTGTATGATAATCATTCACGTAGTAGATTGGAAAGGGCTCACCCAAATTTCCCTCAAGAATGGGCGCACCCACTGTGTCAGACTCACCTAAGTCTGAATAAAAGTAATGCAATTAGTGATTGGTACAGTGGGGCACTCCAACAAATGGACTCAAATGGATCCTACTTGTCATCATAACAATGTCACTGCTGAGACTATACAGCTGGGTGAACCCACAGAGGAAAGTGTGGTAGTGCTAAAAAGTGTACTACATTCCAATTTTACATCCACCCAGCCACTTCTGCTGTCTCAGGGTTATGGGCCCGCTTTCGCGACCTGCGGCTGAGGGACATCACTTCTGAGACGGGGGAATTAGGATGGGATAAGCTTACGGATTCTCCCGAATCCCATAATGCTTCTTTCCTGGAGACTATGGCCTTTAAAAAGGATCTCACCCGCTTGAAGGATTTCCCTACTCCATCTTCAGATCCCTCCTGGATTGAAAAGAGGCTGTCCCACTCACAGCCGCCTAAGAAGCCCTTGTCTGTACTTTATAGGGAGATACTCTCATCCCAGCCCCCTGACCTATGCTTCCTTTCAGTTTGGGAGAAGGAACTGTCCGTCTCCTTCTCTGACCCTGAAAGAGCTTTTATACTTACTCACTCCCATGGATTCAATCGCTGCATAAAGGTTCAAGCTAACTCATATAAGCTATTGACGAGGTGGTACAGGACACCTGAGTTTCTTCACAGGCTAATCCCCAGCATCCCTGACCGTTGCTGGAGATGTGAGGGGGCAGTCGGGTCCCTGTCCCATATATGGTGGGACTGTCCTAAAATGTTGCCTTTCTGGTCCGAGATTGAGCTCCTGATCAATAGGATTTGCAAGTCACAGGTCCGGCTAGACGCTAAGTTGATCCTTCTGTGGTGTCCCAATGATACTATCACCCCCTCTAAAATTAACCTCCCACTATGCTTTTGACTGCTGCTCGTCTCCTAATCCCGTTCCTATGGAAAAATACCTCCCCTCCGTCCATAGCTATGTGGCAAGACAAAGTAGACCAGCTGTACCGCTTTGAAGAGCTAGCCCATTGGGAATCTAATACGAGACCTGTTTTCCTGAAGCTCTGGTCGCCCTGGACCACATTTAGGAAATTTTGACATGGTTTGGGCTCCTAACACGGCATTTTCCACTCCCTACCCCTACCTCCCCTTCTATCCCTTGTCTTGTCTTCCCCCTACATTTGAGATCTATATTTAGTTTTCTTCGCTGCAATCACAACATCTATATGCTGGCCCTCCGTGCTGCGCACGGACCTGCCTTCCACATACTGTCTATATTCTGCCGCCAGCTGCGACTGGCCTATACTTTGAGATGTAAGTGCCTTGTGATTCTTTGTTATACTCTCAATAAACAGAGATTTGGTTAAAAAGTGTACTACATGTACCAAGAAGGGAAAACAGTGGTACCCTAGGGTGCAAAGTGCCCAGTTGGCTGAAGTGCCTAATGAGAACAAGATGTCCGTTGCAGGATGTGACCAGGGGATAAGTGCTCCCTGTAGGTAAAAATGTGTATGCAAAGAAATTCTGGTTGATGTTGTGACCACAGAGGGGAGCCAACCCACTGTGACAAACATACATGAAGGTGTGGCGGTGCAAAGGGTGTACCACACGTACCAGAGGTGGATGTGCAGTATCCACAGGTTTCCGTGGTCAATAAGGAAATGTTGAAGGTGGGGTTAGCTCAGTGGTGCCCCTAGAAGTCAGGACGGATAAAGATACGAGCGGTATACATGACATGTACGTTAGTGTCTGATGTCAACGCAGAGAGTGAGGCTGCCATGTCAAGGTTGACTGAAACCAAGGTGGTTGCTGGTAGCAACCAGATGTCTGTGGTATGTGGCAAGATGAATGGCAAGACAGTGAGCTTGGTGTTTGTGACAAATTGGGTTCTGCTGGCGTGGTTGTGGCAGAACAAAGGGAAGGTTAAAGGTCAGGTAAATGCCCTCTCGCCAGCCTCATGTGGTTATACGTGTGTTCACGCTCACGGGTTTGAACAAAGGGGGTGTGAGAAAGTGACGATTCTCACACTGGTCAGAGGTATGGAAAGGGTGGATAGCAGGGTCCACACCCTATTCCACCTCAGGTGAGACCAGAAAGAGATTATCAGGAGCTCATAAAGGCCCTCCCTGTGGGTGTCAGGAGAGAGAGTGGGGACCTGGCAAGTCAGGCGGACTAGAGAGCCCAGCTCCCCAAGGAAGTGGTTGCCTAGCCTTGGGGCTGGAGGAAGCACCAAGGGGTAAAAGCTGCACTACTGCCTGGTGTGAACTAACACCAACCACAAGGTGATTGTTTTCCTACCAAGTGGCTGTTTTGTTATGTTTTCATCTGCTGTGTGATTAAACATGGAACTGTTTAAGTTGGAGACATTGTCATTGCCTCTTTACTGCGTCCGGAAGCCTATCTACCGGAGCCAATCCCCACAATATATATATAATTTATCATTGTAATCCTGCTTGGGGTGATAATGCAGTAAATTGATCTGTGCTGACCAAAAACGCCAATTATTAGGCTTACTGGATAGTGTGAAAACTGCAGGAATTTAGGAATATTTTTTTTTTAACACCGATAATGGCAGGGAGAATTAGAAAAAACATCTCAAAGATATCTTAAAAAATATGTTTTTATGTAACATAAAACTTGATTTCAACAAT
The DNA here is from genome assembly GCA_033119425.1 of Bufotes viridis. Lineage (NCBI taxonomy): Eukaryota > Metazoa > Chordata > Amphibia > Anura > Bufonidae > Bufotes > Bufotes viridis. The sequence continues at coordinate 156,869,188 of CM065594.1, forward strand.
AGCCCTTTTTTGACAATACATTATTCAATAGAGAAATAGGCCCTGTAATTAACATGGGAGTCGAGAGACTTCCCTGTTTTTGGAAAGGTTACATCTTTTCTGGGATTCATCCAGTGTGAATCTTGATTAACTTGAACAGGAAAGAACCAGGAAAGAAAGCTGGAAAGAAACAGGAAAGGTCTGTCGCATAGAAATGAATGGGACAACTGAGATGTAATTGTATTTACACCTGTGAAATTGTGACAAAGAGAAGGTAAACAGAAGAAAAAGCAGCACTCGTACAAGTGCTTCTTTCTTTTCAAACAACTGATCTGTGGGGGTTCCATGAGTGCCCCCCCCTACACTGAAATGATACTGATGACCTATCCTGAGAATAGGTCATCAATATAAAAGAGTGGACAATCCCTTTAAACAGATTGTTTAGATATGAGAGTAGTAATTGCCAGAATGCTTTATGTTATTTCTCAATAGTGTTGGGCGCGAATATTCGAATTGCGAATTTTAATTGTGAATATCGCAACTTCAAGAATTCACAAATATTTAGAATCTGATATACATTCATATTTTCTAATATTCTACATTTTTCATCAGTAACCTCCCTTTTTGCTTGTGGGCCAATGAGAAGGCTGCAATGTCTTTGTCTGAGCTTAGCAACATTCCTAGTAGTGTTGAGCGTGAATATTTGAATAGCGTTTTTTTGTTTGTTTTTAGCAAATATAGGCACTTTGCAAATTCACAAATATTTTGAATATAGTGCTATATATTCGCTATTTCGAATTTTTTTATTTTTTTCTCAAATCTTTATTTAAGGCTTTATACCAATACAGCATTGGAACAACACAAATAAAACATAAAAATTAAAAATAAAAGAACACATGTTCGGTATACAGTGCACATCAAGTATACAAGTATATAGCAAAAAAAAAAATGGAAAGAAATGATGAGAGTCATCTGAATCAAGTATTGCACGGAGCTATCAGGGAGTATCAAAGACAAAGTGGCCCTAGCATCCCACAGAATAAAAAGGCATCCACCTTCAATTACGATGTTAGTATAGAGTTCCCTGAAGTAGATCACACCAGGAGTACGCCAAAGATGGCAAGCCTGCTAGTCTATCCTAGCTACGAGGTTACCTCTAGTGTTATACCATTCTATCCACGGACCCCATGCCAACAAGAGAGAGTCGTGGGATAAAGACTCCCAACTAGATAATTCCTCCAATTGGAAAATCTCTTGCACTTTGCTGACCCATTCGTCCACTGTGGGGACAGTCGTGGAAAGCCAGTATTTGGGAATTAACAATTTAGCAGCAGCAACGAGGGATGCTAACATGGAGTGCTTACGCAATGCAAAATTAATGTCGGGCAAGTTAAGCATTACTACAGAAGGTGTGAGCGGGGCAGAAATCCGACAGATATCCTGAATTTGTTGAGAGATATTGGCCCAAAAGGAGGAGATTAAAGGGCATTCCCACCATATATGATAGAGCGTGCCTTTCCCGTCAGTACATCTCCAACACTTCTCTGAATGGCTGGGGTCCATGGCATGTAGCTTAGTTGGTGTGTTATACCACCTCGTGACAACTTTGTAGGCGTTCTCCTGAATGCGAATACATCGGGAAAACCCATGTGACTGGCATAGGATTTGAGTTACAGTTTCATTATCAAATGTCTTACCCATATCTTGTTCCCACTTAGTTATGAAGTGAGGCCTGCCCGTGTCACTTAAGTGTGCTATTTTGTCATATAGCAGAGTAATCAGTCCCTTTTTGTGACTACCTGTTCTCTCAGTGTATCATACCATGACGGGTCAGCTCTGCCACTATTGGTTTTGAGATAGGCCCCGCAAATCCTATTCAGATGGGAAATCAGGAGAGGAGACCACCGTACATTTGGGTACATAGAGCAGAGCAATTGTCTATTGGGGACGGTTCGGTCCTTCAAAAGTCCCCCACAGCCACATCTCCCAGGCCACGCCACAATCCAGTGTCGTCCCTAAAATCTTTGTCTAATAAGTAGGGTAGGCAGCATAAAGGGGCGAACGGGAGATACCCCTCAGGATATACCAAAGGAGACAGCCACGACTATGTCTGAGAGGCTCCCAAAAGGAGGTAATGGTCTCCCAAGGGTCTCTTCACTGCATTGACCCTATCCCAGAGCCTCGCCAACCCCGCCGGCCCCAATAACCTTCTAGCAAGTACACAACCTAGTTTGTTAACTGAGTGGTTACTAAGCTCCAGATGTAGCCTTAATTGAATCGCTTTGTAATATCCAGCGGCATCTGGGAGGCCAAAACCCCCTCGGTCCTCGAACGCGTGAGAAGCCGGTAGTTAAGCCTTGGGCTCTTCCCTCCCAGACAAAGGATGAAAAACACGACGTAGTTGAGTCAGATAATGTCTAGGCAACCTAATGGGTAGTGCCTGCATTATGTAAAGTATTTTGGGCATAATGTATGTTTTTAAAGATTCTTTCTCCCAATCCAAGATAGGAAAGGTATCTTAACCTCTTTTAATTGAGATTTAATATCTTCTAGTAAAGGGATAAAGTTATGAGCAAACAAGTCGTCCATAGATTTAGAAATTTTTATACCCAGGTATCCCACTTGAGAATCCTGCCACTGGAAGGGGTAAAGGTCTCGGAGTCGTGCCACTGTTTTTGTTTTTAAGTTGTTAATATTTGTTGCTCTCTGGTTGTCTTCCCACTTCCCAAAAGCTGTTCTTACCTGTCCAGAGGATTCCTGGCTTCCTGCCCGCTCCAGTTAATGCCCATTGCCACTTCTGCCGACTTCCTATGTGCATGGAGCGTCCCCATCACAATGGAAATGCCTCCATGCTAAAATGTACTGTCAGATGTGACAATCACGATCTCACAAATTTGACTAAGTTGTATTCGCAATGCGATTAATATAACCTGAATTACTTGCATTGCACATTTAACTTAAATCTGTGTAGAATTAACGAATATCACGAATATAGCACTATATTCTCAATCTTTGTTATTTTCTAGCAAGCCAACCATTAGGAACCCAGCTCTAAGTTGAATTCGCAATGCGAACATATACTCGCATTGCGAATTCAACTTGGAGCTGAGTTCCTAATGGTTGTATTGCTAGAATATAACGAAGATTGAGAATATAGTGCTATATTCGTGATATTCGTTATCTTCATTATATTCTAGCAAGCCAACCATTAGGAATGTCCGCATTGCAAATTCAACTTAGAGCTGGGTACCTAATGGTGGGATTGCTAGAATTGACAAAGATAACGAATATAGCACTATCTTCTCAATCTTCGTTATATTCTAGCAACAACCATTAGGAAGTCAGCTCAAGTTGAATTCGCAATGCGAGTATATGTTCATCAGTGTCATTGCTGCGTTCTCTGCTTTCCTTTGTCACATTATATTAGATAGTAGGTTAGCTTATATTAGATAGTTAGTGGGAGATAGTCAGTGTCGGTTAGATTGTGATATAGGATAGCTGATCCAGTGCAGGGTGTTAGATAGTGTTATAGGTTCTGCTGTCCATTCATACATGCTACATAGATAGCGCTGTGATGTCACAAGTTCACAACAATACTTACTGCACCAATCAATAATATGTAGTTAGACCTGCTAAAATGTGAAGTTGCATGTTTTGTGCAAAAATATGCGCACCGTTAATTGACGATTTGGGCAATTGCAAATATATCGAAACATTCTATCTGCATATAAAGCTATTGTAATTGCCCAAATATAGAAGAACAAAGCTCGAGCGGCACTCACCCAGCTGTATTAAAGTCGATCCTTTATTGCGACTCGATCTGAGTATAAAAGTTCATAGACTGCTGGGCATACACACTAAATGCGCGGCTGGAAGGCGGCGACGGCCGTTCGCGCTTGTACTTGCGCTTTGTCATGCCACTGAGTCTGCTCCAAAACCCGGGCGCGCATTTACAGGCGTCTCACTGAGCCGCTGCTAAGCAACCGCAAAGACGCTACTACATTAACTTTTTAAAAACCAGAGCAACAGTAACAAGAACAATATTAAGCTAACAAAACACGAACTACATAGATCGACCAAAAGGGAGTATGTCTAAACATTAAAGAAAACACAACTTTACATGCGACAACTCATCCATTCAGCAAACTAAAATCACATTAGTTTAGAGAGCCACTTTAACACCTTGCGACAAAAACGGAAGGACCTATGAACGTGAGGAGCAACCGAGACCAAAATGACATGAGAGGCAAGGGTCAAAGAAACACAGCTAAGTCGTTTTTATCATTGAGTCCCTGCGGGTCCATAGCCATGGTGCGGATAATCCACCATGCCTCTCGCTGAAGGAGAGGGGGACGTTTACCACCTCCATTCCAGCGAAAGACAGGCACCTCGCATTTCCATTGTGATGGGTGCGCATATGTTCAATTAACCGGAAACAACCCTTGCCTGTCCTTATGGATAATGGTCATAGGCCCTCTCCATAAATCTATCCCTTATCAACTGCAATTGTGCCATGGAGTCTGAATTGCTGCTACAATTTTTTAAATTCCTCTTTTGTTCATTTACTTTGCATTTTGTTAATTTATAAAAAATAAACTACACCTATTTTTGAAAGCTTTTTCTTTTGCATAATTTTGAATTTTCACACACCTGACTAAAACTTTTGCATAATACGATATCTATCTATCTATCTATCTATCTATCTATCTATCTATCTATCTATCTATCCATCTATCCACACACATAGATATTTGCATAAATCTTAGTGCCCAAACCAACTGAAAGGTGGCATGAAGCAGGATGTGCTCAACCCAAAAATGCAGTTGTGCATATATATACAGGGGAGCAGATCCTGCACTTGTGGCCCGTTGCTAATGGCGAGTGCTATTGCATATTTGTCTTTCTTGAATGAGAAAATATACTGTACTTTACTTGGGACAGTAATGTATATTGTACATGGCAGTATATTGTACATTTCCCTTTTTATAGTGATTTTGGGCATGTAAAGTACAGAAGTAAGTATTAGCTCTCAAAATTGGATGTTAGAGTGGTTGCGCTATTCTTGAACCAATTCTAATAGGAGTTAGTCATACTGAAGACCTTTCAATGATTAATCGAAGACAGGCTGCACATTTTGTGACAGGGCTATGCACTTTCTTGGGTCTACATTACTGAAAACATAAGCACCGGTTCATATAATGCAAAAGTGCAGCCAAATCTCAGATGTTCAAGTCTCCTCATACCAACCCCTGACCCATCAATCAGAGGTTAGTGAGAGGGGCCATATAAGCAAAGTAAAGTACCTAGAGCCACTATTAATGCAGATCTGTGATTCTGGATCTACTACAACAAACTCATTTCCATTATGAAAGGCTGGTTAAAGTCTTGGTGCTGAATGGTAAAATAATGCAGTACTCCTGAAACCGTCATTCTGATGTAACTTGAGCATACTTTTGAATGTGTTGACGCAGTTTATCAACTCAGACCTGATTTAACAGATTGAGCTAACTAGAAGGCTACAGTATAAATCCTGACTAGTGTTGAGCGAACAGTTCGAGAATAGTTCGGGTTCGTACCGAATTTTGGGGTGTCCGTGACACGGACCTGAACCCGGACATTTTCAAAAAAGTTCGGGTTCGAGTTCGGAGTTCGGCATGTTCTCTCGGCACATTTTGAAAGTACTATATAGCAGAATAGTACAGGCTTAAAGCTGAAATCGCATTGCGATTACAACTTTGAGCTACCGATCACCATGGGAACGCCTCCTCCAGTAGAATGTACTGTAGGATGTTTGAATTACGTTGAAATCGCAATGCGATTCTTATATATTTGCTTAATCGCATTGCGATTTCAACTTCTCAAATCCGACAGTACATTCTAGCATTTTTCCCATGGTGATGTAGACGCTCCAGACCATTAGCACGGAATCCGGCTGAAGCAGAAATCGCAATGCGATTCTTAGAACTCAAATAAATCGCATCACACTACACGTTCTAATTGCATTCGATTTTAACTTTACTGTTTGGTTTTGTATCGCGATAATACAAAATTTGAATAATCGTGTGCGTGCTGTTCTAGCACGCAGTGCTATTCGTATCCCACTATTAAGTTCTAATCGCATTCGATGTTAACTTATGCATTTTTTTTTTTTGCCAGGCATCAAATAGAATGCGATGCCTGTCAAAAAAAAAGCATAAGTTAAAATCGAATGCGATTAGAACTTAAGAGTGGGATACGAATAGCACTAGTGTTGTTGTTGAGCGCACATTTCGAGAATAGTTCCGGTCCGACTCCGTACAGAATTTTGGGGTGTTCGTGACACGACCCGAACCCGAACATTTTCATAAAAATTCGGGTTCGGTTTTGTAGTTCGTCATTTTTGTGGCGCATTTTGAAAGGCTGCAAAGCAGCCAATCAACATGCATCATACTACTTGCCCTAAGATGCCATCGCAGCCATGCCTACTATTGGCAAGGCTGTGATTGGCCAAGTGCAGCATGTGACTCAGCCTCTTTATAAGCTTGTGCGCACGTCGCGATGTGCTCACTCCCGCTGTGATTAGACCAGGGATAGATGCAGCTGCTGTGAGGGCGAGATAGGCAGGGATAATTGAGGAAGAAAACCTGATAAGAAGTGAATGATCTAAACCTGTGCATCAGAACAACTCAGCTGAGCTGTTCACTGAAAGTTTATTTTTTTACACTGGCCAGATCGATTTTTACCGGCACATGTAACTGGGCTGACCGGCGGCGGCCATTTTGGGACCTGTGGTGCGCCAGCTCAAGCTGCCACAGAGTTCAAAGAAAAGCTCCAAAGAATTGAAAAATCTACTCCTGTGACACAGAACAACAGCGATTCAGCTGCTCAGTCAAAGTCAATTTTTTTTCTGGCTGGGCAGACCATTTTCTGGCACATGTTACTGGGCTGATAGGCGGCGGCCATTTTGGGACTTGTGGTGCTACAGCAAAAGCTGCCACAGCGTCCATTAATCTCATGTAATAGTCGATTTTTTCATAGATATACTACATCAGGGGTTTGGCTGTGCTTGTGTCACCCCTACTAACTGCCAATATATTTAATATATCAGTGGTGAAACTGAAAGTAACCCACTTGGATAGCAAATCCCATGAATGTGCTGTTCCAGCTAGGCTAGCCAGTGTCACTACAGTCAGGTCCAATACTGTCAGCCAGAAATTAATTTTTTATTTTTTTTGCCAGAAATATAAATTAAAAAAATCCCTGTAACAAACATAATTCTGGTGTTAGACCAGAAGAAGCACTCCTTCAGTAAATAATACTGTAAAAAGGTTTAGGCAATAATTCTCCCAGTGTGGGCAATTTATGTACCAAAACGAGCATTTTAAAAATTCCGGTGTTCTGAAATACCAGCAGTCCTCTTGTAATTAATACCAGAAAAAGGCATTATAGTGTCCAGTGTTGTCATTTTGGTGAAAAAAAGGCCAATTTAATCAATCTGGTGTTTGTTAGACCAGAAACAGTAGGCCTCACATTTTTAGTCCTGTAAAAAGGAATTATATCTCCCCGTGTGGGAATCCATGTACCAAAACTAGCATATTAAAAATTCTGGTGTCCAATTTGCAGCAGTCTTCTTGTAATTAATACCAGAAAAAGGCATTATAGTGTCCAGTGTTGTCATTTTGGTTCCAAAAAGGCCAATTTAATCAATCTGGTGTTGGTGACACCCGAAATAGTAGGCCGCACGTTGTTACTCCTTTGAAAAGGAAATAGCTCTCCCACTGTGGGAATTCATTTAACATAATTAGCATTTCAAAAATTCTGGTGTCCAATTTGCAGCAGCCTTCTTGTAATTAATACCAGAAAAAGGCATTATAGTGTCCAGTGTTGTCATTTTGGTTCCAAAAAGGCCAATTTAATCAATCTGGTGTTGGTGACACCCGAAATAGTAGGCCGCACGTTGTTACTCCTGTAAAAAGGAAATAGTTCTCCCACTGTGGGAATCCATTTAACATAAGTAGCATTTAAAAAATTCTGGTGTCCAATTTGCAGCAGTCTTCTTGTAATTAATACCAGAAAAAGGTATTATAGCGTCCAGTGTTGTCATTTTGGTTCCAAAAAGGCCAATTTAATCAATCTGGTGTTGGTGACACCCGAAATAGTAGGCCGCACGTTGTTACTCCTTTGAAAAGGAAATAGTTCTCCCACTGTGGGAATTCATTTAACATAAGTAGCATTTAAAAATTCTGGTGTCCAATTTGCAGCAGTCTTCTTGTAATTAATACCGCCAAAAGGCATTATTGTCCAGTGTTGTAATTTTGGTGAAAAAAGGCCAATTTAATCAATCTGGTGTTTGTTAGACCAGAAACAGTAGGCCTCACATTTTTACTCCTGTAAAAAGGAATTATATCTCCCCGTGTGGGAATCCATGTACCAAAACTAGCATATCAAAAATTCTGGTGTCCAATTTGCAGCAGTCTTCTTGTAATTAATACCGAAAAAAGGAATTATATCTTCCAGTGTGGGAATTTGGGGCTAAAAAATAATTTATTTTATTGTGGTGCGAGTTGAATCGCAACAATGAGGAAACATTCTATTAAGGGACGAGGACGCGGTCGTGGTGGTGTCCGTGGAGCCTCTGTTGCTGGCAGAGGACGTGGCCGTTCGGCCTCAGGCGCACAAAGTAGTGAACCAACTCCCTCAAGTAGCCGGCAGAATTTACAGCGATATTTGGTGGGGCCCAATGCCGTTATGAGGATGGTAAGGCCTGAGCAGGTACAGGCATTAGTCGATTGGGTGGCCGACAGTGCTTCCAGCACGTTCACCACATTGTCTTCCGCCCAGTCTTCTGCGGAAAGCGCACAGGTGGCACCGGAAAACCAAGCCCATCAGTCTGTCACATCACCCCCATGCATATCAGGGAAACTGTCCGAGCCTCAAGTTATGCAGCAGTCTCTTCTTCTGTTTGAAGACTCTGCTGGCAGGGTTCCCAGGGGCGTCCACCTAGCCCTTCCCTAGCGGTGGAAGACATACCATGCACTGATGCACAACCACTTATGTATCCAGATGATGAGGACATGGGAATACCACCACAGCAGAGTTACCGAGTGTCTGATGATGACGAAACACAGGTGCCCACTGCAGCGTCTTATTGCAGTGTGCAGACTGAACAGGAGGAGGTCAGGGAGGAAGACTGGGTGGAAGACGATGCAGAGAACGATGAGGTCTTAGACCCCACATGGACTGAAGGTCGTGCCGCTGACTTAAATAGTTCAGAGGAAGAGGCAGTGGTGAGACCGAGACAACAGCGAAGCCAAAGAGGGAGCAGGGGGCAAAAGCAGAACACCCGCCGTCCCGAGAGTTCGCCTGCTATTGGCCAGTGCCAACAGGGACCCAGCACCCCAAAGGCATCTTCAAGGAGTTCCCTAGCATGGCACTTCTTCAAACAATGTGCTGAGGACAAGACCAGAGTGGTTTGCACGCTGTGCCATCAGACCCTGAGGCGAGGCATTAACGTTCTTAACCTGAGCACCACCTGCATGATCAGGCATCTACATGCAAAGCATGAACTGCAGTGGAGTGCACACCTCAAAAACAAGGAACCCGCTCAGGCTCCCCCTGCTCCCTCTTCCGCTGCTGCCTCGGCTTCCGCCTCAAGAGGAATGTTGCCACCTGCCGAGCAGCAAACAGAGGATGTGCCACCGACACCACCACCACCACCGTCACCTTGCGTCTCCACTATTTCACACAGCAGCGTTCAGCTCTCCATCTCTCAAACCTTTGAGAGGAAGCGCAAATTCCCACCTAGTCACCCTCGAGCCCTTGGCCTGAATGCCAGCATTTCTAAACTACTGGCCTTTGAAATGCTGTCATTCCGGCTGGTGGACACAGACAGCTTCAAACAGCTGATGGCCATGGCTGTCCCCCAGTATGTGGTTCCCAGCCGCCACTACTTCTCCAAGACAGCCGTGCCTTCCCTGCACATGCAAGTGTCTGATAAAATCAAGTGTGCACTGCGCAACGCCATTTGTGCCAACGGTCCACCTAACCACAGATACGTGGACCAGTAAGCACGGCCAAGGACGCTATATCTCACTAACTGCACACTGGGTGAATGTAGTGGCGGCTGGGCCCCAGGCGGAGAGTTCCTTGGCGCACGTCCTATCCGCCACCTAGGATCGCAGGGCATCATTCTCTGCCTCCTGTAGCCTCCTCCTCCTACTCGGCTTCCTCCTGCACTGCTTCCACCAGCTCCTCCTGTCAGCCACACACCTTCACCACCAACTTCAGCACAGCCCGGGTAAACGTCAGCAGGCCATTCTGAAACTCTTATGTTTGGGGGACAGGCCCCACACCGCGCAGGAGTTGTGGCGGGGTATTGAACAACAGACGGACGAGTGGTTGCTGCCGGTGGGCCTCAAGCCAGGCCTGGTGGTATGCGATAATGGGCGAAATCTCGTGGCAGCTCTGGGACTAGCCGGTTTGACGCACATCCCTTGCCTGGCGCATGTGCTGAATTTGGTGGTGCAGAGGTTCATTCACCACTACCCCAACATGTCAGAGCTGCTGCATAAAGTGCGGGCCGTCTGTGCGCGCTTCCGGCGTTCACATCCTGCCGCTGCTCGCCTGTCTGCGCTACAGCGGAACATCGGCCTTCCCGCTCACCGCCTCATATGCGACGTGCCCACCCGGTGGAACTCCACCTTGCACATGCTGGAGAGACTGTGCGAGCAGCAGCAGGCCATAGTGGAGTTTCAGCTGCAGCACGCTCGCGTCAGTCGTACTGCGGAACGGCACCACTTCACCACCAATGATTGGGCCTCCATGCGAGACCTGTGTGCCCTGCTGCACTGCTTTGAGTACTCCACCAAAATGGCCAGTGGCGATGACACTGTTATCAGCGTTACAATACCAATTCTATGTCTCCTAGAGAAAACGCTTAGGGCAATGATGGAAGAGGAGGTGGCCCAGGTGGAGGAGGAGGAGGAGGAGGAGGAGGGCTCGTTTCTAAGACTTTCAGGCCAGTCTGTTAGAAGTAGCTCAGAGGGAGGTTTTTTGAAGCAGCAGAGGGCAGGTTCACAAGTCGCCAGCCAAGGCACTCTAATGGAGGACGAGGAGGATGAGGAGGAGGTGGAGGAGGACGAGGATGAAGCAGGTTCACAGCAGGGTGGCAGCCCACACAGCTCAGGCCCATCACTAGTGCGTGGCTGGGGGATACGGTGGACGATGACGATACGCCTCCCACAGAGGACAGCTTGTCCTTACCTCTGGGGAGCCTGGCACACATGAGCGATTACATGCTGCAGTGCCTGCGCAACGACAGCAGAGTTGCCCACATTTTAACGTGTGCTGACTACTGGGTGGCCACCCTGCTGGATCCCCGGTACAAAGACAATGTGCCCACTTTACTTCCTGCACTGGAGCGTGATAGGAAGATGCGCGAGTACAAGCGCACGCTGGTAGACGCGCTCCTGAGAGCATTCCCAACTGTCACAGGGGAACAGGTGGAAGGCCAAGGCCAAGGCAGAGGAGGAGCTAGAGGTCGCCCACGCAGCAGTATCACGGCCAGCTCCTCTGAGGGCAGGGTTAGCATGGCAGAAATGTGGACAAGTTTTGTCTCCACGCCACAGCTAACTGCCCCACCACCTGATACGGAACGTGTTAGCAGGAGGCAGCATTTCACTAACATGGTTGAACAGTATGTCTGCACACCCCTCCACGTACTGACGGACGGTTCGGCCCCATTCAACTTCTGGGTTTCAAAATTGTCCACGTGGCCAGAGTTAGCATGTTATGCCTTGGAGGTGCTTTCCTGCCCGGCGGCCAGCGTTTTATCAGAACGCGTATTCAGCACGGCGGGGGCGTCATTACTGACAAGCGCAGCCGCCTGTCCACAGCCAATGTGGACAAGCTGACGTTCATAAAGATGAACCAGGCATGGATCCCACAGGACCTGTCCCTCCCTTGTGCAGAGTAGTCCTTAATAACTGCCTAAAACATGTCTTGTTGTACTACGGGCCACTTCTTTATTTAATACAAATTTTATGTAACCCACAGTTGAATGAAACTCTCCTCTGTCTGGGCGCCGGGGCCTAACTAGATGAAAGTGGCCTGTTAAACTATCGGGTGACATAAAGCCATAACCTCTGCCATGCTACCTCTGTCCTCTGTCTGGGTGCTGAGGCCTAAGTCAAATAAAGCGGTCTTCTGCTGTGCTGGGGATATGAAGCTAATCTCTGACCTCTCTCCTCTGTCTGGGTCCAAAGGCCTAAGTCACTGAAAGAGGCCTTCTCCTGTGGTGTGTGATATGATGCCTGAATTTGTGCTGTGGGACCTCTCTCCTCTTCCTGGGTGCAGGGGTCAAAGTATCTAAAAGTGTCCTTCTCTTGCGGTGGTTTATATGATGCCTGAATATGTGCTGTGGGGCCTCTCTCCTCTGTTTGGGTGAAGGGGTCAAAGTAACTTTATGGTGGCTTCTCCTGTGGTGGTTGATATTATGCCTGATTCTCTGCTGTGGAACCTCTCTCCTCTTCCTGGGTGCAGGGGTCAAAGTATCTAAAAGTGTCCTTCTCTTGCGGTGGTTGATATGATGCCTGAATATGTGCTGTGTGGCCTCTCTCCTCTGTCTGGGTGAAGGGGTCAAAGTAACTAAATGGTGGCCTACTCCTGTGGTGGTTGATATGATGCCTGAATATGTGCTGTGGGGCCTCTCTCCTCTGTTTGGGTGAAGGGGTCAAAGTAACTTTATGGTGGCTTCTCCTGTGGTGGTTGATATTATGCCTGATTCTCTGCTGTGGAACCTCTCTCCTCTTCCTGGGTGCAGGGGTCAAAGTATCTAAAAGTGTCCTTCTCTTGCGGTGGTTGATATGATGCCTGAATATGTGCTGTGTGGCCTCTCTCCTCTGTCTGGGTGAAGGGGTCAAAGTAACTAAATGGTGGCCTACTCCTGTGGTGGTTGATATGATGCCTGAATATGTGCTGTGGGGCCTCTCTCCTCTGTTTGGGTGAAGGGGTCAAAGTAACTTTATGGTGGCTTCTCCTGTGGTGGTTGATATTATGCCTGATTCTCTGCTGTGGAACCTCTCTCCTCTTCCTGGGTGCAGGGGTCAAAGTATCTAAAAGTGTCCTTCTCTTGCGGTGGTTGATATGATGCCTGAATATGTGCTGTGTGGCCTCTCTCCTCTGTCTGGGTGAAGGGGTCAAAGTAACTAAATGGTGGCCTACTCCTGTGGTGTTTGATATGATGCCTGAATATGTGCTGTGGGGCCTCTGTCCTCTGTCTGGGTGAAGAGGTCAAAGTAACTAAATGGTGGCCTACTCCTGTGGTGGTTGATATGATGCCTAAAAATGTGCTGTGGAACCTCTCTCCTCTTCCTGGGTGCAGGGGTCAAAGTAACTTTATGGTGGCTTCTTCTGTGGTGGTTGATATTATGCCTGAATATGTGCTGTGGGGCCTCTCTCCTCTGTTTGGGTGAAGGGATCAAAGTAACTTTATGGTGGCTTCTCCTGTGGTGGTTGATATTATGCCTGATTCTCTGCTGTGGAACCTCTCTCCTCTTCCTGGGTGCAGGGGTCAAAGTATCTAAAAGTGTCCTTCTCTTGCGGTGGTTGATATGATGCCTGAATATGTGCTGTGTGGCCTCTCTCCTCTGTTTGGGTGAAGGGGTCAAAGTAACTTTATGGTGGCTTCTCCTGTGGTGGTTGATATTATGCCTGATTCTCTGCTGTGGAACCTCTCTCCTCTTCCTGGGTGCAGGGGTCAAAGTATCTAAAAGTGTCCTTCTCTTGCGGTGGTTGATATGATGCCTGAATATGTGCTGTGTGGCCTCTCTCCTCTGTCTGGGTGAAGGGGTCAAAGTAACTAAATGGTGGCCTACTCCTGTGGTGGTTGATATGATGCCTGAATGAGTGCTGTGGGGCCTCTCTCCTCTGTTTGGGTGAAGGGGTCAAAGTAACTTTATGGTGGCTTCTCCTGTGGTGGTTGATATTATGCCTGATTCTCTGCTTTGGAACCTCTCTCCTCTTCCTGGGTGCAGGGGTCAAAGTATCTAAAATTACCCTTCTCTTGCGGTGGTTGATATGATGCCTGAATATGTGCTGTGTGGCCTCTCTCCTCTGTCTGGGTGAAGGGGTCAAAGTAACTAAATGGTGGCCTACTCCTGTGGTGGTTTATATGATGCCTGAATATGTGCTGTGGAACCTCTCTCCTCTTCCTGGGTGCAGGGGTCAACGTAACTTTATGGTGGCTTCTCCTGTGGTGGTTGATATTATGCCTGATTCTCTGCTGTGGAACCTCTCTCCTCTTCCTGGGTGCAGGGGTCAAAGTAACTTTATGGTGGCTTCTCCTGTGGTGGTTGATATTATGCCTGATTCTCTGCTGTGGAACCTCTCTCCTCTTCCTGGGTGCAGGGGTCAAAGTATCTAAAAGTGTCCTTCTCTTGCTGTGGTTGATATGATGCCTGAATATGTGCTGTGTGGCCTCTCTCCTCTGTCTGGGTGAAGGGGTCAAAGTAACTAAATGGTGGCCTACTCCTGTGGTGGTTTATATGATGCCTGAATATGTGCTGTGGAACCTCTCTCCTCTTCCTGGGTGCAGGGGTCAAAGTAACTTTATGGTGGCTTCTTCTGTGGTGGTTGATATTATGCCTGAATATGTGCTGTGGGGCCTCTCTCCTCTGTTTGGGTGAAGGGGTCAAAGTAACTTTATGGTGGCTTCTCCTGTGGTGGTTGATATTATGCCTGATTCTCTGCTGTGGAACCTCTCTCCTCTTCCTGGGTGCAGGGGTCAAAGTATCTAAAAGTGTCCTTCTCTTGCGGTGGTTGATATGATGCCTGAATATGTGCTGTGTGGCCTCTCTCCTCTGTCTGGGTGAAGGGGTCAAAGTAACTAAATGGTGGCTTCTCCTGTGGTGGTTGATATTATGCCTGATTCTCTGCTGTGGAACCTCTCTCCTCTTCCTGGGTGCAGGGGTCAAAGTATCTAAAATTGCCCTTCTCTTGCGGTGGTTGATATGATGCCTGAATATGTGCTGTGTGGCCTCTCTCCTCTGTCTGGGTGAAGGGGTCAAAGTAACTAAATGGTGGCCTACTCCTGTGGTGGTTTATATGATGCCTGAATATGTGCTGTGGAACCTCTCTCCTCTTCCTGGGTGCAGGGGTCAAAGTTACTTTATGGTGGCTTCTCCTGTGGTGGTTGATATTATGCCTGATTCTCTGCTGTGGAACCTCTCTCCTCTTCCTGGGTGCAGGGGTCAAAGTATCTAAAAGTGTCCTTCTCTTGCGGTGGTTGATATGATGCCTGAATATGTGCTGTGTGGCCTCTCTCCTCTGTCTGGGTGAAGGGGTCAAAGTAACTAAATGGTGGCCTACTCCTGTGGTGGTTGATATGATGCCTGAATATGTGCTGTGGGGCCTCTCTCCTCTGTTTGGGTGAAGGGGTCAAAGTAACTTTATGGTGGCTTCTCCTGTGGTGGTTGATATTATGCCTGATTCTCTGCTGTGGAACCTCTCTCCTCTTCCTGGGTGCAGGGGTCAAAGTATCTAAAATTGTCCTTCTCTTGCGGTGGTTGATATGATGCCTGAATATGTGCTGTGTGGCCTCTCTCCTCTGTCTGGGTGAAGGGTTCAAAGTAACTAAATGGTGGCTTCTCCTGTGGTGGTTGATATTATGCCTGATTCTCTGCTGTGGAACCTCTCTCCTCTTCCTGGGTGCAGGGTCAAAGTATCTAAAAGTGTCCTTCTCTTGCGGTGGTTGATATGATGCCTGAATATGTGCTGTGTGGCCTCTCTCTTCTGTCTGGGTGATGGGGTCAAAGTAACTAAATGGTGGCCTACTCCTGTGGTGGTTGATATGATGCCTGATTCTCTGCTGTGGGACCTCTCTCCTTTGTCTGGGTGCTGGGGTCAAAATCATAGTAAGTGACCTTCTCCATTGGTGGGTGACTTGAAGCCTGATTCTGTGCTATGGGACCTCACTCCAATTAATATTGTTTAATTTTTATTTATTTTATGTTAACTCATCATTTCCCTATCTACATTTGTTTGCAGGGGAGTTACCTACTTTTTGCTGCCTTTTGCAGCCCTCTAGCCCTTTCCGTGTGTGTTTTACAGCCTTACCAAAAACCTTACCAGATCTAGCACATAAACCAGTTGAACTTGAAACCCTTGAAAGATTACAGTAATGAAAAATAATTATTAATATGGGCAACACTATCTGTACCCTTTGTTTCCAATCAAACAAAACGCAATAAATTTGATTTAACATTATAGTTTTATAAAATAATCTTTAACAAAATAGAATTATTTTTAACATAAATATATAAATAACCAAAAAAATTAGGGTAATTTTTAAATTTTCTCTGCTCCTCCAGCAGATCATCGATGTCCTTAAGATGAGCCTCCTCCATGGCTCGCATTTGGTGGGAGAACTGCATCTTGAGCTGCCTCATCTTCCTGGTTTGCTGCTCCCTGAACTGCTGCATTAGCAGCTGGTGCTTCCTTCGCATTGTTTTTATTTTTTTTAACATGATGTTGTCAGCTGTAAAATAAATGAAATAAAATTTGGAAATGTACATTAAAATACAATCATTAATTATTATATAAAGCTGAGATGATATTTTTTCTTGAAAATCACTGGTTAGACCACACATGGAGTACTGTGTACAGTTCTGGGCTCCTGTGAACAAGACAGACATAGCAGAGCTGGAGAGGGTTCAGAGGAGGGCAACTAAAGTAATAACTGGAATGAGGGATCTACAGTACCGTGAAAGGTTATCAAAATTAGGGTTATTCACTTTAGAAAAAAGACGACTGAGGGGAGATCTAATAACTATGTATAAATATATCAGGGGTCAGTACAGAGATCTCTCCCATCATCTATTTATCCCCAGGACTGTGACTGTGACAAGGGGACATCCTCTGCGTCTGGAGGAAAGAAGGTTTGTACACAAACATAGAAAAGGATTATTCACTGTAAGAGCAGTGAGACTATGGAACCCTCTGCCTGAGGAGGTGGTGATGGTGAGTACAATACAATCCATTTACCTTCTTGTCGGGGGGTAGTGACCATCTCCTCTTCTGCCTCCTCAGAGTCATCACCCTCCTCCACTGCAGCAGGTGGGCTATGGGCCCGATAGCCTGATGGCCCTGCCTCTTCCTGCTCGTCCGAGTGGTCTGTCTCCTCCTCCACCTCCACCGCCTTCTTCTTTTTAGAGAGCTTGGCTCTCACTTTGGGAAGCGGAGCATCTGTAATGATAATGACCAAATTTTTTAAAAATGCCAAGATAAACAAGTAAAGCCAAATTACAGTTAAAGGTACACAAATTAATCTATGGTAGTGTCTGGATGGCATAATAATTAACTACACCTATCTTTCTTCTCCTTTTGGCTTAGATCAAGTGTAGTATCATCAGTGTCTGCCTTGACCTGCCGGACCAGGACCCTGTGGGTACCCCCTGCACTCTGCCTTTGAGCATCGTTGATTAAGTTCAGCTTCAACTCACTGCTGCTATTGGGTGATGGGCCACTCCCCAGGGAACAAGAGTGATTTGAGTCTATGACTTCATTTGGGCATGTGGCCTAATTGTCCTGATCGATGCTTGATGTCTACACTCGTCCAGACGTGCGAGGAGTTTGGACAAGCTTCAGGGACCAAAGTCAACTGTGTAAAGTCAAAAAACATATGTGGCCCAGAAAGAGGTCTCATATTGCCACCTTTAGCACCCTTTCTCATCAGTTCAACACCACTGTACTAAGTGATTTATTGTAAAGGGTTAAAATACTTATTTCTCTCACCAACATATTGTTATCTATCTGCTCAGTTATGCAAATAAGTATTGTACCTGGAAAAGATTTATCTCTGATCTTAGTGATCAGATCCATCCTGTGGCGCTTCAGATCTGACCACTTTTTTAGAATCGCATCCTTCCGATGAGTGCACCCATGCTTCTGCCACAGCTGGAAAGCAATTCTCCGCACTATGGCCTGCTTTTCGCCCCTTGACCTTCTGCGGTCGTACCCCTTCTCCAACATTTCCTGCAAGATAACAATTAAATCATGTAATCCCACAGTTCTAAAAATACAATTATTAGTTATCATAGTCATAAGAACCATCAAAAATAACATTTAATATCAAAACAGTCAAAGAGTAGAACATCGCCATCCCTTTAAAAGTGACTTGAACATTGCCGCCCCTTTAAAAGTGACTTGAACACTGCAGCCCCTTTAAAAGTGACTTGAACATCGCCATCCCTTTAAAACTGACTTGAACATCGCCAATTCTCCATCCCTTTAAAAGTGACTTGAACATTGCCGCCCCTTTAAAAGTGACTTGAACACTGCAGCCCCTTTAAAAGTGACTTGAACATCGCCATCCCTTTAAAACTGACTTGAACATCGCCAATTCTCCATCCCTTTAAAAGTGACTTGAACATTGCCGCCCCTTTAAAAGTGACTTGAACACTGCAGCCCCTTTAAAAGTGACTTGAACATCGCCATCCCTTTAAAACTGACTTGAACATCGCCAATTCTCCATCCCTTTAAAAGTGACTTGAACATTGCCGCCCCTTTAAAAGTGACTTGAACACTGCAGCCCCTTTAAAAGTGACTTGAACATCGCCATCCCTTTAAAACTGACTTGAACATCGCCATCCCTTTAAAAGTGACTTGAACATTGCGATCCATTTAAAAGTGACTTGAATATTGCCGCCCTTTAAAAGTGACTTGAACATCGCCATCCCTTTAAAAGTGACTTGAACATCGTCATCCTTTAAAAGTGACTTGAACATTGCCACCCCTTTAACAGTGTCTTTCACTAATCACTCATGTAGTTGTGCAGTCTGCTAAAGCCGGTGATGAGTTTATGTCACCAAGCAGTAGGACATGTGACAGTGTAAGGCAGTTATGAGATCAGTGAAGGCCTGCAGGCTTCTTGGCTAATAAAAATCATTAATAAATAAGTTTAAATCACATTACTGAATTACATACTAACTAAGTTCAATTACTTACAGTTATTAAGAAATCCAGCTCTTTTTTAGAGAAATTACTTTTCGCCATAATCGCTGGGACAGTCACCAATCTCCACTCTCGCCTCTCTCGATCCGATCCGAGGTAACGCACACACGTACAGACGCACGTACACGATTCTTGAATAGTTTTATTATCGCGATAATAAAACTAACAGTATAAAGTTGACTGTATTGCTCTAAGTTATATTCGCGTACGAATGTAACTTCTATTACAGCACACCAATACTAAAACTGACTAAGTGACAGCTTTAAGTTCTATTCGAACGCGATTATGCGATTCTTATATATTTGCTTAATCGCATTGTGATTTCAACTTAGCATTGCTAAATAATTCCATCCATATCGTTAACTTACTGACTCAGTAAGTTAATGATATGGATGGAATTATTTAGCAATGCTAAGTTGAAATCGCAATGCGATTAAGCAAATATATAAGAATCGCATTGCGATTTCAACTTAATTCTCAGATCCGACAGTACATTCTACTGGAGGAGGCGTTCCCATGGTGATCGTTAGCTCAAAGTTGTAATCGCAATGCGTTTATTGCGGTATATTATCCCTCTGGGTGTCTTTTACAGGTTAATTTTTATTTATTTTATTTTATTTTAATTCATTTCCCTATCTACATTTGTTTGCAGGGGATTTACCTACATTTTGCTGACTTTTGCAGCCCTCTAGCCCTTTCCGGGAGTCTTTTACAGGCTTTTTAGTGCCCAAAAGTTCGGGTCCCCATTGACTTCTATGGGGTTCGGGTTCGGGATGAAGTTCGGGTTGAGTTCGGATCACGAACCCGGACATTTTCCGGAAGTTCGGCCGAACCTCTCGAACCCGAACATTCAGGTGTTCGCTCATCTCTAATCCTGACATTTACTGCTCCTTTCTTTGCTTTCTTGAGATCCTGAACAAGTGGCTTTAAACCTTATATGTGCATTTTTAGAATGACAAGTGCAGGCAGATCAAGGCAAACACAAGTATGGTTTTCTTCTTGCATCAAATATGAGCTTCATATTGCCTGGCAACTTCATCGTCTTAGTACTTCCTATTGGGATGGTGTCTAGACTCAGCCCCTCAAGTATCACAGTTGCCTCCATATATCTTCTTGCCAATGCTTGTTCATCTTTCTAATGCAAAATATTTTCAAAACTAGTAGGAGGTCCAAGAATCCAATGAGACAAGTAAATGATCTTTGTCACAAGGAAATGTAAATGAATATACGTTAAACTTTTTTACAACAATACCACAGAGTAGTAGGCATATTTGATCCAATGTATTTGATTATTTTTTTTTTTTCACGCAAGACAAGGTGACATTTTATCATAATGGCACAGTATACAGCATATGTCATATTTTGGTTTGTTATACAAGCTGGTAATTGAAATTGTGTAAATTATTCATGCAGCAGGTATTCTTTATAAGCATATATTTCATGCCATGAAAATTAATTAGCAAAAGTAATATTACACCATAAATTACAGTGTTCCTGCCTCCTTCAGCACCGGAATGAAATCTACACCAGTTCAGAGCTGCAGTAGATTCATTATTTCTGCCAGTTTCTGGCTTAAATAATTATGACCCTTCCCTCACAATTACCCGAGCTTCCCCTCTCAATGCCCCTTTTTGTAGACTTGGTGAGGGCAGCTTAAAATTCAAATTGTGACTACAAAGTTACAAATGCACTGAAAAGTTGCAAATCCGTATAAAAGAGACATAGGGGAATGATGAATTTTTACTTTTGTGGACTTTAAAAAAATGATTTATTATATTATGCTTTTTCTGCACAGACAGAACAATAAGTTTAGCGGTCATCCTGTCTAATTGCACTTAATTGCAGTGATCAGTGTAAAGATAGCTCTAGCCTCTGGTTTCTGTAATGTTAAAGAGGACTCGGAATCATCACCTCTCCTAACATACCTGTTTTGTAATTACTTGCATGTAGAGATGAGCGAATCTTTAAAAGTTTATGCTGGTTGTATGTCGCCGCATCTCGTTCTGGATTTCACTGTCGCAGACTATCGCGGCATATGGAATTATAGGGCGGCTCCACCAACCCGACTGTTGAACAGCCGGAGACCTGGGGTGACGTCACCGTCATGTGATCAGTGCAGGGCGTGGCTCAGCACGGATCAAATCCAGTGCTGAGCCACGCCCTGCACTGATCACATGACGGTGACGCCACCCCAGGTCCTTCCGGTTGTTCAACAGTTCGGCTGGTGGAAGCCGCCTTATAGATTTCATATGCGCGATAGTCCGCGGTAGTGGAATCCAGAACGGGATGCGGCGATACCACAACCCGAACGCCGAACGACAAACTTTTTATTAAAGTTCGCTCATCTCTACTTGCATGTCCATATAACAATTGTGGAATATTATTCTTTGTTGCCCTTTTCCCAATTCTTTCTATTTAATGTTTGTAAATGAACTGCCAGCAGTCTGCATTAAAGGTCCCTCTTGGTATTACCAGTTAGGGATGTGTCCCAGCAATGTTTGACTCTATCCAATCAGTGCTTTCAGTGTCATACTGTACAAGGCGATACCCCCACCTGGTAACACTCAGACCTTTGTTGTAGACTGTTGGCAGTTTTTTTCATAATATTATAGTAAGAATAATAAAGAAATGGACTAACAAAGTCATAAGAAGAGGGCTGAGCTGCATACCAATCATAGCAGCTATCCAATGGATGGCGTTGTGCTTAGTGAGCTGTGAGGAGACCGCACCGCTCACTAGAGTCACAGTCTCTTCAAACAGCCAGAGTCGGGCCTCCAAAGATATGATATTTATGACCTAACCTAAGGATAGGTCATTAATAAAAATAAAAAAACTGGCAAGCCCTTTCATATCCAATAAGCTTACTCATCTAGAAGGCAACATTTAATATCATTGCCTCTAAAAGGGGGTTTAACGCTCTCAATATCACAAACTCTGAAAGCAGCAGTTTTGCCTCCATGGCAATCAAGAAAGTGTCCAGTTGATTCTCGATTAGTGATATGACTGAATATTTTCACCCTTTGCCAAAAATATAATGTAGGTTGTACAGTACATCAAGAAGACTTAAGGTACATATTTTGGACCAGGTGATCATAATACAGTTGTGTTCAAAATTATTCAACCCCCAATGCTGTAAAGGGTTTTACGGAATTTAGTGTACATTTGTAATTGTGTTCAGAATGAAATCTTACAAGGACTTTTTAAAGAACCAAATGCAACTAAAATGACATCAATTGTTTTTGTAATACAGTATTAAATGTTTTTTTGTGATTTCTTCATTGACACAATTATTCAACCCCTTAAAGACTACCACTCTTAACTCTTATGGACACATGACGTATGGGTACGTCATGTGTCCAGTCCCTAAGATGGCGCCCGCTCCTGGCCGCTGCGGGCACCATCGCTGCGAGGGTCGGCTGATTCCTGTAGCTGACCCCGCAGCTGATGATCGTGATCGGCAGCGCTGCCGACCGCGATCATTTAACCCTGCAGATGCCGTGATCAATCCTGATCACGGCATCTGCAGCGCTAAACCGAAAGTAAAACTTTCGGCAGCGCTCCGGCTCCCCTAGTGGTGATCGGGAGAATCGGAGCGCTGTAAGGGATAGCCTCAAGCCTTTCATTCAGCATGAGGCTATCACTTACTATTTCCTATGGAGCCCTTGTTAGCAATAGGGCTTCATAGGAAAGTAATAAATGCTCATAAACTCCAATACAAGTGTATTGGAGTTTATGATAAACAATCAGGTAACTGATTTATATAGGTCCCTATGGGATCTATATAAAAGTGTAAAAAAATTAAAAAAATAAAAAAATAAAAAAAAAATAAAAAAACCTAAAAATTTAAATCACCCCCTTTCCCCAAAATTAAAATAAAATAATAAAAAAATAAAAAAATACACATCATGGGTGTCACAATGTGTGAAAACGCCCATAGTATAAAAATATAAAAATATATTTCCCATACGGTAAACAGAAAAACGGAAAAAGCGCCCAAATGGCCGATTTGCCGTTTTTGGACGCTTCATTTCCTCAAAAAAATTAAATAAAAAGTGATCAAAAAGTCCTACACACCCCATAATGGTATCAACTAAAAGTTAAGATCGCCCCGCAAAAAATAAGCCCCCATACAACGCCATACACTTATATACAAATACGTTATAGCGGTCAAAACATGGCGACAAAAAAAAAAAAATTTTTCCAACTTTGGAATTTTTTCACTATCAAAACGCAAGAAAAGCTATACATATTGGGTATCGCCGGATTCGTACTGACCTGTAGAATAAAACTAAATGGTAAGTTTTATCGCAAATCAAACGTCGTAATTTAGAAACCCGTAAAACTGTGGTGAAATTGCTTTTTTTGCAATTTCACTCCATTTGGAATTTTTTCCCGCTTCCCACTACACCGTATGCATTATTAAATGATGGCGTTGGAAAGTAAAACTTGTCCCGCAAAAAATAAGCCCTCATATGGCCATGTGAACGGAAGAATAAAAAAGTTATGGCTCTTGGAAGGCATAGAGCGCAAAACGAAACGCAAAAATGTAAAAACCCTGTGTCCTTAAGGGGTTAAGAACAGAGGTTCATTCAAGTGTTTTAGATCAGGTATTGAAAACACTTGTGGATGTCAAGGAGCAGCAATCAAGCATAATAAGCACCAATTAGGCAGATTTAAAATGACTGTGATACTCAGCTCCTTCTAGACATTTACTGGTGTGTTTACAAACATGGTGAAGTCAAGAGAATGGTCCAGGAAGACAAGAGAAGAGGCGATTTCTCTTCACAGGAAGGGCAATGGCTATAAGAAGATTGCAAAGATGTTAAACATACCAAGAGACACCATAGGAAGCATCATTCGCAAATTCAAGGCAAAGGACACTGTTGAAACGCTACCTGGTCGTGGCAGAAATAAGAGGCTGACTTTGACTGCTGTGCGCTACCTGAAGCGCAAAGTGTTGAAAAGTCCCTGTGTGACTGCTGAGGAACTGAAAAAGATTTGTCAGATGCGGGTACTGAAGTTTCAGCTCAGACAATAAGGCGCACACGGCATAATGAAGGCCTCCATGCCAGAACTCCCAGGCGCACCCCTTGCTGTCTCCAAAGAATAAGAAGAGTCAACTGCAGTATGCCAAAAGTCATGTGGACAAACCACAAAAGTTTTGGGATAGTGTTCTGTGGACTGATTAGAACTGTTTGGGCCCATGGATCATCGCTATGTTTGGAGGAGGAAGAACAAGGCCTATGAAGAAAAGAACACCTTGCCTACTGTGAAGCATGGCGGGGGTCAATCATGCTTTGGGGCTGTTTTGCTTCTACAGGTACAGGGAAGCTTCAGCGTGTGCAAGGTACCATGAATTCTCTTCAGTACCAGTAGATATTGGATGAAAATGTGATGCAGTCCGTCACAAACCTGAGGCTTGGGAGACGTTGGACCTTTTAACAGGACAATGATCCCAAGCATACCTCCAAGTCCACTACAGCATGGTTGCAGATTAAAGGCTGGAACATTTTGAAGTGGCCATCACAGTCACCAGACTTAAATCCGATTGAGAACCTCTGATGGGACTTAAAGAAAGCAGTTGCAGCGCGCAAGCCTAAGAATGTGACTGAACTGGAGGCTTTTGCCCATGAAGAATGGGCGAAGATACCCGTAGATCGCTGCAAGACACTTGTGTCAAGCTATGCTTGACGTTTAAAAGCTGTTGTAACTGGAAAAGGATGTTGTACTAAGTACTAAGATTGAATGTCACTTGGGGGTTTAATAAAACTGATAATGATGTGAGCACAGAAAATACATTTGTGGTTATTTCATTATAAATGTTATGTTATATTTGTCTGACTTACAAGTGCCTCTTTGATTTAATTGTAAACAAGATGACTGAAATGATCAAAATCAATGTCAAACTGGCCAAAACACTCAATTTCAGTGGGGGTTGAATAATTTTGAACACAACTGTATATCGGATGCAGGGCCGGGCCGACACAGAGGCTGGGGAGGCTCCAGCCTCAGGCGCTCCAGCCTCAGGGCGCAGGCAGGGGCCGGCGAGAGGAGAGGGACTGACAGGGGGAACCGCTCAGCGCTCCCTCCTGTCATTCCCTGAGCCGGGCCCCGTCAGAGCGCTCCTCTCACCTCCATTATGCTGCTTCAGGCCCCCAGCATCAGGCCCCGCTGCCTCTGGCTCTAACTAGAAACAGAGTAAGCAGGTGGGCGGAGCCTAACGGACCTCCGTTAGGCTCCGCCCACCTGCTAATGTGAGGCAGCGCTGGGGCCTGATCCTGGAAGCCTGGAGAAGTGACCATAAGGGAGGTGAGAGGAGAGCTCTGATGGGGCCCGGCATTAAGTACAGTGAAATGCCGGGCCCCCTTTCATTAAGTCTGTGACAACATGGGAGGCAGAGAGAGCATGACAACATGGGGGGGTAAAAGAGCATGAAAAGATGGGGGAGAATGACGGGGCAGAGGGGGCATTATGACAAGAGGGGGAGAATGACAAGAGGGGGCATGACAAATTACTATGTGGGGCACTGCTGTGTGGTTGAGGGGGTGTGGGGACATTACTGTGTGGGGGGCAGTGTGGCGGACATTATTGTGTGGGGGCAGTGTGGCTGACATTACTGTGTGGGGGCAGTGTGGCGGACATTACTGTGTGGGGGCATTGTGGCGGACATTACTGTGTGGGGGCACTGTGGCGGACATTACTGTGTGGGGGGCAGTGTGGCGGACATTACTGTGTGGGGGCAGTGTGGCGGACATTACTGTGTGGGGGCAGTGTGGCGGACATTACTGTGCGGGGGCAGTGTGGCGGACATTACTGTGTGGGGGCAGTGTGGCGGACATTACTGTGTGGGGGACAGTGTGGCGGACATTACTGTGTGGGGGACAGTGTGGCGGACATTACTGTGTGGGGGCAGTGTGGCGGACATTACTGTGTGGGGGACACTACAGTGTGGGGTGGCATTATACAAAAGCTCTGCAGATGCAACTCCCATGTATTGGGTCACCACAATTTGGGTGGTCAATCACTAAATGAACCCTGTTATGGGGAGAATCTGTGGATGACACATATTTGTCCCACAGACACCCCCTCCCCCAAAACAGGGTTAATTTACTGAATGACCACCAATAAAAGAGGTGGGGTCACATATACTATTTCATAATGACAGCAGGGCTCGCGCAGTGACTGTATTCTACTACTCCCCATCCCCCGCTCACTGGATATAATCTTATTAACTATATAACTGTAGCAAATCACTACAGTTATATAGTTAAGATTATATACAGTGTGTGTGTGTGGGGGTGTAGTAGAATACAGTCACTGCACGAGCTCCGCTGGCGCTGTCATCAAAAAGCAGATACAACCCCACAGCCTCACCCCTTGTATTAGGGGTCATTCCTACATGGACCCTGTTATGGGGAGGGGGATCTGTGGATGACACAAATGTGTCATCCACAGATTCCCCAATAACAGTATCATTCATCACAGATCCCCCATAGCAGTGTCATCCACAAGTTGGAGGGGGCGCACTTGGGCAGCTCAGCCTCTGTTGGTGGTGGACCTTGTCCCAGCCCTGATCGGATGTATCCAGACACTTTCTTCATTGCCAAAGATGTAAAACTGTCTTGTTCAGAGGTTGTGGAACTGCGAGAGTTAAACCCCCTTCTAGAAGTGGTGATATCATTTGCCGCTTTCTAACCTTCTAGATTCAGAAGCAAACTGGAAATTAACATATGTACATATAAGGTTCGGACCGCGCGTGTATAAGTAGGTGATATAAAACAGTTTTTTCTACCTTCAGAAAAGTTTTGAGGTCTGCAGGTGTCCTATTAGTGGATATCCTGCAAATTGGTGGAAGAATGCAATAGTGCAAATCCGTATGATTATGCCGCCCGTAGTGCACAGATTGTACTTAAATCGGCACTTTACTGACAAGAGGCGTATCAGAGGAGTCCTCCGCAGTTTGTAGGATTCCTCGTGGCGTAGGTCCACGTTCACACGCCGGCACACAGGGCTCAGTTTGGATTATTCGCAACACTAGTGAGAATGAGTGGATGAAATGAGATAGCTCTTGATCATTAGCCGAATGAGGAGAACAAGTGGGTTAGTATACAGATATGAGAGCAGAAATGTAAATTGAGGATGAGAACTTTGTTTCTTTGTGGGTTAGTAATTTACAGAGAAGTCAAAGATCAAACTGGCAATTATATTTATGATAGTTTGTTTAGTGGAATTTCATTTGATATTGGAATATTACTGTCAAATCATAAAAATATTAGGGCCCAGATTAAGTGTTCAGCAGTATTATCAGGTAGAGATGACTGTATGATACTTTCTTTCTGTAAGCATAGCAGGATTCTGCAATAGACTGAACCTGTTGGAGAAAGAAAGGAGCCTTTCATTACAGAAGAATGTTAGTATTTTAGTATACTTGTGTACAAAGGTATTAATGCACATATACCACAGAGCTCTGCTCTGTAGAGCTGTGTGCCACCATATGGTGCCTCTATACAATACTATATTTTGAAAATATAGGGGATAATTAATCACATTGAAAGACTCCTAAATTAGGCATATTTCAGGTGCAGATTGTGGCAAAACAGTTAGGTGTGCCCAGGGGCGTAACTACAAGTGACTGGGACCCACAGCAAATTTTGTATGGGGACCCCGTGCTTCGCAGCCAGTGGGGGCACAGATAAGGGCCAGGGCCCAGGGTGCAGACAGGGGCCAGAGAGGTGCAGACAAGGGCCAAGGGGGCAGAGACAAGGGCCAGGGAGGTACAAACAGGCACCAGGGTAAGCCCAGATAAGTGCCAGGGCCCAGAGGTGCAGATAGGGGCAAGGGAGGCACAGACGGAGGCCAGATGGGCACAAATGGGGGCCAGGGGGCACAGAAAAAGCCATGTTGGTGCACACAGGGACCAAGGGGGCAGAGACAAGGGCCAGGAGGCACAGCCAGTGGTGGGAACAGAGAAGGGCCAGGGGGTCAAGGGGGCAGAGACAAGGGCCAGGGAGTCACAGCCAGGGGTGGGCACAGATAAGGACCAGGGGGCACATGCAGGGGCCAAGGGGGAAGAGACAAGGGCCAGGGAGGCGCAGCCAGGGGCACAGACAAAGGCTGGGGGCACAGAAAAGGACCAGGGAGGCACAGACAGGGGCCATGGAGGCACAGTCAGGGACCGGGGGCACAGATAAGGGCAAGGGGGTGCAGACGGGGGCCATGGGGAGAGCTAGTTGGTGGGTGAGTCCATGGGGGAGGGGGGGCATTTCTGGCCAGGAAAACTTTGTTAGAAAATCAAATCAACTCTGAACTCTCATCTGACTGTGTGAGAGTCAGGACAGGTGAACGGAGCAGCAGCAGCACAAGCTGACAGGGGGC
Source organism: Bufotes viridis (assembly GCA_033119425.1). Classification (NCBI taxonomy): domain Eukaryota; kingdom Metazoa; phylum Chordata; class Amphibia; order Anura; family Bufonidae; genus Bufotes; species Bufotes viridis. Next base: position 156,897,529 of record CM065594.1, read on the forward strand.
ACACAGGAAGCGCAGAGAGCACAGACACATCAGCACATTCTTCACATACCTGAAGCCTGACATAGTGACTGATGTGCGGGTGCTGCTCTGCTGCTCATCTCTTGCCTGTTTCTCCCGCCTGCTGCTCAGGTCAGCAGTTGGACTGACTCGGCGGGCGGGGGCCCGGGGTGTGGTGGAAGGGGGCTAAGTATGGCTCAGATGATGGACATGCCGACACTGCAAGGGGCCCGGGCTGGCCTGAGAAACTTTATTAATTATTAACTCCTTGGTGTTATGCTGCCAGGCGCCGGGCCCCTTGTCAGCCCGGGCCCCGAAGCAGCCGCTTCCCTGCTTCCCCTGTAGTTACGCCACTGGGTGTGCCGCAATCTGCAACTTCTCTCCTCCTCACGCCAGGTCTAAAATTGTGGACGTGGCCTGGGCGGAGAAGAGGATGGACCAGCAGGCCTATTTCATTTACCATTTCCTACACCTGTTTTAGTCATAGAAAAATGTATAAGTGTAAAACAGCTGTCTTACATTTAGAACTGGCGGAGGATCCACCGAAGTTATGTAGAGGCGGGTGCCTCTTCTTAGCTTCAGCTATCCTCTGCCAGCTATAGGGCTTTTTAAGACTGGCGTCTAAAATGCTGGTCTTAATAAATGTGCCCCATAATTCTAATAAGCATGAAATGGGGCGTGCCATAATTAATGTAGTTCTCTAATATTCATATCGAATCTGGCTGTAAAAATAATCTCTGCATGCCTAAGTATGAAATCAGATATTAAGTAGAAGCTAGAGATGAGAGAATCGAAGCTAAGTCAAATTCGTTCAGAATTTCATGAAAAATTTGATACTGAACGCATGCAAATTTCCTCATGCTTCATGGTAACGAATCGCATTATTTATTTCCTACAATGGCGTCTAAAATAGCTTCTAAAATGGTGGCTACACGTGTGAGGACATGGGGCAAGGAACTCTGGGAAGTAGTGTTGAGCGAACAGTTCGAGCATAGTTCGGGTTCGTACCAAATTTTGGGGTGTCCGGGACACGGACCCGAACCCGGACATTTTCGAAAAAGTTTGGGTTCGGGTTCGTTGTTCGGCGATCACTTCCCGCTTTCTGAAGGGCTGCACAGCAACCAATCAGTTAGCGTTTACTTCTGCCCTAAGAGCCCATCACAGCCATGCCTACTAATGGCACGGCTGTGACTGGCCAAGTGCAGCATGTGACCCAGCCTTTATTTAAGCTGGAGTCACATAGCGCCGCACATCACACTGCTCTGATTAGTGTAGGGAGAGGAACGCAGCTTCGGTGAGGGCGAGATTAGGCAGGGAAAAGTCAGCAACAGCACCTAATGAACGGATCGATCTACAGCTGTGAATGATTGAACTTCTGCTAGTTACTTGCTCACTGGTTTTTAGGCTGCACAGAGCGTTTTCTGTCACTTATTTTCTGGGGTGATTGGCGGCCATTTTGTGACTTGTGGTGCACCAGAACAAGTTGCCACCAAGTCCATCAATCCATCAATACTAGTTTTTTTTGTTGCTATATCCTACATCAGGGGCTTGGCTGTGCTAATTGTCACCCCTAGAAACTCAGGATAGCAATTTCTATATTTTATTAAGGGGTTAAATACAATTGCCCAAATACCAATCCCCTAAATCTGGTGTTCCAGCTTTGGCTAGCTAAGTATAATACTGTCTGCTGTCTGGCAAAGTATAGATTATTTTATGTGGTGAAATTCAATTGCCAAAATAGCAATACCATAAATCAGTGGTTTCAGCTGTGGCTGGCAAAATATAATAGTGTCCGCCAAAACATAATTTTTGTTTTGGGGTGAAATTCAATTGCCAAAATAGCAATACCCTGAATCTGGTGTCCCAGCTGTTGCAGGCCAAGATTCATAGTGTCCGCAAAAACATATATTTTGTTCTGGGGTGAAATTCAATTGCCAAAATAGCAATACCATAAATCAGTGGTTTCAGCTGTGGCTGGCCAAGTTTCATAGTGTCCTGCAAATTATATATTTTGTTCTGGGGTGAAATTCAATTGCCAAAATAGCAATACCATAAATCAGTGGTTTCAGCTGTGGCTGGCAAAGTATAATAGTGTCCGCCAAAACATATATTTTGTTCTGGGGTAAAATTCAAATACCAAAATAGCAATACCCTGAATCTGGTGTCCCAGCTGTTGCAGGCCAAGATTCATAGTGTCCGCAAAAACATATATTTTGTTCTGGGGTGAAATTCAATTGCCAAAATAGCAATACCCTGAATCTGGTGTCCCAGCTGTTGCAGGCCAAGATTGATAGTGTCCGTAAAAACATATATTTTGTTCTGGGGTGAAATTCAATTGCCAAAATAGCAATACCCTGAATCTGGTGTCCCAGCTGTTGCAGGCCAAGATTGATAGTGTCCGCAAAAACATATATTTTGTTCTGGGGTTAAATTCAATTGCCAAAATAGCAATACCCTGAATCTGGTGTCCCAGCTGTTGCAGGCCAAGATTCATAGTGTCCGCCAAAACATATATTTTGTTCTGGGGTGAAATTCAATTGCCAAAATAGCAATACCATAAATCAGTGGTTTCAGCTGTGGCTGGCAAAGTATAATAGTGTCCGCCAAAACATATATTTTGTTGTGGAGTGAAATTCAATTGCCAAAATAGCAATACCCTGAATTTGGTGTTCGAGCTGTTGCAGGCCAATTGTAAATCTGTCCATAAATTGATACCTTTCATCCAGGGCCTAAATACTAGCCCTAAAAGAGATATTCCCCTAAATCAGTGGTTACTGCTGTGCCTGGATTAGTGTAATACGCTACATAAATAGGCAGATAGTGTTAGGTGCCTGTAAAAAAGGCCTGAATTTGAAATCAATACATTGGGCCAAATATTTTTTTCTTATTGTGGTGCTTGGTGAATGGTAACAATGAGGAAAACATCTAGTAAGGGACGCGGACGCGGTCGTGGTGGTGTTAGTGTACCCTCTTGTGCTGGGAGAGGACGTGGCCATTCTGCCACAGCCACTCGTCCTAGTGAACCAACTACCTCAGGTTCCAGTACCCGCCAGAATTTACAGCGATATTTGGTGGGGCCCAATGCTGTTCTAAGGATGGTAAGGCCTGAGCAGGTACAGGCGCTAGTTAATTGGGTGGCCGACAGTGGATCCAGCATGTTCACAACATTATCTCCCACCCAGTCTTCTGCAGAAAGCGCACAGGTGGCACCTGAAAACCAAGCCCATCAGTCTGTCACATCACCCCCATGCATATCAGGGAAACTGTCTGAGCCTCAAGTTATGCAGCAGTCTCTTATGCTGTTTGAAGACTCTGCTGGCAGGGTTTCCCAAGGGAATCCACCTAGCCCTTCCCCAGTGGTGGAAGACATAGAATGCACTGATGCACAGCCACTGATGTTTCCTGATGATGAGGACATGGGAATACCACCTCATCGGAGTCCGCACGTCTCTGATGATGACGAAACACAGGTGCTAAATGCTACGTCTTTCTGCAGTGTGCAGACCGAACAGGAGGTCAGGGAGGAAGACTGTGTGGAAGACGATGCAGGGCATGATGAGGTCCTAGACCCCACATGGAATGAAGGTCGTGCCACTGACTTTCATAGTTCAGAGGAAGAGGCAGTGGTGAGACCGAGCCAACAGCGTAGCAAAAGAGAGAGCAGGGAGCAAAAGCAGAACAGCCGCCTCCAAGAGAGTTCGCCTGCTACTGGCCACCGCCACCAGGGACCAAGCACCCCAAAGGCAGCTTCAAGGAGTTCCCGGCATGGCACTTCTTTAACCACTTGAAGACCACAGGTTTATACCCCCTAGTGACCAGGCCCTTTTACAAATCCGCACTACACTACTTTCACCGTTTATTGATCCGTCATACAACTTACCACCCAAATTAATTTTACCTCCTTTTCTTCTCACTAATAGAGCTTTCATTTGGTGGTATTTCATTGTTGCTGACATTTTTACTTTTTTGATATTTTACTTTTTTTGACGGAATTTTTGCAAAAACGACATTTTTCGCTTTCTGTTGTAAAATTTTTCAAATAACACTACATTTCAATTTAAAATTTTCTCTAAATTTATTGTTCTACATGTCTTTGATAAAAAAAATGCAATAAGTGTATATTTATTGGTTTGGGTAAAAGTTATAGCGTTTACAAACTATGGTGCAAAAAGTGAGTTTCCGCACTTTGATTTTCTGAGCACCTGTCCTGTTTCCTGATGCACTACAATGCCCAGACAGTAGAAATACCCCATAAATGACCTCATTTCGGAAAGTAGACACCTAAGGTATTCGCTAAGGGGCATAGTGAGTTCATGGAATTTTTTATTTTTGTCACAAGTTAGCGGAAATGGAAAAAAATTTTCAAAATTTTTATTTTCCGCTAACTTGTGTCAAAAATAAAAACTTCCATGAACTCACTATGCCCCTTAGCGAATACCTTGGGGTGTCTACTTTCTAAAATGGGGTCACTTGTGAGGTTTTTCCACTGCCCTGGCATTTGAGGGTCTCCGCAATCATTACCCGTATGGCCAACATTAGGATTTTCTGCGATTCTCCTTATATTGACCATACGGGTAATGAGATTTTTTTCCGTTCAGCCGCTGGGCTGAAAGAAAAAATGAACGGCACAGATTTCTTCATTCACATTGATCAATGTGGATGAAAAATCTCTAAAAATGTGCAAAAAAAGAGGGGAAAGCTGTAAAGCTGCGATCGCTAAGGGACCCTTAGACCTCATTCACACGTCCGCAATTCTGTTCCGCAAAATTTTGCGGAACGGAATTGTAGATACATTCAATTCTATGGGGACAGACTTTGTCCCGCTCGGATCCGAATTGCGGATCTGCACTTCCGGATCCGCAAAAATATAGAACATGTCCTATTCTTGTCCGCAATTGCGGACAAGAAAAGGCATTTTCTATATAGTTCTGGCAATGTGCGGATCCGCAAAATGCGGAAAGCACATTGCCGGTGTCCGTATTTTGCGGATCCGCAGATCCATGGATCCGCAAAACACATATGGACGTCTGAATGAGCCTTACAGGGGGTGATTAGTGACAGGGGGTGACAGGGGTGATCAGGGTGGGTGACATGGGTGATCAGGGGTTAATCAGTGATGGGGGTGGGGGTGTGTAGTAATTGGTTCACTTTACTTATGTTTGCCCTGGTGGTCCCAGACAAATGGATCACCAGAGGAGCAAACAGCAGGCATATCAGACGCTGTTTACAAAACAGCGTCTGATATGCGTTTAAATGCGCTTTATTCGCATCTACAGCCTGCCAGCGCATGATCAGCGCTGGCAGTCTGTAGTTTCAGTTGTCCCGGTCACGGGTCTCACGAGATGACGCCGATAGGCGGCAGTGCGACCTGAGAGAGCCACCACGCTGACGCCCATCGGCGTTAGCGTGGCGGCAAGTGGTTAAACAATGTGCTGACGACAAGACCCGAGTGGTTTGCACGCTGTGCCATCAGAGCCTGAAGCAAGGCATTAACGTTCTGAACCTTAGCACAACCTGCATGACCAGGCATCTACATGCAAAGCATGAACTGCAGTGGAGTAAACACCTTAAAAGCAAGGAACTCACTCTGGCTCCCCTGCTCCCTCTTCTGCTGCTGCCTCGGCCTCTTCCTCCGCCTAGGAGGAATGTTGCCATCTGCCGCCCACCAAACAGAGGATGTGCCACCGACAACTCCACCTGCGTCACCAAGCATCTCCACCATGTCACACGGCAGCGCTCAGCTCTCCATCTCACAAACCTTGGACAGACAGCGTAAATTTCCACCTAACCACCCTCGAGCCCTGGGCCTGAATGCCAGCATTTCTAAACTACTGGCCTTTGAAATGCTGTCATTCAGGCTATTGGACACAGACAGCTTCAAACAGCTGATGTCCATGGCTGTCCCACAGTATGTTGTTCCCAGCCGCCACTACTTCTCCAAGACAGCCGTGCCTTCCTGCACAACCAAGGATCCGATAAAATCAAGTGTGCACTGCGCAACGCCATCTGTGGCAAGGTCCACCTAACCACAGATACGTGGACCAGTAAGCACGGCCAGGGACGCTATATCTCCCTAACTGCACACTGGGTAAATGTAGTGGCAGCTGGGCCGCAGGCGGAGAGTTCCTTGGCGCATGTCCTTCTGCCGCCAAGGATCGCAGGGCATCATTCTTTGCCTCCTGTAGCCTCCTCCTCCTACTTGGCTTCCTCCTCCTCTGCTTCCACCATCTCATCCAGTCAGCCACACACCTTCACCACCAACTTCAGCACAGCCCGGGTAAACGTCAGCAGGCCATTCTGAAACTCATATGTTTGAGGTACAGGCCCCACACCGCGCAGGAGTTGTGGCGGGGTATTGAACAACAGACCGACGAGTGGTTTCTGCCGGTGGGCCTCAAGCCCGGCCTGATGGTGTGCGATAATGGGCGAAATCTCGTCGCAGCTCTGGGACTAGCCGGTTTGACGCACATCCCTTGCCTGGCGCATGTGCTGAATTTGGTGGTGCAGAAGTTCATTCACAACTACCCCGACATGTCAGAGCTGCTGCATAAAGTGAGGGCCGTCTGTGCGCGCTTCCGGCGTTCACATCCTGCCGCTGCTCGCCTGTCTGCGCTACAGCGGAACTCGGCCTTCCGCTCACCGCCTCATATGCGACGTGCCCACCAGGTGGAACTCCACCTTGCACATGCTGGAGAGACTGTGCGAGCAGCAGCAGGCCATAGTGGAGTTGCAGCTGCAGCCCGCACGCGTGAGTCGCACTGCAGAACAGCACCACTTCACCACCAATGATTGGGCCTCCATGCGAGACCTGTGTGCCCTGTTGCGCTGTTTCGAGTACTCCACCAACATGGCCAGTGGCGATGACACCGTTATCAGCGTTACAATACCACTTCTATGTCTCCTTGAGAAAACGCTTAGGGCGATGATGGAAGAGGAGGTGGCCCAGGAGGAGGAGGAGGAGGATGAGGGGTAATTTTTAGCACTTTCACGCCAGTCTGTTAGAAGTGGCTCAGAGGGAGGTTTTTTGCAACAGCAGAGGCCAGGTACAAATGTGGCCAGCCAGGGCCCACTACTGGAGGACGAGGAGGATGAGGAGGAGGTGGAGGAGGATGAGGATGAAGCAGGTTCACAGCGGGGTGGCACCCGACACAGCTCAGGCCCATCACTGGTGCGTGGCTGGGGGGATACGGAGGACGATGACGATACGCCTCCCACAGAGGACAGCTTGTCCTTACCTCTGGGGAGCCTGGACACATGATCGACTACATGCTGCAGTGCCTGCACAACGACAGCAGAGTTGCCCACATTTTAACCTGTGCGGACTACTGGGCTGCCACCCTGCTGGATCCCCGGTACAAAGACAATGTGCCCACCTTACTTCCTGCACTGAAGCGTGATAGGAAGATGCGCGAGTACAAGCGCACGCTGGTAGAGGCGCTCCTGAGAGCATTCCCAAATGTCACAGGGGAACAGGTGGAAGCCCAAGGCGAAGGCAGAGGAGGAGCAAGAGGTCGCCAACGCAGCTGTGTCACGGCCAGCTCCTCTGAGGGCAGGGTTAGCATGGCAGAAATGTGGAAAAGTTTTGTCTCCACGCCACAGCTAACTGCACCACCACCTGATACGGAACGTGTTAGCAGGAGGCAGCATTTCACTAACATGGCTGAACAGTACGCCTGCACACCCTCCACGTACTGACTGATGGTTCGGCCCCATTCAACTTCTGGGTCTCCAAATTGTCCACGTGGCCAGAGTTAGCATTTTATGCCTTGGAGGTGCTGGCCTGCCCGGCGGCCAGCGCTTTGTCTGAACGTGTATTCAGCACGGCAGGGGGCGTCATTACTGACAAACGCAGCCGCCTGTCCACAGCCAACGTGGACAAGCTGACGTTCATAAAAATGAACCAGGCATGGATCCCACAGGACCTGTGCCTCCCTTGTGCAGAATAGACATTTATAACTGCCTCTCCTCAACCATGTATTCTTGTACTCGGGGCACTTCTTTATTGAATCCTCATTTTTTTAACTTTACCATGATCTTGCGGTGCAACCTAAAGTTGAATGAACCTCTCCTCTGTCTGGGTGGTGGGCCGAAATAACTGAGAGTGGCCTTCTCCGGTGGTGGTTGATATGACGCATGATTCCTTGCTGTGGGACCTCTCTCTCTGTCTGGGTGCTGGGCCAAAATAACTGAGAGTGGCCTTCTCCGGTGGTGGTTGATATGACGCATGATTCCTTGCTGTGGACCTCTCTCTCTGTCTGGGTGCTGGGCCGAAATAACTGAGAGTGGCCTTCTCCGTGGTGGGTGATATGACGCATGATTCCTTGCTGTGGGACCTCTCTCCTCTGTCTAGGTGCTGGGCCGAAATAACTGAGAGTGGCCTTCTCCGGTGGTGGTTGATATGACGCATGATTCCTTGCTGTGGGACCTCTCTCCTCTGTCTGGGTGCTGGGCCGAAATAACTGAGAGTGGCCTTCTCCGGTGGTGGGTGATATGACGCATGATTCCTTGCTGTGGGACCTCTCTCCTCTGTCTGGGTGCTGGGTCGAAATAACTGAGAGTGGCCTTCTCCGGTGGTGGGTGATATGACGCATGATTCCTTGCTGTGGGACCTCTCTCCTCTGTCTGGGTGCTGGGCCGAAATAACTGAGAGTGGCCTTCTCCGGTGGTGGCTGATATGACGCATGATTCCTTGCTGTGGACCTCTCTCTCTGTCTGGGTGCTGAGCTGAAATAACTGAAAGTGGCCTTCTCCGGTGGTGGGTGATATGGACGATGATTCCTTGCTGTGGGACCTCTCTCCTCTGTCTGGGTGCTGGGCCGAAATAACTGAGAGTGGCCTTCTCCGGTGGTGGTTGATATGACGCATGATTCCTTGCAGTGGGACCTCTCTCAATTGATATTGGTTAAATTTTATTTATTTTATTTTATTTTAATTCATTTCCCTATCCAAATTTGTTTGCAGGGGATTTACTTACATTTTGCTGCCTTTGGCAGACCTCTAGCCCGTTCCTGGACTATTTTACAGCCTTTTTAGTGCCTAAAAGTTCGGGTCCCCATTGACTTCAATGGGGTTCGGGTATAAAGTTTGGGTCGAGTTCGATCCCGAACCCGAACATTCAGGAAGTTCGCCGAACTTCCCGAACCCGAATCTCCAGGTGTTCGCTCATCTACTGGGAAGGTGTCATGCCATGCATGCAGCCAATCAGCAGCAAGCCAGCCCGGTGATTGCCCAGCCCTATAAATATGACTGCCATCTTAGACGCTGGCATTCACCATCATGCATTTTTCGGTAACAGACGGCGCTAGGAGAGGGAAAGAAACTCTAATTGCTAAACAAAACGAAGAAGCGATGATTGACTAGTGCAGGGAACAGATAAGTGAGAGAATCATTTCACAGACAGGAGGGAGAGACGTGTGCAGATGCTAGTAGGGAGAGTAATCGGAATTTGCTCATTGTGAAACGCACAGAGATTTTACAACTGCAGGGAAAGGACAGTGAGCGAATCATTTCACAGATGTGTGCAGATGCTGGGGGAGAGTAATAGTAAATTCCTAGATGTGAAAAAAAAAGTTATTTACTTAGTGCAGTGAAACATTTCATGGGGATCCAGTCTCATAATACTAGTTCTGTCATTCCACCAATTAGTTATTGGGGTGCAGGATATGTTGAAAGTCTTTAGTGGCTTTTATATGTTGAAAAAGATCAATATATATGCAGGAAATAGATTCAGATGGGAAATCAGGAGAGAGACCACCGTACATTTGGGGTACATAGAGCAGAGCAATTGTCTATTGGGGGCGGTTCGGTCCTTCAAAAGTCCCCCACAGCCACATCTCCCAGGCCACGCCACAATCCAGTGTCGTCCTTAAAATCTTTGTCTAATAAGTAGGGTAGGCAGCATAAAGGGGCGAACGGGAGATACCCCTCAGGATATACCAAAGGAGACAGCCACGACTATGTCTGAGAGGCTCCCAAAAGGAGGTAATGGTCCCCCAAGGGTCTCTTCACTGCATTGACCCTATCCCAGAGCCTCGCCAACCCCGCCGGCCCCAATAACCTTCTAGCAAGTACACAACCTAGTTTGTTAACTGAGTGGTTACTAAGCTCCAGATGTAGCCTTAATTGAATCGCTTTGTAATATCCAGCGGCATCTGGGAGGCCAAAACCCCCTCGGTCCTCGAGCAGCGTGAGAAGCCGGTAGTTAAGCCTTGGGCTCTTCCCTCCCAGACAAAGGATGAAAAAACACGACGTAGTTGAGTCAGATAATGTCTAGGCAACCTAATGGGTAGTGCCTGCATTATGTAAAGTATTTTGGGCATAATGTATGTTTTTAAAGATTCTTTCTCCCAATCCAAGATAGGAAAGGTATCTTAACCTCTTTTAATTGAGATTTAATATCTTCTAGTAAAGGGATAAAGTTATGAGCAAACAAGTCGTCCATAGATTTAGAAATTTTTATACCCAGGTATCCCACTTGAGAATCCTGCCACTGAAAGGGGTAAAGGTCTCGAGTCGTGCCACTGTTTTTGTTTTTAAGTTGTTAATATTTGTTGCTCTCTGGTTGTCTTCCCACTTCCCAAAAGCTGTTCTTACCTGTCCAGAGGATTCCTGGCTTCCTGCCCGCTCCAGTTAATGCCCATTGCCACTTCTGCCGACTTCCTATGTGCATGGAGCGTCCCCATCACAATGGAAATGCCTCCATGCTAAAATGTACTGTCAGATGTGACAATCACGATCTCACAAATTTGACTAAGTTGTATTCGCAATGCGATTAATATAACCTGAATTACTTGCATTGCACATTTAACTTAAATCTGTGTAGAATTAACGAATATCAAGAATATAGCACTATATTCTCAATCTTTGTTATTTTCTAGCAAGCCAACGTCAGCAGGCCATTCTGAAACTCTTATGTTTGGGGGACAGGCCCCACACCGCGCAGGAGTTGTGGCGGGGTATTGAACAACAGACGGACGAGTGGTTGCTGCCGGTGGGCCTCAAGCCAGGCCTGGTGGTATGCGATAATGGGCGAAATCTCGTGGCAGCTCTGGGACTAGCCGGTTTGACGCACATCCCTTGCCTGGCGCATGTGCTGAATTTGGTGGTGCAGAGGTTCATTCACTACTACCCCAACATGTCAGAGCTGCTGCATAAAGTGCGGGCCGTCTGTGCACACTTCCGGCGTTCACATCCTGCCGCTCCTCGCCTGTCTGCGCTACAGCGGAACATCGGCCTTCCCGCTCACCGCCTCATATGCGACGTGCCCACCCGGTGGAACTCCACCTTGCACATAGTGGAGTTTCAGCTGCAGCACGCTCGCGTCAGTCGTACTGCGGAACGGCACCACTTCACCACCAATGATTGGGCCTCCATGCGAGACCTGTGTGCCCTGCTGCACTGCTTTGAGTACTCCACCAAAATGGCCAGTGGCGATGACACTGTTATCAGCGTTGCAATACCAATTCTATGTCTCCTAGAGAAAACGCTTAGGGCAATGATGGAAGAGGAGGTGGCCCAGGTGGAGGAGGAGGAGGGCTCGTTTCTAAGACTTTCAGGCCAGTCTGTTAGAAGTAGCTCAGAGGGAGGTTTTTTGAAGCAGCAGAGGGCAGGTTCACAAGTCGCCAGCCAAGGCACTCTAATGGAGGACGAGGAGGATGAGGAGGAGGTGGAGGAGGACGAGGATGAAGCAGGTTCACAGCGGGGTGGCAGCCCACACAGCTCAGGCCCATCACTAGTGCGTGGCTGGGGGGATACGGTGGACGATGACGATACGCCTCCCACAGAGGACAGCTTGTCCTTACCTCTGGGGAGCCTGGCACACATGAGCGATTACATGCTGCAGTGCCTACGCAACGACAGCAGAGTTGCCCACATTTTAACGGGTGCTGACTACTGGGTGGCCACCCTGCTGGATCCCCGGTACAAAGACAATGTGCCCACTTTACTTCCTGCACTGAAGCGTGATAGGAAGATGCGCGAGTACACGCACACGCTGGTAGACGCGCTCCTGAGAGCATTCCCAACTGTCACAGGGGAACAGGTGGAAGGCCAAGGCCAGGGCAGAGGAGGAGCTAGAGGTCGCCCACGCAGCAGTGTCATGGCCAGCTCCTCTGAGGGCAGGGTTAGCATGGCAGAAATGTGGACAAGTTTTGTCTCCACGCCACAGCTAACTGCCCCACCACCTGATACGGAACGTGTTAGCAGGAGGCAGCATTTCACTAACATGGTTGAACAGTATGTCTGCACACCCCTCCACGTACTGACGGACGGTTCGGCCCCATTCAACTTCTGGGTTTCAAAATTGTCCACGTGGCCAGCGTTAGCATGTTATGCCTTGGAGGTGCTTTCCTGCCCGGCGGCCAGCGTTTTATCAGAACGCGTATTCAGCACGGCGGGGGGCGTCATTACTGACAAGCGTCATTACTGACAAGCACAGGCTTCTCCTGTGGTGGTTGATATTATGCCTGATTCTCTGCTGTGGAACCTCTCTCCTCTTCCTGGGTGCAGGGGTCAAAGTATCTAAAATTGTCCTTCTCTTGCGGTGGTTGATATGATGCCTGAATATGTGCTGTGTGGCCTCTCTCCTCTGTCTGGGTGAAGGGTTCAAAGTAACTAAATGGTGGCTTCCCCTGTGGTGGTTGATATTATGCCTGATTCTCTGCTGTGGAACCTCTCTCCTCTTCCTGGGTGCAGGGGTCAAAGTATCTAAAAGTGTCCTTCTCTTGCGGTGGTTGATATGATGCCTGAATATGTGCTGTGTGGCCTCTCTCTTCTGTCTGGGTGATGGGGTCAAATTAACTAAATGGTGGCCTACTCCTGTGGTGGTTGATATGATGCCTGATTCTCTGCTGTGGGACCTCTCTCCTTTGTCTGGGTGCTGGGGTCAAAATCATAGTAAGTGACCTTCTCCATTGGTGGGTGACTTGAAGCCTGATTCTGTGCTATGGGACCTCACTCCAATTAATATTGTTTAATTTTTATTTATTTTATGTTAACTCATCATTTCCCTATCTACATTTGTTTGCAGGGAGTTACCTACATTTTGCTGCCTTTTGCAGCCCTCTAGCCCTTCCGTGTGTGTTTTACAGCCTTACCAAAAACCTTACCAGATCTAGCACATAAACCAGTTGAACTTGAAACCCTTGAAAGATTACAGTAATGAAAAATAATTATTAATATGGGCAACACTATCTGTACCCTTTGTTTCCAATCAAACAAAAACGCAATAAATTTGATTTAACATTATAGTTTTATAAAATAATCTTTAACAAAATAGAATTATTTTTTAACATAAATATATAAATAACCAAAAAAATTAGGGTAATTTTTAAATTTTCTCTGCTCCTCCAGCAGATCATCGATGTCCTTAAGATGAGCCTCCTCCATGGCTCGCATTTGGTGGGAGAACTGCATCTTGAGCTGCCTCATCTTCCTGGTTTGCTGCTCCCTGAACTGCTGCATTCGCAGCTGGTGCTTCCTTCGCATTGTTTTTATTTTTTTAACATGATGTTGTCAGCTGTAAAATAAATGAAATAAAATTTGAAATGTACATTAAAATACAATCATTAATTATTATATAAAGCTGAGATGATATTTTTTCTTGAAAATCACTGGTTAGACCACACATGGAGTACTGTGTACAGTTCTGGGCTCCTGTGAACAAGACAGACATAGCAGAGCTGGAGAGGGTTCAGAGGAGGGCAACTAAAGTAATAACTGGAATGAGGGATCTACAGTACCGTGAAAGGTTATCAAAATTAGGGTTATTCACTTTAGAAAAAAGACGACTGAGGGAGATCTAATAACTATGTATAAATATATCAGGGGTCAGTACAGAGATCTCTCCCATCATCTATTTATCCCCAGGACTGTGACTGTGACAAGGGACATCCTCTGCGTCTGGAGGAAAGAAGGTTTGTACACAAACATAGAAAGGATTATTCACTGTAAGAGCAGTGAGACTATGGAACCCTCTGCCTGAGGAGGTGGTGATGGTGAGTACAATACAATCCATTTACCTTCTTGTCGGGGTAGTGACCATCTCCTCTTCTGCCTCCTCAGAGTCATCACCCTCCTCCACTGCAGCAGGTGGGCTATGGGCCCGATAGCCTGATGGCCCTGCCTCTTCCTGCTCGTCCGAGTGGTCTGTCTCCTCCTCCACCTCCACCGCCTTCTTCTTTTAGAGAGCTTGGCTCTCACTTTGGGAAGCGGAGCATCTGTAATGATAATGACCAAATTTTTAAAAATGCCAAGATAAACAAGTAAAGCCAAATTACAGTTAAAGGTACACAAATTAATCTATGGTAGTGTCTGGATGGCATAATAATTAACTACACCTATCTTTCTTCTCCTTTTGGCTTAGATCAAGTGTAGTATCATCAGTGTCTGCCTTGACCTGCCGGACCAGGACCCTGTGGGTACCCCCTGCACTCTGCCTTTGAGCATCGTTGATTAAGTTCAGCTTCAACTCACTGCTGCTATTGGGTGATGGGCCACTCCCCAGGGAACAAGAGTGATTTGAGTCTATGACTTCATTTGGGCATGTGGCCTAATTGTCCTGATCGATGCTTGATGTCTACACTCGTCCAGACGTGCGAGGAGTTTGGACAAGCTTCAGGGACCAAAGTCAACTGTGTAAAGTCAAAAAACATATGTGGCCCAGAAAGAGGTCTCATATTGCCACCTTTAGCACCCTTTCTCATCAGTTCAACACCACTGTACTAAGTGATTTATTGTAAAGGGTTAAAATACTTATTTCTCTCACCAACATATTGTTATCTATCTGCTCAGTTATGCAAATAAGTATTGTACCTGGAAAAGATTTATCTCTGATCTTAGTGATCAGATCCATCCTGTGGCGCTTCAGATCTGACCACTTTTTTAGAATCGCATCCTTCCGATGAGTGCACCCATGCTTCTGCCACAGCTGGAAAGCAATTCTCCGCACTATGGCCTGCTTTTCGCCCCTTGACCTTCTGCGGTCGTACTCCTTCTCCAACATTTCCTGCAAGATAACAATTAAATCATGTAATCCCACAGTTCTAAAATACAATTATTAGTTATCATAGTCATAAGAACCATCAAAAATAACATTTAATATCAAAACAGTCAAAGAGTAGAACATCGCCATCCCTTTAAAAGTGACTTGAACATTGCCGCCCCTTTAAAAGTGACTTGAACACTGCAGCCCCTTTAAAAGTGACTTGAACATCGCCATCCCTTTAAAACTGACTTGAACATCGCCAATTCTCCATCCCTTTAAAAGTGACTTGAACATTGCCGCCCCTTTAAAAGTGACTTGAACACTGCAGCCCCTTTAAAAGTGACTTGAACATCGCCATCCCTTTAAAACTGACTTGAACATCGCCAATTCTCCATCCCTTTAAAAGTGACTTGAACATTGCCGCCCCTTTAAAAGTGACTTGAACACTGCAGCCCCTTTAAAAGTGACTTGAACATCGCCATCCCTTTAAAACTGACTTGAACATCGCCAATTCTCCATCCCTTTAAAAGTGACTTGAACATTGCCGCCCCTTTAAAAGTGACTTGAACACTGCAGCCCCTTTAAAAGTGACTTGAACATCGCCATCCCTTTAAAACTGACTTGAACATCGCCATCCCTTTAAAAGTGACTTGAACATTGCGATCCCTTTAAAAGTGACTTGAATATTGCCGCCCTTTAAAAGTGACTTGAACATCGCCATCCCTTTAAAAGTGACTTGAACAT
Source organism: Bufotes viridis (assembly GCA_033119425.1). NCBI lineage: Eukaryota > Metazoa > Chordata > Amphibia > Anura > Bufonidae > Bufotes > Bufotes viridis. The sequence continues at coordinate 156,913,253 of CM065594.1, forward strand.
CGTCATCCCTTTAAAAGTGACTTGAACATTGCCACCCCTTTAACAGTGTCTTTCACTAATCACTCATGTAGTTGTGCAGTCTGCTAAAGCCTGTGATGAGTTTATGTCACCAAGCAGTAGGACATGTGACAGTGTAAGGCAGTTATGAGATCAGTGAAGGCCTGCAGGCTTCTTGGCTAATAAAAATCATTAATAAATAAGTTTAAATCACATTACTGAATTACACACTAACTAAGTTCAATTACTTACAGTTATTAAGAAATCCAGCTCTTTTTTAGAGAAATTACTTTTCGCCATAATCGCTGGGACAGTCACCAATCTCCACTCTCGCCTCTCTCGATCCGATCCGAGGTAACGCACACACGTACAGACGCATGCATACACGATTCTTGAATAGTTGTATTATCGCGATAATAAAACTAACAGTGTAAAGTTGACTGTATTGCTCTAAGTTATATTCGCATCGAATGTAACTTCTATTACAGCACACCAATACTAAAACTGACTAAGTGACAGCTTTAAGTTCTATTCGAACGCGATTATGCGATTATTATATATTTGCTTAATCGCATTGCGATTTCAACTTAGCATTGCTAAATAATTCCATCCATATCGTTAACTTACTGACTCAGTAAGTTAATGATATGGATGGAATTATTTAGCAATGCTAAGTTGAAATCGCAATGCGATTAAGCAAATATATAGAATCGCATTGCATTTCAACTTAATTCTCAGATCCGACAGTACATTCTACTGGAGGAGGCGTTCCCATGGTGATCGTTAGCTCAAAGTTGTAATCGCAATGCGTTTATTGCGGTATATTATCCCTCTGGGTGTCTTTTACAGGTTAATTTTTATTTATTTTATTTTATTTTAATTCATTTCCCTATCTACATTTGTTTGCAGGGATTTACCTACATTTTGCTGCCTTTTGCAGCCCTCTAGCCCTTTCCGGGAGTCTTTACAGGCTTTTTAGTGCCCAAAAGTTCGGGTCCCCATTGACTTCTATGGGGTTCGGGTTCGGGATGAAGTTCGGGTTGAGTTCGGATCACGAACCCGGACATTTTCCGAAGTTCGGCCGAACCTCTCGAACCCGAACATTCAGGTGTTCGCTCATCTCTAATCCTGACATTTACTGCTCCTTTCTTTGCTTTCTTGAGATCCTGAACAAGTGGCTTTAAACCTTATATGTGCATTTTTAGAATGACAAGTGCAGGCAGATCAAGGCAAACACAAGTATGGTTTTCTTCTTGCATCAAATATGAGCTTCATATTGCCTGGCAACTTCATCGTCTTAGTACTTCCTATTGGGATGGTGTCTAGACTCAGCCCCTCAAGTATCACAGTTGCCTCCATATATCTTCTTGCCAATGCTTGTTCATCTTTCTAATGCAAAATATTTTCAAAACTAGTAGGAGGTCCAAGAATCCAATGAGACAAGTAAATGATCTTTGTCACAAGGAAATGTAAATGAATATACGTTAAACTTTTTACAACAATACCACAGAGTAGTAGGCATATTTGATCCAATGTATTTGATTATTTTTTTTTTTCACGCAAGACAAGGTGACATTTTATCATAATGGCACAGTATACAGCATATGTCATATTTTGGTTTGTTATACAAGCTGGTAATTGAAATTGTGTAAATTATTCATGCAGCAGGTATTCTTTATAAGCATATATTTCATGCCATGAAAATTAATTAGCAAAAGTAATATTACACCATAAATTACAGTGTTCCTGCCTCCTTCAGCACCGGAATGAAATCTACACCAGTTCAGAGCTGCAGTAGATTCATTATTTCTGCCAGTTTCTGGCTTAAATAATTATGACCCTTCCCTCACAATTACCCGAGCTTCCCCCTCTCAATGCCCCCTTTTTGTAGACTTGGTGAGGGCAGTTTAAAATTCAAATTGTGACTACAAAAGTTACAAATGCACTGAAAAGTTGCAAATCCGTATAAAAGAGACATAGGGGAATGATGAATTTTTACTTTTGTGGACTTTAAAAAAAATGATTTATTATATTATGCTTTTTCTGCACAGACAGAACAATAAGTTTAGCGGTCATCCTGTCTAATTGCACTTAATTGCAGTGATCAGTGTAAAGATAGCTCTAGCCTCTGGTTTCTGTAATGTTAAAGAGGACTCGGAATCATCACCTCTCCTAACATACCTGTTTTGTAATTACTTGCATGTAGAGATGAGCGAACTTTAAAAAAAAGTTTGGCGTTCGGGTTGTGGTAATCGCCGCATCCCGTTCTGGATTCCACTATCGCAGACTATCGCGGCATATGGAATTCATAAGGCGGCTCCACCAACCCGACTGTTGAACAGCCGAGTGACCTGGGGTGACGTCACCGTCATGTGATCAGTGCAGGGCGTGGCTCAGCACGGGATCAAATCCAGTGCTGAGCCACGCCCCCTGCACTGATCACATGACGGTGACGTCACCCCAGGTCCTTCGGCTGTTCAACAGTTCGGGTTGGTGGAAGCCGCCCCTTATAGATTTCATATGCCGCGATAGTCCGCGGTAGTGGAATCCAGAACGGGATGCGGCGATTACCACAACCCGAACGCCGAACGACAAACTTTTTATTAAAGTTCGCTCATCTCTACTTGCATGTCCATATAACAATTGTGGAATATTATTCTTTGTTGCCCTTTTCCCAATTCTTTCTATTTAATGTTTGTAAATGAACTGCCAGCAGTCTGCATTAAAGGTCCCTCTTGGTATTACCAGTTAGGGATGTGTCCCAGCAATGTTTGACTCTATCCAATCAGTGCTTTCAGTGTCATACTGTACAAGGCGATACCCCCACCTGGTAACACTCAGACCTTTGTTGTAGACTGTTGGCAGTTTTTTTCATAATATTATAGTAAGAATAATAAAGAAATGGACTAACAAAGTCATAAGAAGAGGGCTGAGCTGCAATACCAATCATAGCAGCTATCCAATGGATGGCGTTGTGCTTAGTGAGCTGTGAGGAGACCGCACCGCTCACTAGAGTCACAGTCTCTTCAAACAGCCAGGAGTCGGGCCTCCAAAGATATGATATTTATGACCTAACCTAAGGATAGGTCATTAATAAAAATAAAAAAAACTGGCAAGCCCTTTCATATCCAATAAGCTTACTCATCTAGAAGGCAACATTTAATATCATTGCCTCTAAAAGGGGGTTTAACGCTCTCAATATCACAAACTCTGAAAGCAGCAGTTTTGCCTCCATGGCAATCAAGAAAGTGTCCAGTTGATTCTCGATTAGTGATATGACTGAATATTTTCACCCTTTGCCAAAAATATAATGTAGGTTGTACAGTACATCAAGAAAACTTAAGGTACATATTTTGGACCAGGTGATCATAATACAGTTGTGTTCAAAATTATTCAACCCCCAATGCTGTAAAGGGTTTTACGGAATTTAGTGTACATTTGTAATTGTGTTCAGAATGAAATCTTACAAGGACTTTTTAAAGAACCAAATGCAACTAAAATGACATCAATTGTTTTTGTAATACAGTATTAAATGTTTTTTTGTGATTTCTTCATTGACACAATTATTCAACCCCTTAAAGACTACCACTCTTAACTCATTATGACACATGACGTATGGGTACGTCATGTGTCCAGTCCCTAAAGATGGCGCCCGCTCCTGGCCGCTGCGGGCACCATCGCTGCGGGGTCCGGCTGATTCCTGTAGCTGACCCGCAGCTGATGATCGCGATCGGCAGCGCTGCCGACCGCGATCATTTAACCCTGCAGATGCCGTGATCAATCCTGATCACGGCATCTGCACGCTTAAACCGAAAGTAAAACTTCGGCAGCGCTCCGGCTCCCTAGTGGTGATCGGGAGAATCGGAGCGCTGTAAGGGATAGCCTCAAGCCTTTCATTCAGCATGAGGCTATCACTTACTATTTCCTATGGAGCCCTTGTTAGCAATAGGGCTTCATAGGAAAGTAGTAAATAGTCATAAACTCCAATACAAGTGTATTGGAGTTTATGATAGAAGCAATCAGGTAACTGATTTATATAGGTCCCTATGGGATCTATATAAAAGTGTAAAAAAATTAAAAAAATAAAAAAATAAAAAAAAATAAAAAAACCTAAAAATTTAAATCACCCCCTTTCCCCAAAATTAAAATAAAATAATAAAAAAATAAAAAATACACATCATGGGTGTCACAATGTGTGAAAACGCCTATAGTATAAAAATATAAAAATATATTTCCCATACGGTAAACAGAAAACGGAAAAAGCGCCCAAATGGCCGATTTGCCGCTTTTGGACGCTTCATTTCCTCAAAAAATTAAATAAAAAGTGATCAAAAAGTCCTACACACCCCATAATGGTATCAACTAAAAGTTAAGATCGCCCACAAAAATAAGCCCCCATACAACGCCATACACTTATATACAAATACGTTATAGCGGTCAAAACATGGCTGACAAAAAAAAAAAAATTTTTTCCAACTTTGGAATTTTTTCACTATCAAAACGCAAGAAAAGCTATACATATTGGGTATCGCCGGATTCAGTACTGACCTGTAGAATAAAACTAAATGGTAAGTTTTATCGCAAATCAAACGTCGTAATTTAGAAACCCGTAAAACTGTGGTGAAATTGCTTTTTTTTGCAATTTCACTCCATTTGGAATTTTTTCCCGCTTCCCACTACACCGTATGCATTATTAAATGATGGCGTTGGAAAGTAAAACTTGTCCCGCAAAAAATAAGCCCTCATATGGCCATGTGAACGGAAGAATAAAAAAGTTATGGCTCTTGGAAGGCATAGAGCGCAAAACGAAAACGCAAAAATGTAAAAACCCTGTGTCCTTAAGGGGTTAAGAACAGAGGTTCATTCAAGTGTTTTAGATCAGGTATTGAAAACACTTGTGGATGTCAAGGAGCAGCAATCAAGCATAATAAGCACCAATTAGGCAGATTTAAAATGACTGTGATACTCAGCTCCTTCTAGACATTTACTGGTGTGTTTACAAACATGGTGAAGTCAAGAGAATGGTCCAGGAAGACAAGAGAAGAGGCGATTTCTCTTCACAGGAAGGGCAATGGCTATAAGAAGATTGCAAAGATGTTAAACATACCAAGAGACACCATAGGAAGCATCATTCGCAAATTCAAGGCAAAGGACACTGTTGAAACGCTACCTGGTCGTGGCAGAAATAAGAGGCTGACTTTGACTGCTGTGCGCTACCTGAAGCGCAAAGTGTTGAAAAGTCCCTGTGTGACTGCTTAGGAACTGAAAAAAGATTTGTCAGATGCGGGTACTGAAGTTTCAGCTCAGACAATAAGGCGCACACGGCATAATGAAGGCCTCCATGCCAGAACTCCCAGGCGCACCCCCTTGCTGTCTCCAAAGAATAAGAAGAGTCAACTGCAGTATGCCAAAAGTCATGTGGACAAACCACAAAAGTTTTGGGATAGTGTTCTGTGGACTGATTAGAACTGTTTGGGCCCATGGATCATCGCTATGTTTGGAGGAGGAAGAACAAGGCCTATGAAGAAAAGAACACCTTGCCTACTGTGAAGCATGGCGGGGGTCAATCATGCTTTGGGGCTGTTTTGCTTCTACAGGTACAGGGAAGCTTCAGCGTGTGCAAGGTACCATGAATTCTCTTCAGTACCAGTAGATATTGGATGAAAATGTGATGCAGTCCGTCACAAACCTGAGGCTTGGGAGACGTTGGACCTTTTAACAGGACAATGATCCCAAGCATACCTCCAAGTCCACTACAGCATGGTTGCAGATTAAAGGCTGGAACATTTTGAAGTGGCCATCACAGTCACCAGACTTAAATCCGATTGAGAACCTCTGATGGGACTTAAAGAAAGCAGTTGCAGCGCGCAAGCCTAAGAATGTGACTGAACTGGAGGCTTTTGCCCATGAAGAATGGGCGAAGATACCCGTAGATCGCTGCAAGACACTTGTGTCAAGCTATGCTTGACGTTTAAAAGCTGTTGTAACTGGAAAAGGATGTTGTACTAAGTACTAAGATTGAATGTCACTTGGGGGTTTAATAAAACTGATAATGATGTGAGCACAGAAAATACATTTGTGGTTATTTCATTATAAATGTTATGTTATATTTGTCTGACTTACAAGTGCCTCTTTGATTTAATTGTAAACAAGATGACTGAAATGATCAAAATCAATGTCAAACTGGCCAAAACACTCAATTTCAGTGGGGGTTGAATAATTTTGAACACAACTGTATATCGGATGCAGGGCCGGGCCGACACAGAGGCTGGGGAGGCTCCAGCCTCAGGGCGCTCCAGCCTCAGGGCGCAGGCAGGGGCCGGCGAGAGGAGAGGGACTGACAGGGGGAACCGCTCAGCGCTCCCTCCTGTCATTCCCTGAGCCGGGCCCCGTCAGGCGCTCCTCTCACCTCCATTATGCTGCTTCAGGCCCCCAGCATCAGGCCCCGCTGCCTCTGGCTCTAACTAGAAACAGAGTAAGCAGGTGGGCGGAGCCTAACGGACCTCCGTTAGGCTCCGCCCACCTGCTAATGTGAGGCAGCGCTGGGGCCTGATCCTGGAAGCCTGGAGAAGTGACCATAAGGGAGGTGAGAGGAGAGCTCTGATGGGGCCCGGCATTAAGTACAGTGAAATGCCGGGCCCCCTTTCATTAAGTCTGTGACAACATGGGAGGCAGAGAGAGCATGACAACATGGGGGGTAAAAGAGCATGAAAAGATGGGGGAGAATGACGGGGCAGAGGGGGCATTATGACAAGAGGGGGAGAATGACAAGAGGGGGCATGACAAATTACTATGTGGGGGCACTGCTGTGTGGTTGAGGGGGTGTGGGGGACATTACTGTGTGGGGGGCAGTGTGGCGGACATTATTGTGTGGGGGCAGTGTGGCTGACATTACTGTGTGGGGGCAGTGTGGCGGACATTACTGTGTGGGGGCATTGTGGCGGACATTACTGTGTGGGGGCACTGTGGCGGACATTACTGTGTGGGGGCAGTGTGGCGGACATTACTGTGTGGGGGGCAGTGTGGCGGACATTACTGTGTGGGGGCAGTGTGGCGGACATTACTGTGCGGGGGCAGTGTGGCGGACATTACTGTGTGGGGGCAGTGTGGCGGACATTACTGTGTGGGGGACAGTGTGGCGGACATTACTGTGTGGGGGACAGTGTGGCGGACATTACTGTGTGGGGGCAGTGTGGCGGACATTACTGTGTGGGGGACACTACAGTGTGGGGTGGCATTATACAAAAGCTCTGCAGATGCAACTCCCATGTATTGGGTCACCACAATTTGGGTGGTCAATCACTAAATGAACCCTGTTATGGGGAGAATCTGTGGATGACACATATTTGTCCCACAGACACCCCCTCCCCCAAAACAGGGTTAATTTACTGAATGACCACCAATAAAAGAGGTGGGGTCACATATGCTATTTCATAATGACAGCAGGGCCGCGCAGTGACTGTATTCTACTACCCCCATCCCCCGCTCACTGGATATAATCTTATTAACTATATAACTGTAGCAAATCACTACAGTTATATAGTTAAGATTATATACAGTGTGTGTGGTGGGGGTGTAGTAGAATACAGTCACTGCACGGGCCTCGCTGGCGCTGTCATCAAAAAAGCAGATACAACCCCACAGCCTCACCCCTTGTATTAGGGGTCATTCCTACATGGACCCTGTTATGGGGAGGGGGATCTGTGGATGACACAAATGTGTCATCCACAGATTCCCCAATAACAGTATCATTCATCACAGATCCCCCATAGCAGTGTCATCCACAAGTTGGAGGGGGCGCACTTGGGCAGCTCAGCCTCTGTTGGTGGTGGACCTTGTCCCAGCCCTGATCGGATGTATCCAGACACTTTCTTCATTGCCAAAGATGTAAAACTGTCTTGTTCAGAGGTTGTGGAACTGCGAGAGTTAAACCCCCTTCTAGAAGTGGTGATATCATTTGCCGCTTTCTAACCTTCTAGATTCAGAAGCAAACTGGAAATTAACATATGTACATATAAGGTTCGGACCGCGCGTGTATAAGTAGGTGATATAAAACAGTTTTTTCTACCTTCAGAAAAGTTTTGAGGTCTGCAGGTGTCCTATTAGTGGATATCCTGCAAATTGGTGGAAGAATGCAATAGTGCAAATCCGTATGATTATGCCGCCCGTAGTGCACAGATTGTACTTAAATCGGCACTTTACTGACAAGAGGCGTATCAGAGGAGTCCTCCGCAGTTTGTAGGATTCCTCGTGGCGTAGGTCCACGTTCACACGCCGGCACACAGGGCTCAGTTTGGATTATTCGCAACACTAGTGAGAATGAGTGGATGAAATGAGATAGCTCTTGATCATTAGCCGAATGAGGAGAACAAGTGGGTTAGTATACAGATATGAGAGCAGAAATGTAAATTGAGGATGAGAACTTTGTTTCTTTGTGGGTTAGTAATTTACAGAGAAGTCAAAGATCAAACTGGCAATTATATTTATGATAGTTTGTTTAGTGGAATTTCATTTGATATTGGAATATTACTGTCAAATCATAAAAATATTAGGGCCCAGATTAAGTGTTCAGCAGTATTATCAGGTAGAGATGACTGTATGATACTTTCTTTCTGTAAGCATAGCAGGATTCTGCAATAGACTGAACCTGTTGGAGAAAGAAAGGAGCCTTTCATTACAGAAGAATGTTAGTATTTTAGTATACTTGTGTACAAAGGTATTAATGCACATATACCACAGAGCTCTGCTCTGTAGAGCTGTGTGCCACCATATGGTGCCTCTATACAATACTATATTTTGAAAATATAGGGGATAATTAATCACATTGAAAGACTCCTAAATTAGGCATATTTCAGGTGCAGATTGTGGCAAAACAGTTAGGTGTGCCCAGGGGCGTAACTACAAGTGACTGGGACCCACAGCAAATTTTGTATGGGGACCCCGTGCTTCGCAGCCAGTGGGGGCACAGATAAGGGCCAGGGCCCAGGGTGCAGACAGGGGCCAGAGAGGTGCAGACAAGGGCCAAGGGGGCAGAGACAAGGGCCAGGGAGGTACAAACAGGCACCAGGGTAAGCCCAGATAAGTGCCAGGGCCCAGAGGTGCAGATAGGGGCAAGGGAGGCACAGACGGAGGCCAGATGGGCACAAATGGGGGCCAGGGGGCACAGAAAAAGCCATGTTGGTGCACACAGGGACCAAGGGGGCAGAGACAAGGGCCAGGAGGCACAGCCAGTGGTGGGAACAGAGAAGGGCCAGGGGGTCAAGGGGCAGAGACAAGGGCCAGGGAGTCACAGCCAGGGGTGGGCACAGATAAGGACCAGGGGGCACATGCAGGGGCCAAGGGGGAAGAGACAAGGGCCAGGGAGGCGCAGCCAGGGGCACAGACAAAGGCTGGGGGCACAGAAAAGGACCAGGGAGGCACAGACAGGGGCCATGGAGGCACAGTCAGGGACCGGGGGCACAGATAAGGGCAAGGGGGGTGCAGACGGGGGCCATGGGGAGAGCTAGTTGGTGGGTGAGTCCATGGGGGAGGGGGGGCATTTCTGGCCAGGAAAACTTTGTTAGAAAATCAAATCAACTCTGAACTCTCATCTGACTGTGTGAGAGTCAGGACAGGTGAACGGAGCAGCAGCAGCACAAGCTGACAGGGGGCACACAGGAAGCGCAGAGAGCACAGACACATCAGCACATTCTTCACATACCTGAAGCCTGACATAGTGACTGATGTGCGGGTGCTGCTCTGCTGCTCATCTCTTGCCTGTTTCTCCCGCCTGCTGCTCAGGTCAGCAGTTGGACTGACTCGGCGGGCGGGGGCCCGGGGTGTGGTGGAAGGGGGCTAAGTATGGCTCAGATGATGGACATGCCGACACTGCAAGGGGCCCGGGCTGGCCTGAGAAACTTTATTAATTATTAACTCCTTGGTGTTATGCTGCCAGGCGCCGGGCCCCTTGTCAGCCCGGGCCCCGAAGCAGCCGCTTCCCTGCTTCCCCTGTAGTTACGCCACTGGGTGTGCCGCAATCTGCAACTTCTCTCCTCCTCACGCCAGGTCTAAAATTGTGGACGTGGCCTGGGCGGAGAAGAGGATGGACCAGCAGGCCTATTTCATTTACCATTTCCTACACCTGTTTTAGTCATAGAAAAATGTATAAGTGTAAAACAGCTGTCTTACATTTAGAACTGGCGGAGGATCCACCGAAGTTATGTAGAGGCGGGTGCCTCTTCTTAGCTTCAGCTATCCTCTGCCAGCTATAGGGCTTTTTAAGACTGGCGTCTAAAATGCTGGTCTTAATAAATGTGCCCCATAATTCTAATAAGCATGAAATGGGGCGTGCCATAATTAATGTAGTTCTCTAATATTCATATCGAATCTGGCTGTAAAAATAATCTCTGCATGCCTAAGTATGAAATCAGATATTAAGTAGAAGCTAGAGATGAGAGAATCGAAGCTAAGTCAAATTCGTTCAGAATTTCATGAAAAATTTGATACTGAACGCATGCAAATTTCCTCATGCTTCATGGTAACGAATCGCATTATTTATTTCCTACAATGGCGTCTAAAATAGCTTCTAAAATGGTGGCTACACGTGTGAGGACATGGGGCAAGGAACTCTGGGAAGTAGTGTTGAGCGAACAGTTCGAGCATAGTTCGGGTTCGTACCAAATTTTGGGGTGTCCGGGACACGGACCCGAACCCGGACATTTTCGAAAAAGTTTGGGTTCGGGTTCGTTGTTCGGCGATCACTTCCCGCTTTCTGAAGGGCTGCACAGCAACCAATCAGTTAGCGTTTACTTCTGCCCTAAGAGCCCATCACAGCCATGCCTACTAATGGCACGGCTGTGACTGGCCAGTGCAGCATGTGACCCAGCCTTTATTTAAGCTGGAGTCACATAGCGCCGCACATCACACTGCTCTGATTAGTGTAGGGAGAGGAACGCAGCTTCGGTGAGGGCGAGATTAGGCAGGGAAAAGTCAGCAACAGCACCTAATGAACGGATCGATCTACAGCTGTGAATGATTGAACTTCTGCTAGTTACTTGCTCACTGGTTTTTAGGCTGCACAGAGCGTTTTTCTGTCACTTATTTTCTGGGGTGATTGGCGGCCATTTTGTGACTTGTGGTGCACCAGAACAAGTTGCCACCAAGTCCATCAATCCATCAATACTAGTTTTTTTTGTTGCTATATCCTACATCAGGGGCTTGGCTGTGCTAATTGTCACCCCTAGAAACTCAGGATAGCAATTTCTATATTTTATTAAGGGGTTAAATACAATTGCCCAAATACCAATCCCCTAAATCTGGTGTTCCAGCTTTGGCTAGCTAAGTATAATACTGTCTGCTGTCTGGCAAAGTATAGATTATTTTATGTGGTGAAATTCAATTGCCAAAATAGCAATACCATAAATCAGTGGTTTCAGCTGTGGCTGGCAAAATATAATAGTGTCCGCCAAAACATAATTTTTGTTTTGGGGTGAAATTCAATTGCCAAAATAGCAATACCCTGAATCTGGTGTCCCAGCTGTTGCAGGCCAAGATTCATAGTGTCCGCAAAAACATATATTTTGTTCTGGGGTGAAATTCAATTGCCAAAATAGCAATACCATAAATCAGTGGTTTCAGCTGTGGCTGGCCAAGTTTCATAGTGTCCTGCAAATTATATATTTTGTTCTGGGGTGAAATTCAATTGCCAAAATAGCAATACCATAAATCAGTGGTTTCAGCTGTGGCTGGCAAAGTATAATAGTGTCCGCCAAAACATATATTTTGTTCTGGGGTAAAATTCAAATACCAAAATAGCAATACCCTGAATCTGGTGTCCCAGCTGTTGCAGGCCAAGATTCATAGTGTCCGCAAAAACATATATTTTGTTCTGGGGTGAAATTCAATTGCCAAAATAGCAATACCCTGAATCTGGTGTCCCAGCTGTTGCAGGCCAAGATTGATAGTGTCCGCAAAAACATATATTTTGTTCTGGGGTGAAATTCAATTGCCAAAATAGCAATACCCTGAATCTGGTGTCCCAGCTGTTGCAGGCCAAGATTGATAGTGTCCGCAAAAACATATATTTTGTTCTGGGGTTAAATTCAATTGCCAAAATAGCAATACCCTGAATCTGGTGTCCCAGCTGTTGCAGGCCAAGATTCATAGTGTCCGCCAAAACATATATTTTGTTCTGGGGTGAAATTCAATTGCCAAAATAGCAATACCATAAATCAGTGGTTTCAGCTGTGGCTGGCAAAGTATAATAGTGTCCGCCAAAACATATATTTTGTTGTGGAGTGAAATTCAATTGCCAAAATAGCAATACCCTGAATTTGGTGTTCGAGCTGTTGCAGGCCAATTGTAAATCTGTCCATAAATTGATACCTTTCATCCAGGGCCTAAATACTAGCCCTAAAAGAGATATTCCCCTAAATCAGTGGTTACTGCTGTGCCTGGATTAGTGTAATACGCTACATAAATAGGCAGATAGTGTTAGGTGCCTGTAAAAAAGGCCTGAATTTGAAATCAATACATTGGGCCAAATATTTTTTTCTTATTGTGGTGCTTGGTGAATGGTAACAATGAGGAAAACATCTAGTAAGGGACGCGGACGCGGTCGTGGTGGTGTTAGTGTACCCTCTTGTGCTGGGAGAGGACGTGGCCATTCTGCCACAGCCACTCGTCCTAGTGAACCAACTACCTCAGGTTCCAGTACCCGCCAGAATTTACAGCGATATTTGGTGGGGCCCAATGCTGTTCTAAGGATGGTAAGGCCTGAGCAGGTACAGGCGCTAGTTAATTGGGTGGCCGACAGTGGATCCAGCATGTTCACAACATTATCTCCCACCCAGTCTTCTGCAGAAAGCGCACAGGTGGCACCTGAAAACCAAGCCCATCAGTCTGTCACATCACCCCCATGCATATCAGGGAAACTGTCTGAGCCTCAAGTTATGCAGCAGTCTCTTATGCTGTTTGAAGACTCTGCTGGCAGGGTTTCCCAAGGGAATCCACCTAGCCCTTCCCCAGTGGTGGAAGACATAGAATGCACTGATGCACAGCCACTGATGTTTCCTGATGACGAGGACATGGGAATACCACCTCATCGGAGTCCGCACGTCTCTGATGATGACGAAACACAGGTGCTAAATGCTACGTCTTTCTGCAGTGTGCAGACCGAACAGGAGGTCAGGGAGGAAGACTGTGTGGAAGACGATGCAGGGCATGATGAGGTCCTAGACCCCACATGGAATGAAGGTCGTGCCACTGACTTTCATAGTTCAGAGGAAGAGGCAGTGGTGAGACCGAGCCAACAGCGTAGCAAAAGAGAGAGCAGGGAGCAAAAGCAGAACAGCCGCCTCCAAGAGAGTTCGCCTGCTACTGGCCACCGCCACCAGGGACCAAGCACCCCAAAGGCAGCTTCAAGGAGTTCCCGGCATGGCACTTCTTTAACCACTTGAAGACCACAGGTTTATACCCCCTAGTGACCAGGCCCTTTTTACAAATCCGCACTACACTACTTTCACCGTTTATTGATCCGTCATACAACTTACCACCCAAATTAATTTTACCTCCTTTTCTTCTCACTAATAGAGCTTTCATTTGGTGGTATTTCATTGTTGCTGACATTTTTACTTTTTTGATATTTTACTTTTTTTGACGGAATTTTTGCAAAAAACGACATTTTTCGCTTTCTGTTGTAAAATTTTTCAAATAACACTACATTTCAATTTAAAATTTTCTCTAAATTTATTGTTCTACATGTCTTTGATAAAAAAAATGCAATAAGTGTATATTTATTGGTTTGGGTAAAAGTTATAGCGTTTACAAACTATGGTGCAAAAAGTGAGTTTCCGCACTTTGATTTTCTGAGCACCTGTCCTGTTTCCTGATGCACTACAATGCCCAGACAGTAGAAATACCCCATAAATGACCTCATTTCGGAAAGTAGACACCCTAAGGTATTCGCTAAGGGGCATAGTGAGTTCATGGAATTTTTATTTTTGTCACAAGTTAGCGGAAATGGAAAAAAATTTTCAAAATTTTTATTTTCCGCTAACTTGTGTCAAAAATAAAAACTTCCATGAACTCACTATGCCCCTTAGCGAATACCTTGGGGTGTCTACTTTCTAAAATGGGGTCACTTGTGAGGTTTTTCCACTGCCCTGGCATTTGAGGGTCTCAGCAATCATTACCCGTATGGCCAACATTAGGATTTTCTGCGATTCTCCTTATATTGACCATACGGGTAATGAGATTTTTTCCGTTCAGCCGCTGGGCTGAAAGAAAAAATGAACGGCACAGATTTCTTCATTCACATTGATCAATGTGGATGAAAAAATCTCTAAAAATGTGCAAAAAAGAGGGGAAAGCTGTAAAGCTGCGATCGCTAAGGGACCCTTAGACCTCATTCACACGTCCGCAATTCTGTTCCGCAAAATTTTGCGGAACGGAATTGTAGATACATTCAATTCTATGGGGACAGACTTTGTCCCGCTCGGATCCGGAATTGCGGATCTGCACTTCCGGATCCGCAAAAATATAGAACATGTCCTATTCTTGTCCGCAATTGCGGACAAGAAAAGGCATTTTCTATAGTTCTGGCAATGTGCGGATCCGCAAAATGCGGAAGCACATTGCCGGTGTCCGTATTTTGCGGATCCGCAGATCCATGGATCCGCAAAACACATATGGACGTCTGAATGAGCCTTACAGGGGGGTGATTAGTGACAGGGGGGTGACAGGGGGTGATCAGGGTGGGTGACATGGGTGATCAGGGGTTAATCAGTGATGGGGGGTGGGGGTGTGTGTAGTAATTGGTTCACTTTACTTATGTTTGCCCTGGTGGTCCCAGACAAATGGATCACCAGAGGAGCAAACAGCAGGCATATCAGACGCTGTTTACAAAACAGCGTCTGATATGCGTTTTAAATGCGCTTTTATTCGCATCTACAGCCTGCCAGCGCATGATCAGCGCTGGCAGTCTGTAGTTTCAGTTGTCCCGGTCACGGGTCTCACGAGATGACGCCGATAGGCGGCAGTGCGACCTGAGAGAGCCACCACGCTGACGCCCATCGGCGTTAGCGTGGCGGCAAGTGATTAAACAATGTGCTGACGACAAGACCCGAGTGGTTTGCACGCTGTGCCATCAGAGCCTGAAGCAAGGCATTAACGTTCTGAACCTTAGCACAACCTGCATGACCAGGCATCTACATGCAAAGCATGAACTGCAGTGGAGTAAACACCTTAAAAGCAAGGAACTCACTCTGGCTCCCCCTGCTCCCTCTTCTGCTGCTGCCTCGGCCTCTTCCTCCGCCTAGGGAGGAATGTTGCCATCTGCCGCCCACCAAACAGAGGATGTGCCACCGACAACTCCACCTGCGTCACCAAGCATCTCCACCATGTCACACGGCAGCGTTCAGCTCTCCATCTCACAAACCTTGGACAGACAGCGTAAATTTCCACCTAACCACCCTCGAGCCCTGGGCCTGAATGCCAGCATTTCTAAACTACTGGCCTTTGAAATGCTGTCATTCAGGCTATTGGACACAGACAGCTTCAAACAGCTGATGTCCATGGCTGTCCCACAGTATGTTGTTCCCAGCCGCCACTACTTCTCCAAGACAGCCGTGCCTTCCTGCACAACCAAGGATCCGATAAAATCAAGTGTGCACTGCGCAACGCCATCTGTGGCAAGGTCCACCTAACCACAGATACGTGGACCAGTAAGCACGGCCAGGGACGCTATATCTCCCTAACTGCACACTGGGTAAATGTAGTGGCAGCTGGGCCGCAGGCGGAGAGTTCCTTGGCGCATGTCCTTCTGCCGCCAAGGATCGCAGGGCATCATTCTTTGCCTCCTGTAGCCTCCTCCTCCTACTTGGCTTCCTCCTCCTCTGCTTCCACCATCTCATCCAGTCAGCCACACACCTTCACCACCAACTTCAGCACAGCCCGGGTAAACGTCAGCAGGCCATTCTGAAACTCATATGTTTGAGGTACAGGCCCCACACCGCGCAGGAGTTGTGGCGGGTATTGAACAACAGACCGACGAGTGGTTTCTGCCGGTGGGCCTCAAGCCCGGCCTGATGGTGTGCGATAATGGGCGAAATCTCGTCGCAGCTCTGGGACTAGCCGGTTTGACGCACATCCCTTGCCTGGCGCATGTGCTGAATTTGGTGGTGCAGAAGTTCATTCACAACTACCCCGACATGTCAGAGCTGCTGCATAAAGTGAGGGCCGTCTGTGCGCGCTCCGGCGTTCACATCCTGCCGCTGCTCGCCTGTCTGCGCTACAGCGGAACTCGGCCTTCCGCTCACCGCCTCATATGCGACGTGCCCACCAGGTGGAACTCCACCTTGCACATGCTGGAGAGACTGTGCGAGCAGCAGCAGGCCATAGTGGAGTTGCAGCTGCAGCCCGCACGCGTGAGTCGCACTGCAGAACAGCACCACTTCACCACCAATGATTGGGCCTCCATGCGAGACCTGTGTGCCCTGTTGCGCTGTTTCGAGTACTCCACCAACATGGCCAGTGGCGATGACACCGTTATCAGCGTTACAATACCACTTCTATGTCTCCTTGAGAAAACGCTTAGGGCGATGATGGAAGAGGAGGTGGCCCAGGAGGAGGAGGAGGAGGATGAGGGGTAATTTTTAGCACTTTCACGCCAGTCTGTTAGAAGTGGCTCAGAGGGAGGTTTTTTGCAACAGCAGAGGCCAGGTACAAATGTGGCCAGCCAGGGCCCACTACTGGAGGACGAGGAGGATGAGGAGGAGGTGGAGGAGGATGAGGATGAAGCAGGTTCACAGCGGGGTGGCACCCGACACAGCTCAGGCCCATCACTGGTGCGTGGCTGGGGGGATACAGAGGACGATGACGATATGCCTCCCACAGAGGACAGCTTGTCCTTACCTCTGGGGAGCCTGGCACACATGATCGACTACATGCTGCAGTGCCTGCACAACGACAGCAGAGTTGCCCACATTTTAACCTGTGCGGACTACTGGGTTGCCACCCTGCTGGATCCCCGGTACAAAGACAATGTGCCCACCTTACTTCCTGCACTGAAGCGTGATAGGAAGATACGCGAGTACAAGCGCACGCTGGTAGAGGCGCTCCTGAGAGCATTCACAAATGTCACAGGGTAACAGGTGAAAGCCCAAGGCGAAGGCAGAGGAGGAGCAAGAGGTCGCCAACGCAGCTGTGTCACGGCCACCTCCTCTGAGGGCAGGGTTAGCATGGCAGAAATGTGGAAAAGTTTTGTCTCCACGCCACAGCTAACTGCACCACCACCTGATATGGAACGTGTTAGCAGGAGGCAGCATTTCACTAACATGGTTGAACAGTACGTCTGCACACCCCTCCACGTACTGACTGATGGTTCGGCCCCATTCAACTTCTGGGTCTCCAAATTGTCCACGTGGCCAGAGTTAGCATTTTATGCCTTGGAGGTGCTGGCCTGCCCGGCGGCCAGCGTTTTGTCTGAACATGTATTCAGCACGGCAGGGGGCGTCATTACTGATAAACACAGCCGCCTGTCCACAGCCAACGTGGACAAGCTGACGTTCATAAAAATGAACCAGGCATGCATCCCACAGGACCTGTGCCTCCCTTGTGCAGAATAGACATTTATAACTGCCTCTCCGTCAACCATGTATTCTTGTACTCTGGGGCACTTCTTTATTGAATCCTCATTTTTTTAACTTTACCATGATCTTGCGGTGCAACCCAAAGTTGAATGAACCTCTCCTCTGTCTGGGTGGTGGGGCCGAAATAACTGAGAGTGGCCTTCTCCGGTGCTGGTTGATATGACACATGATTCCTTGCTGTGGGACCTCTCTCCTCTGTCTGGGTGCTGGGCCAAAATAACTGAGAGTGGCCTTCTCCGGGTGTGGTTGATATGACGCATGATTCCTTGCTGTGGGACCTCTCTCCTCTGTCTGGGTGCTGGGCCGAAATAACTGAGAGTGGCCTTCTCCGGTGGTGGGTGATATAACGCATGATTCCTTGCTGTGGGACCTCTCTCCTCTGTCAGGGTGCTGGGCCGAAATAACTGAGAGTGGCCTTCTCCGGGTGTGGTTGATATGATGCATGATTCCTTGCTGTGGGACCTCTCTCCTCTGTCTGGGTGCTGGGTCGAAATAACTGAGAGTGGCCTTCTTCGGTGGTGGGTGATATGACGCATGATTCCTTGCTGTGGGACCTCTCTCCTCTGTCTGGGTGCTGGGCCGAAATAACTGAGAGTGGCCTTCTCCGGTGGTGGGTGATATAACGCATGATTCCTTGCTGTGGGACCTCTCTCCTCTGTCAGGGTGCTGGGCCGAAATAACTGAGAGTGGCCTTCTCCGGGTGTGGTTGATATGATGCATGATTCCTTGCTGTGGGACCTCTCTCCTCTGTCTGGGTGCTGGGCCGAAATAACTGAAAGTGGCCTTCTCCGGTGGTGGGTGATATGACGCATGATTCCTTGCTGTGGGACCTCTCTCCTCGGTCTGGGTGCTGGGCCGAAATAACTGAGAGTGGCCTTCTCCGGTGGTGGTTGATATGACGCATGATTCCTTGCAGTGGGACCTCTCTCCAATTGATATTGGTTAAATTTTATTTATTTTATTTTATTTTAATTCATTTCCCTATCCAAATTTGTTTGCAGGGGATTTACCTACATTTTGCTGCCTTTGGCAGACCTCTAGCCCGTTCCTGGACTATTTTACAGCCTTTTTAGTGCCTAAAAGTTCGGGTCCGCATTGACTTCAATGGGGTTCGGGATAAAGTTTGGGTCGAGTTCGGATCCCGAACCCGAACATTTTCGGGAAGTTCGGCCGAACTTCCCGAACCCGAACTTCCAGGTGTTCGCTCATCTCTACTGGGAAGGTGTCATGTGCCATGCATGCAGCCAATCAGCAGCAAGCCAGCCCGGTGATTGCCCAGCCCTATAAATATGACTGCCATCTTAGACGCTGGCATTCACCATCATGCATTTTTCGGTAACAGACGGCGCTAGGGAGAGGGAAAGAAACTCTAATTGCTAAACAAAAACGAAAGAAGCGATGATTGACTAGTGCAGGGAACAGATAAGTGAGAGGAATCATTTCACAGACAGGGAGGGAGAGACGTGTGCAGATGCTAGTAGGGAGAGTAATCGGAATTTACTCATTGTGAAAACCAGAGATTTACAACTGCAGGGAAAGGACAGTGAGCGGAATCATTTCACAGATGTGTGCAGATGCTAGGGAGAGTAATAGTAAATTCCTAGATGTGAAAAAAAAAGTTATTTACTAGTGCAGTGAAACATTTCATGGGGATCCAGTCTCATAATACCAGTCTCTGTCATTCCACCAATTAGTTATTGGGGTGCAAGTGATATGTTGAAAAGCCTTTAGTGGCTTTTATATGTTGAAAAAGATCAATATATATGCAGGAAATAGTGGCTTATTCACGGCAAAACGGGGTTCATGTCACCCACTAATGGAACAGATGATTTTTAAAAATGTAGGCCCCTGGCACCCAGGCAGAGGAGGGGTTTATTAACGGCAAATGGGGTTCATGTCACCCACTAATGTAACAGGTGATTTATAGAAATGTAGGCCCCTGGCACCCAGGCAGGAGGAGGGGTTAATTCATGGCAAAACGGGGTTCATGTCACCCACCAATGGAACAGACAATTTTTAAAAATGTAGTCCCCTGGCATTTAGGTAGAGTAGGGTTTTTTCACCAGAAAAACTGGGTTGATGTCATCCACCAATGGAACAGACAATTTTTAAAAATGTAGGCCCCTGGCACCCAGGAAGAGGAGGGGTTTATTCACGGCTAAAATGGTAATATTGCACCCAACAATTTAAAAGAAGATTTTTCAAATTTGTGGTCCCTGTCACCTATGCAGAGCAGGGGTTGGTACTCGTCAAAAATGGTAATATTTCACCCAACAATTTAAAGAAGATTTTCCGCATTTTTAATCACTGTCATCTATGCAAAGCAGGGGATTTTTTCACCACCCATGAATAACATGGATTTAAGTGGTATATTTTGAGGTGTAGGAACTCCTCGTTCTCAACATCATCTTCCACCAAGTCTTCACCCCTGCCCTCTTTGTCAGTCTACACACTGCAGAAAGCCGCAGCAGTTTGCACCTGTATTTCGTCATCAGAGAAGTGCTGCGGTGGTTTTCCCATGTCCTCATCCTCAAACCTAAGTGGTTGGGCATCTGTGCACCTAATCTCTTCCACTTCTGGGGCAGGACTATGGTTATGGCCCTGGGAAACCCTGCCAGCAGAGTCATCATTAAGCGTAAGAGACTTCTGCATGACTTGGGGCTCAGATTGCTTGGCTGATTTGTAAGGGGGTGAGGTAAAAGACTGATGGGCATGGGCTGCAGGTGCCAACTCTGAGCTTTCAGCAGTGGGAGACAATGTTAAGGTACTTGATGCACTGTCAGCCACCCAATCTTCTAGCACCTGTACTTGTTCTGGCCTCACCATTTGTAGAGTTGCATTCGGGCCTACCAAATAACACTACAGGTTCTGTCGCCTACTCACACCTGAGGAAGATGTTTCACTTGGACCTGTAGTTGGCGCTGAATGGCCACGCCTCTCCGAGCAACAGGAGCTCGACCAACATCACAAAGACCATGCCCACGTCCCTTATTTGATGTTCTCCTCATTATTTGCGTTCACCCACGAAGCTGACAGATGGTTTATCTCCGGTGTCAATTTAACTGCCAATAGTCAACAATTAAATGCCAATAGTAGGCATGGCTGTGATGGCTTCTTAGGGCAAAGTAGTGAAACGCTTGTTGATTTGCTGCCCTGCAGCCTTTCAAACAGCAGGAAGAAATCGCCGAACAACGAATCCGAACCCAAACTTTTATGGAAATGTTTGGGTCCAGGTGTGAAAAACCGTAATGTTCGGTACGAACCAGAACTTTACAGTTCAGGTTCGCTCAGCCCTACTGGTGACCCTCTAAAACATAAGGGATGAGGGTCTGCTGCTGAGCTGACCCTCTAAAACATTAGGAGCAAGGGCCTGCTGGTGACCCTCTAAAACATTAGGACGAGGGCTTGCTGCTGATCTGACCATCTAAAACATTAGGGGTGAGAGTCTGCTGCTGAGTTGACCCTTTAAAACATTATTAGAGAGGGCAGCCTAATAAGCATGTTGATATGATGGACGAGGAGGAGGAGGACGATAAAAAGAAGATTGAACCATATACCCTTTTTTATAGTGGAAGGGGTGTATGGGAATACAGTATATTGAGGCCTTGTTCATTTTGATAAGCGTCAACCTGTCAGAATTTTCAGTTGACAGGTGGATGCGTTTATCAGTTATTATGCCTCCAGCAGCACTAAATACCCACTCTGACAAAACGCTGGTGGCAGGGCAGGCCAGCACCAGGCCAGCACCTCCAAGGCATAGAGTGCCAGTTTGTGCCACATGACCCGCTTGGGCATCCAATAGCTGTAAGGCACAGGGGATCACTGAGGACAATGACACAATCTGCTTCTTACTCCTTTACCATCTTCCAAAACTTTTCCCTCCTTGTGACACTAGGCCGCTCATCAGGGTGAGGGTGCTGGCGGGGTGTCATGAAGCTGTCCCAGGCCAGAATGTTGCCCTGCCTTTGTTGGAACTGCTGTGTGTTCCCCTCATCTCCCCTCCTTGGTTGCCCAAGGAACTACGTACTTTAGCAACAGAGTTGTCAGCTGGACATTTTTGGAGCAATTTTTCCACAAGGACCTTCTGGTATTGCACCATTTTGCTAGTCCTCTCCACCACAGGAATGTAAGATGAGAAGTTCACTTTATAGCATGGGTCAAGAAGGGTGAACAACCAGTAATCGGTGTTGGCCAAAATGCGTATAACGCGAGGGTCACAGGAAAGACAGCATAACATAAAGTCAGCCATGAGTCCCAACAGACAAGACTTCACTGTCCTCATCAGGAGGATGACTCTCAATCTCCTCATCCCCTTCCTCCTCTTCGTCCCATCCATGCTGAACAGATGGAATAAACTATGTATGGGTACTACCCTCTGAAGCGGAGGCAAAAAAAAAAGACAGTGAATGTCACAGCTATTTGGGATGTACAAATGTTATACCGGAAATGTAGCGGAGGTAATGTCTCTGCTGTCACCAGGGGCTAAAGTTATACAGGAGATGTAGTGCAGGTAATGTTGCTGCTGTCACCAGCAGATAACATTAGACAGGAGAAGTAGCGCAAGTAAAGTTGCTGCTGTCACCAGCAGCCAAACAATTGCATGCAATTTAGCACACATTGTGCTAATATATTTTGCAGCCAGATAAAACAATAGTCCTTAAAAGGACTGTTGGGTCTCTAACACCTTTCAACAATCAAAACTACCTAAAAAAAACACAATTCCTCTCCCTACACTATCTGTCCCTTCCGCTATATAGCACCAGATGTCGCGTTCCGGCCAGCCAATCACGGTAATTCCGGTAACCAACATGGCTACGGAATTACAGTGAGTGGCAGTACTTCCCTGCATGTTTATTGGCTGCATAGCAGCCAACAGATGTGCGGGGAGGAGACTCGAGCATCACGCTCAAGCACTTGCGGTGTTAACATGGTAACATAGTATATAAGGCTGAAAAGTTTTTTTACACAATAAAAGCACACAGAGCTATGGGTACTGGATATTGTGGATGTGCTAGTGGCGATCTAGCAGCCCATGTCCTCAGCTCTGTACACAAAATCCCAGTGACAGGTTCTCTTTAATGCACCGCAAACAGTTCATTTGCACAACTGCAAACTCCCCATTTGCACAAGGTTGGATACCAAGCTAGCCACGTCCCGGTGATGTCATTGAAGGTTTCTTCCTCCACCCAGCCACGTACAACACCAAGGGTCCCCAAAAGA
Source organism: Bufotes viridis (assembly GCA_033119425.1). Taxonomy (NCBI): domain Eukaryota; kingdom Metazoa; phylum Chordata; class Amphibia; order Anura; family Bufonidae; genus Bufotes; species Bufotes viridis. The sequence goes on from CM065594.1 coordinate 156,936,097, forward strand.
CGAATTTAATTGATTTTTCGAACGGTGAGATGGTTAAAAAAACGCTGGCTCCCTCCCCTTTGTTTTTATCCACGGTGACTGCGTCTGCGCCGTGCAATTTACTGTCACACCCGATATGAGTATAATTTTCTGTAGTACTATTCTCATCAGTTTAATCCCTCTAACGTCCCCAATCTGGGGGCCATTTATTGAATAGATTTTTCGAACGGGGAGATGGTTAAAAAAACGCTGGCTCCCTCCACTCTGTTTTAAACCACGGTCACTGCGTCTGCGCCGTGCAATTTACTGTCACACCCGGTATGAGTTGTATTTTCTGTAGTACTATTCTCATCAGTTTAATCCCTCTAACGTCCCCAATCTGGGTGCCATTTATTGAATAGATTTTTCGAACGGGGAGATGGTTAAAAAAACGCTGGCTCCCTCCACTCTGTTTTTAACCACATGACTGCGTCGGCGCCGTGCAATTTACTGTCACACCCGATATGAGTGGTATTTTCTGTAGTACTATTCTCATCAGTTTAATCCCTCTAACGTCCCCAATCTGGGTGCCATTTATTGAATAGATTTTTCGAACGGGAGATGGTTAAAAAAACGCTGGCTCCCTCCACTCTGTTTTAAACCACGGTGACTGCGTCTGCGCCGTGCAATTTACAGTCACACCCGATATGAGTGGTATTTTCTGTAGTACTATTCTCATCAGTTTAATCCCTCTAACGTCCCCAATCTGGGGGCCATTTATTGAATAGATTTTTCGAACGGGGAGATGGTTAAAAAAACGCTGGCTCCCTCCACCCTGTTTTAAACCACGGTGACTGTGTCTGCGCCGTGCAATTTACTGTCACACCCGATATGAGTGGTATTTTCTGTAGTACTATTCTCATCAGTTTAATCCCTCTAACGTCCCCGACTCCCCAATCTGGGGGCCATTTATTAAATAGATTTTTCGAACGGGGAGATGGTTAAAAAACGCTGGCTCCCTCCACTCTGTTTTAAACCACGTTGACTGCGTCTGCGCCGTGCAATTTACTGTCACACCCGATATGAGTGGTATTTTCTGTAGTACTATTCTCATCAGTTTAATCCCTCTAACGTCCCCGACTCCCCAATCTGGAGGCCATTTATTAAATAGATTTTTCGAACGGGGAGATGGTTAAAAAAATGCTGGCTCCCTCCACTCTGTTTTAAACCACGTGACTGCGTCTGCGCCGTGCAATTTACTGTCACACCCGATATGAGTGGTATTTTCTGTAGTACTATTCTCATCAGTTTAATCCTCTAACGTCCCCAATCTAGGGGCCATTTATTAAATAGATTTTTCGAACGGGAGATGGTTAAAAAACGCTGGCTCCCTCCACTCTGTTTTAAACCACGTGACTGCGTCTGCGCCGTGCAATTTACTGTCACACCCGATATGAGTGGTATTTTCTGTAGTACTATTCTCATCAGTTTAATCCCTCTAACGTCCCCAATCTGGGTGCCATTTATTGAATAGATTTTTCAAACGGGGAGATGGTTAAAAAAACGCTGGCTCCCTCCACTTTGTTTTAATCCACGGTGACTGCGTCTGCGCCGTGCAATTTACTGTCACACCCGATATGAGTGGTATTTTCTGTAGTACTATTCTCATCAGTTTAATCCCTCTAACGTCCCCAATCTGGGGGCCATTTATTGAATAGATTTTTCGAACGGGGAGATGGTTAAAAAAACGCTGGCTCCCTCCACTCTGTTTTAAACCACGTGACTGCGTCTGCGCCGTGCAATTTACTGTCACACCCGATATGAGTGGTATTTTCTGTAGTACTATTCTCATCAGTTTAATCCTCTAACGTCCCCAATCTGGGTGCCATTTATTGAATAGATTTTTCGAACGGGGAGATGGTTAAAAAACGCTGGCTCCCTCCACTTTGTTTTAATCCACGGTGACTGCGTCTGCGCCGTGCAATTTACTGTCACACCCGATATGAGTGGTATTTTCTGTAGTACTATTCTCATCAGTTTAATCCTCTAACGTCCCCAATCTGGGGGCCATTTATTGAATAGATTTTTCGAACGGGGAGATGGTTAAAAACGCTGGCTCCCTCCACTCTGTTTTAAACCACGGTGACTGCGTCTGCGCCGTGCAATTTACTGTCACACCCGATATGAGTGGTATTTTCTGTAGTACTATTCTCATCAGTTTAATCCCTGTTACGTCCCATATCAGGGATTGCCTTTTGTGAAAAAAATTTAGGCCGGGTACCTTCGACATGCCTTCACAGTGACAGACCAAACTCTCATACACTAAACTGAATTGATTTCAGGAACCGGAGATGGAAAAAGCAGCTTGGTCGGTCCTCTTACTCCCAAATTGGGGCACTGCGCGTGCACAGAGCAATGTGCTGTGACACCCTATATGAGTGGTGTCTTAACTAGTACTATTGCTATCAGTTTAATCCCTGTTACGGACCCTATCCGGTCGAATTGATTAACCATTGTCGAATCCCCCATTGACATCCCCTTATAAGCTGTGTAAAGCATATTTTTAGTTTGGTTTTGAACTGCTGCATCCTTTCCGACTTTCGGTAATTTGGTAACATTTCTGCCACTTTCTGCTTATACCGGGGTCTAGTAGCGTGGCCACCCGATCGCTTTTGGTCTGACCATAATGAAGCAACGGCCTTATCATCTGGGGTGTGGCAACATTGCCAACACACTTATAGAGGTGATGATGATTGCTTCATTGTGATACGCAAGCCCCTTCACCACAACAAGGTAACGATCACGAAGGGGAATTGACACTTGTATGTGCCTTTTTTTTGTTTGTTTTGCAGCCACAGTGCTGCACCATAGGACAGAAAAATTAGGCATGTACACATGCCTGAAAAATAATGGCACTGTTGCAGCCGCTATTGTAGCAGCGGCCGGAAAAATTTATGTTTTCCAGGCAGAAAAGTGACTAAAACATTGCGGCTTGAACCCTAGTTGGTGGTGGAGAATTCACGAAAGTCATCCGGTATGCAGACATTAAATACAGCAGCGTGGGGACCATTTTGAGGCCATGGCATGTAATCAGGCCTTTTGTTAGTCAAACGTATCCCCCACTGTCAGTCCCTTCGGGATCCATGCCTCATTCATCTTTATGAAGGTGAGGTAATCAACACTTTTTTGACCGAGCCGACTTCTCTTGTCAGTGACAATGCCTCCTGCTGCACTGAAGGTCCTTTCTGACAGGACACTTGAAGCAGGGCAGGCCAGAAGTTCTATCGCAAACTGGGATAGCTCAGGCCACAGGTCAAGCCTGCACACCCAGTAGTGAAGGGGTTCATTGCTCCTCAGAGTGTCGATATCTGCTGTTAAGGCGAGGTAGTCTGCTACCTGTCGGTCGAGTCGTTCTCTTAGGCTGGATCCCGAAGTTCTGTGGCGATGAGTAGGACTGAAAAAGCTCCGCATGTCCTCCATCAACAACACATCTGTGAATCGTCCAGTCCTTGCCGCCGTGGTAGGAGGAGGATTACACTCACCTCTTCCCCTGTTAGATTCCCGTTGTGCTGTGACATCCCCCTTATAAGCTGTGTAAAGCATATTTTTTAGTTTGGTTTTGAACTGCTGCATCCTTTCCGACTTTCGGTAATTTGGTAACATTTCTGCCACTTTCTGCTTATACCGGGGGTCTAGTAGCGTGGCCACCCAGTACAGATCGTTCTCCTTTATCCTTTTTATACGTGGGTCCCTCAACAGACATGACAGCATGAAAGACCCCATTTGAACAAGGTTGGATGCAGAGCTACTCATTTCCCGTTCCTCGTCCTCACTGATGTCATTGACGGTCTGTTCTTCCCCCAGCCACGCACAACACCATGGGTCCCAGATAGGTGACAACAACGAGCACCCTGGGGTGCCTGCTGTGGTTGGTCTTCCTCCTCCTCAAAGCCGCCACATTCCTCCTCTGACTCCTCTTCCTCATACTCCTCTTCCAGCGTTGCTGCAGGTCCGGCAAGCGATGATGACAAGGCTGTTTCTGGTGGTGATGGTGACCACAACTCTTCCTCTTCCTCTTCACGCTCATCTACAGCCTGATCCAGAACTCTTCGCAGGGCACGCTCCAGGAAGAAAACAAATGGGATGAGGTCGCTGATGGTGCCTTCGGTGCGACTGACTAGGTTTGTCACCTCCTCAAAAGGACGCATAAGCCTACAGGCATTGCGCATGAGTGTCCAGTAACGTGGCAAAAGATTCCCAGCTCCGCAGAGGCTGTCCTAGCACCCCGGTCATACAAATACTCGTTGACGGCTTTTTCTTGTTGGAGCAGGCGGTCGAACATTAGGAGTGTTGAATTCCAACGTGTCGGGCTGTCGCATATCAAGCGCCTCACTGGCATGTTGTTTCGCCGCTGAATATCGGAAAAGTGCGCCATGGCCGTGTAGGAACGCCTGAAATGGCCACACACCTTCCTGGCCTGCTTGAGGACGTCCTGTAAGCCTGGGTACTTAGACACAAAACGTTGTACGATGAGATTCAACACATGTGCCATGCACGGCACATGTGACAACTTGCCCAAATTTAATGCCGCCAACAGATTGCTTCCATTGTCACACACCACTTTGCCGATCTCCAGTTGGTGCGGGGTCAGCCACTGATCCACCTGTGCGCTCAGGGCGGACAGGAGTGCTGGTCCTGTGTGGCTCTCTGCTTTCAGGCAAGTCAACCCTAAGATAGCGTGACACTGTCGTATCCGGGATGTGGAATAGCCCCTGGGGAGCTGGGGGAATCAGTTGATGTGCAGCCAGACGCCGCAGCAGAAGAGGACTCAGCCGAGGAGGATATTGAAGAGGATGGAGTAAGAGTAGAGGAGGTGGCAGTAGGTCTGCCTGCAAGTCGTGGTGGTGTCACCAACTCCGCTGCGGAGCCACGCATTCCATGCTTGTCAGCCGTCAGCAGGTTGACCCAATGCGCAGTATACGTGATATACCTGCCCTGACCGTGCTTTGCAGACCAGGTATCAGTGGTCAGATGGACCCTTGCCCCAACACTGTATGCCAGAGATGCCATGACTTCCTTTTCAATGACATGGTAGAGGTTTGGGATTGCCTTTTTGAAAAAAAAATTTTGTCCGGGTACCTTCCACTGTGGTGTCCCAATAGCGACAAATTTTTGAAGGCCTCAGACTCTACCAGCTGGTATGGTAAAAGCTGGCGGGCTAAGAGTTCCGTCAAGCCAGCTGTCAGTCGCCGGGCAAGGGGTGACTTTGTGACATTGGCTTCTTATGCTCAAACATGTCCTTGACAGACACCTGACTGTGGGCAGATGAGCAGGAACTGCTGAAGGTGAGAGATGGAGTGGCGGGTGGTTGAGAGGGGCAGGGAGGACAGCAGTGGTTGACGTGGCTGAAGATGCTGGACCAGGAGGAGCATGGTGGCTTTGAGTTTGTGTGCTGCTTGTACTCATGTGTTGATCCCATAGGCGTTTGTGATGTGAGATCATGTGCCTTCGCAAAGCAGTTGTACCAAGGTGGGTGTTGGACTTCCCACGACTCAGTTTCTTTTGGCACAGGTTGCAAATGGCATTGCTTTTATCAGAGGCAGACACACAAAAAAAATGCCACACTGCTGAACTTTGCAATGACGGCATTCTAGTGGTGGCAACAGCATGCTTTGAATGGCGTGCTGTCTGGCTGACCCCAGGTGCCGATACATGCTGTCTGACTGTGCCACTAACTCCTTGCGATGACCTCCCCCTGCTTTCAACTCGTCTCCTCATTCTCTCTGTCTCCCCTTCAGAACTTTCCCCCTCTTCTTCTCTTCGAGCAGGCACCCACGTGGCATCCGTGGACACATCGTCATCATCAACCGCTTCACTTGTATCTGACACCTCAGCAAAGGAAGCAGCAGCGGGTACAACATCATCATCATCATCATCACACTGTACGTCCATGTGTGTAATCCTGCCTGACTGAGACATATCCCCGTAATCTACATCATCTGGCAATAATGGTTGCGCATCACTAATTGCATCCAACTGATGTGTAAATAACTCCTCTGATGGATCAAGTAAAGCGGCTGTGGTGGCTGTGGTGGTAGTGGTGGTGGTGGCGACAGGCGGGTGCGTGGTAACTTGAGAGCAGGTGACCGAAGCTGAGCTGGAGGAGGATGGTGCGTCAAGGTTCTTAGTGGAAGCTGTTGAAGATTGGGTGTCCTGTCTAAGCCAGTCAACTACGTCCTCTGAATTTTTCGGGTTCAGGGTACGTGGCCTCTGAAAACTGGGCATTATTCCAGGGACGGTGGAAATCACAGCACCACGACCACGACGGCCCCTGCGGGGTGGCCTGCCTCTGCCTGTCATTTTTTTTTTAGATAAGTGGTACTACGCGTGCTAGGTACTGTGCCACCCGGTATGAGTGGTTGGCACTGGCAGTGGGCACACTACAGTCAGTGGAAGTGGGCCTGACACACACTGGCAGCAGGTAAGCAACTGAATTTAGACTACTGTCTAAAAATTAAATGCCTTATATATCGGCAAGCTACTGTGCCACCCGGTATGAGTGGTTGGCACTGGCAGTGGGCACACTACAGTCAGTGGAAGCGGGCCTGACACACACTGGCAGTGGGCAAGAAACTGAATTTAGACTACTGTCTAAAAATTAAATGCCTTATTTATCGGCAAGCTACTGTGCCACCCGGTATCAGTGGTTGGCACTGGCAGTGGGCACACTACAGTCAGTGGAAGCGGGCCTGACACACACTGGCAGCAGACAAGCAACTGAATTTAGACTACTATCTAAAAATTAAATGTCTTATTTATCGGCAAGCTACTGTGCCACCCGGTATCAGTGGTTGGCACTGGCAGTGGGCACACTACAGTCAGTGGAAGAGGGCCTGACACACACTGGCAGCAGGCAAGCAACTGAATTTAGACTACTGTCTAAAAATGAAATGCCTTATTTATCGGCAAGCTACTGTGCCACCCGGTATCAGTGGTTGGCACTGGCAGTGGGCACACTACAGTCAGTGGAAGAGGGCCTGACACACACTGGCAGCAGGCAAGCAACTGAATTTAGACTACTGTCTAAAAATGAAATGCCTTATTTATCGGCAAGCTACTGTGCCACCCGGTATCAGTGGTTGGCACTGGCAATGGGCACACTACAGTCAGTGGAAGTCAGCCTGACACACACTGGCAGCAGGCAAGCAACTGAATTTAGACTACTGTCTAAAAATTAAATGCCTTATTTATCGGCAAGCTACTGTGCCACCCGGTATCAGTGGTTGGCACTGGCAGTGGGCACACTACAGTCAGTTGAAGTCAGCCTGACACACACTAGCAGCAGGCAAGCAGCTGAAATTACACTAAAGTGTAAAAATTAAATGCCTTTTTTATGCAAAGTCCTGTGCCAGCCGGTATGAGTGGTGGGCACTGGCAGTGGGCACACTACAGTCAGTGGAAGTCAGCCTGACACACACTGGCAGCAGGCAAGCAACTGAATTTAGACAACTGTCTAAAAATGAAATGCCTTATTTATCGGCAAGCTACTGTGCCACCCGGTATCAGTGGTTGGCACTAGCAGTGGGCACACTACAGTCAGTGGAAGCGGGCCTGACACACACTGGCAGCAGACAAGCAACTGAATTTAGACTACTATCTAAAAATTAAATGTCTTATTTATCGGCAAGCTACTGTGCCACCCGGTATCAGTGGTTGGCACTGGCAGTGGGCACACTACAGTCAGTGGAAGAGGGCCTGACACACACTGGCAGCAGGCAAGCAACTGAATTTAGACTACTGTCTAAAAATGAAATGCCTTATTTATCAACAAGCTACTGTGCCACCCGGTATCAGTGGTTGGCACTGGCAGTGGGCACACTACAGTCAGTTGAAGTCAGCCTGACACACACTAGCAGCAGGCAAGCAGCTGAAATTACACTAAAGTGTAAAAATTAAATGCCTTTTTTATGCAAAGTCCTGTGCCAGCCGGTATGAGTGGTGGGCACTGGCAGTGGGCACATTACAGTCAGTGGAAGTCAGCCTGACACACACTGGCAGCAGGCAAGCAACTGAATTTAGACTACTGTCTAAAAATTAAATGCCTTTTTTTTAAGCAAAGTCCTGTGCCACACGGGATGACAGGGGTGGGCACTGGCAGTGGGCACACTACAGTCAGTGGAAGTCGGCCTGACACACACTAGCAGCAGGCAAGCAGCTGAAATTACACTAAAGTGTAAAAATTAAATGCCTTTTTATGCAAAGTCCTGTGCCAGCCGGTATGAGTGGTGGGCACTGGCAGTGGGCACACTACAGTCAGTGGAAGTCAGCCTGACACACACTGGCAGGCAACTAACCTTAGATTAAAGTGTAAAAATTAAGTGCCTTTTTTTTAAGCAAAGTCCGGTGCCACACGGGATGACAGGGGTGGACACTGGCAGTGGGCACACTACAGTCAGTTGAAGTCGGCCTGACACACACTAGCAGCAGGCAAGCAGCTGAAATTACACTAAAGTGTAAAAATTAAATGCCTTTTTTATGCAAAGTCCTGTGCCAGCTGGTATGAGTGGTGGGCACTGGCAGTGGGCACACTACAGTCAGTGGAAGTCAGCCTGACACACACTGGCAGGCAACTAACCTTAGATTAAAGTGTAAAAATTAAATGCCTTTTTTTGATGCAAAGTCCTGTGCCACACGGAATGACAGGGGTGGGCACTGGCAGTGGGCACACTACAGTCTGTGGGCCTGCAGCTCCTCACACACAGGCAGGCCAGGCAACTGCAATATGTATATAAAGGAGAAAAAAAGCAGACTAATGTTGCAGCCCTAAAAGGGCTTTTTGGGGTGCTGTCAGGACGCTGTCCTTACAGCAGAGATCAGATGAGTCTTTCAGGACTGGAGTGGACACTGAATTCACTAGCCTAGCTATCGATTTCCCAATTAAATCAGCAGCAACTACACTCTCCCTCCTCTCACTAAGACTGCAGCTTCAGAATGAATCTAAAATGGATGCTGTGCAGGAGGTGGGAGGGTCTGGGAGGGAGGGTATGCTGCTGATTGGCTGGAATGTGTCTGCTGACTGTGAGGTACAGGGTCAAAGTTTGCTCAATGATGATGTATAGGGGGCGGACCGAACGTCGCATATGTTCGCCCGGCAGAGGGGAACGCGAACAAGCTATGTTCGCCGGGAACTGTTCGCCGGCGGATAGTTCGGGCCATCTCTATTGTTCTTCTGAGCATGCTGGCTCAAGACTACATGTCGGCTCTGCCATGAACATTAGCAGACACCGACAGGCTCAAGAACTGGGCCACTTTCTGTTTAGCATACGTGTGCAGGGCTGGTACTGTCTTTTTCGTAAATACATTTTGGGACTGTCCACAAGCCATCAGTTCTCTGAAAGGTGTAGAGTCCACCACTTGGAAAGGGAGGGACTGCAGTACCAGCAACTTGGCCAGGAGCACGTTCAGCTTTTGCGCCATTTGATGAGTGCACTCATACTGTTTTCTTTTTGAAATTGCTTCGGTAATCAATTGCTGATGAAATGACTGACAGGGAGTAGGAGGAGGAGCATCAGTAGATGATTGGAAGGAAAGACAGCTGCCATCTGCTCAGGTAGTGGAGCCTTGAATGATGGTAAAGGGGTGTGGGCCACTGGGTGATGCAGTAGTTGCTATGGCAGACTGGACCACTACATTGGAGCCACGGATTTCCCAGGCTACTTTATGGTGATGCTGCATGTGTTGACGCAGGGCCATGGTGCCAACATTGGCACCCTGGCCATGCTTCACCTTCTGCCCACAGATTTGGCAAATGGCCATGTTCACCTCCTCCGGTGGCTTGATGAAAAACTGCCACACCGCCGAGTATGGCATTTTCATCTCAACACTCTGAGCTGACTACCTGCTATCTCTGCTTCCGTAAACCACTGCACTGCTACTTTCTGGGCAGATAGGCTCCTTTAAAGCAGACGGTCTACCCCTGGCTCGCAACACCAGCTCCCACACAACTCTCATCATCACTACTTGCCCTCCTACAGGAGGAAGTGTCAGATCTCTCCTCCAGATCTTTGCTGGGCAGTAGCTGCTGACTGTCTTCTATAAGCTTGTCCATGCTGAAAAGTGAAGCCAAGCCTACTGCATATAATACTTCTCAAGCTAAGGGAACAGAAAATGACAGAGGAAGGTTCAGGACTGGCTGTATCAAAATGTAATTTCACCACAGAACAGCGGATAGACATACTTATATTTTCTATTAATACACCCCAAAAATGACTGTATCACAATTTAATTTTACGGCAGAACGGCGACTGGATGTACTTATAGTTCCTATTAATATACCCCAAAATAGGATGTATCAAACCGCACTTTCCTTAAAGAATCAAGGGTGAATGGAAATAGTTATTTTTCACCTAAATACACCACAAAACTGGTTGTATCAAATAGCACTTTCACCCCAATAACAAGCAAGAATTGCTGGAATTACTGACCTGTCACATAGTACAAAAAAACTAAAAGCAGTAGTATTAGAGCAATTTGGATACCCAATTAATGCAGCAAGGTGTAAAAGTAATTATATTAGTCCTATTACCCAGGCTTTATACTCCCCTAATGGTCCCTTTGCGAACGCTCCATACTGTACTCCGTACTTTGCGAAGTCTCGCTAGACTTTGCATAATAACCAAAATTGATTTATACTGTAAAAAAAATTCCCGAAGCCAATACATTTTAATACTGTACGGAGCTCTCACTCTGTACAGTATTGAAATGAATTTTTATGCAAATCCACTTTGGATGTTTCATCTGAAGTCGATTCGCTCATCCCTCATTGGAAAATCCTTGTAAGAAGTATATTGAGACTGTAATAACTGTAATAACTTTAATAACAGTCAACACATATTAAATGAAGCCTGTGGAGGTAATTTCTTAATGCACATGTAAAAGTGCATTTAATTTTGAGACCGGAGTTTCTTCTTATGCACTGTAATAGTGTTTGTCTTGTTGCTGCTATTATGATATTTCTGCTAGCTATGAAGCTGTTTAAATTTTAGTTCATGCAATTTTAAAATAAGATGCCATATACCAAGGTCTTTCCTTGCCACCCCACCTCCCTGGTTACTATGATATTGGAACAGCAGTAAGTGTGCTGAACCATCTTGAACACTCATTTTAAAAGTAGGTCATTTAGCAATCAGTAGAAATGCTTATATCAATTACAACCACTAAAAGTGCTCAGAAATGGGAAAAACATAGCATTTAAACATAAAAAACATAACAGAGGCTTTTTACATGGAGCATGAAAATGCACTCAACCTTAACTTGTCATAATTAGCTGTGCCGTTTCATCAAGCCAGACCATTTTCGCATGTGAAAGTTTCTGAGGATTTGTGAAACATTTCACTTTATTATGGGGATGTTAAGGAAAAAAAAAAAACTTTATCTAATGGGAATTTGCTTAAGTTAGTAGCATGTACTGTGTTTAAAAGTGTGCTATGTATAAACAGATCAAAGGCAATAAAAAATATAATAAAAACGTTTTGGCTCTTTTAATATAGTCACATTTATTGCAAGCTATAAACTGCCGGAATTTCTTTGATGCTATAAAACTAGCAGCACAATTTTTGGAGAAGCTTTCTTGAATCTCTTGGGGTCAGTGGTCTGAGCGGGTAGAGATTGAGCTAGGTAACACTTTTATTACTGAAATTATTTCTTCAATTTGGTAGCCATTTTTAGATACCATATTATTAGCAATATGTGAGAAACAAATAATATGTTACTATGGTTTCTCCAAACGTTAAAGTGGTTCTCCAAGCTTTTAATAAAATCCTGACATCTGCTATCCTGTGTAGGAAACAGTTTGGTAAGTACATACGAGTCTGTCTCACCGCAGATGCCACTGTCTCCATTGTGCTCATACTGGCTGAAAGCTCTTCTGCTCTGTTCCTGACTGAATGTGTTCTAGACTCTTCCTGTTCAGCTGCATATAATAGGGGACTCATCCAGTCAGGACCAAAGTGGATGAGCTTGCAGCAAATGTAAGTGCAGCAGATAAGTAAGGGTTAGGGCTCTTGCAGACGAGCGTATCTCCTGCGTGTTATCCACAGCGAGAATGAGAGCCAAGCTGCGTGGTGGACATCAGAGGCATGAAGCAGTAACATGATAAATACTGCTCCGTGCCTCCCTGTGACCCTTTCACTACAAAATCACTGTGAGATAAAGTTGTCACAGTTATTTTGTAGTGAAAGGGTCACAGAGAGGCACGGAGCAGTATCTATCATGTCACTGCTTCGTGCCTCTGATGTCCACCGCGCAGATTGGCTCTTATTCTCACTGCGGATAACACCCAGGAGATCCGTTCGTCTGCAAGAGCCCTTAGAGTTGAGCGAACCCTACCAGACTTTAGGGTTTTTGGCACCCGGACCTGAACCCAAACATTTCCGTAAAAGTTCGGATTCGGTGTTCGACAATTTAATGGCGCTTGTTGAAAGGCTGCAGGGCAGCCAATCAACAAGCGTTTAACTAGTGTGCAATTAGAAGCCATCACAGCCATTCCTACTTATGGCATGGCTGTGATTGGCCAGTAAAGCATGTGACCAAGTCTCTATATAAGCTGGAGTCATGTAGCGCCGCACGTCATGTCAGCTCTTACTAGTGTAGGGATAGGATGCTGCTGCTGTAAGGGAGAGATTAGGAAACAATTCTGGTGTTCTTGGTGTTAAATCTGCAAACTAGAGTGATTTATTTTTGTGGGTGCTATGCTACATTTTTGTACCCATGAGCCCAGTGCCACAGAGAAATAAGCTTTAATCAGTCTGTTTGTTAGGTGGGCGTCGGCGAACCATTTTTTCAAGTGCAGTGCACTTTCGACTGCATGTGAGCAAGGGACATTACTTTAATCCTGTTCTGGTAGCTCAATGGGCGACATCTAGCCATTGTTTAAGGACACCTGCACTCTATATGTGCCAGGGGAAGGGAAAATAATATAGGTAATCTGTCTGTGACTTCAGGGCCCTGGGGGGTGATGGCGGGGGGGTGGGGGGGGAGACATATTCTCACTTTTTTATGTGAACTACCCCTGTGCCGAATATCTGACAGGAAAAATCTATTCATTAAGTCCACCTGTTAGATTCTAGGGGGACAAATTCCCTTTTTTGGGGGGTCAAGCACCTCTGCGGCCTGCAGTGCATACCTGGCAGTGAAAATAATTTAAATAATTTAATTACATTAGTCTGTCACATTTTGTGTGACCTAAAGCGATTTTTTTTCTCTTTCTGACACCGGCACCAGTAAATACTGCCGTTACATTGTCGGTTGACAAATTCCCATTTTTTGTGCTAGAAAGTAGAAAAAATTGATTTTACATTGTTGGTAGAAAAAACAGTTTTTGTGCTAGATAGTACATTTGCAGATAGTACATTCTGACAGTCCAATAAAACCGTTAAATGCTGCATTTACATTTTTGGTTTAAAAAGGCACACTTTTTGTGCTAGATAGTACATTTGCAGCCTGTGCTGCATTTCTGACAGTCCCAAAAAAATGTTAAATACTGCTGTTATATTGTTGCTTGAAAAAAAAAAAACTTTTTGTGCTAGATAGTAAATTTGTGGCCTGCACTGCATTTCTGACAGTGAAAGAAATACACTTAAATCCATCAATTTCATTGTGTGTGAAAAAAAAAAACTTTTTTGGGCCATGAAGTACCTTTGCGGCCTGCACTGCATAGTAGACAGGGCAATATTTTTCAAAAATGTGTCCACCAACAAGTTGCATTGTTGGGTGACATAAACCCATTGTTGGCTGTTTTATACATCTGTTCTACATAGCAGACAGGGTAATAATTTTCAAAAATTTGTCTGTTCCATTGTTGGGTGACATTATCCTATTTTTGGCTGTTTTATATCCTTGGTCTACATAGCAGACAGGGTAATAATTTTTAAAAATTTGACTGTTCCATTGTTGGGTGACATTATCCCATTTTTGGCTATTTTACATCCCTGCTCTACATAGCAGACAGGGTAATAATTTTCAAAAATTTGTCTGTTACATTGTTGGTGGACATTAAGCCATTTTTTCTTTTTTTTTTACCCCTGCTCTACATAGCAGACAGGGTAATAATTTTTTAAAATTTGTCTGTTCCATTGTTGGGTGACATTAACCCATTTTTGCCGTCAAAAAACCCCTGCTCTGCATAGGTGACATGGAAAGGAATTTCTACAATTGGTCTATTTATTTGTTGGTTGACATTGAACCGTTTTTGCTGTAAACAAACCCCAGCTCTGCATAGGTGACAGGGACCTAAATTTCTAACATTTGTCTGTTCCATTGGTGGGTGACCTTAACCCATTTTTGCCTGTGAAAAACCCCTGCTCTGCATTGCTGAAAAGGAACAAAATTTAGTAAAAACGTCTGTCACTTAGGTGGGTGACCTAAAAGAATGAAGAGAGCGTCAAAAAAGGTACGTGGCCCTGGTCATGGGGCTGCTGGTGTTGGTGGAGCTCCTGTTGCAGGAAGAAGACGTGGTCGATCTGTGCCAGCTACATGCCCAAATAAAACACCTTCCTCAGGTGCACGCAGACGTCAGAGCCTTCAGCGTTATTTAGTAGGCCCGAATGCCGCTCTATAAATGGTGAGGCCAGAACAAGTACAGTCACCAGTAGATTGGGTGGCTGACAGTGCCTCCAGTACCGTCACATTGTCTCCTATCCAGTCCACTGCTGAAAGGTCAGAGTTGGCACCTGCAGGCCATGGGCATCTATCTTGCTCCTCACCCCCAAGCAGTCTGAGCCCCAAGTCATGCAGCAGTCTGTTATGCTTTTTGATGACTCTGCTGGCAGGGTTTTCCCAGGGCCATCCACCTAGCCCTGCCCCAGAAGTGGAAGAGATTGAGTGCACCAATGCCCAACCACTTATGTTTCAGGATCAAGACATGGGAAGACCACCGCAGCACGTCTCTGATGACAAAACTGCTGCAGTGTGCAAATCGATAAGGAGGACAGGGGTGAAGACTGGATGGAAGATGATGTGGAGGACGATGAGGTCCTAGACCCCACATGGAATCAAGGTCATGCGAGTGACTGCTGCAGTTCGGAGGAAGAGGAGGTGGTCACACAGAGACACCAGCACAGCAAAAGAGGGAGCAGGGTGCAAAAGTAGAGTGGCCGTCCCCTAGACAGTACTCCTGCTACTGCCCACCGCACCCAGGGACCGAGAACAACAAAGCCAGCTCCATGGAGTTTCCTAGAGTGACAGTTCTTCAGACAATGAGCAGACGACAAGACACGAGTGGTTTGCACGCTGTGCAATCAGAGCCTGAAGCGAGGCATAAAAGTTCTAAATCTGAGCACAACCTGCATGACCAGGCATCTAAGTGCAAAGCATGATCTGCAGTGGAGTAAATACCTCCAAAACCAAGAAAGGTCTCAGGCTCCTCCTGCTCCCTCTTCTGCTGCAGTCTCGGCCTCTTCCTCCACCTCTGGAGTCACAGTGGCTCCAGTCACCCCGCAATCAGAGGATGTGTCAGCAACACCACCACGTCCGTCACCTTCAACAAGCAGCACCACAATGTCCCATGGCAGCGTTCAGCTGTCCATCTTCCAAACACTGGAGCGATAGAGGAAGTACCCCCCTAACCACCAGTGATCCCTGGCCCTGAATGCCAGCATTTTTAAAATTCCTGGCCCTTGAAATGCTGTCATTTCGTCTGGTGGAGACAGAGAGTTTTAAAAACCTTATGGTGGCTGTTGTCCCATAGTACATCGTTCACAGCCGCCACTACTTTTCCAGGCAAGCCATTCCTTACCTGCACAAACAAGTGGGGGACAAAATCAGTTGCGCACTGCGCAACGCCATCTGTGGCAAGGTCCAAATAACTACCGATACTTGGACCAGTAAGCACGGGCAGGGACGTTATATTTCCCTTACAGCACACTGGGTAAATGCGGTGGCGGCTGGGCCTGATTCGGATAGCTGTTTGGCGCATATCGTTCTGCCACCGAGCATTGCAGGGCATTACTCTTTGCATCCTGTTGCCTCCTCCTACTCCTCTTCCTCCTCATCCGGTTAGCCTAACACCTGCACCGCCAACTTCAGCACAGCCAGGGGAAAACGACAGCAGGCAGTTTTGAAACTCATCTGTTTGGGGGACAAACCCCACACCGCGCAGGAACTTTGGACGGACATGGAACAGCAGACCAATGAGTGCTTGGTGCCACTGAGCCTCAAGCCCGGCCTGGTGGTGTGCGATAATGGGTGAAATCTCGTAGCAGCTCTGGGCCTAGCCGCTTTGATGCACATCCCTTGCCTAGCGCATGTGGTGAATTTGGTGGTGCAGAAATTCCAAAAAAACTATACCGATATGTGAGAGGTTCTGAAGAAAGTGCGGGCCTTCTGTGCGCGCTTTCGGCGTTCTCACCCTGCTGCTGCTCGTCTGTCTGCGCTGTAGCGTAACTTCAGCCTTCCCGCTCACCGCCTCATATGCGACGTGCCCACAAGGTGGAACTCCATCTTGCACATGCTGCAGTTTCAGCTGCAGCATGCACGAGTGAGTCGCTCTGCGGAATAGCACCACTTCACCGCCACTGAGTGGGCCTCCATGCGAGACCTGTGTGCCTTTTTGCACTTTTTCTAGTACTCCACCAACATGGCCAGTGCCGATGACGCCGTTCTCAGCATTACTATCCGATAATGAAAGAGGATGTGGCAAAGCAGGAAAAGCAGGAAAAGGAGGAGGAAGAGGGGTAATTTCCACAGTTATCAGGCTATCATTTACAAGTAGCTCAGGGGGTGGGTTCCTGCACCAACATAGGCCAGGTACACAATTGTCCAGCCAGGGCACAGTTTTGGAGGAGGAGGAGGGGGAGGAGGGGGAACCGTGTTCACAGGAGAGTGGCACCCAAAGCAACTTATGGTCATCACTTGTGCGTGGCTGGGAGGATAAAGAGGACATATACAATACACCTCCCACAAAGGACAGCATGTCATTGCCTCTGGGAAGCCTGGCACACATGAGCGACTACGTGCTGCAGTGCCTGCGCAACGACCGCCGAGCTGCCTACATTCTAACTTGTGCTGATTACTGGGTGGCCACCCTGCTGGATCCCCGTTACAAGGACAACGTGTCGTCCTTAATTCCCTCACTGGAGCTTGATCGTAAGATGCACGACTACAAGCGCACGCTGGTAGACACATTGCTGATGGCATTCCCACTTGACAGCGGGGGCTCAGTGGAAGCACAAGGCGAAGGCAGAGGAGGAGGAAAAGGTTGCCAATGCAGCCGAGGCACAGCCAGCACCTCAAAAGGCAGGGTTAGCATGGCCGAAATGTGGAAAAGCTTTGTCACCATGCCACAATAACCAGCATCACCAGATGATATGCAACGTCTCAGCAGGAGGCAGCATTTCAGCGACATGGTGAAGCAGTATGTGTGCACATGCCTACACAAACTGACTGATGGGTCTGCCCTATTCCACTTCTGGGTCTCCAAATTGGGCACACGGCCTGAGCTTGCCCTTTACGCCTTCGAGGTGCTGGCCTTCCCTGCAGCCAGTGTATTGTCTGGACGTGTGTTTAGCATGGCAGGGGGCTTTATCACAGACAAGTGCAGCTGCCTGTCCACAGCCAGCGTGGACAAGCTCACATTCATTAAAAGGAACAAGACATGAATCCCATAGAAATTGTCCATCCCTTGTGCAGAATAGACATGTATACCGGCCTCACACAGCCATTGTTATACTCCGCACACTTTCCCAGGATCTCCCCCAGGAAATAATGCGGGGGGGACAGGTATGCAAAAATCCCCCCCAGTGGCAGCGCAATGTGTGCAGCGGTGGCGGGGCACAGGGAGATGAACGCTTCCATTGTGGAAGCGTTCATCTCCATAGTCATCTGTATCGCCATCCCCAGGACAGCGATACAGATGGCTGTGCTTCGGAGCAGGAGAGGGAGAGGCATCTCCCTTCCCTGCTCCTCTGATAGGCTGCAGGCCTAGTGCCGGCAGCCTATCAGATGTTGGTACAGGAGGCGCGATGACGTCATTGCGCCGTCTGTGAGCCGTACAGCACGGGACACAGGCCGGAAGAGGCCTGCATCGCATCGCTGTGACTGATGGAGGTAAGTAACAGGTGTCTTGTTTTGTGTGTGTGTTTTTTTTTTTTTTAAACCGGACCCACTTGCCCATAAGGAGGGGTGGGGGGGGAGAGATTTTTGGCACTTGGGGGAGCGGAGAGATGTGGGTCTGGCTTGAGGGTGGCAGGGACACAGGGGCCCCATAAGTGCTGTCCCCCCAGATTTTTGGGGCTTCCTACGCCCATGGTAATGACCAACTTATCCTTTCTACAAAGAACAGTAAATGCTTGGATTTTATAAAAAGATCAGAGAACCCCTTTAAATCCAATCGTGTTATTGTGAATTTCCAGTGAATTTGTTTTGATCTCTTTTGAATAAAATATTAAAGAGACTTTTTGGGACTTTAATATTGAAGATGATCCTTAGAATAGGTTATCAACATGAAATCATTGGTGGCTGACTCCCACTGACCCTACTTATTGGCTATTTGCAGGAATTGCTTCAGAAGTCCCATAAAATTCCTATATACAGAATAAAGAATATAGAATATTATGGAAAAGCAGTGCTGAAGCATAACACCCTATATACATTTAATAGCAATTGACCAGTTTTGAAAAAAAATATTTGTCTTGGCAAAAAAGGATTGTCATAATCCACAATTAATACACACAATTATATAAAATGTACTGTTTCCAGAGAAAAATGTTTTGTTTGCCTGGTATTATCTGCCCTCGCGCATCCGATCTCCTAACCCCCTGGCTTCCTACATTTTCTCTCTGAAATCCAGCTTCAGATGGGACTTCACATTTGTCAAAAGAAGTCTATGGAAAGGGCAGTGGGGAGGAGTAAGCAGCTGAGTGAGACAGTAGAGCCAGAGAAACTACACCAGCTAAATTTCAAGTGCTTTATTCACCTCAGTACAGGCTAACATGTCTCTATATCATGCTCCATGATCCTAGGGCTACTTCTGAGCTGGGCTTACTTCTACTTTCTGTGTGAAGTGAATGGAAAGTTGTCTTCAACAACCAGCTCTGGGACAATTACAAACTAAAGATATAGCATAAAGATGAGAAAACTAATAAAAAGTAATATAATGGGCAAAATTGTGCTATTCCTCATGTATACACACTGCACTATTGATTAACACAAAATCTGTTAAAGGGATAGATACTAGAGGTATAAATTAATTCTGCAAGAAATGAATTCATCATAAGTTTCACAAAATGTCTTTTGCCAAACAACCCTGAAGTGTAGGTGATTAGCTTCAGAACAGTTGTGCAAAATTTTGCCTGCCTTTTTACTTTTAAAATTCAGTGCATTCGTGAGGGAAACGTGGCAGGGAGGATCATCAGACCCCAGGAAGGACCCATGGCCAGTGGGCTTGTTCACAATGCTTTGAAGGCAGACTTACAGCTTATCGGGGGGGCATATCATTATACTTAATGGAGCTGGTAAAGTCCCGGAGGGCACACCGTGCATGTGCGGCCACCCTCCAGTCACTCCTATTAGATTGTCGGCCCCATAGAAGTGAATGGAGTGGTGGCCGTGCTTGTGCAGTGTGCCTCCCATTCATTTCAATAGGATTTCCAAAAATAGCCTAGTGTGCCACTCAACAATTTTCAACGCTCTCATAGCAATTAATAGAGGTGGGCCATGCAGGCATGGTGCACCCTCTAAGACTTTTCTGGCACTGTTATAAGTATAGATGCAGATCCCAGAGGTGGGACCCACAACAGTCAGACATTGGTCATATCCTAGTGATATGCCCTCAATTTTTGAGATGGGACAACCCCATAAAGCACAGACCGCATTATGAGCTCAGACACTGATGTGAGAGGATGTGTCTGCTACAATATATAAGCCATCTTAGGGTTTTGCATGGATAGTACAGAGATATATTTTTTTAGGTAGATTTAATTAAAATTTAGGCCGGGTACCTTCGACTGCCTTCACAGTGACAGACCAAACTCTCATACACCAAACTGAATTGATTTTAGGAACCGGGAGATGGAAAAAGCAGCTTGGTCGGTCCTCTTACTCCCAAATTGGGGCACTGCGCGTGCACAGAGCAATGTGCTGTGACACCCTATATGAGTGGTGTCTTAACTAGTACTATTCCTATCAGTTTAATCCCTGTTACGTCCCATATCAGGGATTGCCTTTTGTGAAAAAAAATTTAGGCCGGGTACCTTCGACTGCCTTCACAGTGACAGACCAAACTCTCATACACCAAACTGAATTGATTTTAGGAATCGGAAGATGGAAAAAGCAGCTTGGTCGGTCCTCTTACTCCCAAATTGGGGCACTGCGCGTGCACAGAGCAATGTGCTGTAACACCCTATATGAGTGGTGTCTTAACTAGTACTATTCCTATCAGTTTAATCCCTGTTGCGTACCCTATCCGGGGACGTGTGTCAAATTGATTAACCATTGTCGAATTAACGAACCATTACGACATCATGAAAAAATTTTGTTCTGAGCTCTGTACTTTGTACTTTGTTGCTTTGTATTGGAATTGATGGGGATTTTTTTGTCTGCATTATTTCTAATAAACTATTAATAGACTTTATTATGATTTTTTATTTTATGTATTAAAAACCATACAACTTAAAAAAAAAAAAAAAAGGTAAATTAATGTTTTTTCTATGAAGTATTATCCAGCTGATCGCTTTTGGTCTGACCATAAAGAAGCAACGGCCTTATCATCTGGGGTGTGGCAACATTGCTAACACACTCATAGAGGTGATGATTGCTTCAGATACGCAAGCCCCTTCACCACAACAAGGAAACAATCACAAAAGGGAATTGACACTTGTATGTGCCTTTTTTTTTTTTGTTTTGTTTTTTGCAGCCACAGTGCTGCACCATAGGACAGAAAAATTAGGCATGTACACATGCCTGAAAAATAATGGCATTGTTGCAGCCACTGTTGTAGCAGGGGCTGGAAAAATTTATGTTTTTCAGGCAGAAAAGTGACTAAAACATTGCGGCTTGAACCCTAGTTGGTGGCGGAGAATTCACGAAAGTCATCCGATATGCAGACATTAAATACAGCAGCGTGGGGACCATTTTGAGGCCAAGGCTTGTCATCAGGCCTTTTGTTAGTCAAACGTATCCCCCACATTCCATGCTTGTCAGCCGTCAGCAGGTTGACCCAATGCACAGTGTACGTGATATACCTGCCCTGACCGTGCTTTGCAGACCAGGTATCAGTGGTCAGATGGACCCTTGCCCCAACACTGTATGCCAGAGATGCCATGACTTCCTTTTCAATAACATAGAAGAGGTTTGGGATTGCCTTTTTTGAAAAAAATTTCGTCCGGGTACTTTCCACTGTGGTGTCCCAATAGCAACAAATTTTTTGAAGGCCTCAGACTCCACCAGCTGGTATGGTAAAAACTGGCGGGCTAAGAGTTCCGTCAAGCCAGCTGTCAGTCGCCGGGCAAGGGGGTGACTCTGTGACATTGGCTTTTTACGCTCAAACATTTCCTTAACAGACACCTGACTGTGGGCAGATGAGATGGAACTGCTGAAGGTGAAAGGCGGAGTGGCGGTTGGTTGAGAGGGGGCAGGGAGGACAGCAGTGGTTGCCGTGGCTGAAGATGCTGGACCAGGAGGAGGATGGTGGCTTTGAGTTTGTGTGCTGCTTGTACTCATGTGTTGATCCCATTGGCGTTTGTGATGTGAGATCATGTGGCTTCGCAAAGCAATTGTACCGAGGTGGGTGTTGGACTTCCCACGACTCAGTTTCTTTTGGCACAGGTTGCAAATGGCATTGCTGTTATCAGAGGCAGACACACAAAAAAAATGACACACTGCTGAGCTTTGCAATGACGGCATTCTGGTGGTGGCAACAGCATGCGCTGAGTGGCGTGCTGTCTAGCTGACCCCGGGTGCCGATACATGCTGTCTGATGCATGCTGTGCCACTAACTCCTTGCGACGACCTCCCCCTGCTTCCAACTCGTCTCCTCCTTCTCTCTGTCTCCCCTTCTGAACTTTCCCCCTCTTCTTCTCTTCGAGCAGGCACCCACGTGGCATCCGTGGACACATCGTCATCATCAACCGCTTTACTTGTACAGTATCTAACACCTCAGCAAAGGAAGCAGCAGCGGGTACAACATCATCATCACACTGTACGTCCATGTGTGTAATCCTGCCTGACTGAGACATATCCCTGTAATCTACATCATCTGGCAATAATGGTTGCGCATCACTAATTGCATCCAAGTGATGTGTAAATAACTCCTCTGACGGATCAAGTGAAGCGGCTGTGGTGGCTGTGGTGGTGGCGGCGGGCGGGAGCGTGGTAATTTGAGAGCAGGTAACCGAAGCTGAGCTGGAAGAGAATGGTGCGTCAAGGTTCTTAGCGGAAGCTGTTGAAGATTGGGTGTCCTGTCTAAGCCAGTCAACTATGTCCTCAGAATTTTTCGGGTTCAGGGTACGTGGCCTCAGAACACTGGGCATTATTTCAGGGCCAGTGGAAATCGCAGCACCACGACGGCCCCTGCGGGGTGGCCTGCCTCTGCCTCTCATTTTTTTTTTAGATAAGTGGTACTACGCGTGCTAGGTACTGTGCCACCCGGTATGAGTGTTGGGCACTAGCAGAGGGCACACTACAGTCTGTGGGCCTGACACACACACACTGGCAGGCACACAACTGAAATTGGATTAAAGTGTACAGATAAAGTGCCTTATTTTAAGGCAAAGTCCAGTGCCACACGGTATGATTGATGGGCACTGGCAGTGGGCACACTACAGTCTGTTGAAGTCGGCCTGACACACACTGGCAGCAGGCAAGCAACTGAAATTAGACTAAAATGTAAAAATTAAATGCCTTATTTATCGGCAAGCTACTGTGCCCCCCGCTATGAGTGGTGGGCACTGGCAGTGGGCACACTACAGTCTGTGGAAGTCGGCCTGACACACACTGGCAGCAGGCAAGCAACGTAAATTAGATTAAAGTGTAAAAATTAAATGCCTTATTTATCGGCAAGCTAATGTGCCACCTGGAAAGAGTGGTTGGCACTGGCAGTGGGCACACTACAG
Source organism: Bufotes viridis (assembly GCA_033119425.1). Taxonomy (NCBI): domain Eukaryota; kingdom Metazoa; phylum Chordata; class Amphibia; order Anura; family Bufonidae; genus Bufotes; species Bufotes viridis. Next base: position 156,959,160 of record CM065594.1, read on the forward strand.
TCTGTGGAAGTTGGCCTGACACACACTGGCAGCAGGCAAGCAACGTAAATTAGATTAAAGTGTAAAAATGAAATGCCTTATTTATCGGCAAGCTATCGTGCCACCCAGTATGAGTGGTGGGCACTGGCAGTGAGCACACTACAGTCTGTGGAAGTCGGCCTGACACACACTGGCAGGCAACTAACCTTAGATTAAAGGGTAAAAATTAAATGCCTTTTTTTATGCAAAGTCCTGTGCCACACGGTATGAGTGGGGGGCACTGGCAGTAGGCACACTATAGTCTGTGGAAGTTGGCCTGACACACACTGGCAGGCAACTAACCTTGGATTAAAGGGTAAAAGTTAAATGCCTTTTTTTAATGCAAAGTCTTGTGCCACACGGTATGAGTGATGGGCCCTGACAGTGGGCAAACTACAGTCAGTGGAGGTCGACCTGACACACACTGGCAGGCAACTAACCTTAGATTAAAGGGTAAAAATGAAATGTCTTTTTTTTATGCAAAGTCCTGTACCACACAGTATGAGTGGTGGGCACTGGCAGTGGGCACACTACAATCTGTGGGCCTGCAGCTCCTTACACCCGGGCAGGCCAGGCAACTGCAATATATATATGGAGAAAAAAATAAATAAAAGCAGACTAATGTAGCAGCCCTAAAAAGGGCTTTTTGGGGTGCTATCAGTACTCTGTCCTTACAGCAGAGATCAGATGAGTCTTTCAGGACTGGAGTGGACACTGAATACACTAGCCTAGCTATCGATTTCCCAATTAAATCAGCAGCAGCTACACTGTCCCTCCTCTCACTAAGACTGCCGCTTCCGAATGAATCTAAAATGGATGCTGTCTAGGATATGGGAGGGTCTGGGATGGAGGGTATGCTGCTGATTGGCTGGAATGTGTCTGCTGACTGTGAGGTACAGGGTCAAAGTTTGCTCAATGATGATGTATAGGGGGTGGACCGAACATCGCATATGTTCACCCGCCGCGGCGAACAAGCTATGTTCGCCGGGAACTGTTCGCCAGCGAATAGTTCGGGCCATCTCTAACTATTAACATGCTGGTACAGAGCAGGAGAGAACCCTGCCCATGAGAGATTACTATCTTCAAAGGATGGGGGGGGGGGCACACGCCAGTCTTGATAAATCAGAGACTATATCTCAGGTATAAAACTCCTATTTATTAATTATTAAACATTAATACATAGGATCACACATATTTAGAGCTAACAAACCCAATCCTTAGCTCACTAAATTAGTAGACATTACCTGCAGTCTTAACACCACAGATAACACCCTAATAACTCTCTAGGTACAAATAATGTAGTAGATGTCATCTGCAGTCCTCCACAGATAAAAAAAAAGTGATAACTTTCTGAGTACATATAATGTAGTAGACATTACCTGCAGTGCTATATAACCCCACAGATAACCTAGTGATAACTGTCTGAGGATAGATAATGTATGTATAAGTTACTCCAGCATGGATTGTGCTTTGTGGCCCAGTGCTGGGTAAAGTAGCCAGGAGGACATTATTTGTGGGGCTCATGGCTAGAGCCACCTCCTCCTTCTTGCTGCATTGCTGCTTTGACAATGGCTGGAAGAGGACACAGAAGTAGCGTGACAAGAGGGAGGAGGCAGCACCTGGTTCTAGCCAAGTACAGAATATTCTGATGGGTGTTATAGGACATGTGGGAAGTTGGGCCTACACAGGTGAGAGAAGGGCACTATAGAAGCTGCAGATGAGGCTGTGCATTCTATAATGTGGGCGTTGGAGGCGACAATGTTCACCACAGAAACATCAGGCCCGAGTCTGCCAATCCAAACATCCCTATTATGATCTGCCATTGATTACATATGATATGCTTCTCTAAACAAATAATAATCAGTCATGCTGTGCAGCTTCCATAGCTTATACACAAGCTAGGCAAATGGCATGCTCTAGCTCAGGGATCAGCAACCTCCGGCACTCCAGCTGTTGTGAAACTACAAGTCCCAGCATGCTCCATTCATTTCTATGAGAGTTCTTAGAAGAGCAGAACAAGTGTGCATGCTGGTAGTTGTAGTTTCACAACAGCTGGAGTGCCGGAGGTTGCCTACCCCTGCTCTAGCTCAAAGTTCAAGAAAGTTAAAATCATAGCTGAGGAATTATCAAATCCTGCACTACAGAATTCTGGCTTCAAAATGTCGCAAAAGAGGGAGTGTTGTGCTGATGTGAATAACAATATAAATGAGTCTTGAAATTTTAGAATCTAAAAACTGGAGTAAACATATTTAAGATGCGCCAAACCTATCACACAACTTGTGAAATTTGATACATTTGGTGTAAATACGAGCTATGCAGGCTCCTGCAACACAGATTTAAAATGTTTTCCTCATGATAAATTCCCCCTGTATTAATAGACAGGGGTGCTGTTTCGCACATTCTTTAAATTGAATGTGTGATCAGAATATTACAAATTGGTTAAATCTAAGTCCCTGTCTATATTTGAACAAATTATCCTAAAATAATGCAGTCTTCACACTGGCCACTAGGCCTAAAATATGTCAGCACTTTCTGTTCTTTGAGAGCAGCCACAAGGGCCATGGACACAACAGACTGGAGAGGTCCATAGGCATTATTCTAGGCATGCTCTGCGACTTCTGCAGAGGTCAGGAAGGAGCAGATAAGCTGTGATATTGCCTATTGTGAATTGTGGATTCAGTGTTATGTATACAAAGTTGAGATCTGTCATTGTAATTCTGCCTGTGATGATAATGTGTTAGCTACTGAAAAGTTACCTGAACAGAATAGAATGTCTCAACATTTTTAGGCCTAGTGACCAGTGTGAAAACTGCATGATTTTAGATTTTTTTAAAAATGTCAATTATTACATGGAAAACTAAAAGAAAAATCACCAGAAACTCTAAAAACACCTGTTTAATATGAAAACACAATTTAAATAATAGGTAGTGTTGAGTAAATGGAAGTTCACAAAGTAGACATTCAATCCAAATTTCAGGGAAAATTCGATTGGCTACAAGGTCAGATTTCTTTGTGCTTTGTGGTAACAAAATGGCAGTTAAAAAAAAAAATGATAATACCTACTCACCTCATTTATTTGTGAGAGAAAAGTCCCCCATAGCCACCTTGACTGAAGATCCCACGTAAAATCTCATGTGTGGTGATGTATGACATCACCACGCAGGATAGTGTGATGATGTCATCACGCACCGTGTTAGAGTTTGAGCTTTATCTTCATCTTCAATGACCATGGCAGACTCTTCGCGATCAAATGGATAAGGTAAGTATTACAATATATATATATTTTTTAACAGGTTAACCTGACAGCCCTCAATGGTCATATCCATCAGCAATGAAGGCGTAATCTCAGGGGTTCTATGACGGGGGGCAACACAATCACTGCGCCTGCTACTCACAAAGAAATTCCTGACAAAGTAATTCATCACGAAGCAAATTATTTTGTGAAATTCGGGGTTGCCCAGACTTTTACTATTGATGACCTGTCCTCAGGATAGGTAATCAATATCAGATCGGCAGGGGTCTGACACATGGCACCCCCGCTGATCAGCTGAGCAGCGGTGATGGCGTACGCAGTGCACTTCTGCTGTTTCCTATCTCTCTCCTGTTCACTGCTGGTTTGCCATAGACAGCAGCGGGGAACAGCAAGGGAGACCGGTGACGACTCGTACTCACTGTGTGTGCCTGAGGATAGGTCATCAATATTAACCCCTTAAGGACATATGACGTACCGGTACGTCATGGTGTCCTGTACTTAAGGACACATGACGTACCGGTACGTCATGTGTACTACCTATCACCGCTGCTCTGCCGGCGGTGATCGGAACAAGGTACCTGCTGAAATAATTTAGCAGGTACCTTGTTACAATGCCGAGGTGGGTCCTGTGACCCCCCGTATCAGCGATCAGTGCAAACCGCCGGTCAATTCAGACTTGCGGCTTGCAGAGCTTTCTGCAGTTTCTGATCCCCGAGGTGCGTGACTGTGGGGGTCAGAAACTCCTAAATGCCTGAATTTATAGTTTGTTTGTTTTTTAACTGCAGCCCACAATCGTATTGTGGTGGCGGGCAGTGCAGGGGGGAGGGGTTTCAGGCAGCACGGGAGGCGGGCGGTACGGCGGGCGGGATCACGATCACCCGCCTCCTCTATAATATTCATTGGTGGCCCAGTGGATTAGCAGAGTGTCAGCACATTGCTGACACTCTGCTATAAACTGCTGACATCTGTGTTGATGCAGATGTCAGCAGTTTAACCACTTCTATTCCGCGGTCTGTACTGTATCTAAGGGAACAGGAAGGTAGTGGTGCGCTCACCTGGGATGTGGTGCAGCACGGACTGCGTCCGGATCCAAGACGTATAAGATTCACTTTAAATGGAAATAGGAAGATGTCCAGCTTATAGCACCAATGTTCATCTTTATTGTTCAAGCGATAAAAATACAGTGACAGTTATGTCGCGTCTACGCATTTCGGATCTTAGAGACAATCCTGATCCTTAAAGGGCTTCTGTCACCCCCCTTAACCCATTTTTCACTAGCTGACATTAGCTATTTGCTAATGTCAGCTGAGTCGAAATATATATTTATTACCTTGTCCGAAGTTGTAAATTACGTTAAAAAGCCACTTTTATAATATGCAAATGATCTTCGCTACCAGCAAGTTGGGCGTTTACTTGCTGGTAGCCGCCGCATCTAGATGAGTTATGCCCGCCCCCTTCCTCGTTTGATAGACAGGGCCAGCACTTTCTCCTCCTCGCACTGGCCCTGTCTGAAGATGAAATCCCGCGCCTGCGCCGCACCGCTCAGTAGTCGGCGCAGGCGCTCTGAGTGAAGGACGCGAGCTTGCCGCTCCGTCCTCAGTGCGCCTGCGCCGACACGCCACCGCTACACCCGCTTCCTTCCGGGTGTAGCGGTGACGTAATCGGCGCAGGCGCACTGAGGACGGAGCGGCAAAGCTCGCGCCCTTCACTCAGAGCGCCTGCGCCGACTACTGAGCGGTACGGAACAGGCGCGGGATTTCATCTTCAGACAGGGCCAGTGCGAGGAGGAGAAAGCGCTGGCCCTGTCTATCAAACGAGGAAGGGGGCGTGCATAACTCATCTAGATGCGGCGGCTACCAGCAAGTAAACGCCCAACTTGCTGGTAGCGAAGATCATTTGCATATTATAAAAGTGGCTTTTTAACGTAATTTACAACTTCGGACAAGGTAATAAATATATATTTCGACTCAGCTGACATTAGCAAATAGCTAATGTCAGCTAGTGAAAAATGGGTTAAGGGGGGTGACAGAAGCCCTTTAATCATGACAAAGCAACATTAAAAATGACTCCATATATATGGGAGTGCATCAGGTGAGGAGAATTTCCTCAGTGATGGAATGCCTCCCATATACACACCCACACACCATGTGCAAGGTAATTACCAATACAAAATGAAGGAAGACAAAAACGGTAAAAGCACATCAAAAGATTAAAAGAGAAATCATTAATAGCAACAAACAATAATCAATAATGTAGGATCAGATCATGCTTCAAATTCAGGCCATTAGGTGAGCAGGAGCCCATTTTATATATCCAATAAGACTCCCTGTTGAGGAGTTTTTTGCGGTGGTCCCCACCTCTGATAGGGGGGAAGACCCGTTCTACTCCCTGGACTCGCATGCTATTCACACTGCCGGCATGTACTGCGGCAAAGTGAAGGCTAGCTGCAGACACACCTCTATCCCATGTATGTGGGATATCAGAGATGTGTCTGCAAACTCTAGTCTTCAAACAATTGGTGGTGCAGCCAATATATTGGAGTGCACACTCAATGCAAGAAATGCAATATACTACAAAGGATGTATTACAATTAATGTATTGCCGAATGGCAAATGTTTTATTTTTAGAAAAAGAGGTAATTTCACCCCCCACCATCATGTAAGTACAACACGTACAGATTTTGTGACCACATTTGTAGTTGCGCAAATATTGCAGCCAGGTGGGACGAGATTGCGATTTCTCCCTGAACAAGGATGGGCTGACTTTATTCTGTAAGCTGGGTGCTTTGTGGGACACACATTTTATCCCGCCTGCAACAATATGCCGCCATTCCTTCTCCATGGATAGTACAGGCAGGTGCGATTTAATAATGTTGCAAACCTGCCTGCACTCCAAGCTATAGCTAGTGACAAAATCCGGTGTGCAGGTATATGAGGGACTCTTCCGTTTTAATTGTGCTTTTTTTTTTTTACTGCAGTGAGAGACTCACAAAGATAAATGCAATCTTTGATACAGACAACCAAGAAATTCAGGAGTCTCTGGATCTAAAAATTCATATGGACACACTGGAGTTGCTACTCACCAAGGAAATGCGAACCTGGTGGGATTTCACAACTTTACAAAAATATGTTGATAAATCTATGATCCCCAGAGGTTTACGGCTACGCAAGAAACCCACCACCATATTTTTGGATGCTTTTGTCTCCAAATGGCAGGATATTCTCACTGACTGCTCTCTTAAACTAATGAGACTAATTATAACACATGAGGAGGAAGCATTGACCACGGTCCGCGACGAGATTAAAGTCATACAAGATTCTATTGCTCCTCTCGCGTCCACCCAAAAATTCAAAGATCTGGACACTAAGCTACAAAATAATCTAACTAAACTGAAAGACAACCTCATCTCGATTTATATGTGGCAGGATAATAAAATGGATACTCCCCGTTCCATCATGAAAAGGGCTAACCGCTCAGGTAATAGGAAATACAGGAAAAATAAAAATACCAGAGTGGCGTTTAGCTCCACAGACCTGGACTCTTCTGATTCGGCACCTGAACCAACCCCCTCGGGCAACTTGGGAACCATCTCGTCAAATACTGCAAATACCTCAGTCACACAGTCCGGTGCGCATTCAAAAAACGCCGAGCGGGCAGGAAACACAAGAGGAGGTCGATATCCGACAAGAAATCGCAAGACCTGAAAGACATACAAGTTATAAATTTATCTGCCAAAATTTTCACTCAGACTCAATTGGATGTTCTTTCAAGGGGTTTATCGTTTGCACCTTCATGTCACGTGGACATCTATAGAACTATATTAGACTTGAACAAATTTGCACGGAATCTGACAGTGAAAAAACATTTTCTTAATTGTGATAGTGCTGATACATCCGTGCTTTCTGTCGATTCCCATGATGACAATGTTCGATCCCCTGTTGCTTTATCTTTAATTTCTCCTACATCCTTTTCATTTCAGGAATTAACTAACATTGCTTTCTTACAGCAACAGTATATGGCTCCTGTAAGCGATCCAACTTTCACTCAAGTTGACAATTTTGTCACCTGTAATAGTGACTTTTATCCAGTACATGCTCGGACTGTGGCGCTGGATCACTTCCAGGAACTAGTTATTCGGGACCTATATGCCCTTCAGGATAGGATTCAGTCAGATAACACACATAATCGATCCCATAATTTATCGAGACAGGAACGGTTGGCTCTAAATGAATTACAACAAATGCCCGATATAATAATCAAGCAAGCTGATAAGGGGGGCGGTGGTCATCTTAGACAAGGAAATATATAAGAGTGCCAATTTAAACATGTTGGAGGATTCTTTGACTTATAAAAGTTTGTCTGGTGACCCCACCCTCTCCTTTTAGAAGGATTTGTTGAATCTATTACAGGAGGGACTCATGCAGGGTTTTATCAAGCAGAAACAATACGATTATATCTTTGTTACACACCCGATAATTCCGATCTTTCATTCGCTGCCAAAAGTGCACAAACCCGGATGCCCTCCGGCTATGCGACCTATAGTTTTGGGCATTGGTTCCTGCACGGAGAGGCTATCAGCCTGGGTAGATGAAATACTGCAACCCCTTGTTCAATCTATACCTGGTTTCTTAAAGGACACCAGGAGTGTCTTACAGCCCTTACATGATATGAAATGGGAACCCGACTTTTGCTGGATTGCTGCTGATCTGGTCTCTCTCTACACAGTGATACCACATGACCTGGCAATCCAGGCACTGACATGGTTTCTAGCTACCTATTCTCAATATCCTGAAAATTTCCGCAGGTATGTTGTCAGGGTCACTCTGTTTCTATTACAACACAATTTTTTTGTATTTGACCAGCCGTTTTTCCTGCAATTAACAGGTGTTTCTATGGGGGCTAAATTTTCCCTGTCGCTGGCCAACATATATATGTGTTGGTGGGAACATTTTTTTCTTTTCTCATCATGCAACATATGGGCCCCCGCTTTGAGATGGTATGGTCGCTTTATAGACGACCTGTTGTTTATATGGTCAGGTGGCATGGCGAGCGTGTCATCCTTTGGGCAGTTTCTCAACTCTAATCCTAATAATTTGAAATTTACTGTCGCCTGCAACTCGGGATCCATAGATTTTTTGGATCTTACTTTGCAAGGCGATACTGCAGCTGAAAAAATTCTTTTTTCTGGTTACCGCAAGGAGTCAGCAGGAAACACCATCCTCCATGCCACATCCTGTCATCCTCCGTACGTCATCAAAAACATTCCCAAAGGTGAATTCATCCGGATACGACGGAATTGCACTATGGATGACAGGTGTCGCATGGAGATGCAAGCAGCCTCTGGACGCCTTGCAGTCAGAAAATATCTGAAACATAGCTTGGAAACAGCCCAGGGTCACGCTCTCAGCATTCCACAGAAAAACCTCATATTTCCCCAAAAAGCACAATTAAAACGGAAGAGTCCCTCATATACCTGCACACCGGTTTTTGTCACTAGCTATAGCTTGGAGTACAGGCAGGTTTGCAACATTATTAAATCGCACCTTCCTATACTATCCATGGAGAAGGAATGGCGGCATATTGTTGCAGGCGGGATAAAATGTGTGTCCCGCAAAGCACCCAGCTTACAGAATAAAGTCAGCCCATCCTTGTTCAGGGAGAAATCGCAATCTCGTCCCACCTGGCTGCAATATTTGGGCAACTACAAATGTGGTCACAAAATCTGTACGTGTTGTACTTACATGATGGTGGGGGTGAAATTACCTCTTTTCTAAAAATAAAACATTTGCCATTCGGCAATACATTAATTGTAATACATCCTTTGTAGTATATTGCATTTCTTGCATTGAGTGTGCACTCCAATATATTGGCTGCACCACCAATTGTTTGAAGACTAGAGTTTGCAGACACATCTCTGATATCCCACATACATGGGATAGAGGTGTGTCTGCAGCTAGCCTTCACTTTTCCGCAGTACATGCCGGCAGTGTGAATAGCATGCGAGTCCAGGGAGTAGAACGGGTCTTCCCCCCTATCAGAGGTGGGGACCACCGCAAAAAACTCCTCAACAGGGAGTCTTATTGGATATATAAAATGGGCTCCTGCTCACCTAATGGCCTGAATTTGAAGCATGATCTGATCCTACATTATTGATTATTGTCTGTTGCTATTAATGATTTCTCTTTTAATCTTTTGATGTGCTTTTACCGTTTTTGTCTTCCTTCACTTTGTATTAGTAATTACCTTGCACATGGTGTGTGGGCGTGTATATGGGAGGCATCCCATCACTGAGGAAATTCTCCTCACCTAATGCACTCCCATATATATGGAGTCATTTTTAATGTTGCTTTGTCATGATTAAGGATCAGGATTGTCTCTAAGATCCGAAATGCGTAGACGCGACATAACTGTCACTGTATTTTTATCGCTTGAACAATAAAGATGAACATTGGTGCTACAAGCTGGACATCTTCCTATTTCCACTGTATCGTAGGGGTTAACAGGGAGGGAGCTCCCTCCCTCTCCGATCAGGAACTGCTGTGCCCTTGCAGCCCCTGATTCTTGAAGGGACCACAGAGGGAGGGGGCCCCCTCCCTCCCGATCACCCACTGCTCTGTTCTGGCAGCAGGTGATGGTTATCATGAAAACAGGATGACTTCACAGGCACCCTGCTTGCCATGGTAATGGCAAGTCTGATATGACTTCTGCTAAAGGCAGAAGTCTGATCAGACTTTGTAAAGTAAAAAAAACAGTACACTACACTATATAGTTTACTGTACTGTATTATACAGACATCAGACCCACTGGATATTCCAGAACCAAGTGGGTCTGGATCAAAAAAAATGTGTGTATATATATATATATATATATATATATATATAATAAAAATAAAAAAAACATTTATCACTGAATAAAAATAAAAAAATACACATTTTAGGTATTGCTGCATCCGTAAGAACCTTCTCTATAAAAAAAAATCACATGACCTAACCCCTCAGGTAAACACCATAAAAAAAAAGTAAAAAAGCAATTTTTGTCACCTTAAATCACAAAAAGTGTAATACCAAGCGATCAAAAAGGCGTATGCCTCCCAAAATAGTACCAATAAAACCGCCATCTTATCTTGCAAAAAAAAAGCCCCTACATAGCACAATCGCCCCGAAAAAAAAAAAATGTGGGCGGATCAGGCAGCATCATCAACACAGCGTATCTTCCCTCTAGGGCCATTTTTATCTGGATGCCCCTCTTTATCAGTCGTCTAAGCTGCAATTTCATTAGAAACCGCAAGTACTATCTAAGTCGCACTTCTATGTAATTTCCCCCTGATGAACCAATAAGACCTTCTTGGGGAAACGCGTCGGGGTACAGGTGCCAGGTCGACCATACGTGGTGCTACCTGGTAATGTGTTTAGAAGTTTTGTTTATATTATTTTTGGTGGAGGGCCTAGTAGGGTCTGACCAGGCCTAGGCATGAGGACGGTGGGTCCCCACCATTAGGGGTCTCCTCCGGGCTGAGATATATAAGTAGGGATTTATCAGGGTCAGTATAGAGATACATATACCCCCTGTGGTCCCCCAGCTTACCCGGCTGAGTATATTCTTTTTCCCTAATATATATATATATATATATATATATATATATATATATAAAAACATTTATCACTGAATAAAAAAAAATAAAAAATACACATTTTAGGTATTGCTGCGTCCGTAAAAACCTTATCTATAAAAAAAATCACATGACCTAACCCCTCAGGTGAACACCATAAAAAAAAAGTAAAAAAGCCATTTTTGTCACCTTAAATCACAAAAAGTGTAATACCAAGCGATCAAAAAAGCGTATGCCTCCCAAAATAGTACCAATCAAACCGCCATCTTATCCTGCAAAAAAAAAGCCCCTACATAGCACAATCGCCCGAAAAAAAAAAATATGGCTCTCAGACTATGGAGACACTAAAACATGATTTATTTTTTTTTCTAAAATGCTGTTATTGTGTTAAACGAAACTAAATAAATAAAGTATACATATTATGTATCGCCGCGTCCGTAAAAACCTGCTCTATAAAAATATCACATGATCTAACCCCTCAGGTAAATAGCATTAAAAAAATTAAATTAAAAGAGTGTAAAAAATAAAATTGACACCTCACAAAAAGTCTAATAGCAAGTGATCAAAAAGTTATTTGTCTCCTAAAATAGTGCCAATCAAACAGTCATCTCATCCCACAAAAAATGATAACGTACATAGGACAATCACCCCAAAAAATAAAAAAATATGGCTCTCAGCCTATGGAGACTTTAAAACATGATTTTTTTTGTTTCAAAAAGGGATATTATTGCGTAAATCTTAAAGAAATAAATAAAAAGTATGCATATTATGTATCGCCGCATCCGTAACAACCTGCTCTATAAAAATAATACATTACCCAACCCCTCTGATGAACACAGAAAAAAAAAATATATATAAATACGGTGTCAAAAGCCTATTTTGTCACCTTACATCACAAAAAGTGTAATAGCAAGCGACCAAAATGTTATATGCACCCCAAGATAGTGCCAATTAAACCGAGATCTCATCCTGCAAAAAATGAGCCCCTACATAAGACAGTCGCTCCCCCCCCAAAAAAAAAATAATAAATAAATAAATATGGCTTTCAGAATGTGGAGAGACTAAAAATTTTTTTTTTTTTTTCAAAAATGCTTTATTATGTAAAACTGAAACAAAACCCCCCAAAAAGTTGTCATATTTGGTATTTTCGCGTCCATAACAAGCTGCTCTATTGAAATAGCACACAATCTAACCTGTCAGATCAACGATGTAAATAACAAAAAAGTAAAAATGGTCCGAAAACAGCTATTTTTTTGCAAATTTTCCATTTTTATCTATTTTTCCAGTAACAAAGCAAGGGTTAACAGCCAAACAAAACTCAATTTTTATTGCCCTGATTCTGTAATTTTCATAAACACCCCATATGTGGTCGGCGACTGCGGTATGGCCACATGGCAGGGTGCAGAAATAATGGAACGCCATATGGTTTTTGGAAGGCAGATTTTGCTGGACTGGTTTTTTGACACCATGTTCCATTTGAAGCCCTGATGATGCACCCCTAGAGTAGAAACTCCAAAAAAGTGACTCCATCTAAGAAACTACACCCCTCAAGGTATTTAAAACTGATTTTACAAACTTTGTTAACCCTTTAGGTATTCCACAAGAGTTAATGGCAAATGGAGATGAAATTTATGAATTTCTATTTTTTGTTACCTTGCCTCAAAAAAGTGTAATATAGAGCAACCAAAAATCATATTTACCCTAAAATAGTACCAACAAAACTGCCACCTTATCCCGTAGTTTCTAAAATGGGGTAACTTTTGTGGAGTTTCTACTGTAGGTGTGCATCAGGGGGGCTTCAATTGGGACATGGTATCTAAAAACCAGTCCAGAAACATCTGCCTTCCAAAAACCACATGGCGTTCCCTTCCTTCTATGCCCTGCCGTTTGGCCATACAGTAGTTTACCTCCACATATGGGGTGTTTTTGCAATCTACTGTTTGGCTGTTAACCCTTGCTTAGTTACTGGAAAAAATTGAACAAAATGGAAAATTTGCCCATAAAAATCAAAATTCTGAAATTTTATCTCCATTTCCCATTAACTCTTGTGAAACACCTAAATCGTTAATGGCATTTGTAAAATCCGTTTTGAATACTTTGAGGGGTGTAGTTTCTAGAATGGTTTCATTTTTGGGTTATTTTATTATGTAAGCCTCACAAAGTGACTGAACTGGTCCTTAAAAAGTGGGTTTTGGAAAATTTCTGAAAAATTTCACGATTTGCTTCTAAACTTATAAACCTTGTAACGTCCCTAAAAAATAAAATGGCATTCCCAAAATGATCCAAACATGAAGTAGACATTTGGGGAATGTAAATTAATAACTATTTTTGGAGGTATTACTATGTACTATAGAAGTAGAGAAGTTGAAACTTGGAAATTTGCAGATTTTTCAAAAAATTTAGCTAATTTGGTATTTTTTTATTTTGCCAGTGTCATGAAGTACAATATGTGACGAAAAAACAGACTCAGAATGGCCTGGATAAGTAAAAGCATTTTAAAGTTATCACCACATGAAGTGACACTGGTCAGATTAGCGAAAAATGGCATAGTCCTTAAGGTGAAATATGGCCGTGTCCTTAAGGGGTTAAAAGCCCAAACAACCCCTTTAACCACCTCAGCCCCCTAGCTTAAACACCCTTAATGACCAGACCACTTTTTTCAATTCTGCACTACACTACTTTCACGGTTTATTGCTCGGTCATACCACCCAAATGAATTTTACCTCCTTTTCTTCTCACTAATAGAGCTTTCATTTGGTGGTATTTCATTGTTGCTGTCAATTTTACTTTTTTTAAATTAATAAAAAATACCGAAATTTTTGCAAAAAGAATTACATTTTTTGCTTTCTATTGTAAATAAAAAAAATAAAAAAATTCTATATAAATTTTTCTATGAATTTATTGTTCTACATGTCTTTGATAAAAAAAAATTCAATAATTGTATATTTATTGGTTTGGGTAAAAGTTATAGCGTTTACAAACTATGGTGCAAAAAAGTGATTTTCTGCATTTTAAAGCAACTCTGACTTTCTGAGCACCTGTCATGTTTCTTCGGGTGCTAGAATGTCAGGATAGTATAAATTCCCCCCAAATGACACCATTTTAGAAAGAAGACACCCCAAAGTATTCACGGAGAGGCATCGTGAGTTCATGTGTGATTTCATTTTTTTTTCACAAGTTAGCGGAAAATGACACATTCTGAGGAAAAAAACAAATTACTTACCGATAATTCCCTTTTCATGAATCCTCCATGACGGCATACCATGAGAGATGACCCGCCTCCAACCAGGTAGGGACAGGAAGTAAAAATTTGACTCTCCTCTGAATCCTCCTCAGTGTCTTTCTGGACCGGAAGCCTTGAGAGTCTCTTTCAAAACTTATCATTTATTCCTTTTTTTTTGCACACCCATCATACACACACCGACACCTATGTGTAGACTTATATTAACTCTTTTAATTAGATATCTATATTATTTTTTTTTTGTGGTGGGAAAATCCCTATGCCGTCATGGAGGATTCATTAAAAAGGAATTACCGGTAAGTAATTTGGTTTTTCCCTTTCATCCTCCATGACGGCATACCATGAGATATAGCATATTAAATGACTAGGGGGGGATTATAGCTTGAAGTACTCTTCTTCCAAAGGCTAAATCTTGGGCTGCCTTAACCTGAACTCTGTAATGTTTGATAAACTTGCTAGGGCTAGACCAAGTCGCTTGCTCTACATATCTGTTCTAGTGAGGCATTAGCTTTTTCTGCCCAGGAAGCAGATATTGATCTTGACGAATCGGCTGGAAAAGCTTCAGGGGGAGATTTCCCTAGAGCTCTATACGATTCAGAAATAGCTGTTTTGATCTATCTGGAAACAGTGTTTTTGTCGCCCTTTGACCTTTGTTTGTACCTACAAACTGAACAAATAGAGAGTCCGTCTTCCTGAAGGTTTTTGTAGCTTCTAAATATATTAGAACTGCTCTGCGAACATCCAATTTATGAAATCTTTCTTCCCCTTCCGTTTTTGGGTCATTACAAAACGAGGGAACCACTATTTCTTCTTGCCTGTGGAAATTAGACACAACTTTGGGAAGGAAGGAGTTATCTAATTTAAATGTAACCCTATCAGAAGAAATAACACAGTAAGGCTCATTAATTTTTAGGGCCTGGTTTTCACTAACTCTGCGAGCTGACGTGATTGCCACTAAGAATAGGGTTTTTAGTGTTATATATCCTACTGATACCTCTGGTAAGGGTTCAAACGGACTTTCTATTAGACCTTATTGAACCACATTAAGATCCCAGGGGGGAGTTGTGGATCTCAACGATGGTCTTAATCTGTCTGCCCCTTTTAAAAATCTGATAAACCAAGCATGATTGGCAATTTTTTAATCAAAAACTGTACTAAGAGCTGACACGTAAACTCTTAGAGTATTGGGCCGTAGACCATTTTCCAGTCCAGATTATAAAAATCCTAGAATTGACAAAATGGAAAATCTTTCAGGAGATATCTTTTCTTTAATACACCAGATATTAAATGATCTCCACACTTTACCGTAGATTTTTGATGTTATTTCTTTTCTACTGGCCAACATAGTATTAATGATAGAATCTTAAAGGCCTCTAGCTTTTAGGATCATCCTTTCAGGTTCCAGGCTTCCAAATGCAGCCTTTCCACCTCGGGAGGGTGAATTGGACCTTGGGATAGCAGATCCTGCTCCTAAGGAAGAATCCATGAACTCTGAATGGACAACCTTTTTAGCAGAGGAAACCAAGATTTCTTGGGCCATAAGGGGGCTATCAGAATCACATGAGCCTTGTCTTGTCGTATCTTTTTTATCACTCGAGATATTAGTTGTAAAGGGGGGGAGGGCGTAAGCTAGCTGGAAATCCCACTTTATCGACAAAGCATCTATCCCTACATTTCCGTCTTTTGGATTGAGGGAAAAAAAGTGATTCACCTTTGCGTTTGTAGCTGACACAAAAATATCTATCTGGGGAACGCCCCACATTTTTGTTATTTGGACAAAAACTTGTTCCTTTAGACTCCATTCTGTTTGTTTTAACTCGACCCTGCTTAAGAAGTCTGCTTTTGAATTTAGGCTACCTTTGAGATGGACTACAAAAAGGGATTTTAAATTTATTTCTGCCCAGAAAAAAATATTTTCTGTTATCTGGCTCAGATGTTGGCTTCTTGTTCCTCCTTGGTGATTTAAATATGCCACCACGGTTGTATTGTCGGATCTCATCTGGATGTCTCTCCCTTTTATGTATTGACTTGCGATTTTTATTGTCTCCCAGACTGCCATCAGTTCCTTCTGGTTTGATGACCAGGTTTTTCGGTGGTCCGCCCAGAACCCCTGGAAACAGAGATAAGAGTAATGCGCTCCCCAATCCCAAGGGCTTGCGTCTGTTGTGACAATCGCCAACTCCTCCAGATTCCATGGAATTCCTTGAAGTAGGTGACTTACTTGTTTCCACCATAGGAGAGACTGGTTTACTGCTAAGGGGATCAGAATTGTTTGTTCCAAGGAACTTTGGTTTCTGTTCCAGCAGGTTAATACCCAATGTTGCAGAGTTCAATTGTGGAACTGAGCCCACTTCACTGCAGGGATGCAAGACATCAAGGTCCCAAAAAGTTTGACTGCCTCTCGTATTATACAAGATGGCCGGCTTTGAAACTCTGTGACTTTCTCTATCACTCCTGACACTTTTTGTCCTGTGAGAGAAGTCATCTGACTAGTGGTATCCAGAGAGAGACCCAAGAAAACTATTTCCTGGGATGGGACTGGTTTTGACTTTTCCCAATTTATCAACCACCCCGACCGATACAGTGTCTGACAGGTAGTGAACAGATTGTCTTGTAGAGATTGTTTTGTCTTGCCTACTATCAGTAGGTCGTCTAAGTAAGGGATGGTCAGGATATTTCTCCTCAGATGTGCCACCATCTCCAGCATTACCTTGGTGAATACCCTGGGAGCTGTGGTTATGCCAAATGGAAGAACCTGGAATTGGAAATGGAAAAGATCTTTTCCTAAATAGACTGCTATCCGTAGGAATTTTTAAGATATTTTTGAGAATTTTTGCATACCGAAATGTGGTAATATGCGTCTTTTAAGTCTATGGAGGCCAGAAAGTCTCCCTTCTTTAGTAGATTCACTGCTGACTTTATCATCTCCATTTTGAATTTGTTGTATTGTATGAACCTGTTCAAATTTTTTAGGTTTATTATTAACAGAAATTTCCCGTCTGTTTTTTTTCTTTCTAGAAATATGGTAGAATAATCACCCTGACCTTGCTGAGAAGGGGGGATTGGAACTATGGCATTTTGAGCCAGTAACTTCCGAATCCCTTCTTCCAGATTCTTTTGGAGAATGTCTGTTTTTTTTTAAATGAAGTAATCCTGAAAACATTTGATGGGGGAGGAAGACGGAACTCAATTTTGTATCCCTCTGATATTATATCTAAGACCCAAGGGTTTGTTGTAATAATTCCCCAATAGTCTAGAAAAAAAGGTAATCTTCCTCCTACCTGAGATTTGGCGTCATTGCTTTGAAGTTTCCGTATTCTTTGAAGTGAACAGGAACCCTCTGCTCTTTTGGTTCTTTACTCTCCAGCCAGATTCCCTATTTGTTTTCTTCATTTGAAAGGGAGCTCCTTTTTTGACCCTACGAAAGGGACATTTTCTTTTTCCAGATTCTTTGGGGAAGTTTTTCTTAGTCAGAAGCCTTTTCTAGGATAGTTTCTGAGTCTTCTCCAAACAATAAATTTCCGTGAAAGGACAAACTACATAATTTTAGTTTTGAACTAACATCACCAGACCAGGATTTTAGCCATAAGGATCGTCTTCTACGACCGCCAATCCAGTCGCTTTATCGGCCATCCTAACGGATTCAGCAGTAGAGTCTGATAGAAAATTCACAGCTTTGATTAATAAGGGAAAGGAATATTTTAGATTATCGCATGTACTACTGTCTTTTAGTAAGGATTCTAATTGCATGAGACATTTTTTTTAAAAGACCTGGAAACTGATGTTGCCGCTAAGTTTGGTTTAAACAGGGCCCCACAGGCATCCCATGTTTTTTTAAGAGTTTGATCGTTTTTTTTTATCCATGGGATCTCTTAAGGATCCCATATCCTCAAATGGTAACGCATTGGGACCTTTTACTAACTTTGATAGAGATACATCTATTTTAGGACAAGTAGTTAATAGCGTCTCGTCCTCAGTACTAAAGGGAAACCGTCATCTTATTGTTTTAGGGATGAACAATTTCCTATCCGGAATCTTCGATTCTCTTTTAACTAGTTAATGCATATTTTTATGAACTGGGAAACTTCGGTTAGATCTTTGTTCAAAGCCGCTAAACATTTCATCATGGACAGATCTCCGGACTTTTTCCTCAGAAACATCCATGGGGGCCCTAACCACCTTAATTAACTCTTTTGTATCCTCAGAAGAAAACAGATAATTTTTGAAATCTGAATCATCATCCGAATTTGAAGAGGAATCTGAATCAGAGGCCTTAGTTGTCTGTTTAGAGCCTGAAGGTAACAGAGAGGCATCAGACATAGCAGACCTGATCTCGTCCCTAATAGTATTTTTAAGTTCTTCTTTTAAGGACGGTACTAAATCTTTAGTAATATTGTCAGTACATATTACGCAGATTCTCCTAGTATAGGAATCCAAAAGTTTTACAAAACAAATACTGCACTTTTTTGAACGCTGACTAGTTTTAACTTTCTGAGTAACCTCTTTCTCACTCTGCAACCATACAGAAAGAAATATACTGCCCAACCCTTTGTCCCAGTAGTGGTACTCACGATTGTGGACCCCTGAGTGGTCTCCATGACTCCACTTGGATCCAACATAGTTAAGGTGGACAAGCAACCGACTTTCCCCTTTATGAAGGCTTTTTACCTTGAGAACTCAGATCAGAGGGCGACCTCCGCCATAATACCGCGCGATTTTTCAAATTTCCCGCCATCCCCGGCATGAGATTCGCGGGCTGGAAGTTCCTTCAGGCCCCCACCCGGAAGTAGGCCATGGAACGCATCGTGGACCGCATGGAGCACGTCCACTTCCGGTGACACCACTGTGAGCACCAGCCATGCCGGATTGCAGTATGGAGTTGGTGACTGACCGGAGAAACTCACTGAGTGTCCGGCCCCACATGGACCTGTCTGCCCGCGCCAGCAGCAGGTAAGAGACAGGTTCTCAGCGCCCGAGATGCAACTAGTCCCCGGACTGTGCTGCCTCCTCATATGGTCACTCCTTCTTCATCCTTCTTGGTTGCTACCATGAGAGAAACCTATCTCCTACCTGGAGGGACAGGAAGACACTGAGAAAGAGTCAGAGGAGAGTCAAATTTATACTTCCTGTCCCTACCTGTTTGGAGGCGGGTCATCTCTCATGGTATGCCGTCATGGAGGATGAAAGGGGAAAAAAAATAATTATAAAGTTTCCATTTCTGTTAACTTCTGGCAAAATAAAAAAATCTCCCACGGACTCACTATGCCCCTCAGTGAATACTTTGGGGTGTCTACTTTCCGAAATGGGGTCATTTGTGGGGTGTGTTTACTGTTCTGGACTTTTGGGCGGGGCTAAATTGTGAGCAACCCTGTAAAGCCTAAAGGTACTCGTTGGACTTTCGGCTCCTTTACGCACCTAGGCTGAAAAAAAGTGTCACACATGTGTTATCGCCATACTCAGAAGAAGTAGAGCAATGTGTTTTGGGGTGTATTTTTACATATACCCATGCTGGGTGAGAGAAATGTCTCTGTAAATTGACAACTTTGAATAAAAAAAATTTAAAAGTTGTCATTTACAGAGATATTTCTCACACCCAGCATGGGTATATGTGAAAATACACCCCAAAACACATTGCCCTACTTCTCCTGAGTACGGCGATACCACAAATGACACTTTTTTGCAGCCAAGATGCGCAAAGGGGCTCGAATTCCAATGAGTACCTTTAGGATTTCACAGGGTATTTTTACGCATTTGGATTCCAAACGACTTCGGCCCTGAAACATCCGGCCGCAGCTCCGCAAAAAATAGAGCATGTTCTATTCTTGTCCGCAATTGCGGACAAGAAAAGGCATTTTCTATATAGTTCTGGCAATGTGCGGATCCGCAAAATGCGGACAAAACAGCGTCTGATATGCGATTCAGATGCCCTTTTTTTAACATCTACAGCCTGCCAGTACATGATCAGCGCTGGCAGGCTGTAGTTAAAGTTCCTGTCTCTGCAATCCTGTGAGTGCGCGCGCTCACAGGAAATCTCGCCTCTCGCGAGATGACGCGCCGACGCGTCAATGAGGAACATCCCGGCCGCCCGCAGGACGCATCCCTGCGTTAGGCGGTCGGGATGTGGTTAATTTATTCCAAATTTCAAACCAAATGTTATATTTTATTTAAAAAGCGGTTTATGCACTCTACTGACATGTCTGTTTTGGTAAATACTTGTATTATGCACAAAATAACATTGGCAGCTAAACTTTTCTAACAATTCTGAAAATTACATTTTATACCTTTTTCTATAACTTTCTTGCAGATGAAAGTTGCTTTTTAAATCAAATTTTAATTTGATATTTTCCAATATAAAACCATGTGCAGTGTATATGTACAGTGGCATGCAAAAGTTTTGGCACCCCTGGTCAACATTACTGTTACTATTAGAGTTGAGCGGACACCAGGATGTTTGGGTTTGACGGGTTCGGCCGAACTTCACAAAAAAGTTCGGGTTCGGGACCCGAACTTGACCCGAACTTTACCCCGAACCCCATTGAAGTTAATGGGGACCCCCACTTTTGGGCACTAAAATGGCCCTAAAAATTTAATGGAAAGGGCTAGAGAGCTGCAAAAGGCAGCAAAATGTGCTTAAGAGCATGGCAAGTGCTCTGCAAACAAATGTGGATAGGTAAATAACTTAAAATAAAATAAATAAAAATTATTAACCTGCAACTCAGAGGAGGAGGTGGATGTGGAGTCGGAGGTTGAGGAGGCGGTGAATGGGGTGTTGTAGGTGAAAGCGGTGATGGAGGAGTAGGTAGCCAGCTAACAATTTTTTTTTTATTGGGGTAGCCCCCAAAATAATGGGACAAATAAAAAAAAGAAATCAAAGAATAGGTGCACTTGAGTACAAGAATGTATAGTTGAGGCGGGTATAAATGTCTATTCTGCACAAGGTACAGACAAGTCTTGTGTAATCCATTTTAATGAACGTGAGCTTGTCCACGTTGGCTGTGGACAGGCAGCTGCGTTTGTCTGTAATGATGCCCCCTGGAGTGCTAGATACACATTCAGACAATACACTGTCTGCAGGGCAGGCCAGCACCTCCAAGACATAAATGGCAAGCTCAGGCTATGTGGACAATTTGGAGACCCAGAAGTTGAATAGGGCAGAACCATCAGTCAATACGTGTAGGCGTGTGCACATGTACTGTTCCACCATGTTGTTCAAATGCTGCCTGCTGCTAAGACGTTCCATATCAGCTGGTGGTGCCGGTTGCTGTGGCGTGGTGACACAGCTTTTCCACATGTCATCCATGCTTACCCTGCCTTCTGAAGTGCTGGCTGTGACCCAGCTGCATTGGCGACCTCTTCCTCCTCCTTCTCTGCCTTCGTCTTGTGCTTCCACTTGTCCCCCGGTGTCAGTTAGGAATGCCCTCAGGAGCGGGTCTATCAGCGTGCGCTTGTAGTCATGCATCTTCCTATGACGCTCCATTGAGGGAATTATGGGTGGCACGTTGTCTTTGTAACGGGGATCCAGCAGGATGGCAACCTAGTAGTCAGCACTCTGCGGTCGTTGCTCAGGAACTGCAGCATGTAGTCGCTCATATGTGCCAGGCTGCCCAGAGGTAAGGATAAGCTGTCCTCTGTAGGTGGTGTATCGTCTGTGTCCTCCATATCCCCCCAGCCACGCTCCAGTGATGGCCATAAGCTGCATTGGGTGCTACCCTGCTGTGAACCCAGTTCCTCCTCCTCTACCTCATCTTCCTCATCCTCCAGAACTGTGTCCTGGTTGGCCACATGTGTACCTGGCATCTGTTGGTGCAGGAACTCACCCTCTGAGCCACTTCTGAATGACCGGCCTGAAACCCTGTAAAATGCCCCTTCATCCTCCTCCTCTTCCTCCTGTGCCACATCCTCTTCTATCATCGCCCTAAGTTTTTTTTTCAATGAGACATAGACGTGGTATTGTAAAGCTAAGAACAGCATCATCGGCACTGGCATGTTGGTTGAGTACTCGAAACACCGCAACAAGGCACACAAGTCTCGTATGGAGGTCCACTCATTGGTGGTGTGGTGGTTCTGTTCCGCAGAAGCGACTGACCCATGCGTGCTGCAGCTGAAAATCCTATGAGTGCTGCTCGCACAGTCTCTCCAGCATATGCAAGATGGAGTTCCACCTGGTGGGCACAACGCATATGAGGCAGTAAGCGGGAAGGCCGAAGTGACGCTGCAGCGCAGACAGGCGAACAGCAGCAGGGAGAGAATGCCGAAAGTGCGCACAGACGGACCACACTTTCTGCAGCAGCTCTGACATGTCTGGGTAGTTTTTAAGGAATTTCTGCACCACCAAATTCAGCCCATGCACCAGGCAAGGGATGTGTGTCAAACCGGCTAGTCCCAGAGCTGCTACGAGATTTCTTCCATCATCGCACACCACCAGGCCGGGCTTGAGGCTCACTGGCAGCAATTACTCATAGGTCTGTTCTTCTATGCCCCTCCACAGCTCCTGTGCAGTGTGGGGTATGTCCCCCAAACACATGAGTTTTAAAACCTCCTGCTGACGTTTACCCCTGGCTGTGCTGAAGTGGGTGGTGAAGGTTTTTCGCTGACCAGATGAGGAGGTGGTAGAAGAGGAGGAGGAGGAAGCAGAGGAGGATGAGGCAGCAGGAGGCAAAAAATAATGCCCTGCGATCCTCGGTGGTGGAACGACATGCGCCAAACCGCTATCCACCTTGGGCCCAGCCGCCACTACATTTACCCAGTGTACAGTTTGGGAAATATAGCGTCCCTCCCATGCTTACTGGTCCATGAATCTGTGGTTATGTGGACCTTGCCACAGATGGCGTTGCGCAGTGCACACATTATTTTATCCTCCACTTGGTTGTGCAGGGAAGGGACGGCTCGCCTGGAAAAGTAGTGGCGGCTGGGAACGACGTACTGTGGGACAGCCACCTCCATCAGCTGTTTAAAACAGTCCGTCTCCACCAGACGGAATGACAGCATTTCAAAGGCCAGTAACTAGTGATGAGCGGGAGGTGCCATATTCGATTTCGCGATATTTCGCGAATATTCGATTGAATATTCGTCTTATATTCGTCGAAATCGAATATTCGTCATAATGCTATTTATCGCAAATAATATGCGATATAATTAATCGCATATTGCGATTTTGTGTATTTTACGAATATTCGCCATATTGCTATATATTCTTGTTTTAGAATATGACGAAAATTCTAAAAAACTAAGTTATAGCAATATAGCGATTATTCGTAAAATACTACATAGACTGTACTTCACTAATGTAGTGTTATAATCTTTTTTTAGTCTAATTTTTTTGTCTCTTTCTGATTCAGAAAGAGACAAAAAATTAGACTAAAAAAAAAGATTATAGCAATACATTAGTGAAATTGCAGTCTAAATGTGTAATTTACGAATATTCGCTATTGTCTCGATCAATATGACGAATATTCTAAAAACGAATATATAGCACTATATCACATATATTAGTTTTTTAGAATATTCTTTTTTCCCCAATTAGTACAGTTATTGCCCTTGGCATACTATTTCCGACAAGCGTCCTCAGTCATCATGGGAACGCCTGGTAGTTAGAATATACTATCGGATCTGAGTTTTCACGATCTAACTCAGATCCGATGGTATATTCTAACCACCAGGCGTTCCCATGGTGATGGGGACGCTTGAAGTTAGAATATACTGCCAGGGCGCTGTGATCCGCGCAATTAACCCTCAGGTGCGGGTTAATTGCGCTGTGCCCCCCACCTCCCCAGTATTAAAATAATTTGTGGCCAGTGCGCCCCCTCCCCAGTATTAAAATAATTTGTGGCCAGTGCGCCCTCCCTATTCCCAGTATTAAAATAATCTGTGGCCAGTGCGCTCTAACCTTCCCTCCCCCAATAATAAAATCATTGGTGGCCAGTGGCCACAGGGTCCCCTCCCGGCAGCAGGCAGTTACTGGCAGCATTTACTACCTGTGGGCTTCTCTCCTTCTGAGAACTGACAGGTCTATGCGCCGCATATGCCTTCAGCATTGCTATGCGGCGCAGAGACCTGTGAGTTCGCAGAAGGAGGAGAGCCCCGCAGGTAAGTAAATGCTGCCGACAGTGCCGAGTGATTAACCAACCATGGCAGCCAGGACTTTACTAGCGTCCTGGCTGCCATGGTAACCGATCGAAGCCCGGCCATCACGCTGGGACTCGATCGAACTGCCTACTGCCACCAATGACGGGGTGGAGGGGGAAAGGGGGAGCCTGTGGCCACTGACCACCAATGATTTTAATACTGGGGGAGGGGGTTAGGGCGGACTGGCTACAGATTATTTTAATACTGCGGAGGGCGGGGGGCGCACTGGCACGAATTATTTTAATACTGGGGAGGTGGGGTGGGGTGCGCACAGCGCAATTAACCCGCACCTGAGGGGTTAATTGCCCGGATCACAGCGCCCTGGCAGTATATTCTGATCTTCAAGCGTCCCCATCACTATGGGAACGCCTGGTGGTTAGAATATACCATCGGATCTGAGTTAGATCGTGAAAACTCAGATCCGATAGTATATTCTAACTACCAGGCGTTCCCATGGTGACAGGGACGCTTGTCGGGGAGTAGTATGCCAAAGGGCAATAACTGTATTAATTGGGGGGGGAAAAGAATATTCTAAAAAAGGAATATATGTGATAGAGTGCTATATATTCGTTTTTTAGAATATTCTTAAATGACGAATATTTTAAAAAACGAATATATCCGATATAGTGCTATCTATTAGTTTTTTAGAATATTCTCATTTTTTACCATCTAAACTCTTAATTCCTCTCTGCTTCTTGCTTGTGGGCCAATGAGTCATTGGCCCACAAGCATTTTTAGCAGGAAGAAATCATGTGTTCAGATGGAGAAAATGACGAATATTCGATATAACGAATATATAGCACTATATTCGCAATATTCGCGAATTATCGAAGTTGCGATATTCGCTATTAATATTCGCTATCCGAATATTCGCGCTCAACACTACCAGTAACTATTCCGTGCTGCAATTTAAAATTGGTATTTGTACGCTGTATGCACAACTGCTTTGCTGACCCAGAACATGGCTTTTTTCACTAAAACACAAAAATGCAGTATTTAACTTCTGGAAATTAAATGTAGGTATTTATACGCTGTATGCACAACTGTTTTGTGGGCCTAGAACACTTTTTTTTTCAGTAAAACACACTAAAGCACTATCTCTGTGCTGCAATTTAAAATTGGTATTTGTACACTGTATGCACAACTGCTTTGTGGACCTACAACACAGCTTTTTTCACTAAAACACACAAATGCAGCATTTAACTGCTGGAAATTAAACGTAGGTATTTATACGCTGTATGCACAACTGGTTTGGGGACCCAGAACACGGCTTTTGTCACCAAAATTCACAAATGCAGTATTTAAAGGCTGAAAATTAAAGGTAGGTATTTCTACGCCTTATGTACAACAATTTTGTGGGCCTAGAACACAGCTTTTTTTCAGTAAAACACATGAAAGCACTATTTCCGTGCTTCAATTTAAAATTGGTAGTTGTACGCGGTATGCACAACTGTTTGTAGACCCACAACACGGCTTTTTTCACTAAAACACACAAATGCAGTATTTAACTGCTGGAAATAAAATGTAGATATTTCTACGCTGTATGCACAACTGGTTTGGGGACTCAGAACACTGCTTTTTTCACCAAAATTCACAAATGCAGTATTTAAAGACTGGAAATTAAATGTATGTGCAAAATTGTAGAGCAGCACCCACCAGATCTCTTTGGTCTCACGGAATGCAGCAGCCCACCTGGAGTCCTAGATCCATAGAACATGCTTGACAAAGTCTTGGATATAGCTTTTGTGTTTTGTGGGCCTAGAACATGGCTTTTTTTCCCCCTAAAACACACTGATACATATTTGACATTTCTGCAGAGAAATAGTGCATTTGGGTGGTGTATTTAAAACTGCTTTGTGGATCAGGATTACACTGATGCACTATTTGACTGCTGAAATTGAATATACGGTTTTGTGCGTTGTATGCACAAGTGCTCTATAGCACCACAAGTCCCAGACTACAGAAATGGACTATGTCACCCCTTAATTATACAAAAGGTAATGTAGGTGACTTGACCTGCCAGAAAAAAAAAAAAAAAAAAATTTCCTTCACTGAGCTACCAAAAAGGATTAGACTGATGTCCCTGGCAGGCTGGAACACATGCAGGTCACATGCAGTTCCACGGACACTGCAGTGGCTAAAATGGCCGCCGAACCCCACCTCAGTAACAGATCAATTACAAAAAAATTCCTTTGCAGTGGCTGGGTACATAAATGTAGGATTGCAGAAGCACCCTCCCTCAATATTTGCTGTATCTTGAGGATTGCACAACAATAGGTTCTACAGATTTCTTCCATAATCTCTCCCTGCGAACACAGGCAGCAACCTTTTCCTAGACTAATACCAGCAAAGTGACGTGCAGCACTACGTGACCTCAGCTTATAAAGAGGCTGGGTCACATGCTGCTCTCAGCCAATCACAGCCATGCCATTAGTAGGCATGGCTGTGATGCTAGGCAAATATATATATATAGTATACTATATATATATATAATATATATATATATATATATATATATATATATATATATATAATATATATATATATATATATATATATAATATATATATATATATATATATATATATATATATATATATAATATAATATATATATATATATATATATATATATTATATATATATATATATATATATATATATATATATAAACGCTTGCTGATTGGCTGCTGTGCAGCCCTTCAAAAAGCAGGAAGAATCGCCGAACAACGGACCCGAACCCGAACTTTTATGAAAATGTTCGGGTCCGTGTCCCGAACACCACAAAATTAGGTACGAACCCTAACTATACAGATCGGGTTCGCTCAACCCTATGTACCACATCTCCAGAGTCTGCTAAATCTTCCTGAAGGTCTTTTACAGTCAAGCAGTGGTTCTGATGTGCCTTTTTAGCAATCCTACAAGCAGCTGTCTCTAAAAAAATTTTGGTCTTCTAGAGCTTCTCTTGACCTCCACTATTAATAATGACTGCCATTTCTTAATTTTATTTCAAACTGAGAAAATGGCAACCTGAAACCATTTTGCTATCTTCTTATAGCCTTCTCCTGTATTGTGGGCCTCAATCATTTTCAGTGTTAGATAGCTGCTTAGAAGAACCCATGGCTGCTGTTTTTTTAGACAAGGTTAGAGGAGTCTGGGTATTTATTAGTGTCGATCGAGCACCAACGTGTTCAGGTGCTCTGGTGCTCGGGCCGAACACATCGGAATTATAAAGGAAGTCAATGGGAGAACCAGAGCATTAAACCAGGAGTCCCCTGTTATGAAGAGGGGATGGTGTCTGGTTCACAGGAAAAGAACAGAAATTGATGGAAACACCAGCTGTACATATATAATTATATACAGGATATAGCCAGGTTATACCAGCATGGTCCATATCACTATATACAAGAAGATGTCTAACTTATACTAGATGTAAATATATAATTATATACAGAAGATAGCCAGGTTATACCAGCATGGTCCATAAAAAGAGATATTATGTAAAAAGGCTCAGATGTACCTTTTCTTCAGAATGTTATTCAGATACAAAGAATGCATTTCACCTCATGCTATGCTGCTTGGAAGGACAGTTGACTACCTGAGATATCTAGTAGGGGAGGAGACTCGAGTGTTCGTCCGAGCATGCTCACTCAACACTAGTATTTATAAAGCTTTGGAATTTTCATCACCTGGCCTTTCGTTATGATGATTGTGAACAAGCCTTAACTCTAAGGCCCCTTTTACACGGGCGAGTTTTCCGCACGGGTGCAATGCGTGAGGAGGACTCATTGCACCCGCACTGAATCCGGACCCATTCATTTCTATGGGGCTGTGCACATGAGCGGTGATTTTCACGCATCACTTCTGCGTTGCGTGAAAATCGCAGCATGCTCTATATTGTGTGTTTTTCACGCAATGCAGGACCCATAGAAGTGAATGGGGCTGCGGGAAAATCGCAAGCATCCACAAGCAAGTGGGGATGCAGTACGATTTTCCCGCATGGTTGCTTAACAACGGGACCAGATCTTTATTATTTTCCCTCATAACATGGTTAAAAGGAAAAATAATAGCATTCTTAATAAAGAATGCTTAGTAAAATGAAGATGAAGGGGTTAAAAATAATAAAAATTAACTTACCTTAGCCACTTGATCGCGTAGTTGCGATCTGTCTTCTCTTTTCCAGCTTCAGGTAACAACTAAAGGACCTGTGATGACGTCACATCACATGGTCCAATCACATGGTCCATCTTACCATGGTGATGGACCATGTGATTGGACCATGTGATGTGACGTCATCACAGGTCCTTTAGTTGTTAGCTGAAGCTGGAAAAGAGAAGACAGATCGCAACTACGCGATCAAGTGGCTAAGGTAAGTTAATTTTTATTATTTTTAACCTCTTCATCTTCATTTTACTAAACATTCTTTATTAAGAATGCTATTATTTTCCCTTATAACCATGTTATAAGGGAAAATAATAAAGTCTCCAGAATGCTCTACCCGAAACCGGACTTCAGTGATGAAGTCCCGCTTCGGGTCTGGGTACCAAGCATGGCGATTTTTCACACGCGCGTGCAAAACGCATTACAAATGTTTGCACCCGCGCTGAAAAATCGCGCATATTCCCGCAACGCACCAGCCTCTTATCCGGGGGTCAAACATGACGCCCGTGTGAAAGAGGCCTAACAGGCTATTAAAGGTCTGAGACCTCACTCAAAGTTATTTGAGCACTCAAATATCCTTTCCTTTTTTCACTCTAAAATTTTATAAAATATATTGCTTAAAATTTTGAAAAGTGTGTTTCATAACTAACCTTATTGCTTTTGGAGATCATTTCATCTTCAACTTGTTTAACTGTTTGCAGTAACATTAACTTTGACCAGGTGTGCCCAAACTTTTGCATGCCACTATAAGTATTATTAACCACAAATGACTGACATCATCTCCCCTGCTTTCTTACAAGCTTACTTAAACATTACTAAAATGCCAATGTGAACCTTTTGTACTTTTAATACAGTATTTCCAACTAGTTTTCAACATTGCCTAATAAAGGTTTTATCAAATTGATTTTTTTAATGATAATGTCTTCACATCATTCATTTATACTAAATCGTTATTACATGGAAAAAAAAAATGTGGTAGTAATATAGAAAAGAGTGCAGCAGCATTCTCATTTGTCTGTGAATTATGGCTTGACATAACGTGTATCACAATGAACATCCATTTTTCTAATCGTTCTCTTTTCCTTCTGACCATGTAGTAATTTAAAAAGTTAGTTCTGATGTATCTAACCAATACATTAGCAGAAGTAGAAGAAGGAGACAAAATTGCTGATTATTGTAGCAGGCAAAAGCTTGAGAGGGTAAAATACCATATAATAAGCCATGTATTTGTATTATAATCACTGAATTAACTAGATGGTTTGTTCAGCACAATAAAGAAGCTAAGTGCATTTGATCTCACAGAAACCACTATAGAGTGTGTTCCAGCAATTGGAAAATTGCACTCGACTTTTGTATGTTCAGGAGACAAAAATGTCAGGCTTAAAAGCACCAGCTCTGATTTAGGGTATTCATTTACTTTCCTGAAAAGAAATATGTTGAATTCTGTAGCAATGATGAAAATAATTCAGTTCCACAGAGACCTCTAATATCCCATGAAGTCATGTTGTCTGGATGGGATATTTTAGTTTCATTCATATAAATGGAGACATTTGAGGATGGGAAGTTTTAATGTATCTGCATATGAAATTATACTTTGAACTTCTGTAAGTACTGACTATATGAAAAATTAAGCACAAATTTATCATATGAAAAATTTCAACAGACACTTGCTAAGCCTACTTTTCCAAACAGGATACTAACCCATAAACATGCATTGATGTCCCATAGCTAGACATTAATGGTGGGTTTAAAAACTATCCTGAAACTCCTTTTTAAAATTGAAAGATAATCTGGAATTGTCAGGGCTCAATCATTGTGCTAGATAATTCCAGACTATGTATGTGAATGAAAATAAAGATAGCTTACAGAAGTTAGATAAGAAAAGTACCTTTCCTAGAGATTTTCCTAGAACATTTTTTGAAATTCGTTTTGAGTCTGATTCTATTGAGATAGTTGAAAGACTCAATATGAATAAAATTCATTATGGATCAGCAAGTGTGGACCCACTGTGCCAACCAACTAGTTTGACTTAGGGCTAACTCTAAGGGTGCTCTCTCAGTATTCACCCTTTAATCCCTGTAATTATGGGATTATGATTTTGCTGCAAGGGAAAACAACTAGGCCGCTACATCCTGGGACATTCCAGATGTGATTTGAAGCTTACCCATTGGGGTCAGGGATTCCTATGCAAGCACCAGGAGCTCAGGATGCAGAAAACACACAAAACCGCAGATATATGTGAATAGGAACTTAAACAGGTTTTTGTTAACTTGGAGACCTAGCACAAAGAAACACAAAGACACAGGGAGAAGCTTGAAAGCAATGTGTTGAGCAGACTTAGGCCGGGCAAACATGCTGAATACTGGATAGGAGCACAAACAATACAGATGAACTAGGTAAACAGAACTTGTCACTGAAACACACAAGTGGAGCAGATAAACAATGGAGAACTGTCAGGAACACATGTGGGGGATAATGCAGAGATAATACAGATAAGATACAAGAGAATAGAAGCATCACCAAGGGATAAAACAAGGAATAGTATGACCACAGTCCAAGGGCAGGGCAGGCTGAGTATGTGTGTAATCCAGGTATTAATAACAAGGTTGGGGCAGGCGGCAAGGAGCGGAATTGGTAGACAGGCAAGGAATGGAACACAGGTAGTCAGACAAGCAACCACATCTTTGCTGGTTACTAGATACTAGAAAACTTCAGGAATCCTCCCCTTGGGAAGGAACTTCAGCCATTGGCTAGGAAAGGATTAGCAGATGCATGCTCTGGCCCTTTAAAAGGCCACAGGTGTAAATGCTTGTGCTCTAAGGGAACAGAGACTGAAGCAATGAAGACAGCAGTTTTCAGAGGTTGTCAAGTTTTATGCTAAGTAGCAGGTAAACGGTAGGCATAGACTTATCACCTATCAAATTTGACCTGAATTGAAAGTGGGTATGACACTTTGAGGTCTCCTGGAACTCATATTTTTCTCTATTTTCCTCTTTTTCTATTATGTTTTCTCACTTTATCTTTCCCCTTTCAAACTCTTTAATGCAAAGGCGGCAATAGTTTATAATGTCAACGTGACGCTAAAATATACAGTGATGGATAAAAATATGTTTGAAATTGTTAGATGTATGCTTTTTAAAATAATTAAAAAAAAGTTCCAAATATTGTCCTGTTTTTGGCAGATTCCTGGCAGTATTTAAACATACATGGTATTATTGAAAAAACAGTAGCTTGTTCTGAACAAGTAGTCTAAAAATGTTGCCTTTGTGGGGATGATGTCTGTTTATACACTCATACACACAGTAGTATTGAAGGAAGCAATAGCTTGTTCTCAGAAAGCATCCAAAAAATTATGCCTTAACAGTGGAAGATGCCTAACTGTGTTTACATACTCACATGTTAATGTCAGATAAAGCAGTGGCTTGTTCTGTACAAGCACCCAAAATTTCTCCCTTTTTGTGAGCAGCAGCAGTACAGTGCAGATATTAAAGCTCACGGACAAGGCGAGAAATGTACAGTTGTATAGGGGGACTAGCGGCAAGGCAGTAGATCTGCAACTATGTAGGAGTAGTAGTGTTATTTGGGGGAGTAGCAGTTGTGGCAGCAGAAGCAATACAGTATAAAACATGAGGGACAGGCAGACAGCAACAGTGCCAGGATTACGCCAGTGATCAATTAATTTGGCAGATCTATTCATTGGCCTCAGCTAAAGGTGTGTGAAAATCCTCAAAGATGCATGCCTCATTCATTTTGACAAATATGATATTTTTTACACTTGGGGAGGACAATTTTGTTTGCTTGGGTGTGATGACGCCACATGGTGCATTATATACCCTGTCTAACATCATACTAGAGGCTGGACAAGACAGTACACCAATAGCCATTCCTGGACACTGTTCAATTCTGCCTGCCACTAAGTCCATTGTGTCAGGGAACAATGTATGTGCCTGTTTTTTTAGGCAGTGTGTATCTGTTTGGTAATCTGCGGCAGCTAGGCTTGGCACTTGAAAAGGCTGTTTCATCATATTCAAACATAATTGGCTGCTGCTGTGGCTTCTGCTACTTCTCATGGCAGAGACAGTGTGAGGTCGGCGACTCAGTGGGGGACAGAGATGGCATTCAAAGCAAGCATCTGCTCGGCAGCAGCTGCAGCAAGCTTTGTACTGGGTGTATCCCAGTAAAACAAAAATGTAGCCTTCTACTCAGCATAAGGAGGTATTTCTCAGGAGTCATTGCCATTCTTCTCTGGTTCCTTCTTCATGGGACTTTGTCAGTGCAATCCACCGACAGCTTTGGGGTGGCGAAAAAGATGTGAAAGCTGTTTTTCATCCACCATCCCTTGTTGTATCAACGTGAGCATTTTTACTAATGTAAATATTAAAGGGACACACTGTTGATGCTGCTGTTGTCCCTACTCACAATATTCAAAGGGCCTCAGTATTTGACATGTGTCCCAGATGAACTGCCACTGTCTGAGCTCAACATAACACATGCTTCCTGCCGTGGTTGTCTTGTGCATGATATGATATGTACATGACAACTTTATGCTGCTTGTGCAGATGCTGCAACATATGCAAGGTTGAATTCCAGAAAGTTGGTACTTCACAAATTAAGTATTGCAAATGCAGAATGTTTAGTCATTGCAAGCCCATGAGACTATTCATAGCCTTATAAGAATGTCTGAAATGTGCAGACACTCTCCTGGACATGGCCTTTTATAAAAAAGCATTGCACCACTAAATTTATCATGTGTTCCTTGCATGGAGCATGGGCAATCTCCCCCAAATGCAGTGAAGCTCCATGTTCCTGCCATTGTTACTGCCTGACCATCTTGCCTATTTGTAGTTGGAAGGGAGACAGTCACAGAAAAATGATCAATTGTGTGGCTTCTGTCATTCAGGCTTTAAGATGTCATGGCAGCGCTTCAGTTTACACATATGAAATATTTGTTGGTGGCGGTGGTGGTGGTGGTGGGGGGGGTGTAGCATTTCTCTGTCATGTTTCTGTTCAGGGACAACTCCATGGAACGGCCTACATTCTCTGCCTGATGAGAGTACAAGGCAGGAATGTTTTATTTTTATTTTATTTTTAGAAATATTGGTGCCTTTGTATCTTCGCATAGAGGCAGAGCACTTGTTATCAATTCACTAAAAGAATTGGAAGTCTCCACTAAGTTGGCCAGGGAGGAGTTCAGTTTGCATGGAAGTGGATTACTGGCCACATATATCGATTTCCTGGCCACATATTCCATTATGGATGACTGACAACAGAGCAAATGACAAGAAAGTGGGGGAGTAGATTGAGCGGGAGAAGCAGTAACTGATGATGTTGCTGACAATGACAAAGTACTGCTTATGAATGCGGGCTGGATTATAGAAAGACCAGGAGGAGCTTAATCTTGTTCGATTTTCCCACTCGATCTGGTAATGTCTCCTCATGTGCTACATGGTGCCTATGTTTGTGTTTGAACCCCCACAGCTTATTTTCATCCTGCACATTTTGCACATGAATGGTTTTGTCTTTAGGAACTGTGGAGAAAATTTTTATATGGGAGATACGTGAACAGAGCTAACAGCACCCAAGCTTGACCTAGGTTCTAACACATTTTAAGCCTGAATGAACAGTATGACCCCCTATGATGTCCATGTTTATGGCATTTTCATACCCAGTAGATACTGCCTATTAATTCAAATAGTGTGGTGTGAATCTCAGATGGCACACACTGGGCACAGCATATTATAGCAAGTGCTTAGAAGCCATCACAGCATGCCTAGTAATGGCATGGCTTTCATTGGCCTGTGCATCATGTGAACCAGCCTCTATACAAGCTGGATCACGTGTAGCACCGCCCATCAGCTCTGAGTAGTGCAGGAAGGAAGCAGGCAGCTGAAATGAGGGAGAGTGTTAGGAATCTCATCTGGCTATTTATTCTGTGGGTAAGCTATAGTGATTTTTTTGTGGGAGCAATACACCAGCTTTGCACCCCTGACACAGAAATATAATAATTAATCTGGCTGTTAATTCTGTGGGTGACCTATAGTGATTTTTTTTGTGGGTGCAATGCACCATCTTTGTACCCCTGACACAAAAATATAACAGTTAATCTGTCTGTTATTTTGGTGGGTGACATACCTATTTTTTGTGTGAGGTACACCTGCACTGCATCAGTGACAGGGAAATTAATATAGTTAATGCATCTGTTAGATCGGTGGGTGACATATACACAGAGGAGCACCCAGGAATTTTGTCTATGGGGGGGTCAAATAAGAAAAAAAAAATGCAACGCAAAGAGTGCGTAGTGCAAAATGTTGGCCCAGCCCATTATTATAAGCCCCTCCTACATATAATAGGCCACTCAAAACAAACATTGTACAGCTGAAATTATATTGTTGTGGATGAAGGTAAGAGTCTCACCCGCATCCTACATAGACACAATGTACTGAAAACTCAGGGCCCCGACATAAAGCTCCTGTACTTAAAGTCTTCTTCTTCCCTCCCTGTTTACTGGAATCACCACCAAGTTCTGTTTCACACAATTGCAGTTTCACTTCCTCTCTCCTAGTCCTAAAGACCTACCCTGGCTGCACTGTCTGCTTCACATTAAACAATAGACAACAGCAGGCTACAGCCAGGAATATTCACCCCTCTCCTCCCTCCCCGGATCCTGCTCGAGGCCTGTGGTTCCCCCGCCACCACCCGTCCGTGGCCTGCTGCCCACCTTGCCGATCTTCACCAGGCTGAAGCCCCCTGCCCCATTTGCAGCCACCACTATGCTTGTAGCTGACCAGCTCTGAATCCTCCTTCTGCAAATGGCAGGGGGAGGAGCCGGAGTATCTCCTCTCCTACATAGCGCTACATACCAGTTACATCCAGTGATGTCACCTTTGATGTAGACATTCTCTTTCCTCATCTTCTCCATTCAGATCAGACTGCCATGATGATTTTTCAGCCATCTCCCGTCTCTGCAGAGATTGACAAAGAGACATTAGTTTCCCACTTTTCCATCATCTTCACATGTTCTGAACACCCTTTCCTCCCACCCCTAATAATATACTGCAGAAACAGTCCCCCTGAAAATACTAGTACCACACAGACAGTGCCCCCTTTGGAGTTGAGCAAACCCAAACTGTACAGTTTGGGTTTGTACCAAATTTTAGGGTGTTCGGGACACAGACCCGAACCTGAACATTTTCAAAAAAGTTTGGGTTCGGGTCCGTTGTTCTGCGATTTCTTCCCGCTTTCTGAAGGGCTGCACAGCAGCCAATCAGCAAGCGTATTACTTCTTGCCCTAAGAAGCCATCACAGCCATGCCTACTAATGGCATGGCTGTGATTGGCTGACTGCAGCATGTGACCCAGACTCTTTATAAGCTGGAGTCACGTACTGCCGCACGTCACTCTGCTGATTTGAACTTAGGGAGAGTATGTTGGTGCTGCAATCAGGGACAGAATAGGGCAGAAATCAGAAAAACCTGTGCTACTTTAATCCACAAGATACAGCAAATAGAGAGGGTTGGAGCTTCAGCAATCCAACATTTCTGTACCCAGCCACTGCAAGGGAAATCTTTTTTTGTAATCCACCTGTTACTGAGGTGGTGATCGGCGACCTTTTTTTCTGGCTGCTTAAGTCCCCTATATTGCCCTTTGTATGTTTAAGGGGTGACATAGTCCATTTGTCTAGCCTGGGATCTGTGGTGCCACAGAGCACTTGTGTATACAATACACTAAACCGTAAATTCCATTTCAGCTATCAAATAGTGCATCAGTGTATTTTAGTTAAAAAAAAAATTGGTCATCCTGATCCACCAAGCCTATTTTACACCAGCAAAATATATATTTGACATTTCAGCGGGGAAATAGAGAATCCGTGTAATTTTGGGGGGAAAACTGCATTCCTTGTCCACCAAACAGTTCTGCATACACCATCCAACGACATATTTTATATTTCTGCAGGAAAATAGTGCTTTTTTGTTTTTTATAGAAAAAAAAAAACTTTATTCAAGGTCCACCAAACAGTCTGAAATACCCATTCCAACCACCAATTTTACATTGCTACTGTGAAATACAGCATAAGTCTATGTTTTTTGACAAAAAAAGTAGTAATCCTGCTACACAGAGCATCTTGAAATACACCGCTTAAATACCGATTTCACATTATAGCTGAGAAATAGTGCAATATTTATTTTTGTGGGGAAAAAAGCAATATTCTTGCTTCACAAAGCAGTAGTACATACACGGTATAAATATCTACCGTATTTTTTGCCCCAAAATATGCACACTCCCCCAAAAAAATGGGGGGAAAATGCCCCTGGGTCTTATGGGGCGAATGCTGACATTTTTACATTGCAACCTCTCATGTATGAGCGGGGAGGGACTGGGAGGAGGGGCTGGACACTGTGCTCCTGCTCCGCCGCTCCAGTGCTGCCCCATAGTATAGAAATAAAAAATTTATTTTTCAAATAACATTCATTAAATCTCCCCCTCAGTTGTATATCACTATCTACTCACACCAGGTTTTTGTATAATGCTGCTTCATTCATAAAGTAGACGGCGCAGGCACGTGACATCAGTGAGTCACGCTGCTGCTCGCCCGGCTGGCCTGCCTGCATTATACAAAATGCTCTTGTGAGTAGATAGAATGATGTACAACTGAGGGGGCAGCTTTAGTGATTTTGATTTGAATTAGACATTTTATATTTCTATAGTGCAGCACTGGAGCGGCAATGGGGGATCTGTGGATGACACTGTTAAGGGGTGGGGGGTCTGTGAATGGCACTGTTAAGGGGTGTGGGGTCTGTGAATGGCACTGTTATGGGGTGTGGGGTCTGTGGATGGCACTGTTATAGGATATGGGATCTGTGGATGCCATCCACAGATCTCCATAACAGTGTCATCCACAGTTCCCCCATAACAGTGCCATCCACAGATCCCTCATAAAAGTGCCATCCACAGATCCCCCATATTGTGAATTGTGTCCATACATAGTATAAATATCTACTGTTATTGTACAACAGTTAAAAACTGCATTTTGGAGTTTTATTGAAAAAAGCTGTGTTTTAGGCTAAAAAAACAGTTTTGCATCTGTTGTTTAAATAATTATTACCAATTTATAGCAGTCAAATACTGCACTTGTGAATTTTGGTGACCTAATCCGTGTTCTGTGTCCCCAAATCTGGTGTCCATACATACTGTAAATATCTACTGTTAATGTACAGCAGTTAAAAACTGAATTTTGGGGTTTTATTGAAAAAAGCTCTGTTTTAGGTCGATAAAAACTGATGTGCATCCGTCGTTTAAATAATTATTTCTAATTTATAGCAGTCAAATACTGCATTTGTGAATTTTAGTGACCAAATCCGTGTTCTGGGTCCCCAAATCTGGTGTACTGTAAATACATAGTATAAATATCTACTATTAATGTACAGCAGTTAATAAATGCATTTTTGATTTTTATTGAAAAAAGCTGTGTTTTAGGCTGAAAAAACTGTTTTGCATCCATCGTTTAAACAATTATTTCCAATTTATAGCAGTCAAATACTGCATTTGTGAATTTTGCTGACCTAATCCGTGTTCTGGGTCCCCAAATCTGGTGTCCATACATACTGTAAATATCTACTGTTAATGTACAGCAGTTAAAAACTGAATTTTGGGGTTTTAATTGAAAAAAGCTCTGTTTTAGGTCGAAAAAAACTGATGTGCATCCGTCGTTTAAATAATTATTTCTAATTTATAGCAGTCAAATACTGCATTTGTGAATTTTAGTGACCAAATTCGTGTTCTGGGTCCCCAAATCTGGTGTAAATACATAGTATAAATATCTACTATTAATGTACAACAGTTAATAAATGCATTTTTGAGTTTTATTGAAAAAAGCCGTGTTTTAGGCTGAAAAAACTGTTTTGCATCCATAGTTTAAACAATTATTTCCAATTTATAGCAGTCAAATACTGCATTTGTGAATTTTGCTGACCAAATCCGTGTTCTGGGTCCCCAAATCTGGGGTCCATACATAGTAGTATAAATATCTACTGTTAATGTACAGCAGTTCAAAACTGCATTTTGGGGTTTTATTGAAAAAAGCTGTGTTAAGGCCGAAAAAACTGTGCATCCGTCATTTAAATAATTATTTAGAATTTATAACAGTCAAATACTGCATTTGTGAATTTTGGTGACCAAATCCGTGTTCTGGGTCCCCAAATCTGGTGTCCATATATAGTATAAATATCTACTGTTAATGTACAGCAGTTAAAAACTGCCTTTTGGGGTTTTATTGAAAAAAGCAGTGTTTTAGGCCAAATATGCAGTTGGCGTATAAATAATTAATTTCAATTTACAGCAGTGAAATACTAATTTTCTGTATTTTAGGGCGTGGCCGTTCAGCAACACCTACCACTCCAAGTCAAATACCTTCCTCTGGTGCGAATAGGCGACAGAATCTGCAGCGTTATTTGATAGGCCCAAATGCCGCTCTACAGATGGTGAAGCCTGAAAATGTACAGGCGATAGTAGATTGCGTGGCTGACAGTGCCTCCAGTTCCTTCACAGTATCTATCACCCAGTCCTCTGCAGAAAGCTCAGAGTTGGCACCTGCAGCCCATGCCCATCAGTCTTCCACCTCACCCCCTTGCAAATCATCCAATCAAATCATGCAGCAAAGTCTCATGCTTTTTCATGACTCTGTTGGCAGGGTTTCCCCGGCCCATCCACATAGCCCTGCTCCAGAAGAGGAAGACCTTGAATACACTGATGCTCAACCACTTTTGTTGCAGGATGAGGACATGGGAATACCACCATAAAACATCTTTGATGATGACAAAACACAGGTGCCAACTGCTGTGGCTTTCTGCAATGTGCAGACCGACGAGGAGGGCAGGGGTCATGAATGGGTGGAAGATGATGTGGAGGATGATGAAGTCCTAGACCCAGACTGGACTGAAGGTCGCGCTAGTGAGGTGTGCAGTTCTGAGGAAGAGGCGGTGGTCGCACAGAGGCAACAGCACAGCAAAAGAGGGAGCAGGGTGCAAAAGTGCAGAGGCCGTTCCAGAGACAATACGCCTGCTACTGTCCACCGCACTCAGGCATTGAGCACACCAAGGCCTGCTCCAAGGAGTTTATTGGCGTGGCAGTTCTTCACACAATGTCTTGACGACAAGGCACGAGTGGTTTGCATGTTGTGCCATCAGAGCCTGAAGTGAGGCATAAACGTTCTTAACCTGAGCACAACCTGCATGACCAGGCATCTATATGCAAAGCATGAACTGCAATGGAGTAAACACCTCAAAAACAAGGAACTCTCTAATGCTCCTCCTGCTCCCTCTTCCGCTGCTGGCTCGGACTCTCCCTCCACCTCTGGCATCACCGTGGCACCTGGCGACCAGCAAACAGAGGATGTTCCACCAACACCACCACATATGACACCATCACCATGCATCTCCACCATGTCACACGGCATCATTCTGCTGTCCATCCCCCAAACATTGGAGAGAAGGAGGAAACACCCATCTACCCACCCTTGAACCCTGGCCCTGAATGCCAGCATTTTGAAATTACTGGCCTTTGAAATGCTATCATTCCGTCTTGTGGAGACGGACCGTTCCAAACAGCTGATGGCGGTGGCTGTCCCCCACCATTGTTCCCAGCCGCCACTATTTTTTCAGGCGAGTCGTCCCTTCCCTGTACAACCAAGCTGCGCAATGCCATCTGTGGCAAGGTCCACATAACCACAGATACATGGACGGCCAGGGTCGCCATATCTCCCTAACTGCACACTGGGTAAACGTAGTGGCGGCTGGGTCCGAGGTGGATAGCGGTTTGGCGCATGTCCTTCCACCACCGAGGATCACAGGGCATTATTTGTTGCCTCCTGTTAGTTCCTTCTCCTACTCCGAATCATCCTCCTACACTTCCTACTCCTCTTCTACCACCCCCACATCCGGTCATCAAAAGAACCTCACCCCAACTTCAGCACAGCCCAGGGTAAATGACAGCAGAGGATTTTAAAACTCATGTGTTTGGGGGACAAACCCCACACCTCACTGGAGCTTTGGAGGGGCATAGAACAGCAGACTGATGAGTGGTTGCTGCCGCGAAGCCTCAAGCCCGGCCTGGTGGTGTGCGATAATGGGTGAAATCTCATTGCAGCTCTGGGACTAGCCGGTTTGACGCACATCCCTTGCCTGGCGCATGTGCTGAATCTGATGGAGCAGAAGCTTCTTTAAAACTACCCAGACATGTCAGAGCTGCTTCTGAAAGTGCGGTCCGTATGTGCGAGCTTTCGGCGTTCTCACCCTGCTGCTGCTCGCCTGTCTGCGCTGCAGCATAACTTCGGCCTTCCCGCTCAACGCCTCATATGCGACATGCCCACAAGGTGGAACTCCACCTTCCATATTCTGGAGAGACTGTGCGAGCAGCAGCGGGCTATAGGGGAGTTTTAGATGCAGTATGCACGGGTCAGTCGCTCTAGGGATCAGCACCACTTCACCACCAGTGACTGGGCCTGCATGCGAGACCTGTGTACCTTGTTGCAGTCTTTGGAGTACTCAACCAACATGGCCAGTGAAGATGACGCCGTTTTTAGCATTACAATACCACTTCTATGTCTCCTTTAAAAAATATTATGGTGATGATGGAAGAGTATGTGGCACAGGAGGAGGAGGAAGAGGGGGCATTTCACAGGGTTTCAGGCTGGTCAAACAGAAGTGGCTCAGAGGGTGGGTTCCTGCACCAGCAGAGGCCAGGTACACATGGGGACAGCCAGAGCACACTTCTGGAAGACGAGGAGGAGGAGGTAGAGGAGGAGAAGGAGGAAATGGTTTCACTGCAGGGTGGCACCCTATGCATCTCAGAGCCATCACTGGAGTGTAGCTGGGGGGATATGGAGAACACAGACGATGCACCATCTACAGAGTACAGATTATCGTTACCTCTGGGCAGCCTGCCACACATGAGCGACTACATGCTGCAGTGTCTGTGCAACGACAGCAGAGTTGCCCACATTTTAACTTGTGCTGACTACTGGGTTGCCACCCTGCTGGATCCCCGGTACCCGGACAGCATGCCCACTTAATTCCCAGACTGGAGCGTGATAGGAAGATGCGCGACTACTAGCGCACGCTGGTAGACGCGCTCCTGAGGGCATTCCCAACTGACACGGGGGGACAAGTGGAAGCACAAGGTGAAGGTAGAGGCGGAGGAGGAGGAAGAGGTCGCCAACGCAGCTGTGTCATGGCCAGTTCCTCAGACAGCAAGGTTAGCATGGCCGAGTTGTGGAAAAGTCACCGCACCATAGCAAACTGCACCACCAGCTGATAGCGAACGTGTTAGCAGGAGGCAGCTTTTCAACAACATGGTGGAACAGTACATGTGCACACGCCTCCACGTACTAACTGATGGTCCTGCCCCATTCATCTTCTAGGTCTCCAAATTGTCCACATGGCCAGAGCTTGCCCTTCATGCCTTAGAGGTGCTGGCCTGCCCTGCGGCCAGTGTATTGTCTGAACGTGTATTTAGCACGGCAGGGGGCGTCATTACAGACAAACGCAGCCGCCTGTCCACAGCCACCGTGGACAAGCTCACGTTCATTAAAATGGACCAGGCATGGATCCCACAGGACTTGTCCATACCTTGTGCAGAATAGACATTTATAACTGCCTTGCCCTCAACCATACCTTCTTGTACTCCAGAGCACTGCTGCATTGCTGGGTGACATGATGCTTGTTTTGCTGTTATGGGACCTCTCTCCTCTGTCTGGGTGCTAGGGCCTCAATTCCTCAAAGTGGCCTGTTCCATTGCTGGGTAACATGATGCCTATTTTGCTGTTATGGGACCTCTCTCCTCTGTCTGGGTGCTAGGGCCTAAATTCCTGAAAGTGGCCTGTTGCATTGGTGAGTGACATGATGCCTGTTTTGCTGTTATGGGACCTCTCTCCTCTGTCTGGGTGCCAGGGGCCAACAATAAGGATAATCGCCTGCTGCATTGGTGGGTAACATGATGACTGTTTTTGCTGTTATGCAACCACTCACCTCTGTCTGGGTGCTAGGGACTACATAAATGATAATGGCCTGTTCCATTGCGGGTTGACCAGAGGTCTGTGTTGCTGTTACGGGAGCATTCTCCTCTTTGCAGGCGCCATAGGCCTGAATAAGTGATTGTTGCCTTTGGCACTGCTGGGTGAAATCAATACTGTTTTGGTGTGATTTGAACTCTCCTATTTGTGGGTGCCAGGGACCTGAGTCTTTGCATGAGGCCTGTGACAATGCAGGCAGGCATGAATCCTTTTTGGCTGTGATGAGAACTTCTCTGACTCCTATGTATGGTTGCCATGGGACTGAAGTATCCCAACTCCCGGGACCCCTGCCGATCAACTGTTTTGAGAAGGCACAAGCTCTCCTGTGAGCAACACTGCCTTCTCCCTGTTGACCAAACACAGCACTGTACAAGTACAGCGGCTGTGCTTGGTATCAAAGCTCAACCCCACTCACTTCAATGGGGCTAAGCAGCTCCTAGGCAATGTGAACATGACTTTATTGGCCTAGGAAAAGCAGAGAGATGGCCGCGACGCTCACAGGAGCGCCACTGCTTTCTTCAAACATTTGATCGGCAGGAGTCTCGGGTGTCTGACCCCCAACAATCAGATACTGATGACTAGAGATGAGCGAATTTTTAAAAAATAAGTTTTGGTTTGTTCTCCGAATTTGTGTGCCTTGCAGTAACATGCATAGGGATTCTGCTCTGGTAGTGAAATAATACCGTGAGTCAGTATGACATGCAGATGACAGGTGTCGCTCTTAAAATCACTGCACACTTCACTTATTTGGGCAGTTGCAGGGCAAAAACTGACTAAATAACTCAAGTGTGAACTCAGCCTTACAGGTCAATGTTTTTACACCGTCGTCAGCTGATTCCACATAGATGTCCACAGAACCTGTTCTATTAAATGCTTATAAAAGTAGAGCTCCCCAACAGTGTGGACAGGGTGTCAGCAGTAAGTTTGTGTTGACGTCACTGATTATTTTGCCGTTCCTCTGATCCGACACAACAATAACCCCAAAAAAATGGATCCTGTCTGTGGAGCATCCGCTTTCACTCCGTCAGCATTTGGTCAGTAATCCATCAGTATTGCTAATGCCAAAAAAACCAGGAGTGTATCCAAAACAGAGATGACACGTGAATGTAATATTTGCATGTCTTCTGTGTTTTGTACCCACTCCTGCTTTTGGCTACCAAATCATAAGCCAATTCTGATGGGACCATACAAGCCTTACAGCTGCTACACAGACAGGATCCGTTGTGCATCTCATTTTTCCTTTCTTCTGACAGATCAGAAGAAGGGTCAAATAAATGATAATGTCAGCAAGGCTGAAATTCAAAATAGTTTATCAGTTATGAAGTGGGGAGGGCGGGAACAGCAAGAGAAGTCCACAGAGTGGTCCTATGACATAGTGATGAGGTGGAAGCAGCATGAGGAGACTAAAGAGTGGCCTAATGACAGTGTGGAGGTGGCAGCAGCATCAGGAGACCACAGAGTGACCCGGTGACAGAGTGAGGAGGTGGGTGGCAATACCAGTATCCGCTAAATATGGTGAGTGAAAGAAGGAGCACTTGGCATCAGATGTGTGGCATCAGGAGGGTGGCAGCATCAGAATAGCAGCTGAGGCAGGTAGCCAGAAGAAACTGGTCTCTTTTGTCAAAGTGTTGGTGCGGCACCATGGATGATCTTGTCTAATGCATCAGGCATTGGTGGGTGGAAATCCTGGCTGATCAATGGATGGTTCATCTTGACAAAAGTCAGTCTCTACACAATTTGGGTGGACAGGCGAGTTCTTCTTGGGGTAACTATGGCCCCCGCCACACTAAACACCCGCTCTCATGCCACACTACTGGCCGTGCAGGACAGATTTTCTAGGGAAAACTCAGCCAGTTGCGGCCACAAATCCAGTTTGGCTGCCCAGTAGTCCAGCAGATCTTCAATGATGGCTGGCAGTGCACTCCAAGTATGCCACAACCTGCTGGTTCAGGTTCTGCTCTATGTCTAGCTGATGGTGAGTAGGTTCTTCACTATGCGGGTGAAGAAAGCTGCTCATCAGCGACTCTTGACTCAGGCTGCTGCTGATGGAGCTGGAATGCTCCTGCCACCCCACCACTCCCCAGCAGCCATGGCAATGGAACATGAGTGCAGAGGGCCCCCCTGGTCAGACCTGGATGGTCGATGGTGCAAATAGGCAGCGGCCAACTGATTACATAGGATGTAGCTATAGTAGTTCAGTTTGTCCTCCCTCTCAG
The DNA here is from genome assembly GCA_033119425.1 of Bufotes viridis. Taxonomy (NCBI): domain Eukaryota; kingdom Metazoa; phylum Chordata; class Amphibia; order Anura; family Bufonidae; genus Bufotes; species Bufotes viridis. Next base: position 157,003,846 of record CM065594.1, read on the forward strand.
TGGGTGTAAAAAAGGCCTCCATTCTGGACTGGTAGCAAGGTTCCAACAAGGTGGAGAGACATAAGTCATCCCTCTGCTGAATGGTGACAATTCGGATGTCACTACACAAGCAAGTGAGCATGCATTGTGCCATTTGCACAAGTGTCTCGGAGGCACTCCTTGCCTCCATCTCCACTGCATATTGCCACAGTGTGTCTGAGTCCTCTGCCTCGTCTTCCTCATCGCCCTTCAGCTCCTTTTGCTGCTCAAGCTCCTCGTTTCCTGTCATTTTCCATGAAAAAAAAAAAAAAAAAACATTTTGCTACACATTGCTTGTGCTTCAATGTCCTCCTCCTCCAGTTCAGCCCCCACAGGACTCATGTGGCTATGAGATCTAGGTGCCACATCTCCAATCCCCTGACCAGCCAGATTTACCAGTATCTGTTCCAGGACATGAAGCAGTGGAATGACATTGTTCATCCTGTAGTCATGGCGACTGACAAATAACGTGGCCTTCTCAAAGGGCCTGAGCAAATGGCAGGTGTCACGCATTAGCTGCCACTGGCTGACATCGAAGGTACACAGTGGAGTACTCCTGTTTGCTTGGATAATCAAGAAATCGTTTATAGCCTTTCTCTGTTCGTATAGTCGGTCCAACATATGGAGGGTGGAATTCCATGGGTGGAAACATCGCATATCAGCCTATGTTGGGGGATGCCGTTCTGCAGCTGCATCTCAAGGAGGGTGTGCTTTGCGGTGTACGAGTAGCTGAAGTGCATTTTTAGGATGTCTTGCAGATGGGTGGAAGACTTCAGGAACCGCTTTACAACCAGACTGAACACATGTGCCATGCAAGGATCATGGCTCAGCCCTCCTTGACGCAGTGCCAACATCATGTTATTCCCGTTGTCGGTCAACATGGTTCAGATTTTGAGTTGTCGAGGAGAAAGCCAGGATTCGATATCTTGATGGAGGATGCGGAGCAGTTCCTGCCCTGTGTGACTCTGTTCCCCCAGGCAAACTAGGTGCAGAACAGCGTGACACCCCATGTCCTGCACATGCTGTATGCTGGTGGGGCACTGTACATTGTCCCTGCAGTGGAGGTTGAGGAAACGGTGGAGGATGAGGAGGCAGAGGCGTACATTGTCGCAAGACCAACGGCGTAAGAACATGGAGGATGAAGCCGCGTCACCTGGCCAAGTTGCTGTTGTGGCTGGTCAACCACATTTACCCAGTGAGCTGAAAAGGACATATATTGTCCTTGACCATAGTTAAAGCTATGTACCAATGTTCCCAAAAAAGGCTGTAACACAAACAAATTTCACCCCTGAATGGCTAATTGCCACAATTATTCAGTCCATACAGAAAAAAGTCTACAATCACCCATCAATTTATCCAAAAAAGTTGTTTCACAAAAAAATTTCACCAATGAATGGCTAATCGACGTAATTAGTTCCATACAGAAGAAAGTTTACAATCACACATCAATTTAACCCAAAAAAGGCAGTATCACAAACAAATTTCACCACTGAATGACAATGTAAATTCACTGCAGAACATACTTATTTTTCCCATTAATACTCCCCAACAATGGCTGTATAACAATGTCAGTTCTCTGCAGACCAGCTAATAAGACATATTTATTTTTCCTATTAATACACCGCAAAAAAATTAAATATAACAATTGCAATTCACCGCAAAACGGCTAATAGGACATAGGTATCTATCCTATTAATACACCCTGTAAATGGCTGTAGTACAATGGAACTTCACCGCTGAACAGCAAATATTTTATTTTGCCACTAATACACACTAGAAAGAGCTATAATTTTCTCACTCCAACACACAACGGCTAATAAGCCTTTTTTCTTTTTCCCAACTAATACACGCCAAAAAGGGCTTTAGAACATATAACTGCGTCCGTGAACGGCAAATAATACTTTTTTTTCCCACTAATGCATGCCAAAAAAGGCTTTAGAACATATAACTGCACCGCTGAATGGCAAAAAGGCCCTTATTTTTTTACACTTATACAGGCCACTAGAGATAAGCGAATCGAAGCTGACAAAGTGGAATTCATTTAGAATTTCAGGAAAAATTTGATTTGCAATGAATGCAAATTTTCTTGCGCCTCGTGGTAACGAATCGTAATTTTTCCTAACATGGTGGCTACAATAGCAGCTACACATGTGAGGACTAGTGCTGAGTGCGAATATTCAAATTTCAAATTTTTATCGCGAATATTGGCACTTTGAAAGTTCTCAAATATTTCAAAAATAGTGATATATATATTCGCAAAAACGAATATTCGTTTTTTTTTTTTTTCATCTGAACCCATTACCTAGTATACCTACCTGCTTCTTGCTTGTGGGCAAATGTGAGAAGGCTGCAATATTGTAGTCTGTAGTGAATTAAAATATTCTCTTTTTCTCTTAAGCGAAAAATCTACTGCGAATATTCTAACACCCAAATATATAGCAATATAGAATATAGTGCTATATTTTCGTTTTTTAGAATATTTGTTATTTTTTTTCCATCTGAAGTCATGATTCCTCCCTGTTTAAGTTGATTTGGGGCCAATGACTGTTCACATTAAATTGGAAAAAATTACAAATATTCTAAAAAAAAGAATATACAGCACTATAGAATATAGTGCTGTATATTTTTTTTTAGAATATTCATGTTTCAGAATATTCACATTACGCAAATATTACATTGCCAATTTTTCACATAAGAGAAAATAATTTTTCCTTATGCAAAAAATCTGCAATGTAATATTTGCGTAATGCGAATATCCTAAAACACGTATATATAGCACTATATAATATAATGCCATATATTTTTTTTTAGAACATTTGTCATTTTTTCCAATTTAATGTGAACAGTTATTGGCCCAAAAGCAACTTACGCAGGGGGGAATTCTGACTTCATATGGGAAAAAATTACGAATATTCTAAAAAAAGAATATATAGCACCAGGTCAGTTTCTACAGGCGGGCAAGGGGTGCGACCGCACGGGGCGCATCAGTCAGGACAGAAGAGGGGGGCGCCGTCAGCAGGGCCCAGCGCCGGAAAGGGGCCCTTTCTGTCCAGAGGCAGCAGGAGTGGAGATGAGCGTTTCCACTGTGGAAGCGTTCATCTCCATATTCATCTGTATCGCCATCCTCACGACAGCGATACAGATTAATGGTGCGGAGGAGCAAGGGAGAGGCGTCTCCCTTGCCCGTTCCTCTGATAGGCTACAGGCCTAGTGCCTGTAGCCTATCAGTTGCCGGCGCAGGCGGCGCAATGACGTCTGAATCGTACCTGCATCGCATCACTGACAGCAACATAAGGAAAATATATGAGTTTATTGTTTAAGCATATGATTGTATTTATAGTATACTGTGGCAACAAAGGGGGTGGGGGCCCTACATACTGGCACAATATAGAGGGGTACTATTGAGAAGAGGGGAAGCACTATGGGGGCCCTATATAGTGCCACAATATGGGTAGGTACTATGGAGAAGAGGGGAAGCACTATGGGGGCCCCATATACTGCCACAATATGGGGGGACACTATGGAGAAGAGGGGAAGCACTATGGGGGCCCTATATACTGCCACAATATGGGGGGGCTCTATGGAGAAGAGGGGAAGCACCATGGGGCCCTGTATACTGACACAATATGGGGGGCACTATGGAGAAGAGAGGAAGCACTATGGGGGCCACCATGGAGAAGAGGGGAAGCACTATGAGGGCCCTATGTACTGCCAAAATATGGGGGAGCACTATGAAGAAGAGGGGGAATCACCATGGGGGCCACTATGGAGAAGTGGGGAAGCACTATGGGGGCCCGATATACTGGCACAATATGAGGGGGTACTATGGAGAAGAGGGAAAGCACTATGGAGGCCATATATACTGGCACATTATGGGGGCACTATGGAGAAGAGGGGAAGGAGCATTATGGGGGCATCTACTATGGGCCCTATGTACTGGCACGCATTATTGGGGGGCTCTATGGAGAAGTGGGGGGAGGAGCACTATGGAGGTATCTACTGGGGGCTCTATATACTGGCACTCATTATGGGTGGCTCTATGGAGAAGTGAGGGGTAAAGGAGCACTATGGGGGCATTTACTGGGGGCCCTATTTACTGGGACACATTGTGGGGGTGCACTATGCACTATGGAGAAGTGGGGGAGAAGAGCACAATGGGGGAATTATATAGGGGCATTTAATACTGGTACCCATTTTGGTGCCACTATGGGTAAGGGGAGCATTATGGGGGCATCTATGTGGGGCAGTCTATAGGGGCATTTTATACTGGCTCATTATGGAGGACACTATGGGGATGGGGGAGGAGCACTATGCAGCATCTTCTGGAGGCACTATTTGGGAGTATTTTATACTGGCACAAATTAAATGGGCACTATGGGTAGCTAAGCTCAACTAGGGGCATTAAGTGTTTTTTTCTAGTGGCACATAGTACCGGTCATTGGAATACATGAGGGCACTCTGGGGACATTGGCTCTTACTGGGGGCACTAAGAGATTTTTTTTGTATTTTATTTTTTTACTGACACACAGCGGGGGCATTTTTTGTACTGGCGCACATTATAAGGGGGCGTTTTTCTACTGTCACACATTATAAAGAGAATTATTACTACAGGGTCATTATGGTGGATTTATTACAACTGGGGGAGTATGGGAGCATTATTACCATACTTCTGGGACGCAATTACTGTTCGGAGCACTGTAGGAGCAGTATTACTACTAAGTGCACTCTGGCACAGAATTATTACTATTGTTGGTATTTTGGGGAGCACTATTACTGTGGGGGCACCCTGGCACAGTATTAGCTTAGCACAGTTATTTTTGGGGGACAATATGGATACAGTATTCTTGTCAGGGACACTATTTGCTGGATGCAGTTTTTTTTTAGAGCATTGTGTACCAATAACTATTGAAAGGGGGGGGGCTATCTGTGTGTAAGTAGTATTTTCAGGGAGTTTATCAGTTTATGCAGTATTGTTTTGGGGGTACATGATGGGATGTTGAGAAGGTGGGAGGATGATGGAAAGGTAGGAAACTAAGATGTCTGTCAAACTCTGCAGGGAGAAGAGATGGCTGAAAGAAATCATCATGGCGGTCTGATCAGAATGGAGAAGATAAAGAAAGAGAACATCTACATCAAAGGAGACGTCACTGGATATAAGAGGTATGTGGGCCTGTATTAGGCTACTTTCACAACTGCGTTAGTGATTCTGGCAGGCTGTTTCGACCGAGAACAGCCTTCCCAGAATTTACTGGATCTGGCACTGCTGGAATCAGACTGAATGCCCGCCGCCGCAATCAACTACAATGGGGTATGGCAGAGATACGGCCACAATCTGGAGGGGGGGGGGCGCTTTTGTTTTTATGTTTGCCGTGTTGGTAAATTTCCCAAGAAACTGCCCTGTATTCCATACTGCTATATATTCGGGTTTTAGAATATTCGCATTACGTGAATATTTCATTGCCAATTTTTCGCAATCAACAGAATAATCTCGAATACGAATATTCACGAAATATCGCAAATTCGAATATTGCCCCTGTCGCTCATCACTACTCTTTAATTGTTTTCTCGTTAAAGCTTATAGTGGCCCTTTTCCATCCGACAAGAAATATATATTCTAGGGTCACTTCAGCAGTTATTTCTGGTGAAAGGGTATAGGGGCCTATTACAGTAAAAAAAGATAAATATATATACGCACTGCAGTGTTGCAGTGATTTCTGTTGAAAGCATGTAGGGGCGTATTTCTTAAAAAAAAAAATATATAGATACGCACTGCATTTTTGCAGTTAATTCTGGTGAAAGCATATAGGGTCGTATTTCAGTACTACAAGAAAAATATATACGCACTTCACTCTTTAATTCTTTTCTGGTTAAAGCGTATAGTGGCATTTTTCCATCCAACAAGAAAGGGTGGCAGCAGTGGGAGGTTGGGAGCCAAACAGACATGGTGTAAACCACCCGCTTTGCAGCAGCCTACCTGCCCAGAAAGGAGTGGTGCATGGGTTCACGGAAGCAGCGCCATTAACAGTCAGCCAGTGAGTAGTGTTGGGGGGAAAATAAGGTAGTCGGCGGTGTGGCAGTATTTTGTGAAGCCACCGGAGGAGGTCAACATGGCTATATGTAGAATAAGTTGGCAGAAGGTGAAACCTGGCCAGGGTGCCAATGTTGGCACTATGGCCCTGCGTCAACATATGCAGCATCACCATCAAGTGGCCTAGGAGAACCGTGGCTCAAATGTGGTGGTCAGGCTTGTCGCAGCCACCGCTACATCACCCAGTGGCACGCACGCAGTTTCAGCCAGTGGAGGCTCCACCACCTCATCCTAAGGGAGTTGTCAATGCCATCTTCCGCTGGTCCAGATGCTCCTGCTCCTACTCTTCGTTAGTAGAGATGAGCGAACACCTGGATGTTCGGGTTCGAGAGGTTCGGCCGAACTTCCGGAAAATGTCCAGGTTCGTGATCCGAACTCAACCCGAACTTCATCCCGAACCCGAACCCCATAGAAGTCAATGGGGACCCGAACTTTTGGGCACTAAAAAGCCTGTAAAAGACTCCCGGAAAGGGCTAGAGGGCTGCAAAAGGCAGCGAAATGTAGGAAAATCCCCTGCAAACAAATGTAGATAGGGAAATGAATTAAAATAAAATAAATAAAAATTAACCAATATCAATTGGAGAGAGGTCCCACAGCAAGGAATCATGCGTCATATCATCCACCACTGGAGAAGGCCACTCTCATTTATTTGGGACCAGCACCCAGACAGAGGATACAGGTCCCACAGCAAGGAATCATGCTTCATATCAACCACCACCGGAGAAGGCCACTCTCATGTATTTGGGACCAGCACCCAGACAGAGGATACAGGTCCCACAGCAAGGAATAAGGCGTCATATCAACCACCACCGGAGAAGGCCACTCTCATGTATTTTGGACCAGCACCCAGACAGAGGATACAGGTCCCACAGCAAGGAATAAGGCGTCATATCAACCACCACCGGAGAAGGCCACTCTCATTTATTTTGGACCAGCACCCAGACAGAGGAGAGAGGTCCCACATCAAGGAATCATGCGTCATATCAACCCCCACCGGAGAAGGCCACTCTCATTTATTTTGGACCAGCACCCAGACAGAGGATACAGGTCCCACAGCAAGGAATCATGCGTCATGTCATCCACCACTGGAGAAGGCCACTCTCATTTATTTGGGACCAGCACCCAGACAGAGGAGATAGGTCCCACAGCAAGGAATCATGCCTCATATCAACCACCAACGGAGAAGGCCACTCTCATTTATTTTGGACCAGCACCCAGACAGAGGATACAGGTCCCACAGCAAGGAATAAGGCGTCATATCAACCACCACCGGAGAAGGCCACTCTCATTTATTTCGGCCCAGCACCCAGACAGAGGATACAGGTCCCACAGCAAGGAATCATGCGTCATATCAACCACCACCGGAGAAGGCCACTCTCATGTATTTTGGACCAGCACCCAGACAGAGGAGAGAGGTCCCACATCAAGGAATAAGGCGTCATATCAACCCCCACCGGAGAAGGCCACTCTCATTTATTTTGGACCAGCACCCAGACAGAGGATACAGGTCCCACAGCAAGGAATCATGCCTCATATCAACCACCAACGGAGAAGGCCACTCTCATTTATTTCGGCCCAGCACCCAGACAGAGGATACAGGTCCCACAGCAAGGAATCATGCGTCATATCAACCACCATCGGAGAAGGCCACTCTCATGTATTTTGGACCAGCACCCAGACAGAGGAGAGAGGTCCCACATCAAGGAATCATGCGTCATATCAACCCCCACCGGAGAAGGCCACTCTCATTTATTTTGGACCAGCACCCAGACAGAGGATACAGGTCCCACAGCAAGGATTCATGCGTCATATCATCCACCACTGGAGAAGGCCACTCTCATTTATTTGGGACCAGCACCCAGACAGAGGAGAGAGGTCACACATCAAGGAATCATGCGTCATATCAACCCCCACCGGAGAAGGCCACTCTCATTTATTTCGGCCCAGCACCCAGACAGAGGATACAGGTCCCACAGCAAGGAATCATGCGTCATATCAACCACCACCGGAGAAGGCCACTCTCATGTATTTTGGACCAGCACCCAGACAGAGGAGAGAGGTCCCACATCAAGGAATCATGCGTCATATCAACCCCCACCGGAGAAGGCCACTCTCATTTATTTCGGCCCAGCACCCAGACAGAGGATACAGGTCCCACAGCAAGGAATCATGCGTCATATCAACCACCACCGGAGAAGGCCACTCTCATGTATTTTGGACCAGCACCCAGACAGAGGAGAGAGGTCCCACATCAAGGAATCATGCGTCATATCAACTACCACCGGAGAAGGCCACTCTCATGTATTTGGGACCAGCACCCAGACAGAGGATACAGGTCCCACAGCAAGGAATAAGGCGTCATATCAACCACCACCGGAGAAGGCCACTCTCATGTATTTTGGACCAGCACCCAGACAGAGGATACAGGTCCCACAGCAAGGAATAAGGCGTCATATCAACCACCACCGGAGAAGGCCACTCTCATTTATTTTGGACCAGCACCCAGACAGAGGATACAGGTCCCACAGCAAGGAATCATGCGTCATATCATCCACCACTGGAGAAGGCCACTCTCATTTATTTGGGACCAGCACCCAGACAGAGGAGATAGGTCCCACAGCAAGGAATCATGCCTCATATCAACCACCAACAGAGAAGGCCACTCTCATTTATTTCGGCCCAGCACCCAGACAGAGGATACAGGTCCCACAGCAAGGAATCATGCGTCATATCAACCACCACTGGAGAAGGCCACTCTCATTTATTTGGGACCAGCACCCAGACAGAGGAGAGAGGTCACACATCAAGGAATCATGCGTCATATCAACCCCCACCGGAGAAGGCCACTCTCATTTATTTCGGCCCAGCACCCAGACAGAGGATACAGGTCCCACAGCAAGGAATCATGCGTCATATCAACCCCCACCGGAGAAGGCCACTCTCATGTATTTTGGACCAGCACCCAGACAGAGGAGAGAGGTCCCACATCAAGGAATCATGCGTCATATCAACCCCCACCGGAGAAGGCCACTCTCATTTATTTCGGCTCAGCACCCAGACAGAGGATACAGGTCCCACAGCAAGGAATCATGCGTCATATCAACCACCACCGGAGAAGGCCACTCTCATGTATTTTGGACCAGCACCCAGACAGAGGAGAGAGGTCCCACATCAAGGAATCATGCGTCATATCAACCACCACCGTAGAAGGCCACTCTCATATATTTGGGACCAGCACCCAGACAGAGGATACAGGTCCCACAGCAAGGAATAAGGCGTCATATCAACCACCACCGGAGAAGGCCACTCTCATGTATTTTGGACCAGCACCCAGACAGAGGATACAGGTCCCACAGCAAGGAATAAGGCGTCATATCAACCACCACCGGAGAAGGCCACTCTCATTTATTTTGGACCAGCACCCAGACAGAGGATACAGGTCCCACAGCAAGGAATCATGCGTCATATCATCCACCACTGGAGAAGGCCACTCTCATTTATTTGGGACCAGCACCCAGACAGAGGAGATAGGTCCCACAGCAAGGAATCATGCCTCATATCAACCACCAACAGAGAAGGCCACTCTCATTTATTTCGGCCCAGCACCCAGACAGAGGATACAGGTCCCACAGCAAGGAATCATGCGTCATATCAACCCCCACCGGAGAAGGCCACTCTCATGTATTTTGGACCAGCACCCAGACAGAGGAGAGAGGTCCCACATCAAGGAATCATGCGTCATATCAACCCCCACCGGAGAAGGCCACTCTCATTTATTTTGGACCAGCACCCAGACAGAGGATACAGGTCCCACAGCAAGGAATAAGGCGTCATATCAACCACCACCGGAGAAGGCCACTCTCATGTATTTTGGACCAGCACCCAGACAGAGGATACAGGTCCCACAGCAAGGAATAAGGCGTCATATCAACCACCACCGGAGAAGGCCACTCTCATTTATTTTGGACCAGCACCCAGACAGAGGATACAGGTCCCACAGCAAGGAATCATGCGTCATATCATCCACCACTGGAGAAGGCCACTCTCATTTATTTGGGACCAGCACCCAGACAGAGGAGATAGGTCCCACAGCAAGGAATCATGCCTCATATCAACCACCAACAGAGAAGGCCACTCTCATTTATTTCGTCCCAGCACCCAGACAGAGGATACAGGTCCCACAGCAAGGAATCATGCGTCATATCAACCCCCACCGGAGAAGGCCACTCTCATGTATTTTGGACTAGCACCCAGACAGAGGAGAGAGGTCCCACAACAAGGAATCATGCGTCATATCAACCCCCACCGGAGAAGGCCACTCTCATTTATTTTGGACCAGCACCCAGACAGAGGATACAGGTCCCACAGCAAGGAATCATGCTTCATATCATCCACCACCGGAGAAGGCCACTCTCATGTATTTTGGACCAGCACCCAGACAGAGGAGAGAAGTTTTCACAGCAGAGAATCATGCATTTAGATCACCCACCACAGGAGTAGGCCACCATTTAATGGGACCCCGGCAACCATGTCAAATGGCACAAACATCAGCTTCACATCACCCAGCACAATAGAAGGCCACTTTGAGAGACTTTGACCCCTGCACACAGGCGGAGGAGAGGGGTTTTCACAGCAGAGAATCAGGCATTTAGATCACCCACCACAGGAGTAGGCCACCATTTAATGGGACCCCGGCAACTATGTCAAATGGCACAAACATCAGCTTCACATCACCCAGCACAATAGAAGGCCACTTTGAGAGACTTTGACCCCTGCACACAGGCGGAGGAGAGGGGTTTTCACAGCAGAGAATCAGGCATTTAGATCACCCACCACAGGAGTAGGCCACCATTTAATGGGACCCCGGCAACCATGTCCGATGGCACAAACATCAGCTTCACATCACCCAGCACAAGAGAAGGCCACTTTGAGAGACTTTGACCCCTGCACCCAGACGGAGGAGAGAGGTTTTCACAGCAGAGAATCAGGCCTTTAGATCACCCACCACAGGAGTAGGCCACCATTTAATGGGACCCCGGCAACCATGTCAGATGGCACAAACATCAGCTTCACATCACCCAGCACAAGAGAAGGCCACTTTGAGAGACTTTGACCCCTACACTCAGACGGAGGAGAGAGGTTTTCACAGCAGAGAATCATGCATTTAGATCACCCACCACAGGAGTAGGCCACCATTTAATGGGACCCCGGCAACCATGTCAGATGGCACAAACATCAGCTTCACATCACCCAGCACAAGAGAAGGCCACTTTGAGAGACTTTGACCCCTGCACCCAGGCGGAGGAGAGGGGTTTTCACAGCAGAGAATCAGGCATTTAGATCACCCACCACAGGAGTAGGCCACCATTTAATGGGACCCCAGCAACCATGTCAGATGGCACAAACATCAGCTCCACATCACCCAGCACAAGAGAAGGCCACTTTGAGAGACTTTTACCCCTGCACCCAGACGGAGGAGAGAGGTCCCACAGCAGAGGTTCAGGCATTTATATCAGCCAGAACAGGAGAAGTCCGCTTTCAGTGACTTAGGCCTTAGCACCGACACAGAGGAGACAGGTCAGATAGCACAAGCATCAGTTTCACATCAACCACCACAGGAGAAGGGCACTTTTAGAGACTTTGACCCCTGCACCCAGAAAGAGGAGAGAGGTCCCACAGCAGAGATTCAGGCATTTATATCAGCCAGAACAGGAGAAGGCCGCTTTCAGTGACTTAGGCCTTAGCACCGACACAGAGGAGACAGGTCAGATAGCACAAGCATCAGTTTCACCTCAACCACCACAGGAGAAGGGCACTTTTAGAGACTTTGACCCCTGCACCCAGAAAGAGGAGAGAGGTCCCATAGCAGAGATTCAGGCATTTATATCAGCCAGAACAGGAGAAGGCCGCTTTCAGTGACTTAGGCCTTAGCACCGACACAGAGGAGACAGGTCAGATAGCACAAGCATCAGTTTCACATCAACCACCACAGGAGAATGGCACTTTTAGAGACTTTGACCCCTGCAGCCACACGGAAGAGAGAGGTCCCACAGCAGAGATTCAGGCATTTATATCAGCCACCACAGGAGAAGGCCGCTTTCAGTGACTTTGGCCCCCTGCACCCACACAAAGGAGACATGTCAGACAGCACAAGTATAACATTCATATCACCCAGCACAGGAGAAGGACACTTTCATGTACTTTGGCCCCGGCACCCAAACAGACGGATGGTTCATTCAACTCTGGGTTGCACCCCAAGATCCTACTTAATTTCAAAAATTGATTTTTCAATGAAGAAGTGGCCAGGAGTACAAGACAACATGGTTTAAGGCAGTTATTAAGGACTACTCTGCACAAGGGAGGGTCAGGTCTTGAGGATCCATGCCTGGTTCATTTTTATAAACGTCAGCTTGTCCACGTTGGCTGCGGACAGGCGGCTGCGTTTGTCAGTAATGACGCCCCCTGCCGTGCTGAATACACGTTCAGATAAAACGCTGGCCGCCGGGCAGGCCAGCACCTCCAAGGCATAACATGCTAATTCTGGCCACGTGGACAATTTGGAAACCCAGAAGTTGAATGGGGCCGAACCATCTGTCAGTACGTGGAGTTGTGTGCAGATGTACTGTTCAACCATGTTAGTGAAATGTTGCCTCCTGCTAACACGTTCCGTATCAGGTGATGGGGCAGTTAGCTGTGGCGTGGAGACAAAACTTTTCCACATTTCTGCCATGCTAACCCTGCCCTCAGAGGAGCTGGCCATGACACTGCTGCGTGGGCGACCTCTAGCTACTCCTCTGCCTTGGCCTTGGCCTTCCACCTGTTCCCCTGTGACAGTTGGGAATGCTCTCAGGAGCGCGTCTACCAGTGTGCGCTTGTACTCGCGCATCTTCCTATCACGCTCCAGTGCAGGAAGTAAAGTGGGCACATTGTCTTTGTACCGTGGATCCAGCAGGGTGGCCACCCAGTAGTCAGCACACGTTAAAATGTGGGCAACTCTGCTGTCGTTGCGCAGGCACTGCAGCATGTAATCGCTCATGTGTGCCAGGCTCCCCAGAGGTAAGGACAAGCTGTCCTCTGTGGGAGGCGTATCGTCATCATCCTCTGTATCCCCCAGCCACGCACCAGGGATGTGCCTGCGCTGTGCTGGGTGCCACCCGCTGTGAACCTGCTTCATCCTCATCCTCCTCCACCTCCTCCTCATCCTCCTCGTCCTCCAGTAGTGGTCCCTGGCTGGCCACATTTGTACCTGCCCTCTGCTGTTGCAAAAAACCTCCCTCTGAGCCACTTCTAACAGACTGGCCTGAAAGTGCTAAAAACGACCCGTCATCCTCCTCCTCCTCCTCCTCCTGGCCCTGGCCCACCTCCTCTTCCATCATCGCCCTAAGCGTTTTCTCTAGGAGACATAGAATTGGTATCGTCACGCTGATAACAGTGGCATCGCCACTGGCCATGTTGGTGGCGTACTCTAAACAGCGCAACAGGGCACACAGGTCTCGCATGGAGGCCCAATCATTGGTGGTGAAGTGGTGCTGTTCCGCAGTGCGACTGACCCGTGCGTGCTGCAGCTGAAACTCCACTATGGCCTGCTGCTGCTCGCACAGTCTCTCCAGCATGTGCAAGGTGGAGTTCCACTGGGTGGGCACGTCGCATATTAGGCGGTGAGCGGGAAGGCCGAAGTTCCGCTGTAGCGGTGACAGGCGAGCAGCGGCAGGATGTGAACGCCGGAAGCGCGCACAGACGGCCCGCTCTTTATGCAGCAGCTCTGACATGTCTGGGTAGTTGTGAATAAACTTTTGCACCACCAAATTCAGCACATGCGCCAGGCAAGGGATGTGCGTCAAACCGGCTAGTCCCAGAGCTGCCACGAGATTTCGCCCATTATCGCACACCACCAGGCCGGGCTTGAGGCCCACCGGCAGCAACCACTGGTCGGTCTGTTGTACAATACCCCGCCACAATTCCTGCGCGGTGTGGGGCCTGTCCCCCAAACATATGAGTTTCAGAATGGCCTGCTGACGTTTACCCCGGGCTGTGCTGAAGTTGGTGGTGAAGGTGTGTGGCTGACTGGATGAGCTGGTGAAAGCAGAGGAGGAGGAGGAGGAAGCCGAGTAGGAGGAGGAGGCTACAGGAGGCAAAGAATGATGCCCTGTGATCCTTGGCGGCGGAAGGACGTGCGCCAAGGAACTCTCCGCCTGGGGCCCAGCCGCCACTACATTTACCCAGTGTGCAGTTAGGGAGATATAGCGTCCCTGGCCGTGCTTACTGGTCCACGTATCTGTGGTTAGGTGGACCTTGCCACAAATCGCGTTGCGCAGTGCACACTTGATTTTATCAGACACTTGCATGTGCAGGGAAGGCACGGCTGTCTTGGAGAAGTAGTGGCGGCTGGGAACCACATACTGGGGGACAGCCATGGCCATCAGCTGTTTGAAGCTGTCTGTGTCCACCAGCCGGAATGACAGCATTTCAAAGGCCAGTAGTTTAGAAATGCTGGCATTCAGGCCAAGGGCTCGAGGGTGACTAGGTGGGAATTTGCGCTTCCTCTCAAAGGTTTGAGAGATGGAGAGCTGAACGCTGCTGTGTGAAATAGTGGAGACGCTAGGTGACGGTGGTGGTGGTGGTGTCGGTGGCACATCCTCTGTTTGCTGCTCGGCAGGTGGCAACATTCCTCTCGAGGTGGAAGCCGAGGCAGCAGAGGTAGAGGGAGCAGGGGGAGCCTGAGCGGGTTTCTTGTTTTTAAGGTGTGTACTCCACTGCAGTTCATGCTTTGCATGTAGATGCCTGATCATGCACGTGGTGCTCAGGTTAAGAACGTTAATGCCTCGCCTCAGGGTCTGATGGCACAGCGTGCAAACCACTCTGGTCTTGTCCTCAGCACATTGTTTGAAGAAGTGCCATGCCAGGGAACTCCTTGAAGATGCCTTTGGGGTGCTGGGTCCCTGTTGGCGGTGGCCAATAGCAGGCGAACTCTCTGGACGGCGGCTGTTCTGCTTTTGCCCCCTGCTCCCTCTTTGGCTTCGCTGTTGTCTCGGTCTCACCACTGCCTCTTCCTCTGAACTATTTAAGTCAGCGGCACGACCTTCAGTCCATGTGGGGTCTAAGACCTCATCGTCTTCTGCATCGTCTTCCACCCAGTCTTCCTCCCTGACCTCCTCCTGTTCAGTCTGCACACTGCAATAAGACGCGGCAGTGGGCACCTGTGTTTCGTCATCAGACACTCGGTCACTCTGCTGTGGTGGTATTCCCATGTCCTCATCATCTGGATACATAAGTGGTTGTGCGTCAGTGCATGGAATGTCTTCCACCACTGGGGAAGGGATAGGTGGACGCCCCTGGAAAACCGTGGGAGCAGAGTCTTCAAACAGAAGAAGAGACTGCTGCATAACTTGATGCTCAGCCAGTTTCCCTGATATGCATGGGGGTGATGTGACAGACTGATGGGCTTGGTTTTCAGGTGCCCCATGTGCGCTTTCCGCAGAAGACTAGGCGGAAGACAATGTGGTGAACGTGCTGGAAGCACTGTCGGCCACCCAATCGACTAATGCCTGTACCTGCTCAGGCCTTACCATCCTCATAACGGCATTGGGCCCCACCAAATATCGCTGTAAATTCTGCCGGCTACTTGAGGGAGTTGTTTCACTACTTTGTGCGCCTGAGGCCGAACGGCCACGTCCTCTGCCAGCAACAGAGGCTCCACGGACACCACCAAGACTGCGTCCTCGTCCCATAATAGAATGTTTCCTCATTGTTGCGATTCAACTCGCACCACAATAAAATATATTATTTTTTAGCCCCAAAATTCCCACACTGGAAGATATAATTCCTTTTTCCGGTATTAATTACAAGAACACTGCTGCTAATTGGACACCAGATTTTTTATAATGCTAGTTTTGGTACTTAGATTCCCACACGGGGAAATATAATTCCTTTTTACAGGAGTGAAAACGTGAGGCCTAGTTTTTCTGGTCTAACAAACACCAGATTGATTAAATTGGCCTTTTTTCACCAAAATTACAACACTGGACAATAATGCCTTTTGGCGGTATTAATTACAAGAACACTGCTGCTAATTGGACACCAGATTTTTATAATGCTAGTTTTGGTACTTAGATTCCCACACGGGAAATATAATTCCTTTTACAGGAGTGAAAACGTGAGGCCTAGTTTTTCTGGTCTAACAGACACCAGATTGATTAAATTGGCCTTTTTTCACCAAAATTACAACACTGGACAATAATGCCTTTTGGCGGTATTAATTACAAGAACACTGCTGCTAATTGGACACCAGATTTTTATAATGCTAGTTTTGGTACTTAGATTCCCACACGGGAAATATAATTCCTTTTTACAGGAGTGAAAACGTGAGGCCTAGTTTTTCTGGTCTAACAAACACCAGATTGATTAAATTGGCCTTTTTTTCACCAAAATTACAACACTGGACAATAATGCCTTTTGGCGGTATTAATTACAAGAACACTGCTGCTAATTGGACACCAGATTTTTTATAATGCTAGTTTTGGTACTTAGATTCCCACACGGGAAATATAATTCCTTTTACAGGAGTGAAAACGTGAGGCCTAGTTTTTCTGGTCTAACAAACACCAGATTGATTAAATTGGCCTTTTTTCACCAAAATTACAACACTGGACAATAATGCCTTTTGGCGGTATTAATTACAAGAACACTGCTGCTAATTGGACACCAGATTTTTATAATGCTAGTTTTGGTACTTAGATTCCCACACGGGGAAATATAATTCCTTTTACAGGAGTGAAAACGTGAGGCCTAGTTTTTCTGGTCTAACAAACACCAGATTGATTAAATTGGCCTTTTTTTCACCAAAATTACAACACTGGACAATAATGCCTTTTGGCGGTATTAATTACAAGAACACTGCTGCTAATTGGACACCAGATTTTTATAATGCTAGTTTTGGTACTTAGATTCCCACACGGGGAAATATAATTCCTTTTACAGGAGTGAAAACGTGAGGCCTAGTTTTTCTGGTCTAACAAACACCAGATTGATTAAATTGGCCTTTTTTTCACCAAAATTACAACACTGGACAATAATGCCTTTTGGCGGTATTAATTACAAGAACACTGCTGCTAATTGGACACCAGATTTTTATAATGCTAGTTTTGGTACTTAGATTCCCACACGGGAAATATAATTCCTTTTACAGGAGTGAAAACGTGAGGCCTAGTTTTTCTGGTCTAACAAACACCAGATTGATTAAATTGGCCTTTTTTCACCAAAATTACAACACTGGACAATAATGCCTTTTGGCGGTATTAATTACAAGAACACTGCTGCTAATTGGACACCAGATTTTTATAATGCTAGTTTTGGTACTTAGATTCCCACACGGGAAATATAATTCCTTTTACAGGAGTGAAAACGTGAGGCCTAGTTTTCTGGTCTAACAAACACCAGATTGATTAAATTGGCCTTTTTTCATCAAAATTACAACACTGGACAATAATGCCTTTTGGCGGTATTAATTACAAGAACACTGCTGCTAATTGGACACCAGATTTTTATAATGCTAGTTTTGGTACTTAGATTCCCACACGGGAAATATAATTCCTTTTTACAGGAGTGAAAACGTGAGGCCTAGTTTTTCTGGTCTAACAAACACCAGATTGATTAAATTGGCCTTTTTTTCACCAAAATTACAACACTGGACAATTATGCCTTTTGGCGGTATTAATTACAAGAACACTGCTGCTAATTCGACACCAGATTTTTTTATAATGCTAGTTTTGGTACTTAGATTCCCACACGGGGAAATATAATTCCTTTTTACAGGAGTGAAAACGTGAGGCCTAGTTTTTCTGGTCTAACAGACACCAGATTGATTAAATTGGCCTTTTTTTCACCAAAATTACAACACTGGACAGTAATGCCTTTTGGCAGTATTAATTACAAGAACACTGCTGCTAATTGGACACCAGATTTTTTATAATGCTAGTATTGGTACTTAGATTCCCACACGGGGAAATATAGTTCCTTTTTACAGGAGTGAAAACGTGAGGCCTAGTTTTTCTGGTCTAACAAACACCAGATTGATTAAATTGGCCTTTTTTTCATCAAAATTACAACACTGGACAATAATGCCTTTTGGCGGTATTAATTACAAGAACACTGCTGCTAATTGGACACCAGATTTTTATAATGCTAGTTTTGGTACTTAGATTCCCACACGGGAAATATAATTCCTTTTACAGGAGTGAAAACGTGAGACCTAGTTTTTCTGGTCTAACAAACACCAGATTGATTAAATTGGCCTTTTTTTCACCAAAATTACAACACTGGACAATAATGCCTTTTGGCGGTATTAATTACAAGAACACTGCTGCTAATTGGACACCAGATTTTTTATAATGCTAGTTTTGGTACTTAGATTCCCACACGGGGAAATATAATTCCTTTTTACAGGAGTGAAAACGTGAGGCCTAGTTTTTCTGGTCTAACAAACACCAGATTGATTAAATTGGCCTTTTTTTCACCAAAATTACAACACTGGACAATAATGCCTTTTGGCGGTATTAATTACAAGAACACTGCTGCTAATTGGACACCAGATTTTTATAATGCTAGTTTTGGTACTTAGATTCCCACACGGGGAAATATAATTCCTTTTTACAGGAGTGAAAACGTGAGGCCTAGTTTTTCTGGTCTAACAAACACCAGATTGATTAAATTGGCCTTTTTTTCACCAAAATTACAACACTGGACGATATAATGCTTTTTGGAGGTATTAATTACAAGAGGACTGCTGGTATTTCAGAACACCGGAATTGTTAAAATGCTAGTTTTGCTAGATAAATTTCCCACACTGGGAGAAATATTTCCTAAGCCTTTTTACAGTATTAATTACAACAGGAGTGCTTCTTCTGGTCTAACACCAGAATAATTTTATTATTACGGTGAAAGCTTTTTCTAATTTATATTTCTGGCACATAAAAAAAAAAAATATTTCTGGCTGATAGTATTGGACAAAGTAGTGGCACTGGCTAGCCTAGCTGGAACAGCACATTCATGGGATTTGCTATCCAAGTGGGTTACTTTCAGTTTCACCACTGATATATTAAATATCTTTGCAGTTAGTATGGGTGACACAATCACAGCCAAACCCCTGATGTAGTATATCTATGAAAAAATTGACTATTACTTTAGATTAATGGACGTTGTGGCAGCTTTTGCTGTAGCACCACAAGTCCCAAAATGGCCGCCGCCTATCAGCCCAGTAACATGTGCCAGAAAACAGTCTGCCCAGCCAGAAAAAAAATAGACTTTGACTGAGCAGCTGAATCGCTGTTGTTCTGATTCACAGGTGTAGATTTTTAACTTCTTTGGAGCTTTGGTTTACACTCTGTGGCAGCAAGTGCTGGCGCACCACAAGTCCCAAAATGGCCACCGCCGGTCAGCCCAGTTACATGTGCCAGTAAAAATCGCTCTGGCCAGTCTCAACAAAATAGTGACTTTCAGTGAACAGCTCAGCTGAGTTGTTCTGATGCACAGGTGTAGAAAGGTAGATGATTCAATCACTTCTTTATCCCTGCCTATCTCGCCCTCACAGAAGCTGCATCCTCTCCCTACACTAGTCAGAGCAGTGTGACGTGCGGCGCTACGTGACTCCAGCTTAAATAGAGGCTGGGTCACATGCTGCACTTGGCCAATCACAGCCATGCCATTAGTAGGCATGGCTGTGATGGGCTCTTAGGGCAAGAAGTAAAACGCTAGCTGACTGGCTGCTGTGCAGCCCTTCAGAAAGCGGGAAGTAATCGACGAACACCGGACCCGAACCCGAACTTTTTTGAAAATGTCCGGGTTCGGGTGCGTGTCACGGACACCCAAAATTCGGTACGGACCCGAACGATTTTCGAACTGTTCGCTCAACACTATTTGTTAGTCATTCCGGCAGCAATCGATCACCGAAGCGATTGCCAAGAGACAACAGTATGCGTGCACGCATCCAATGGTGCAGAAGCTGAACGTGCTCCTGACCAAGTTGCTGGTGCTTCAGTCCCTCCCTTTCCAAGTGGTGGACTCTGCACCTTTCAGAGAACTGATGGCTTGTGCCGAGCTGAGGTTGAGAGTCCCAAGCTGTCATTTCTTTGCCAAAAAGGCAAAACCAGCCGTACACACACATGTAGAACAGAAGTTGGGCCAGTCCTTGAGCCTGTCGGTGTATGCCATGTGAAGCTCTAACTATGGTCAGGGACAATACATGTCCTTTACGGCCCACTGGGTGAATGTAGTTCCTGCACAGCCACACCAGCAACTTGGACAGGTCACACAGCTTCCGCCTCCACGTTGTCACACTGTTGGTCCTGCGACAGTGTCCGCCTCTGCCTCCTTATCCTCCACCATGTCCTCAGCCACCACTGCAGGGACAATTAACAGTGCCCCTCTAGCATACCACATGTGCAGGGCTTGGCGGTGTAACGCTGTTCTGCACATGGTTTGCCCTGGCGAACGGAGTCACACAGTGTCACTGCCGGTTCTGGGAGACGTTCGGTCAGAGGTTCCTCCCTGTCTTCTGTATGACGTTCTTTGTTTTGGTTTCACTTTGCTCAATTCCTTTCTCTCCATCAGCTTCCTCTTATCTTTGATTAATTGGTTTGCTTTATATTCTCTCCCTTACTGCTCCTCCTTGCGGTTTATATTACTTCCTGGATGAAGTGTGTGCTGCTGGAGGTTGCAGTTGTTTTGCTCTAAGATAAGTGCATTCCGTTTACTTTGTGTTTTGTTTGCTGGCTTGATTCTAGGTGACCCTGACTTCCTCCGTATTCAGTGCAGGGAGCTGGTGGCCATTCCCCTCACTACTATAGGGAATTCAGGTGTCACTCAGTTATAGGTACGAGGGCATGTATCTGTCTACCATCGGGACTTGTACATGTGCACAGTAGTTTGGGAGAGTTCTTAGGGATTTATAGAGCCCTCCTATGTTTTCCTTTGTTTGGGATCAAGCCAGTCTGTCATTATTTATCAGTTCCTGCTAACTGTCCTCCATCCTTGACATTATAAACCGCTCTGGGGTTAAAAATGTGAAGGCGGATGCCCTGTCACGTTGTTTTCCGGGAGGGGGGAACTTTGAGGACCCAGGTCCCATTTTGGCTGATGGGGTGGTCATCTCTGCTCTTTATCCTGATTTGGAGGCAGAGGTTCAGGCAGCCCAGGCAGAGGCACCTGATCTTTGTCCTCCTGGGAGGATATTTGTGCTGCTCGCTTTGCGACACAAAGTTTTTAAGGATTACCATGACAGTGTTCTTGCTGGGCACCCAGGGAGTAGAGTCACAGTGGATCTCATTGCTCGCAGATTCTGGTGGCCAGCTCTTCGTAAGACGGTTGAGGGGTTTGTGGCAGCCTGCGAGACCTGCGCTCGTGCCAATGTCCCTCATTCACGGCCATCGGAATCTCTCCTCCCGTTACCCATACCTTCCCATCCTTGGACGCATCTGTCCATGGACTTCATTACGGACTTGCCTCACTCCTCGGGGAAGACTGTGGTTTTGGTGGTAGTGGACCGTTTTAGCAAAATGGCACATTTTATTCCTTTTCCTGGGTTACCCAATGCTAAGACGCTGGCGCAAGCGTTTGTTGATCATATTGTTAAATTACATGGCATTCCTTCTGACATCGTTTCTGATAGGGGCACGCAATTTGTTTCCAGATTCTGGAAGGCCTTCTGTTCTCGCTTGGGGGTTTGGTTGTCATTTTCTTCTGCTTTTCATCCGCAGTCGAATGGTCAGGCCGAACGCGTCAATCAGAATCTGAAGACATATCTGCGCTGTTTTGTTGCGGAGAATCAGGAGAATTGGTGTTTTTTTTTTGTCCCTTGCGGAGTTTGCTTTAAATAACTGTCGCAAGGACTCCTCTGATAAGTCACCATTTTTTGGTGCATATGGGTTTCATCCGCAGTTTGGGACATTCTCTGGAGAGGGCTCTTCTGGTTTACCTGATGAGGAGAGATTTTCCTGTCCTTGTCTCTTATTTGGCAAAAGATTCAGGGTAATCTAAAGAAGATGAGTGAGAGATATAAGCATGTGGCAGATAAGAGACGTGTGCCTGGTCCGGACCTGAATGTGGGTGATCTGGTGTGGTTGTCTACAAAGAATATCAAACTGAAGGTTCCCTCCTGGAAGTTGGGTCCTAGGTTTATTGAGCCTTACAAGATCTTATCCGTCATCAATCCCATTGCTTTTCGTCTTAATCTTCCGCAGACTTGGAAGATCCATAATGTTTTTCACAAGTCCCTACTGAAACCTTATGTCCAACCTACTGTTCCTTCCTCTTTGCCTCCTCCCCCGATTTTAGTTGATGGTAATCTTGAATTTCAGATCTGCAGGATTGTGGATTCACGCATTATCCGCGGTTCTCTTCAGTACCTTGTTCATTGGGAGGGTTATGGTCCTGAGGAGAGGATGTGGGTCCCACTGGCGGACATTAAGGCCACTCGTCTCATCAGGGCTTTCCATCGGTCTCATCCTGAGAAGGTCAGTCCTGAGTGTCCGGAGTCCACCCGTAGAAGGGGGGATACTGTCACCGCCGGTTCTGGGAGAGACGGTCGGTCAGAGGTTCCTCCCTGTCTTCTGTATGACGTTCTTTGTTTTGGTTTCACTTTGCTCAGTTCCTTTCTCTCCCTCAGCTGCCTCTTATCTTTGATTAATTGGTTTGCTTTATATTCTCTCCCTTACTGCTCCTCCTTGCGGTTTTTATTACTTCCTGGATGAAGTGTGTGCTGCTGGAGGCTGCAGTTTTGCTCCAAGATAAGTGCATTCTGTTTACTTTGTGTTTTGTTTGCTGGCTTGATTCTAGGTGACCCTGACTTCCTCCGTATTCAGTGCAGGGAGCTGGTGGCCATTCCCCTCACTACTATAGGGAATTCAGGTGTCACTCAGTTATAGGTACGAGGGCATGTATCTGTCTACCATCGGGACTTGTACATGTGCACAGTAGTTTGGGAGAGTTCTTAGGGATTTATTGGGCCCTCCTATGTTTTCCTTAGTTTGGGATCAAGCCAGACTGTCGTTATTTATCAGTTCCTGCTAACTGTCCTCCATCCTTGACACACAGGGGATGAACTGCTCTGTGTGATCCATCAAGAAATCGAATCCTGGCTTTCTCCGTGACAACTGAAAATCGGAACCATGCTGACCGACAACAGGAAAAACCTGGTGTCAGCACTGCGTCAAGGAAGGCTGAGCCATGCACCCTGCATGAAACAGGTTTTTAATCTGGTTGACAAGAGGTTCCTGAAGTCTTCCACCCATCTGCAAGACATCCTAAAAATGTGCAAGAAACTTTGCATGCACTTCAGCTACTCGTACACCACAAAGCACACCCTCCTTGAGCTACAGCGGCAGAACGGCATCCCCCAACATAGGCTGATATGCGACATTTCCACCTGTTGGAATTCCACCCTCCATATGTTGTACAGACTATACGAACAGGGAAAGGCCATCAACGATTTCTTGATGATGCAAGTGGATAGGAGTATTCCCCTGTGTAACGTCAATGTCAACCAGTGGCAGCTCATGCGTGACACCTGCTGTTTGCTCAGGCCCTTTGAGGACTCCACGTTATGCGTCAGTCGCCAGGACTATGGTATGAACAACGTCATTCCACTGCTTCATGTCCTAGAAAAGTTGGTGGTAACAATGGCTGGTCAGGGGACAAGATACGTGGCGCCTCGATCTCACGGCCACATGAGCCCTGTGGGGGCTGAACTGGAAAAGTAGAAGGAGGGGGAGGAGGACATTGGAGCTCAGCCAATGTGTAGCCAATTGGTTGGTTTTTCTATGCAGCTGACAGGATTGGAGGAGCAGAAGCAGCAAGAGGAGCTAAAGGGCGATGAGGAAGACGTGACAGAGGACCCCGACACACCGTGACAGTATGTAGTGGAGATGGAGGTAGGGAGTCCCTCCGAGTCACTTGCACAAATGTCCCACTGCATGCTCACTTGCTTGCGTAGTGACAGCCAAATTGTCACCATTCGGCAGAGGGATGACTTCTGGCTTTTCACCTTGTTGGATGCTCTCTACAGGTCCAGAATGGGGGCCTTTTTTACACCCACTGAGAGGGAGGACAAACAGAACTACTACAGAGTCATCCTATGTAGTCAGTTGGCTGCTGCCTATCGTCCCTATCGTCCATCCTCTTGCAGTTCTGACCGGGGGGCCCTCTGCGCTCATGTTCCACTGCCATTGCTGCTGGGGAGGGATGGAGTGGCAGGAGTACAAGCTCCAACAGCAGCAGCCTGAGTCTACAGTCACTAATGAGTAGCTTTCTTCACCCACATAGTGAAGAAACTACTTACCAGAAGCAGCAGCAAGTAGACCTGGAGCAGGAACTGCAAGGTGGTGGCATACTTGGAATGCACCCTTCCACCCCACATTGAAGATCTGCTGGACTAATGGGTAGACAAGCTGGATTTGTGGCTGCAACTAGCAGAGTTTGCCCTGGAAAAGACTGACCTTTGTCAAGATGAATCAGGCGTGGATCAGCCAGGATTTTCAACCATCAATTACTGATACATCAGACTAAATCATCCATGGTGCCATAACAACACTTTGATATAAGAGACTGGTTTATTCAGACTACCTGCCTCAGCTACTACTTTGATACTGAAACCCTCCTGATGCCACATATATGATACCAAGTGCTCCTTATTTTACACACCTTCGTCAGAGGGTAATGGTATTGCCACACACTGCACCACTCTGTTACCGGGTAACTTTGTGGTCTCCTAATGCAGCTGCTGCTGCCATCTCCAAACTATGTCACTTTGCCACTCTGTGGTATCCTCCTGATGCTGCCACCTCCACATTCTGTCATTGTGCCACTCTGTAGCCTACTCTGTAGCCTACTCATGCTGCTGCCACCTCCAAACTCTGTCATTATGCCCCTCTCTGGCCTACTCATGCTGTTGCCACCTCCACACTCATGTCATTGTGCCACTCTGTGGCCTACTCATGTTGCTGGCTACTCCACGCTCTGTCATTGTGCCACTCTCTGGCCTACTCATGCTGCTGCCACCTCCACACTCTTTCATTGTGTCACTCTGTGGCCTACTTATGCTGCTTCCACCTCCAGACTATGTCATTGTGCCGCTCTGTGGTCTCCTCATGCGGCTGCCACCTCCACACTCTTTCATTGTGCCACTCTGTGGCCTACTCCTGCTGCTGCTACCACCACATTTTGTCTTTGTGCCGCTCTGTCGTCTCCTCATGCTGCTGCCACCTTCATACTTGGTCATTGGGCCACTGTGTGACCTTCTTATGCTGCTGCCACCTCCAGACCCTTTCATTGTGCCACTCTGTGGCCTATTCATGCTGCTGTCATCTCTAGACCCATTCATTGTGCCACTCTGTGGCCTACTCATGCTGCTTCCACCTCCAGACCCTTTCATTGTACCACTCTGTGGTCTCCTCATGCTGCTGCCACCTCCAGATTCAGTCATTGTGCCACACGGTGGCCTCCTCATACTGCTTCCACCTCACCACTATGTTTAAGGTCCACTCTGTGGACTTCTCATTCTGTTCCCACCCTCCCCACTTCATGACTGGTCCACTATTGTGGCTTTCGGCCTGGCTGACATCATCATTTATTTGACACTTCTTCTGATCTGTCAGAAGAAAGAAAAACGAGACGTACAATGGAACCTGTCTGTGTGGCAGTTTTAAGGCCTGTATGGTCCCATCAGAAATTACTGTTGGGACCATGATTTGGTAGCCAAAAGCATGAGTGGGTACAAAATACAGAAGACATGTAAATATTCCATTCACGTCTGACTCCGTTATACCCATGGTCAGGAAGTCGCAGCAGGTGGCTGCACACTCTATGTCTAAAGATCACTGTTACTTAATGGTAGCTTTCTGTGTTTGCCTTGCAATCCTTTTTGTCTCATTCAGAGATCCGTAGCTTCTTCTGCTCAGCTGTTTCTTTTCAGTCACTCCCAACCTCCTTATATTCCCCCTTCCCACTTCACTGGTTGCCAGATAAAGATCTTCCTGCCTGGACTTCTATTCTGACCCACTGGAGCTGTGTAGCTGTTGTTCCTGGTTGTCGTACCAGAGTATTACCCTCTGGATCCCTGTTGGGCTTTTGTTGTCTGCTGTTGTCACCCACCTGGGATTATATGTTTTGTCTGTATTGTCAGTCCTCTCCCTGTTGTTTTCCTTTAGTGTTTTTGGTGAGGACTAGTGCTCCCTCCGCCCTATTCACTACTTAGGGCTCATCTTAAGGAAAGCCCGGGTTTAGGCACGTGATTGGCATATGGGTGAAAAACCCGTCTAGGGACGTCAGGGCAGTCAGGTGCCAGCCTCGAGGTGAGTTAGGGGTCACCACCTTTCCCTCTCCCTTGGACAGGGCTTTCCCTTTTCCCTCCCTTTGCGTCACATGTCTGTGATCGGCACGCCGGTCGTGATAAGTGATGAGCGAGCACCAAAGTATTCGGGTGTTCGGATCTTCGAGCCCAACACATTGTTATATTCGTGTGCTCGGCCGAGCACACGAGTATAATGGAAGTCAATGAGAGACAACCAGACACCCCTTGCTCTGAAGAGGGGAGGGTGCCTGGTCTATTGGAAAAGGTCAGAAAGTGACAGAAACACCACCGAAATGGATCAGGAACAGCATGGGGGCGATGTCTGGATGCATCTTGGACTCACAGGTCGCTGCTGGAAACCATGTTGTCTGAGTTGTATGCCACTTTTACAGACTGACAAAAATACGCACAAAAACCCTCCAAAAAAATCAATTTCACAGTAAAAATTATTAGAAACATTCTTTCCCGTATATTCAATTGTATGTAAAGTGAAAGTGCTGCCAAAAATTTAGCATTTTTCAAGAATTGGGGCCATTATTAAGATGGACGGCCGCAGGTATCTGTATTGCCCTGCTATTTGACTGGCGCCAGAGGAACCATGGTGAAAGCATTTGCCAAGAATGTTTTCATTAATCTAAGATGACATTTGTAGCCTGGTTTGAAAACGAGCCGACACAAGATCCGACGGCGTTATTCCCATTACGCGCCAAGCATTTTCCTGGAAACCAAAGTTTTTGGGTTCCAGGGGGAGTATGGTTGCAAAGCTGAAACTTAAACTAATTGATGGAAGGTCACCACCACGAGTTGAGCCTGAGGCTTAACCACTTGCCGCCACGCTAACGCCGATGGGCGTCAGCACGGCGGCTCTCTCAGGTCTCACTCACACCTATCGGCGTCATCTCGCGAGGCCCGAGATTTCGCATGAACGCGCGTGCCCGTTCATGCGATCGTAACCGGGACAACTGAAACTACAGCCTGCCAGCGCTGATCATACGCTGGCAGGCTGTAGATGCGAAAAAAAACACATTTAAAACGCATATCAGACGCTGTTTTGTAAACAGCGTTTGATATGCCTGCTGTCTGCTCCTCTGGTGGTCCATTTGTCTGGGACCACCAGGGCAAACATAAGTAAAGTGCACCAATCACTACACACACACACCCCCACACCCCCATCACTGATTAACCGCTGATCACCCATGTCACCCCCCCTGATCACCCCCTGTCACCCCCCCTGTCACTAATCACCATCCTGTAAGGCTCATTCAGACGTCCGTATGTGTTTCGCGGATCCATGGATCTGCGGATCCGCAAAATACGGACACCGGCAATGTGAATGAAGAAATCTGTGCCGTTCATTTTTTTCTTTCAGCCCAGCGGCTGAACGGAAAAAAAAATCTCATTACCTGTATGCTCAATATAAGGAGAATTGCAAAAACTCCTAATTCTGGCCATACGGGTAATGATTGCGGAGACCCTCAAATGCCAGGGCAGTGGAAAAACCTCACAAGTGACCCCATTTTAGAAAGTAGACACCCCAAGGTATTCGCTGAGGGGCATAGTGAGTTCATGGAAGTTTTTATTTTTTGACACAAGTTAGCGGAAAATGAAATTTTTTGAAAAAAAAATTCCATTTCTGCTAACTTGTGACAAAAAATAAAAAATTCCATGAACTCACTATGCCCCTTAGCGAATACCTTAGGGTGTCTACTTTCCGAAATGGGGTGTTTCTACTTTCTGGGCATTGTAGTGCGTCAGGAAACAGGACAGGTGCTCAGAAAATCAAAGTGCGGAAACTCACTTTTTTGCACCATAGTTTGTAAACGCTATAACTTTTACCCAAACGAATACATATACACTTATTGCATTTTTTTTATCAAAGACATGTAGAACAATAAATTTAGAGATCATTTTAAATTGAAATGTAGTGTTATTAGAAAATTTTTACAACAGAAAGCGAAAAATGTCGTTTTTTTTGCAAAAATTTTGTCAAAAAAAGTAAAATATCAAAAAAAGTTAAAATGTCAGCAAGAATAAAATACCACCAAATAAAAGCTCTATTAGTGAGAAGAAAAGGAGGTATAATTAATTTGGGTGGTAAGTTGTATGACGGAGCAATAAACGGTGAAAGTAGTGTAGTGCGGATTTGTAAAAAAGGGCCTGGTCACTAGGGGAGTATAAACCTGTGGTCTTCAAGTGGTTAATTTGATTCCACATAGAAAACCTCAACCGGCCCGGACACTGAAAGGATTGACATATTGATAATTCTTTCTCGATTCTGTGGGTGGTGGTGTATGGCCGTTGTGAGTGGGTGGAGCGATTTGTCTGGTTCATTCCGATAACCTGCGAGATTCCTCCGTGCTAAAGAGTTACTTCACCCCAGTGCAAGGACATTGTAGAGATATTATCAAAAATATTATAGAAGTTTTAACAATATTTTTTGATTGTGGTAAGGTTACATTGCAGAGGTAGCGCAGGGAATGGTGGTCAGCCAATGGTGGCTACGAAAAAATGTTATCAAAATTTTAACAATATTCTTTGCCTTTAAAAGATTGTAGGTGAGGGCCTACAGGTGAGCTGACCCTCCCTGAAGAGGGACATGAGGAGATCTTGTGCACTGATCCCCAAACTCTTCAGCATCCACAGTCAGAAGAAGATGACGGTGGGGAATGGCAATTAGTGTTTCACGAGGTGGATGATGCGGATGAGACACAGTTGTCAATGAGTGAGGGTCTTGTTAGGTCAACACAAGTCAGGAAGATGACCAGAGTGAGGAAGTGGAAGAGGAGATGGGGGATAGAGATGTCCCAAACTATTCGCCAGTGAACGGTTCCCGGCGAACATAGCTTATTCGCGTCCGCCGCGGCAGGAGAACATATGCAATGTTCGCGTTCGCCCCTATACTTTATCATTGAGCAAACTTTGACCCTGTACCTCACAGTCAGCAGACACATTCCAGCCAATCAGCATACGCTCCCTCCCAGACCCTCCCACATCCTATCAAAAAGCAAGGACGGCACCCATCTTAGATTCATTCTGAAGCTGCAGTGTTAGTAATTGTAATCGCAATGCGGTTAATATAACCTGTATTAATCGCATTGCAAATTTAATTTAGAGCTGGGTTCCTAATGGTTGTATTGGTAGAATGTAACGAAGATTGACAATATAGCGCTATATTCGTTATATTTGTCAATTCTAGCAATACAACCATTAAGAACTCGGATCTAAGTTGTAATCGCAATGCGTTTACTATAACCTGTATTAATTGCATTGCGAATTCAACTTAGATCTGAGTACCTAATGGTTGTATTGCTAGAATTGACGAATATAACGAATATAGCGTTATATTCTCAATCTTCGTTATATTCTAGCAATACAACCATTAGGAACCCAGCTCTAAGTTAAATTTGCAATGCGATTAATGCAGGTTATATTAATCGCATTGCGATTACAACTTAGAGCCGGCTTCCTAATGGTTGTATTGCTAGAATTATATAACGAAGATTGAGAATATAGCGCTACGTATATTCTCAATCTTCGTTATATTCTAGCAATACAACCATTAGGAACCCAGCTCTAAGTTGAATTCGCAAATAACATGTCCCGAACTATTCACTGGCGGACAGTTCCTGTCGAAAACAGCTTGTGCGTGTTCGCCACTGCGGGCGAACATATGCGATGTTCGGTCCACTCCCTATTCGTCATCATTGAGTAAACTTTGACCCTGTACCTCACAGTAAGCAGACACATTACAGCCAATCAGCAGCATACCCTCCGTCCCAGACCCTCCCATCTCCTGGATAGCATCCATTTTAGATTTATTCGGAAGCTGCAGTCTTAGTGAGAGGAGGGACAGTGTAGCTGCTGCTGATTTAATAGGGAAATCAATAGCTAGGCTAGTGTATTCAGTGTCCACTCCAGTCCTGAAAGACTC
Source organism: Bufotes viridis (assembly GCA_033119425.1). Taxonomy (NCBI): domain Eukaryota; kingdom Metazoa; phylum Chordata; class Amphibia; order Anura; family Bufonidae; genus Bufotes; species Bufotes viridis. The sequence goes on from CM065594.1 coordinate 157,034,221, forward strand.
ATCTGATCTCTGCTGTAAGGACAGCATCCTGACAGCACCCCAAAAAGCCCTTTTTAGGGCTAGTACATCAGTCTCCCTCCCAGACCCTCCCACCTCCTATCAAAAAGCAAGGACGGCATCCATCTTAGATTAATTCTGAAGCTTCAGTGTTAGTAGTTGTAATCGCAATGCGATTAATATAACCTGTATTTGTGGTCGGATCGGCTATCAGAAAGGTGTACCTAACCTATCTAACCCTATCTACAACAAGCAGTAGAATTATGCCATAACTGCTGCGGTAGGGCAGCCTAAAGGGGGCCACCCTAATATGAAATGACTGTAAGATGTTGTGGGTTGGTGAAATCAGCTGAATCGGCGTCAGCCTGGTCCCACAGGTGCCTATAAATAGCCTAGTAATCAGCCAGCCTAGGCCCACAGGTGCATATAAATAGCCTTGTAGTCAGCCTCCCCTCCCACAAACGCAGCAATATTTGCTTAATACTTGTGGTCGGATCGGCTATCAGAAAGGTGTACCTAACCTATCTAACCCTATCTACAACAAGCAGTAGAATTATGCCATAACTGCTGCGGTAGGGCAGCCTAAAGGGGCCAAAAAGAGCAGACCTTAGGTTAGAGCAAAATATATACATACCATTACTACACCTACTTTGAACGTAAAAGACATTTCCCGGTGAAGGTGCAAAATATATCGTACATATCACAGTGACTACTATCTACCTTACCTCTTTATCATGTGCACTTGGAGGTGGCTAATGCTGATGTGATTGAAGGAGTGGCCGGTAATCAGAAAAAATTTACTCCTATGTATACTAACAACATGTGAACATATTACGGAAAGGTCTGAATCCTGAGAGCTGCAGACTGAAACAAACTACTACACCTCTACTTATTCCCCAGGCCACACATTTTATATATAAAGGGCCAAAAAGTTAGAACATGGCATATGCCGTCTTTCTCTATTAGTAGATTAAGCGGAATGAGTAAACTCACCAGGCCTGGGGAACCATCAACACATATACATGGCTATTTCAATTAACGAGCTAATGTTGCCTGTAATGAGGACAGAGAACGTACACACCATACCTGCAGTTGTGACAGGAAATAAGCTTAAGGTCGTGATAACTATGTATACTGTGCCTGTAGTCGTGATAGGACTTGTCATGTCTGTAGACGTGAGACATTGTGAATTGCGCCTTATTACTGTACCTCCTACTGGAAGACGGACTGATACCCAGGGCTTAGAAAAACCTACAAAAATATACTGGACCACGTTTAAATCGAAATAATCTTTATTAGCATTATAAAAGAACATGCAGCAGCATGTATGATATGGCAAAACAGTAACACAGAGAGAGGGGTGCACAAATGGGCGGCATCCAGGAGAGAGAGGCACAGGGCAATATAAATATAAATATCAATAAATGGCAAATGCAAAGGATAACAATTATAAATACATCATGTCAGTGCATACCCATAGTGTGTCTCTCCTCCGGGATGGCGCCAAAAACCCCGACGCGCGTTTCGGCGGAAGCCTTCGTCTGGGGGTGGCGTCATCACTGGAGGACAGCACTTAAATACACAGGCTAATCAAATTCAATTACACATGGGCGGAGCATCAAGATGTATGACGACACAGGTCACATGACCGTCAGCGTCACGTGATCACAAGTTCACAGTTCGTCAAGGAGATACTTCAGGTCACATGTATATCAAAGGTCACATGATCACAGGTCCTATTCCACCCTAGCAAATTCAAAAAGGGGATCTCAAATTGCATATCTATTAAAGGTCACATAATCGGAGGTTCAAAGATCCTATTCTACCCTAAACAGCTCAAAGAAATATCATTGAATCCAGGTAATATGGTTAGTCATGTGGACGCTCCGATCACATGATCGGAGAGCACCGCAGGTCCTATACCCGGGAGGACAGTAAAAAACATGATTCAAAGATAACCAAACAGGGATATACACATAAGATCTTAAAAGCAATACATAATTAAATGGGTTTATAAAACAAGTATATATATAATAGATAATAAATAATAATTATTAAAAAGACAGTGCAAAACAATGTGCAACATGCAATTAAAACAAAAAAAGGAAGAAAAGTGCATATACCAAGTGAGAAATAGTGCACACCCAAGTAAAAGTGCAAGTGCAAGTGCATAAGTGCATTAAATACCTGAAAAAGCATTTAAATGGGTTAATAACATATACAAATATACTTTATGTGTGTATATGATGTGTATATATACCATATGTGAGTAAATGGTATGTAATACATATATATATATATATATATATATATATACATACTGACTGTAGTTGTACTCGCCACTCACCCTAGAATGAGGCATCCCTGACAGAATAATATAAATGTGAAATATGTGCATACTGTGATTATATTATAATTACTAACTCATACCATGACTATCATGATTGAATATAAAAATATATAAAATATAAAAATCCATAGTGTACATACCCCACCACAAGTATCCAATGACATAAATCCCATATGCACACATCCCCTAGTGTCTAAATACAATATTTATCCCTAAATATCCCCATCTATATACTATTATATTGCCCATAAACACACATACATATGTGTCTCCCCAAATGGCAATAGGTGACACAATGTGACCCTCTATTAGGAGCAACATCCACAAAGTGTAAGATCCGAGCCCATTAGCCAAGTGCTGAATCCCTACCCATATAAATAAACATCACATGATTACACATATAACATATAATAAAACATGATGAAAAGACCATAAAACATTATTATTTTTCTTTGTTTAAAAAACGCCAAAAGAACTTGAAGTAACGGACCCAGAGATAATCAGAGGAAAGAAGCGAAGCCAGAGGATTCATTGAGGCCATTAGGTTTGAGGAATTTACCCTCCAAATCCACTGGCACTCAAGTTGAGCTAATTTTTTGAGATGTTGCCACCTCGTATATTCTTCGGTATGCAGTCAATGCCTCGTATTTTGAGACCAGATGGATCACAGTCATGATTAATTTTAAAATGTTTTGCCACAGGTTTTAGCTGAGAGAAATCCTTCTCTTTTGGGCCGCAATAATATCTCGGACATGCTCCCTTGTCCGAATTTTTAACTCACGGGTGGTAAGCCCAATATAGATTTTGCTGCATGGGCAACTGGCATAATATACAACCGCTGTACTTGAACATGTAAGACGATGAGTAATTTTGAACGTCCTATCCTCAGTAGCATGTTGGAAATCTGTCACTCTTACCATATTGGGGCACGCTATACATTTCCCACAAGGGAAGAAACCCCATTGTGGTTTCCCAACTCCCGGAAAAAGAGGTATGAGTGGTCGTACATAAGTGCTCTTTACCAATTGATCCTTCAGGTTCTTTGATCTCCTTGCAACCAGCGAAGGTCCCTTCGCCGTATATTGTGCTATTATAGGATCAGAGGATAAGATGGGCCAATATTTTTGAATACATTTCCTCATTTCTCCCCATCTTGAGTGGTATGTAGTAACAAGTCGTGCATCATTTTTCTTGTCTTCTCTTTCTTTCTTTTTACAAAACAGAAGATCAGAACGAGAACAGGACTTTGCCCTTCTATATGCCGTTTTTATGGATTGATGGGTATATCCCGATTCAGGAATCTAATTTTCAAATCCTCTGCTTGACGTTCAAAACTTTCGTCTGATGAACAGATCCTCCGTGCCCTTAAAAACTGGCCAGTAGGAATGGCCCTAATCATCTGTGGAGGGTGAGAAGAAGAAGCATGAAGGTAAGAATTGACCGCCGTTGTCTTGCGAAAACGTCAGTCATAATGTATCCATCTACGCCCCGCTTAACTTGAACATCCAAAAAATCTATCACATCTCTGCTCCATTTGTATGTCAGTCTGATGTTTTTATTGTTATTGTTCAAATCATGGAACAGAGTTTGGAGTTCCATATGAGTGCCTTGCCAAATCATAAATATATCGTCGATGTACCGTGCCCACAATAGGGCACGGCACATCAACGAATATCCAACGGCGGTCAATTCTTACCTTCATGCTTCTTCTTCTCACCCTCCACAGATGATTAGGGCCATTCCTACTGGCCAGTTTTTAAGGGCACGGAGGATCTGTTCATCAGACGAAAGTTTTGAACGTCAAGCAGAGGATTTGAAAATCAGATTCCTGAATCGGGGATATACCCATCAATCCATAAAAACGGCATATAGAAGGGCAAAGTCCTGTTCTCGTTCTGATCTTCTGTTTTGTAAAAAGAAAGAAAGAGAAGACAAGAAAAATGATGCACGACTTGTTACTACATACCACTCAAGATGGGGAGAAATGAGGAAATGTATTCAAAAATATTGGCCCATCTTATCCTCTGATCCTATAATAGCACAATATACGGCGAAGGGACCTTCGCTGGTTGCAAGGAGATCAAAGAACCTGAAGGATCAATTGGTAAAGAGCACTTATGTACGACCACTCATACCTCTTTTTCCGGGAGTTGGGAAACCACAATGGGGTTTCTTCCCTTGTGGGAAATGTATAGCGTGCCCCAATATGGTAAGAGTGACAGATTTCCAACATGCTACTGAGGATAGGACGTTCAAAATTACTCATCGTCTTACATGTTCAAGTACAGCGGTTGTATATTATGCCAGTTGCCCATGCAGTAAAATCTATATTGGGCTTACCACCCGTGAGTTAAAAATTCGGACAAGGGAGCATGTCCGAGATATTATTGCGGCCCAAAAAGAGAAGGATTTCTCTCAGCTAAAACCTGTGGCAAAACATTTTAAAATTAATCATGACTGTGATCCATCTGGTCTCAAAATACGAGGCATTGACTGCATACCGAAGAATATACGAGGTGGCAACATCTCAAAAAAATTAGCTCAACTTGAGTGCCAGTGGATTTGGAGGGTAAATTCCCTCAAACCTAATGGCCTCAATGAATCCTCTGGCTTCGCTTCTTTCCTCTGATTATCTCTGGGTCCGTTGCTTCAAGTTCTTTTGGCGTTTTTTTAAACAAAGAAAAATAATAATGTTTTATGGTCTTTTCATCATGTTTTATTATATGTTATGTGTGTAATCATGTGATGTTTATTTATATGGGTAGGGATTCAGCACTTGGCTAATGGGCTCGGATCTTACACTTTGTGGATGTTGCTCCTAATAGAGGGTCACATTGTGTCACCTATTGCCATTTGGGGGAGACACATATGTATGTATGTTTATGGGCAATATAATAGTATATAGATGGGGATATTTAGGGATAAATATTGTATTTAGACACTAGGGGATGTGTGCATATGGGATTTGTGTCATTGGATACTTGTGGTGGGGTATGTACACTATGGATTTTTATATTTTATATATTTTTATATTCAATCATGATAGTCATGGTATGAGTTAGTAATTATAATATAATCACAGTATGCACATATTTCACATTTATATTATTCTGTCAGGGATGCCTCATTCTAGGGTGAGTGGCGAGTACAACTACAGTCAGTATGTATATATATATATATATATATATATATATATATATGTATTACATACCATTTACTCACATATGGTATATATACACATCATATACACACATAAAGTATATTTGTATATGTTATTAACCCATTTAAATGCTTTTTCAGGTATTTAATGCACTTATGCACTTGCACTTGCACTTTTACTTGGGTGTGCACTATTTCTCACTTGGTATATGCACTTTTCTTCTTTTTTTTGTTTTAATTGCATGTTGCACATTGTTTTGCACTGTCTTTTTAATAATTATTATTTATTATCTATTATATATATACTTGTTTTATAAACCCATTTAATTATGTATTGCTTTTAAGATCTTATGTGTATATCCCTGTTTGGTTATCTTTGAATCATGTTTTTTACTGTCCTCCCGGGTATAGGACCTGCGGTGCTCTCCGATCATGTGATCGGAGCGTCCACATGACTAACCATATTACCTGGATTCAATGATATTTCTTTGAGCTGTTTAGGGTAGAATAGGATCTTTGAACCTCCGATTATGTGACCTTTAATAGATATGCAATTTGAGATCCCCTTTTGAATTTGCTAGGGTGGAATAGGACCTGTGATCATGTGACCTTTGATATACATGTGACCTGAAGTATCTCCTTGACGAACTGTGAACTTGTGATCACGTGACGCTGACGGTCATGTGACCTGTGTCGTCATACATCTTGATGCTCCGCCCATGTGTAATTGAATTTGATTAGCCTGTGTATTTAAGTGCTGTCCTCCAGTGATGACGCCACCCCCAGACGAAGGCTTCCGCCGAAACGCGTCGGGGTTTTTGGCGCCATCCCGGAGGAGAGACACACTATGGGTATGCACTGACATGATGTATTTATAATTGTTATCCTTTGCACTTGCCATTTATTGATATTTATATTTATATTGCCCTGTGCCTCTCTCTCCTGGATGCCGCCCATTTGTGCACCCCTCTCTCTGTGTTACTGTTTTGCCATATCATACATGCTGCTGCATGTTCTTTTATAATGCTAATAAAGATTATTTCGATTTAAACGTGGTCCAGTATATTTTTGTAGGTTTTTGTTGCTTTAATACTGCAGACGTTTTATATTTACATATGTGGATGTTTGGGTGCGGACTAGCACCCTACTAGTGGTTATATTTTTGGTAATACCCAGGGCTTAGGCCTGACACCGACACCCTCAGCCCGAGTGGCGGAAAAAGACATGGAGCCTACTTGTGGTGGGGCCACGTGGCCGACCTCAAATGGTGAAGTCAGATATGAAACACTTAATCGGAGAAGCCATGCGTGAGAGACAGTAATGGCGGTGCCATGCGTGAGAGACTCTAATGGGGAAGTCATATGTCAAACACTTAATCGGAGAAGCCATGCGTGAGAGACTAATGGCGGAGTCATGTGTGTAAAACATAAACAGAGAAGCTATGCGTGAGAGACTAATGGCGGAGTCATATGTCAAAAACTTAATCGGAGAAGCCATGCGTGAGAGACAGTAATGGCGGTGCCATGCGTGAGAGACTCTAATGGGGAAGTCATATGTCAAACACAATCGGAGAAGCCATGCGTGAGAGACTAATGGCGGAGTCATGTGTGTAAAACATAAACAGAGAAGCTATGCGTGAGAGACTAATGGCGGAGTCATATGTCAAAAACTTAATCGGAGAAGCCATGCGTGAGAGACTCTAATGGCGGAGTCATATGTGTAACACTAAAGCTGAGAAGCCACGCGTGGGAGACTAATGGCGGAGTCATATGTGAAGCACTTAATTGGAGAAGCCATGCATGAGACTAATGGCAGTGCCCTGCGTGAGAAACTCTAATGGTGAAGTTATATGTGTAACACTCAATTGGAGAAGCCATGCGTGAGAGACTCTAATGGCAGAGTCATGTGTGTAAAACATAAACGGAGAGGCCATGCCTAAGAGACTAATGGCGATGCCATGCGTGAGAGACTCTAATGGCGAAGTCATATGTCAAACACTTAATCGGAGAAGCCATGCGTGAGATACTCTAATGGCGGAGTCGTGTGTAAAACATAAACGGAGAAGCCATGCATGAGAGACTCTAATGGCGAAGTCATATGTCAAACACTTAATCGGAGAAGCCATGCATGAAAGACTCTAATGGTGGACACTTGATCGGAGAAGCCATGCGTGAGATACTCTAATGGCAGAGTTATGTGTGTAAAACATAAAAGGAGAAGCCATGCGTGAGAGACTCTAATGCCAGAGGCATATGTGTAACACTTAATTGGAGAACCATGCGTGAAAGACTCTGATGGCGGAGTCATATGTGTAAAACTTAATTGGAGAAGTCATGCGTGAGAGACTCTAATGGCGGAGTCATATGTGTAACACTAAATCTGAGAAGCCATGCGTTAGAGACTCTAATGGCGGAGTCATGTGAGTAAAACATAAATGGAGAAGCCATGCGTGGGAGACTAATGGCAGATTTTTTATTTTTTTTTAATAAACCACTTATGCAGTACCAGTATGACTTGGGAACTCGCATAATTATGAACCCGTCTGACAGGGAACCTAAGAAACTAAACAGCCTACAACCATATAGTACCCCTAACGAACAACATGAAGAACGGTCAAAGGGCCCCCCGGAGCCATGAGGCCGAAGCGATCATCGTTCTCCCCAAAGCCATGAGACCCCTCAAAGCCATGAGACTGAACTGAATGACTTTACAGTGACGATAAGTAATTAAATGGGAGCCAGACCGATGGGATATGCATAGACATTAGTGAAGCGAACCACGTGCATAAATAAACATTAACCAACCGTGAACCGTGAATTTGAACAGATGGGAGAAAACGAAGAGCCAGAGGCCTTGCAGTTCGCTAAGAGAAGACCCTTATCTTGACAAATGAAGGATTTGTGAAAATATAGTAGGAAACCTACTCCTATTGGCCCACTAACCGCTGAGAAGCTATTTCGTTAACTGGGGCAAGAGACCAATCTGGGTGAATATGAACCAGAAGTAAAGCGGACCAGTCTAAGTAAATGCAAACCAGGACTGAAACACAAAAAAATATTTTTTTATTTTATTTTATTTTTATAATCTTTTTTGTTACCGAAGTGAACAGAAAAAGTAGGCCTTCGGAATCTAACAAACCAATGAGGAAATACACGCAAGCCTGAAAAGAACGCAGCTATATTTATCGGGAGAGCAGTGTCAGAGCGGTGTGCCGACTGCCCTAGTGAAAATACTGGCTAACCATGATGTCGAAATAAAATGGAAAATGTAGCTATAAGTGGAAGCAGAGTTTAACACATGGTGTAAGAACAGGTTAGTGACTGCCGCTCTGGATGTGAGTAGTGCCCAACACATGGTATGGGCGCAGCTCTGAGTGTGAGCATGAAGAGCATGATATAAAGCAGCGGTATGAATGCAATCTAAAGTGAGCAGAGTATTAATGGGATACAACAACAGATGCATGAACACAGCTCTAGTAGTGAATGGAGTATAGGACAAAATGTAAATGCAGACACATAGACGTAGCTATTGAAGGTAACAAACCTAGCCATGATCATTTTACCATTATCCCCAGAGCGCTACATGTCACGGACCGTGTAACCAAGTCCGATCCCACCGTGAATGCCAACACTCACCTGGCACCTTCTGCCATTGCCCAGGTGCGAATGAACCTCCACATAATGCTGCAGTAGTTTTTTATTTTTTTAAAAAATTTTTAAATGATGGTCACCACAACACCACCTCGTGTTCCTCTAAGAAAACATAAACGTGGTTGAACATTAACCCTGATGCAACGCCAATTAATCAACACAATAGTGCACCTATAAACGTAGCACAGAACCGCTGACACATGCGTACCCAAAACATACAATTTATAGATTAAACACACTTACCAGAGCATCAGAACTCAAATACAGACGCCTTGATCAATCTGCTAGTGCCCCCATATATGAACCACCGATACACCTTGCATGTCTGGTGCTAACTGCAGATGTGCGCCCCACATGTAAAACAGGTGACAGAAAAACATGCACTTTTTTTTTAATGAATGACCATTGATACATGACCCTTCCAGAGAGAGAAACTAAATAATACCATCACTTAAACACAGCGTGTGTAGCTTGGAGACACGCGTCCCGTATGAAACAGATATTAGAAAACATGCGACCATACCTACTCTAGGCACATGCAACACCAATAACTATATGCAATAGCCCTCAACAAGCCCCTAAACAGCTGGCCAAAAATTCTAACAACAGTCACTTGACCATTAGCGCCCAACTTTGCTTCGTCCCAGAGTATTACGAATCGCATACTGCAGTGTGGGTCTCGTGCCAACAAGTGTGATTCTACAGTGAATGCCAGCACTAGCCTGGCACTTTCTGCCGCTGCGCAGGTGTGAATGAGCCTGCACACGATGCAGCTGCGTGTTTTTTTTTTTTTTTGCCTCATTGACCATTGATACCGAACACTTAAACACAGTGTGCATAGCTTGAGCCAACTGCAGACACGCATCCCAAATGTAAATCAGGTATCAGAGACATATAACCATACCTACTCTAAGCGCACGCTACCCCAATAACTGTATGCCATGGACCCCACAGACCTCTGAATAGCCAGTCAATACTAACACCATCGCTCGACCATTAGCGCCCAAACTCTGCTTCATCCCAGAGTGCTACATGTCGCGGACCACAGCGTGGGTCCCGTGCAAACCACTCCGATCCTACCATGAATACCAGCGCCTTCCTGAGAGATTCTGCCGTCGCCCAGCCGCAAGGAGCCTCTACACCATGCTGCTGTATCCTAGAGATGACCCAGAGGTAGTGAAATCAGCCGAATCGGCGTCAGCCTGGGCCCACAGGTGCCTATAAATAGCCTAGCAATCAGCCAGACTAGGCCCACAGGTGCATATAAATAGCCTTGTAGTCAGCCTCCCCTCTCACAAACGCAAAATACTTGCTTAATACTAATCGCATTGCGATTACAACTTAGATGTGAGTTCCTAATGGTTGTATTGCTAGAATATAACAAAGATTGAGAATATAGCTCTATATTCTCAATCTTCATTATATTCGAGCAATACAACCATTAGGAACCCAGCTCTAAGTTAAATTCACAATGCGATTAATGCAGGTTATATTAATCACATTGCGAATTCAATTTACCACACTCTGCGTCTACTACGTAATTTTCCATGGGAGTTTTGCCATGGATCCCCCTCTGGCATGCCACAGACCAGGTGTTAGTCCCCTTGAAACAACTTTTCCATCACTAAAACAACAAACAACCCACCCACAGGCCAAAGCACTAAATGAGCACTTTTCACAATTTCTGGCCCTGGAAATGTTGCCATTTAGGCCTGAGGACACTGAGACTTTCCTCAGCCTCATGGCGGCGGCCGTTCTTTGTTACTCAGTCCCCAGCCGCCACTATTTTTCTCTGTGTGCCGTCCCCACATTACACCAGCAATTGTGTCAAGTAACATCACCCGTGCCCTGACCAACTTATTGATTGTGAAGGTCCACTTAACGTCGGACACATGGACAAGTGTTTTTGCCAGGGACTATACATTTCTGTGGCGGCACACTGGGTGAACCTTGTGGAGACCGGTAGCGAGTCGTACCCTAGGATGGCACAGGTGCTACCGACACCGACTACCGAGGACTAGCAAAATGGTGCAATACCAGAAGGTCTTTCTATAAAAGAAATTGCTCAATAAATTTCCATCTGACACCGCTGGCGACAGAGTACGTAGTTCCTTAGGCAACCCAGAAGGGAAGAAGAGGGGAACACACCGCAGTTCCAACAGAGGCAGGACAACACTCTCCAAGGCCTTGGACAGTTTCATGACACCCCGCCAGCACCCTCACCTTGATGCGTGGCCTAGTTTCACAAGGATGGAAAAAATGTGGAAGATGGTGAAGGAGTACATAGCAGACTGTGTCAGCGTCCTCAGTGATCCCTCTGTGCCTTACAACTATTGGGTGTCCAAACAAGACACGTGGCACGAACTGACACTCTACAGCTATAGCTAAATAATAAGCAACATGGAACATATACTATATTGAACTGTAGTATTCAAGGTAAATGACCATGTGAGTACTTTGCAATAAATAAGTGGGTTTTGGGTTGCAGTTTCGGCACTCAGTCTCTAAAAGGTTCGCCATCTACATCACTGTTTTATAGGGTTAGCACAGCTGCAGGCCCTCAGCTACATTCTTTTACTCAGTTTCATTGTGCCCAGGTCCACAGCCTCTGTGTGCACCATCAGCATCATGGCCACTTGCACGTCACTTACTGGCTGCATTCTTAATATTAAATGTTATATATGCTTAAAAGTATGTCACACATACAATTGCGTAGGATTTGTCAGTGTATGCGCCAATAAATTAAAACAGGTATTTGGGATTTGTACACTTTACACAGGAGATATAGCCCTCATAATGTCACAGAGTAGCATACAACGTCTTCCGATAAAGTACAGTATATGTCAGTGATATGTATGAAATGCAGACACACTATATGTTGCACAAATAATGTACATTTCCCCAAAATACACTGTTTTCACCTGTGGTACAGTATTTGACACAGAGCCACACGCTATGAACACTAAATGATGCACAAATAATGTACATTTCTACAAAATACACTGTTTTCAACAGTTATACAGTATTTGACACAGAGAGGCACACGCTGTGGACACTAGATTAGGCCCAGATTATTTAGATTTGTGCATCAGACACTCTTGTCGGATGATGGACAGTATATGTCCCATAAAACCACAGAATATGGACACTATTAGACCCAAATTGCTGATGTAGTACTGTAGTACTGTATTTTTTAGACCCAGATTGTTGCAATTTGAAATACAGACACTTTTTTGTAGTGATGAGCGGCAGGTGCCATATTCGATTTCGACGAAATTCGCGAATATTCGAATGAATATTCGTTTCATATTCGTCGAAATCGAATATTCGTCATTATTCTAGTTACCGCGATTAATATGCGATTTAAATAATCGCGTATTGCGATTTTAACTTAAGGCTACTTTCCTATTGGTTTCATATCTAGAATTATAGCGAAGATGACGGATATGACGAATGTATTCGTCATATTCCTCAAAACGAAGATAACGAAGTATTCTACATCTTCGTTTTAGCAACCTATTCGTCAACTTCGCTAATTCTAGCAATCAAATAGGAAGGTTGACTATAGAGACAACTGTGTTTAATTCGCTATGCGATTATTTATATATATTTTTTAAATAAATAGAATAATTATAATAATTATATCAAGTAATATAATTATTCTATTAAAAAAAAAAATCGCATAGCTGAATTTAACACAGCTGTCTCTATAGTCAACCTTCCTATTTGATTGCTAGAATTAGCGAGGTTGACGAATAGGTTGCTAAACGAAGATGTAGAATACTCAGTTATCTTCGTTTTGAGGAATATGACGAATACATTCGTCATATTCGCTATTCAGCTAATTCTACCAAGCCAACCATAAAGTTCCTTGCTCATGGAGCGTCCCCATCACCATGGGAACATCTCCATATACTAAAATGTACTGTCGGATTTGAGGAATTACGTTGAAATCGCAATGCGATTAATTCAAGTTATATTAATCGCATTGCGATTTCAACTTAGAGCTGGGTTTATAATGGGTCAGCTTGCTAGAATGAACGAAGTTAACGAATATGGAATATAGCAGCACTGCTAAGTTGAATTCGCAATGCGATTAATTTAACTTAAAGTAATCGCATTGCGATTTCAACTTAGCACTGCTAGTGCCACTGCTATATTCCATATTCGTTAATTCTAGCCTATGTAAGATAGCAGTGCTAAGTTGAAATCGCAATGCGATTACTTCAAGTTAAATTAATCGCATTGCGAATTAACTTAGCAGTGCTGCTATATTCCATATTCGTTAACTTCGTTCATTGAATCGTTAACTTCGTTCATTCTAGCAAGCTGACCCATTATAAACCCAGCTCTAAGTTGAAATCGCAATGTGATTAATATAACTTGAATTAATCGCATTGCGATTTCAACGTAATTCCTCAAATCCGACAGTACATTTTAGTATATGGAGACGTTCCCATGAATGGGGACGCTCCATGAGCACGGAAGTCGGCAGAAGCGGCAATGGGCATTGACTAGAGCAGCCAGGAAGCCAGGAATCCTCAGGACAGGTAAGAACTACTGTTGGGAAGAGGGAAAGAAAAAAATATAACTAAAAAAAAAACAAAAAAAAAACGAATATTCGAAATAGCGAATTTATAGCGCTATATTCGAAATATTCGCGAATTAGCTAAGTGCCGATATTCGCTAAAAAAATTCGCTATTCGAATATTCGCGCTCAACACAATTTTTTTGTATGCCGGACGGTATATGTCACATAAACTCACAGAATAGACACTATATTATGCCCAGATTAATGTAATCTTAAATACTGAAACTGTTTTTGGATGCCGGACACTATCTGTCACATAAACCCCCAGAATATGGACAGTATATAATGCCCAGAGTAATGTAATTTGAAATATGGGTACATAAACTGTTTGGGCAAGCCGAACAGTATATGTCACATAAATCCACAGAATATGGACATTATTAGACCCAAATTGCTGATGGAAAACTGTAGTACTGTATTTTTTACACAAAGCCACACACTATGGTTACTAGATGTGAGCCAGATTATTAAAGACACAGTCTGCTGATGATGTACACGATATGTCACTAATAGATACAAAATAAAAATATCTTGCTGCTGTGAAACACACCCAGTAGTCATTAAAAGGCATTGTAACATAGTAACATAGTAACATAGTATATAAGACCGAAAAAAGACATTTGTCCATCCAGTTCGGCCTGTTTCCTACAAGTTGATCCAGAGGAAGGCAAAAAACCCCTGTGAGGCAGAAGCCAATTTTCCTCACTTAAGGGGAAAAAAAATTCCTTCCCGACTCCAATCAGGCAATCAGAATAACTCCCTGGATCAACGACCCCTCTCTAGTAGCTGTAGCCTGTAATATTATTACACTACAGAAATAAATCCAGTCCCCTCTTGAATTCCTTTATTGTACTTACCATCACCACCTCCTCAGGCAGAGAGTTTCATGGTCTCACTGCTCTTACAGTGAAGAATCCTTTTCTATGTTTGTGTACAAACCTTCTTTCCTCCAGACGCAGAGGATGTCCCCTTGTCACAGTCACAGTCCTGGGGATAAATAGATGATGGGACAGATCTCTGTACTGACCCCTAATATATTTATACATAGTTATTAGATCTCCCCTCAGTCGTCTTTTTTCTAAAGTGAATAACCCTCATTTTGATAACCTTTCAGGGTACTGTAGATCCCTCATTCCAGTTATTACTTTAGTTGCCCTCCTCTGAACCCTCTCCAGCTCTGCTATGTCTGTCTTGTTCACAGGAGCCCAGAACTGTACACAGTACTCCATGTGTGGTCTAACCAGTGATTTGTAAAGTGGTAGGACTATGTTCTCATCACGGGCATCTATGCCCCTTTTGATGCAACCCATTATCTTATTGGCCTTGGCAGTAGCTGCCTGACACTGGTTTTTGCAGGTTAATTTGCTGTTTATTAAAATTCCTTTTCCATGTCAGTGTTACCGAGTGTTAATTTAATATGTACGGGTGACTTACATTATTCCTTCCCATGTGCATAACTTTACATTTGTCAGTGTTAAACCTCATCTGCCATTTTTCTGCCCAAGCCTCCAATCTATCCAGATCCCTCTGTAGCAGAAAACTGTCCTCTTCAGTGTTAATTACTTTACACAGTTTAGTGTCATCTGCAAAAATAGATATTTTACTGTGCAGGCCTTCTACAAGATCATTAATAAATATATTGAAGAGAATTGGGCCCAATACTGACCCCTGAGGTACCCCACTAGTTACAGTGACCCAATCTGAGTATCTACCGTTAATAACCACCCTCTGTTTTCTGTCACTCAGCCAGTTACTTACCCACATACAGACATTTTCTCCCAGTCCGAGCATCCTCATTTTATTTACTAACCTTTTATGAGGTACAGTATCAAATGCTTTGGAGAAGTCCAGATATACGACATCCATTGATTCGCCGCTGTCAAGTCTAGAACTTACCTCCTCATAGAAGCTGATTAAATTTGTTTGGCATGACCGATCCCTCATGAAGCCATGCTGATATGGCGTTATTTGCTTATTTTCATTGAGATACTCCAAAATAGCATCTCTTAGAAACCCTTCAAACTGTTTACCAACAATAGATGTTAAACTTACCGGCCTATAATTTCCAGGCTCTGTTTTTGGACCCTTTTTGTATGTTGGCACCACAATTGCTATGCGCCAATCCTGTGGAACATTCCCTGTTATTATAGAGTCCGTAAATATCAGAAATAATGGTCTGGCTATGACATCTCTTAATTCCCTTAGGATACGGGGGTGTATGCCATCCGGTCCTGGCGATTTGTCTATTTTAATCTTTTTAAGTCGCTGTTGTACTTCTTCCTGGGTCAGACAGGGCACTTTTAATGGGGGGTTTACTTTTACATTCTGCATTTCATCTGACAGTTTATATTGTGGGGTCTTTGAAAAGCTTTTGGTATTAAATACAGGAAATTTCTCTCCCTGCACTATCTGTCCCTTCCTTAGCACGGATGACACTGCCGTTAAATATATTGTTGATCTAAAACACACACACAGTAGTCATTAAAAGAACTTTTGAATCTTTGAAAAGCTTTCTCTAACTAAAATCGCTGAAATTCGCTCCGTGCTCTGTCTTTACCTTCCTACCCGATGCTCTCTCTGACTATGACTGATCCGAGCATGTGTCATCGGGTGCTATATAACCTCCGATGATGCGTTCCAGCCAACCAATCACTGTAAGGCCAGCAGGCAACATGGCTACTAGTAATGAGCAGCAGGGGCAGTATTCGAATTTGTGATATTTCGTGAATATTTGGGCGAATATTCGCCATATATTCACAAATTAAAAAATGTGTTATCTCCAGTCATTATTTTCTTGATTGCGGAAATCGGCAATTTAAAAATTCACATTACGAAAATTCGCATTCAACACTACTCCTAAAATCAAAGATATTGCAGCCTTCTCATTGGCCCACAAGCTAGAAGCAGGGAGGGATCATGTGTACTGTTCGTTATCTCCAGTCATAATTTTCTTGATTGCGTAAATCGGCAATTAGAAAATTTGCATTACGAAAATTCACATTCAACACTACTCCTAAAATCAAAGATATTGCAGCCTTCTCATTGATCCACAAGCTAGAAGCAGGGAGGGATCATGTGTACTGTTTAAAAAAAAAAAAAAATTGAATATTCAAAATTACGAATATATATCACTATATTCAAAATATTCGCAAATTCTCGAAGTGCCAATATTCGCGATAAAAATTCGCAATTTGAATATTCGTGATCAACACTAATGGCTACTGGCATTACAGTGAGGGCAGTACTTACCTGCACGTTTATTGGCTGCTTAAAACCTGCAAAACATTCGGGGCGGAGACTCGAGCATTTTGCTCGAGTACATGTGATACTCGGCCAAGTACTGACATGTGCCGAGCATAGCGATGCTAGAACCGAACTGGTACTCGGCCGAGCATGCTCGCTCATTACTAGTAGACATTTATGTGGAATCAGCTAACGAGGGTGTAAAAGGAATGCGCTTCTTCTTGACGCTAAGATCTACCTGTAAGGCTGAGTTGATACTTGAGTTATTTGTAGTGATGAGCAGCAGGAGCAATATTCGATTTCGCAATTTTTCGCGAATATTCGTTATAATATTTGTCATATATTCGCGAATATTCATATTTTAAAGTATTCTAATGATTGCAAAAAATCGGCAATGAAATATTTGCGTAATGCGAATAATCTAAAATCCGAATATATAGCACTATGGAATATAGTGCTATATATTCTTTTTTTTAGAATATTCATCATTTTTTCCCATCTGAAGTCATGATTCCCCCCGGCTTTTGGGCCAATGACAGTTCACATTAAATTGGAAAAAATGACGAGTATTCTAAAAAACATTCTACATATTACATTGCCAATTTTTCCCACATTCTATAGTGCTATATATTCGGGTGTTAGAATATTCGCATTACGCGAATATTACATTGCCGATTTTTCACAAAAGAGAAAATAAATTTAAATAATGAAGAATAATCTAATTCCCTACAGACTACAATATTGCAGCCTTCTCACATTGGCCCACAAGCAAGAAGCAGGTAGGTATACTAGGTAATGGGTTCAGATGAAAAAAAAAAACAACAAAAAAATGAATATTCATTTTTTACAAATATATCTCACTATATTCGAAATATTCGCAAATTTTCGAAGTGCCGATATTCGCAATAAAAATTCAAAACTTGAATATTCGCACTCAACACTAGTTATTTGGTCAGTTTTGAGACCGCCCAAATAAGTGAAGTATGCAGTGATTCTAAGAGCAACGCCTGTCATCTGCATGTCATACGGACTCACAGTATTACAGTTGTGTTCAAAATTATTCAACCCCCACTGAAATTGAGTGTTTTGCCAGTTTGACATTGATTTAGATCATTTCAGTCATCTTGTTTACAATTAAATCAAAAAGGCACTTGTAAGACAAATATAACACAATATTTATAATGAAATAACCACAAATGTCTTTTCTGTGCTCACATCATTATCAGTTTTATTCAACCCCCAAGTGACATTCAATCTTAGTACTTAGTACAACATCCTTTTCCAGTTATACCAGCTTTTAAACGTGAAGCATAGCTTGACTCAAGTGTCTTGCAGCGATCTACGGGTATCTTCGCCCATTCTTCATGGGCAAAAGCCTCCAGTTCAGTCACATTCTTAGGCTTGCGCGCTGCAACTGCTTTCTTTAAGTCCCACCAGAGGTTCTGAATCGGATTTAAGTCTGGTGACTGCGATGGCCACTTCAAAATGTTCCAGCCGTTAATCTGCAACCATGCTGTAGTGGACTTGGAGGTATGCTTGGGATCATTGTCCTGTTGAAAGGTCCAACGTCTCCCAAGCCTCAGGTTTGTGACGGACTGCATCACATTTTCATCCAATATCTCCTGGTACTTAAAAGAATTCATGGTACCTTGCACACGCTGAAGCTTCCCTGTACCTGTAGAAGCAAAACAGCCCCAAAGCATGATTAATCCCCCGCCATGCTTCACAGTAGGCATGGAGGCTGTTGCAGCACCAGAAGGGGTTAATAAGTAAGGTCTATCCCAGCGTGCATGCTGGGCTCACACTCCCTGGATTTTATGTGGCTGTCGTGGCCCATAACAGGTAAGACTTAGCGTTAGGAGGATTTTATGTGGCTGTCATGGCCTATAGTAGGTCAGATTTAGCGTTAGTACCCACTCTAGGAGACAACCGTGTCGGGGTGAGTGGGCTTACTACCTTTTGATCAAAATGTAAACCAATGTCTCCACTGTTTGCATGCGATATCACTAATGTCCTCTTACAGCTCCCATCTTGGGCAGAGCTCTAGTTGCTGAGTGCTGTTATATTTTTGTGTTTGTATGTATAATTGCCATAACCTACGTGCACCTGCATACAGGGAATGCTGACTGAAACCCCCCTTTTTGTTTTTACTTAGTATATGTTGGAGGTGTGGCGACCTCCTTCTCAGTCGTGCACACCTGACTAGTGTTTCTGCCCTAGATGCTGGTTTTCAATCAGAGTGAGTATAAAGCTGAATGTGTACTCACATTGCCTGCTAGTAGCCATCTGGCTCCAGGAGGAGTGCACAGTGGGCTCGGCATGCATGTTGGTACCTGCATCCCTGGTTCTAATGGAGGCTGTTGCAGCACCAGAAGGGGTTAATAAGTAAGGTCTATCCCAGCGTGCATGCTGGGCTCACACTCCCTGGATTTTATGTGGCTGTCGTGGCCCATAACAGGTAAGACTTAGCGTTAGGAGGATTTTATGTGGCTGTCATGGCCTATAGTAGGTCAGATTTAGCGTTAGTACCCACTCTAGGAGACAACCGTGTCGGGGTGAGTGGGCTTACTACCTTTTGATCAAAATGTAAACCAATGTCTCCACTGTTTGCATGCGATATCACTAATGTCCTCTTACAGCTCCCATCTTGGGCAGAGCTCTAGTTGCTGAGTGCTGTTATATTTTTGTGTTTGTATGCTTCACAGTAGGCAAGGTGTTCTTTTCTTTATAGGCCTCGTTCTTCCTCCTCCAAACATAGCGTTGATCCATGGGCCCAAACAGTTCTAATTTTGTTTCATCAGTCCACAGAACACTATCCCAAAACTTTTGTGGTTTGTCCACATGACTTTTGGCATTCTGCAGTCGACTCTTCTTATTCTTTGGAGACAGCAAGGGGGTGCGCCTGGGAGTTCTGGCATGGAGGCCTTCATTACGCAGTGTGCACCTTATTGTCTGAGCTGAAACTTCAGTACCCGCATCTGACAAATCTTTTTTCAGTTCCTCAGCAGTCACACGGGGACTTTTCTCAACTTTGCGCTTCAGGTAGCACACAGCAGTCGAAGTCAGCATCTTCTTTCTGCCACGACCAGGTAGCGTTTCAACAGTGCCCTTTGCCTTGAATTTGCGAATGATGCTTCCTAGGGTGTCTCTTGGTATGTTTAACATCTTTGCAATCTTCTTATAGCCATTGCCCTTCCTGTGAAGAGAAATCACCTCTTTTCTTGTCTTCCTGGACCATTCTTGACTTCACCATGTTTGTAAACACACCAGTAAATGTCTAGAAGGAGCTGAGTATCACAGTCATTTTACATCTGCCTAATTGGTGCTTATTATGCTTGATTGCTGCTCCTTGACATCCACAGGTGTTTTCAATACCTGATCGAAAACACTTGAATGAACCTCTGTTCTTAAGAGTGGTAGTCTTTAAGGGGTTGAATAATTGTGTCAATGAAGAAATCACAAAAAAAAAAATTAATACTGTATTACAAAAACAATTGATGGCATTTTAGTTGCATTTGGTTCTTTAAAAAGTCCCTGTAAGATTTAATTCTGAACACAATTACAAATGTACACTAAATTCCCTAAAACCCCTTACAGCATTGGGGGTTGAATAATTTTGAACACAACTGTATTTCACTACCAAATTAGACTCCCTATGCGTGTTACTGCAAGGCACAGTGTTCTACAGCACTATAAGGGCTCTTAGCAGCCAAGAAATAGCCGTTTTTAACATAATTTGGCGCAAATATATTCAGATTGAACCAAATTTTCCAGGAAAAATTCAACAACCGGCAAATCAAATTTTTGAAAAATGTGTTCATCTATACAGGCAATAAAAGGCATTAGAACATTTAACTGTAATATGCAAAATAACTGTTAACCCCCAGTTATGGGTCTTCAACACAGTGAAAGCCAGATATCCCTCAAAGGAAGGAAAACCGAGCAAAGGGGTGTCCCCATTACAGAGATCACCAAATCCACCATATTAAGTGGCCCCTATGTTAAGATCCCGCTCTTTTACAAGCTTTAAGGATGTGATGGGGAAGACCTAAGCCAGTTGTCCATCCACAGACAGCTGTTTTGTGCAGTAGGATTCTGGCTAACCAGGAGCAATGCCTTGGAGACTACTCAAACAAAACAATAGCTGATCTTAGGGAGACCAGCTACAGAAAACAACATGGAGCCTCCTTTAAGAGTCTCAACACAGCAATCCAAAGTGCAAAGCTCCCTGGGAAACAGTAATATGCAAAATAACTGTGGAGCCCCAGAGCAGGATCTTAACATAGTGGCCATTTAATATAGTGGATTTGGTGATCTCTGTAATGGAGACACCCCTTTGCTTGGTTTTCCTTTCTTTGAGGGATATCTGGCTTTTAGTGTGTTGAAGACCCATAACTGGGGCTCCACAGTTATTTTGCATATTACTGTTTACCAGGGAGCTTTGCACTTTGGATTGCCGTGTTGAAACTCTTAAATGAGGCTCCACGGTGCTTTCTGTAGCTGGTCTCCCTAAGATCAGCTATTGTTTTAGAACATATAACTGCACCGCTGAACAGCCAATAATATATATATTTTTTGCCACTAATACACGACAAAAAGGGCTTTAGAACATATAACTGCACAGCTGAACGGCAAACAGGCCCTTATTTTTTTTTAATTTATAAAGGCCACAAAAGGCATTAGAACATATAAATGCACCGCTGAACGGCAAATAATAACATGTGCAGTAGCCATTTTAGGAAAAAAATGTGATTCGTTACCACAAAGCGTGAGGTAATTCGGATTCGGTGCAAATCGGATTTTTCCTGAAATTCGGATGGAATTCCACTTCGTCAACTTCAATTCGCTCATCTCTACTGGTTCATCTGTTTCAAAATCTCAGAAAACCCCTTTAATTAATATGTTTTTAAATGAGGTATCACTATCCGTCTTTTAAGCAGAGAAATAAAAATTCAGAAAATAGTTAATTTTTCCAAATTTTCTATAATTTTCTTTTCTTTTATCAATAAAGGTAAAACATATTGACTCAAATTCACCACAAACATGATGAAAATCACTTGAATAAGTACAGCATTCCAAAGTTATTACCACATACATAAAGTGACACAGGTCAGGCTGGCTGCTGATTAGCTGCATGCATGGCATTGTGGGTGATCCCTCGTTCCCAGAGTTCTTTGTTCCATGTCCTAAACATGTGCAGCAGCCATTGTAGGAAAAAATTTGATTTTTCACCCCCCTTGACTTTTTCATGTTTTGGTGGCTCACAACCTGGAATTAACATGGATTGTTTGAGGGTTTGCATCATTTAATTTACAGAACATGCCCACAACTTTTAAGATGTTTTTTTTTTTTCATTGTGAAGCAAACAACAAATAGGGCAAAATAACAGAAAAAGTCAATGTGCATAACTATTCACTCCCCTAAAGTCAATACTTTATAGAGCCACCTTTTGCGGCAATCACAGCTCCAAGTCTCTATGAGCTTGCCACATCTTACCACTGCGATTTTGACCCATTCCTCCTTGCAAAACTGCTCCAAGTAGGACGGTTTTCGCTTTTGAACAGCAATCTTTAAGTCTGACCACAGATTTTCTATTGGATTAAGAACTGGGCTTTAACGAGGCCATTCCAACACATTTAAATGTTTGCCCTTTAAAAGACTAAAGTGTTCTTTAGCAGTGTGTTTGGGTTCATTGTTCTGCTGGAAGGTGATTCTCCGTCCTAGCCTCAAATCGCGCACAGTGTTACAGGTTTTTCTCAAGAATATCCCTGTATTTAGCACCATCCATCTTTCCCTCAACTCTGACCAGTTTCCCAGTCCCGGCTGTTGAAAAACATCCCCACAGCATGATGCTGCCACCACCATGTTTCACTGTGGAAATGCTGTTCTTTGGGTTATGTAATGTGTTGGGTTTGCGCCAGAAATAGCGTTAACTTGGATGGCCAAAAAGTTCAAATTTTAGTCTCATCGGACAAGAGCCCCTTCCTCCATACATTTTGTAAGTCTTCCACATGCTTTTTCACAAACTCACAACATGCCTTTTTGTTTTGCTGAAAGTAATGGCTTTCTTCTGACCACTCTGCCATAAAGCACAACTCTATGGAGCGTACTGCTTATTGTCGTCCTATGTACAGATATTCCAGTCTCTTCTGTGGAACTCTGCAGCTCTTCCAGGGTTACCTTAGGTCTCTGTGCTGCCTCTCTGATTAATGCCCTCCTTGTCCGCTCCGTGAGTTTTGGTGGGCGGCCGTCTCTTGGCAGGTTTGCTGTTGTGCCATGTTCTTTCCATTTGGTTATGGTAACTGATTATTTTGTGCTTCCTCAAAACTATCAGAACAATAACCCTCAAAAAACGGATCGTGTCTGTGGAGCATACACCTTCACTCGGTCAGCATTTGCTCAATAATCAATCAGTATTGCTAAAGGAAAAAAAATAATACAGGAGTGGATCTAAAACAGAGATAACATGTGAATGGAATATTTGCATGTCTTCTGTGTTTTCAACCCACTCCTGCTTGGGCTACCAAATCATAAGTCATTTCTGATGGGACCATACAGGCCTTAAAGCTGCTAAATAGACGGGATTCGTTGTGCGTCTCATTTTTACTTCCTTCGGACAGATCAGAAGAAGTGTCAAATAAATGATGATGTCAGCCAGGCCCAAAGCCACAATAGTGGACCAGTCATGAAGAAGGGAGGGTGGGAACAGCATGAAAAGTCCACAAAGTGGACCTATGACATAGTGGTGAGGTGAAAGCTGCATGAGGAGACCACAGAGTGGCCCAATAACAGGATCTGGTGGTGGAAGCAGTATGAGGAGGCCACAGAGTGGCACAATGACATAGTCTGTAGGCGGCAGCAACAGCAGCAGCAGCATTAGAAGAAGGCCACCGAGTGGCACAATGACAGAGTCTTGAGGTGGCAGCAGTATGAGGAGGCCACCGAGTGGCACAATGACCGAGTCTGGAGGTGGCAGCATCAGGAGGAGTCCACAGAGTGGCACAATGACAGAGTCTGGAGTTGACAGCAGCATGAGGAAGCCACAGAGTGGCACAATTACAGTGTCTGGAGGTGGAGGCAGCATGAGTAGGCCACTGAGTGGCACAATGACAGAGTGTAGAGGTGTCGGCAGCAGCAGCATCAGGAGGAGGTCACCGAGTGGCACAATGACAGAGTCTGGAGATGGCCGCAGCATGAGGAAGCAACAGAGTGGCACAATGACTGAGTCTGGAGGTGGCAGCAGCATGATTAGGCCACAGAGTGGCACCATGACAGAGTCTGGAGGTGGAATCAACATGAGTAGGCCTCAAAGTGGCACAATGACAGAGTCTGGAGGTGGCGGAAGCAGCAACTGTTTCAGATGGAGGCCACTGAGTGGCACAATGACAGAGTATGGAGTTTGCAGCAGCATGAGGAGACCGCAGAACGGCACAATGACATAACATAGATAGCATATTATAGTGCAGTTGTGTGCGGTTCTGCTGTGATACTGCAGCTAGATAGAGGGACAAACACTATTAAAATAACTAATTTCAACTGTTGATATACCTATTGCCCCCCCTAAAAAACTGATAGAGGGGTGTGATATACCTATAATTTACTTTCTAACATAGAAAGTATATTATAGAGCATTTGTATTGTGCAGCAGTTGTGTGCGGTTCTGCTGCGATACCACAGCTAGATAGAGGGACACACGCTATTGAAATAATTAATTGCAACTGGTGTGATATACCTGTTGCCCCCAAAAAAATTGATAGAAAGTATATTATAAGTATATCACACCCCTCTATCAGTTTTTTTTTTTTTTGGGGGGCAACAGGTATATCACACCAGTTGCAATTAATTATTTCAATAGCGTGCGTCCCTCAATCTAGCTGTGGTATCGCAGCAGAACCGCACACAACTGCTGCACAATACAAATGCTCTATAATATACTTTCTATGTTAGAAAGTATATTATAGGTATATCACACCCCTCTAACACAAAAAGTATGTTATAGTGCATTTGTATTGAGCAGCATTTGTTTGCGGTTCTGCTGCGATACCACAGCTAGATAGAGGGACAAACGCTATTGAAATAACTAATTGCAACTGGTGTGATATACCTGTTGCCCCCCCCCCCCACCATAAACAAAACTGATTCAGGGGTGTGATCAGGGCGGGGCGTACATAGTAATCATGGGGCCCCATAGTGAAACTAAGAATTGCCCCCCCCTAAAGGGCTAAAATGGCAGAACTGAAGCTGATTCACACCTGACAGTTTCAGCAATATAGCTGACACCAAAAGGCGATCACTGTGCTACACATCGACATAGCAGAGCACTGACCAAAATATTGACTTGTGAATTTAGCTACCTGGGTGGGTCTCCCAATGATATGCTGATTGCAGGGTGATTAGTTGCACCTCTTCAAAAAAAGCTGTTCTAAATGGGAAAACATAGCAGCAAATCTTCAGGTTTCCTGTAGCATCACCACAGGGGAAATTAACCCCTTAGTGACCAGCCTATTTTAGGGCTTACTGACCAAGCGTTTTTCTTTATTTTTGTTTTTATTTTTATGTCTATGTAGCTGTATGAGGGCTTGTTTTTTTGTGGGGCAAGTTTACTTTTATTAACTCTTTCTGGGAGGGAGATGGGGAAAATACTGCCACTGAGTTTTTGCATTATAAATTTTGTGCATTCCATTTTTGGCATAAATAACACAATATATTTGTTTTCTGGGTCAGTACAATTACAGCGATACCAAATATGTATAGTCGGTGTTCATGTTTTACTACTTTTGTGCAATAAAACCCCTTATTTTTTTAAAGAATCTTTTTGCATTGTCGCATCCAAAGTCCCAACTTTTTTATTTTTCCTTGTATGGAGCTGTGTGAAGGCTTTACTTTTGCAGAGCAACTTGTAGTTTTTATTGGTATCATGTTGGAGCAAATAACACATTTTGCTTGTTTGTTATTACGTTTTTTCAGTGGCAACTAAGAATAAATTAAAAATTCTGTTTTTTTTTGTTTTGTTTTTTACGGTATTCACCATAGGGGATAATTTAAATGATATTTGTGTAGTGTGGGTCATTATAGATGTGGTGATACCAAACATGTGGGGAGATTTTATTTTTACAATCTTTTGTCATCAAAAGCGTTATTTTCAATAAAAATAGAAGCATATTTTCAATTAAAATTTTATTTAATTTTTTTTTCTTTATTTTTTCAACTAGTCCCACAAGGGGACTATAGCAATCAATCTTTTGAATGCTTCTAAGATGCTTTGCACTATCCCTATATTATATTGCATTTTAGTGTCAGTTACACACTGACATTTACCAGAAATCTGAGCCAGAGAGGTGCAGCCTGCTGGAGAATATTTAAGGCAGGCTTTGGGCCTACACTAGGTCCCATCCTGCCAATACCCACATCGGCATGCCCCCAGCATGTAACAGGTTATACAGCCCAGATTGGCACTTCTGCCGATCCGGGATTTTAGAGGAGTGCAGCTCTCATGTGAGAGCCGAGCCCCTGTTTACCGCTGCATGGGGCTGCTGAGAAAAGGTGGTGGGCCAGCCTAAGGCCCTTTAGTGACCGCCATAAAAAGGCTTAAGGATGGTTACTAAAGAATTAAACATTACACAGTTTGTATTAAAATCATCCAAGGATGGACATCCTGGATGCTCAGAGCATGAAATGCTCTTGGTAGCTGCTCTCTACTCTGTCCGATGACTGTCCTAAAAATTCCTTAATAGAATATTAGCACAATTTGAAGTTGGTAATAGTTATGTTTTGCTGAAAAACAAATCTTTTAATCTTGGCATTACTTCTAATATGTAAAGAAATAAGGTGTGGTTACATTTCTCCAAGAAATTCTGTGGGAAATTTATCAAGAATGGTGCCTCATACATCAATCTTGATCTAGTTCTGTGTTGGAGCAAGATGCAAATAATTTATTAACTGGCATTTATTAACTGGCATAGACTTCTTAATAAATTATGTGTAGGATATAATTTCCCTCCTTCTATGTCCCACCCATGCCACTCAGCAGGAAAGCAGCAAAGGTAGAGTAAGGCCCCTTTCACACGGGCGAGTTTTCCGCGCGGGTGCAATGCGTGAGGAGGACGCATTGCACCCGCACTGAATCCTGACCCATTCAGTTCTATGGGGCTGTGCACATGAGCGGTGATTTTCACGCATCACTTTTGCGTTGCGTGAAAATCGCAGCATGTTCTATATTCTGCGATTTTCACGCAACGCAGGCCCCATAGAAGTGAATGGGGATGCGGGAAAATCGCAAGCATCCGCAATCATGTGCGGATGCGTTGCATTTTCCCGCATGGTTGCTAGGATACGATCGGGATGGGGACCCGATCGTTATTATTTTCCTTTATAACATAGTTATAAGGGAAAATAATCGCATTCTAATTACAGAATGCAATGTTCCCGGGCTTTAAAGGGTTAAAAATAATAAGAGTTAACACCTTCTCCCATTGTCGCGCAGAGCCCCAGAGCGTCGTCTCTCTGATAGTTTGGCTGCTTGAGGACCTGTGGTGACGTCACAGGGTCACATGGTCCAATCATAGAAGCATTTGAGTGGACCATGTGACCCATGTGATCCTGTGACATCACGGCAGGTCCTTCATCAAACAACAGATGTTCGATGAAGGACCTGCCGTGATGTCACAGGATCACATGGGTCACATGGTCCACTCAAATGCTTCTATGATTGGACCATGTGACCCTGTGACGTCACCACAGGTCCTCAAGCAGCCAAACTATCAAGAGAGCGACGTTCTGAGGCTCTGCGCATAATGGGAGAAGGTAAGTTAACTCTTTATTATTTTAACCCTTTAAAGCCCGGGAACATTGCATTCTGTAATTAGAATGCGATTATTTTCCTTATAACTATGTTATAAAGGAAAATAATTACACATACAGAATACTCATCCCGAAACCAGACTTCAGTGATGAAGTCTGACTTCGGGTCTGGGTACCAAGCATGCGGATTTTTTCACGCGCGTGCTCAACGCACTACAAACGTTAGCACACGCGCGGAAAAATCGCGGCGATTCCCGCAACGCACCCGCATCTTATCCGGGCGTCAAACATGACGCCCGTGTGCAAGAGGCCTAAAAGGCCAAAAGTCAAAATTTGGGGCCAGTTTGTGGCTGCACAAAATGTAGATGTTTTGATTACATAGTTCTGGTGCACAGAGGATGATAAATTCTACCTATTGCAGTGCATAATTTAAACAGGGAAAAACAGGGTCCCAAATTGCAAATTGAAGAAAACTTGTCATAAAAAAAAACTTACTGTTTAAATAACCCTTTTATGTTTAAAATTTTTTATAATTGTGGTCATTTTTGCTTAATTTTTTATGTCACAATGTTTAAAATAAATAAATAAATAAATAAAACTATTGCACAATTTTTACCTCTAAACTAGTTCTGTACTGGTAAATTTTCAATAGCCATTGCATTATGATCACAAACAGAATTACTATAACAGATATCCCCTTTCTATTGATAAGACATGATACACCATTCATAATAGGTGATATCACAGCTGAACTCCTCCCTCCTGACCTATTGCACAGGTCTCAGAGCATACTAGAAAAATTCCCCATAAAAGTCAGTAAGGCCCGTTCCAGTCTATAGTATAGTCTCCTAAGTGGCTGCTCTCAAAGAAGAGGAAATCTGGACATATTTTAGGCTTCATGGCCAACGTGAAAAGTTTTTAGGATTTTATTTTAATATAGATAGTGACATGGAAATGTATTAAAAAAATAACAAAATGTCTAAAGGAACATTTTTGATATACAAACTTAATTTAAACAATATGTCATTTTCTGATAACACATTCCCTTTAAGTCTTATCATTTTCCCATCTTTGCAATATGTCATATCTTACTTAACCTGGCAGCATTATCATTATTCAGGTGAAAAATCTTACTTTTCAATTGAAATTAAGATTATTGAGTAGATCTTAATGTACATACTGAATATATATATATAATATATTGATCTTAGTTTTTAAGCTGTTAAAATGGTGATTACATTTCCTCCAACCACTTGTGTCAAAATATATCTCATCAGTATGTTCTAGAAATTAATTCCCACTGAGAACATGACACCAAATTACCCCCTGCTTGGCAATCACTTCAGAAAACTACTCCCAGAATGCTTTGTTTTCAAGATAGCATTTTTACTCCTGTTGAGAATTGAGAAGAAACAATCATAACAGCATGGCTGTGATTACTGGATTTTAACATTTATCTGCTTTATTACCAGAATATGTCCATCATAAACATGTGCAGTTATTACCAAATGGAACATCTGAGAAGGAAGGAAGTTCTCATTTCTTGTTTTTCATTATTTATAAATAAAAATGAATTTATGTAAACACATTCTGACCCAAATAATTCACTGATAATCCATAACATTAAAACCGTTGTAAGGTATTGACATGATAATTGCCCCTTATCAAGAGGATGTGATTCATTAAGCATCATGTGAACAGTCAGTTACAAAATCTGATATTTTGAAACTAATGAAAGTGGGGAAGCCCAACTGCCTGAGTGACTTTTAACAAATACCAAAATGTGAAGAAGACTCAAACATGCCACCCATCAGGGAATTAATTTGATGTAAATAAAGCTCTTTTTACCAAGGGGCATCAAGTGTGAAGAAGTAGTTTCTAATCATTTTGACTCCATTTTGTTTCTGTTCATTTAAACACTATTTTGTTTCTGTTATAACCATTACAACCTGTGGATGAACTGAAGATTTGCTTGGAAGAGTATGTACAGGGTAATCAGGCTTTGTCTAAAAAAATTTTCAATGTTATTATGTGATTCTGATTCATTGCAGATCTGGAAATTGTCTGCTACAAGGTAAAAGATACACAGGATGTACACAGTGATCCTTATACTGAGCTGCCCTGGCTGCATTACACTAGGGAGTGAAATTATTTGTTTAATTTGCATATAGGGCGTCTTTCACGCTGATTGATCATATTAAACTATTAACACTGTTATGTCCATGGCAGCCCCGATATAAAAATGGTTCTCACCGTTTGTTCCTCCGTAGCATAGTTGTTGAGAAAATCACTTTTATTTGGCATTCAAATTAGGCTGTGAAGGTGCCCAGGGGTGGCGTTACAACAGGCCCCTGGGTGATTTTCATATGAAGCCACTCCCCCTCCACCGCCTCTGCCCGCCCTTTGTCTCAGTGCTAACCTCCTTCCTCCCGTCCGAAATCCCGCAAATCACCTTCACAGCCTAATTTGAATGCCGAATTAAAAATGATTTTCTCAACAACTATGCTACGGAGGAACAAACGGTAAGAACCGTTTTTAAATGGGGGCTGCCATGGACATAACAGTGTTAATAGTTTAATATGGTCAATCAGCGTGAAAGACTCCCTTTAAAAGCTGTAACCCTTCAGGGAAAGCTCATCATATGGAGGGGGAGGGGATGTGCATCGCATAGGGACGTAATCAGCGTTTTCCCGATAAAGACTCTGACTGTTTTCACTGCTTTCACTGCTTTCAAAGGCTTTCCACCTGGTGTGTCTAAAAGATGAAGTTTACTCAATTGGTGATGTAAGTTCGTTATGCTTTGTATATACTTAACTTGCAAAAGAAAGACATACATTTGCCTTCTTAGGGTACCTTCACACTTGAATTTGAGGATTCCGGCAGGCAGTTTTGTTGCCGGAACTGCCTGCCGGATCCGGAAATCCATATGCAAATGGACAGCATTTTTTCCGGATCCGGATGCCCATCCGTCTAACACATGCATTGCAATACTGGATCCGTTTCTCCGGTGTCCAGTATTTATTTTTTCACAGATTTAAAGGTCTGAGCATGCGCATACCGAGAAACCGGATCCATTTTTCCAGAAAACTTGGTACCGGATTTGGCATTAATACATTTCAATGGAAATTAATGCCGAATCTGGGATTCCGGCAAGTGTTCCGGAATTTTCGCCAGAAAAAATACTGCAGCATCGTACGGTATTTTCTCTGGCCAAATACTGTAAGAGGAACTGAACTGATGACATCCTGATGCATCCTGAACGGAATGCTTTCCATTCAGTATGCATTAGGATAAAACAAAAGTGTTTTTTTTGGTATTGAGCCCCTGTGACGGAACTTAATACCAGAAAATTTTAATGCTAGTGTGAAAGTACGCTTATTATTTAATGATGGCCTTGCGGTTTGCCAGGCGGCCGTTTCGTTGTGAACTTTGCACGGTTGCGATTCGAACAACCAATCAGAAAAATACCATTAGTTGAATATGTGTGTTTCTACACAATAGCACACCAAATATACAATTACACACATATAATGTCACATCATTCTTTATTGTTTAAAAAACATATTATAGCGAGGGGGCGTGGCTAACCGCCGAGCTGCTAAGACGTGTCTCAGAGAGCTCTCTGAGTTAACCAGCCAATCCTTAGCCATCGGTGGCCCCAAAGCTTACAAAGACCTTTGAAAGTACCCACGGGATATTGCTGAGTGGCCTGGGACCCTGTTGGACTAGAACTCTGTCCGTCGGAGTCCGCACAACATTCATCTCCTAGAGAGGCCTACTCCTGCACCCGGCGCGGACTACTGCGGCCTTCCTCGCCACACCGCTGCAGCTCCTCCCTTCCATCTGGGCAGCGGTGAAGATCACCTACCTCATTCTGGGGCTTCTTCCGACCCGGCTGGACCCGATTTTGTCCGACAGTGCCGCACCGAGACCGTCTCCGCACGCGACAAACCACCGGAGCTTCCACCTAGCCTGCGGCCTACCGCAGCACCTCGCGCTCCGCGATTTTGCCGGCAAGCCCCGGAGTGTGGCGCCGACCGACCTCTCTGCCTCAGTTTGGTGCCATACATCTACCCACGAGAGCCACGCTCAAATTTTTATGGACGATATCCTGTCTACAATCGGATCATACATACGCACCTTCTCCCCCAACTGCACCTTCCTGGCAGACACCTGCAGTTTTTCCAGAGCTTAGCTCAAATTTTTTCTGGACTTTAACTAGTCTGCGAATAGGATTACAATTAATCACAGCGTCTGAAGTGGACTTTGAGCCATAATTTTTTCTTATCCGTGGTATTACAGATAATTTTTTGATGCACTAACTGCTCCCTGGCTTCATTGGCCCAACCTTTCCTCAGCACTTCTGCAGCATGGTCAAAATAGGAAACCCTGTCTCTAAAGACACTGCTACTACACATAAAGTCACAGCTGCGAAAGGTGAGATGGATAAATACATGAAGAAAAAGAACCCCCACCTTAAAGTGACTACCCCCTCTAAAGAAATCCTTCCAGCTGCTAATCTGGATACTGGAGCTGACACTGACAGTGACAGTGAGCTGGTCTCACACCATGATACGCTACCAGTCTCCCACTCCTTTCTACAAAAGTCGCTGGAGAGTGCCCTTTCCAAAGCCCTGGATCCCATCTCCAAGGACTTGCAGGACATCAAACACGATATAAAACATCTGGGCTCTAGAGTGGAACAGCTAGAGACTACCCAAACCTCTCTTTGCAACTATACTACTGCTCTAACCTCCAGCTTTACTTCCTGCCAGAACTATCTTAACGTAGCATTTGATGCTCTGGAAGACCAGGAGAACAGAGGTCGTAGGAATAATCTTCGTCTAAGAGGCCTCCCAGAATCCATAGATAATTCCGCTCTTCTCTCAACTGTCACAGATATTTTCCACAAAATATTAGGTGAATCCTACCCTGGAGAGATAGTTATTGAGCGAATACATAGAGCTCTGAGGCGCAAACCCAAAGACTCTGAACCACCTAGAGATGTCATCTGCCGTCTATTACATTTCACTGTTAAAGAAGACATCTTACGGCTTTCTAGGTCGTCCTCGCAAACTATATATGAAGACGCCCAGATCCATATTTATCAGGATCTTTCGCCGCAAACACTACAAAAGAGAAGAACCCTTAGGCCATTGACCTTGGCCCTTCGCTCCAAGGGAATACAATACAGTTGGCAGTTCCCGTTCGGCTTGGCCTTCACGTCTGGAGGGAGAAGGTTCCTGATTCGTACTACAGCGGACCTCCCTGGAGTCTACAATGCCTTGGATCTTCCAGATCTGCAAATTCCGGACTGGGCGGTGGTCAAGGACTTGGACTCTCTCCCGCAAATTGTACCTCCCACGCCCTGGGAAGAAGTGGCTCCTGGTCGCACCCCCAAGTCCAAGAGGAAGACTGGCAAGCTCGCGCCAAAGAACATCATCCCGGAGGACTCCTGATCCCGGAACATCCATGTTTCCATTAGTATTGATCCGTTTCTTTACACCTTAAATGGTTGTGTACCTAAATATCTCTGATTGGTGCTCTATATTTCTCTGATTGTTGCTCCACCCTATTGATAGAGAGTCTTTCTCTCGCTCCTATATTTTATCCGATTTTCTCTTCCCCTCCCCCTCCCCCCCTCCTCCCCCCCTTCCCCCCCCTTCCCCCCCCCCTGCTTATACCCTTTCCTCCTCCCCCTATTGCTACGCCATCTTCCTCTTCTTCAACACCCTCTTTTTCTTTATTCCCTCCGTCCTTCCTCGCACTTTTCATATACTTTCCCTTCCCATTATTTTTAACCTATTCCTCCCCTTTCTTCTCTTTTCTTTCCATCTTACTCTGTATGACTATTATGTCCACCTCTATTGAAGCTTATTTCCTATCTTCATAACCATGCGTTAGTTTATTATATAGGTTGGGCCTCAGGGCCGACTCATTCTTGCCTCTATACTTAAATAGGGCTTTTGTCTTATTACGGTTCTAGTTACGGTTTTATTTACTGTAGCACGTTTGCATTATCTAGCCAATTCAACTGCTGACGCATTAACCTTAGTGTGCTACAATGAGTGATTCGCCTACATTACGTATTAACGTGCTATGCTTTTCACTGTTGATACCTGTGTTTAACTGTTTTTGTCTCTTCCCTCAGTTTCCACTTATCCTCCCCCCTCTCCTCTCCCCACCGGTTCCTGATACAACACCCTATGCCGCGAACCTTACAGAACGTAGAATCTTGCTAATACTACGTCATTATGGCAAGTATTAAAATTGTTACGTACAATGTTCATGGGCTCAACTCTCCCTCAAAGAGATCTCAGGTACTGAATCTCCTCAAGAAGCACAAAGCTGACATTTGTCTTCTTCAGGAGACGCACTTTCAGAAACAAAAGATCCCAACTTTTAAACATACATTTTATACCCAATGTTTCATTCAGGGTCTGACTCCAAAGCCTCCAAAGGGGTATGTGTCGGCTTCAGCAAACATGTTAACTTCACACTGACTGATAAATGTGTCGACCATGAGGGACGCTACATTTTCATTAAAGGTCATATTGGCACTACTGTGTTTACCATCGGGAATGTCTATGCCCCTAATATAGGGCAGGTCCCCTGGATCAGAACAGCCATGAGGAAACTTTCGTCCTTTACGGAAGGTACCTTAATATTAGGAGGTGACTTTAATGTCACACTGAACCCTATTATAGATACATCTATAGGCCGCTCCTCCATAAGTGTTAAATCCCTAGCAAGATTGATACGTACACTCCAGTCTATGCATTTATCCGATGTGTGGAGAACAATACATCCATCCGTCAAAGACTATACATTTTATTCAAATCCACATAACTCATATAGCAGACTAGACTATCTATTTCTCCCGACCACGCATGTCCAATATTGCCAATCAGCCTCGATCCTGTCTCAAGTCCTTTCAGACCACTCTATAGTAGAAATGGTCTATGAACTGCCTCATACCCCCCCTCCGAATAAATGCTGGCGATTGAATGACCTGCTTTTAAAATCCCCCAAAAACATAGAGAGGATAAATGCGCGCCTATCTGAGTTCTTCGATCGGAATGATAATGGAGAGGTCTCGGTGCAGACGCTTTGGGAAACGCATAAAGCATATGTCAGAGGAGAGCTTATTTCTCTTTCTGCTTATGTCCGGAAAATTAGGTCACAAAAATTAGCTGACCTACAATCTAAAATTTCTCGCCTAGAGAGACTGCACAAGAGATCCCTTCTAGCTTCCCATTTAGAAGAACTGACTATACTACGTAATGAGCTAAAGTACCTGCTTAACCTGTCCTCGGCTAAAGCTTATTTATCAGCCCAATTCAAACATTATGCGCACGGAGACAAACCTACCAGGTTTATGTTGGCTCAAATCAAACAAAGGAAAGCTAGGTCCTTCATCACCAATCTCAAAGGCCCAAACAATTTGAATTTTCATAAAACCATGGACATAGCCCGTGAATTTAGCGCGTTCTATAGGGATTTGTATAACCTTAGCCCCTCACAAACCCCCTCAGGTAAGCCTAAATCTGAATTGATTTCTGAATTCTTGGCCTCTCTAGATTTACCGCAAATATCGCCAACACAATCCCACAATTTATGCTCTCCTATATCTCCGACCGAGATCAAGGAGGCTATTACGTCCTCCCCAAGAACAAAAGCCCAGGCCCTGACGGCCTGACTGCACACTATTACCTCTCTTGTCTGGATACTCTCTCACCTTATTTAACTAAACTCTACAACTCCGCTTTGTCCGGCATTCCCTTTCACGAACAAACTTTGATGGCCCAAATTACGGTCATACATAAAGAAGGGAAAGACCCTAGTTTATGCAGCAACTACCGCCCTATTTCACTCCTTAATTTTGATCTTAAAACCTTCGCTAAAATCATTGCTCGTAGACTACAGGCCCTTCTGCCATCTTTGATAGAGCCGGATCAAGTCGGTTTTGTGACAGGCAGGGAAGGGAAAGACAATATTTATAGAGTACTACAACTGATCTGTCACGCTCAACACTCAAAAACCCCTCTTTTGCTCCTTAGTACTGACGCCGAAAAGGCGTTCGATAGGAGTGGACTGGGGATACCTTGAAGCTTCTTTACTCGCCTTTGGCATACCCGCCCCTTTATACGTGCTATATTTGCTATGTACGAACGCCCTACTGCGAGAGTGCTTATCAACGGAGTGCTGTCGCGGTGTTCCCTATCTCAAACGGAACCAGACAGGGATGTCCTCTCTCCCCGTTACTCTTCGTGATAACGATGGAGACACTATTACAGAGACTGAGGCGAGAACCCGACATTTCCGGGATATCATGCGGAGGTAGGGAGCACAAGGTGGCAGCATACGCTGACGACCTCTTGTTATTAATAACAAATCCGGCTACTGCCTTACCGGCTATTACCAATATTTTCAACTCATTTGGTGTTATTTCAAATTTTAAGGTGAATATGAGTAAATCACAAGCTCTCAGTATCTCCCTTCCTGCCCCGACAGCCTCCCGTCTTGCGGCAGACTCTCCTTTTGATTCGACGCGACCCTGCATTAAATTCCTTGGAATAAATATCTCCCCTGACAGATATCTCAAACATCCTTAAAAACTGGCCTACTCCTTACATTTCATGGTTTGGACGGAAAAATATTGCAAAGTGTCTTATATGGCCCAAAGTGACTTATCTACTCCAGGCCCTCCCAATACATATCCCTGGTAGTTTCTACGCTCAATTGAATAAGATTTTCTCTAAATACATATGGAATGGGAAGAAACCTAGAATTAAATACTCGACTCTTCAATTGCCTCGGAAATATGGTGGCATTGACGTGCCGGCACCCCGCCTTTTTGTACAGGCAGTCCATTTAAATAGAATCCTCGATTGAATCAGAAAGCCAGCCCACAAGCTATGGGTATCCATTGAGGAAGATATCCTCCTTTACCCTTTGAGACAGTTGGTTTCTCTGCCCCAGAGATCATTGCGAAACTTACAATCTCTAACGCACTAATCTCTGAAACTAGTTCATTTTGGAATGATTCTTTCCTACGTGATAGATGCGCCCCTTTCCCTTCTCCCTTACTGCAAATCAGGGACCTACTTCACACCGTAGATCCTATATCGAATGCCTCGATACCCAAAGATTTAAAGTCTAATTGCACCTTCATAGATTCGGTCATTAGGGATGGCACTATACCTTCTAGAGAGGCCATGTCTAACCTGCTAAAATGCCCTTTGCTACCCCCACTGCTCTATAATAAAATAACATGCTCATTTAGAGCCTTACTCAAAACTATGGATTCTCACCGTGCTTTGACTCCCTTTGAAACTTCCCTAGCCCAAATTAAACCCCCTAAAAGGTTATCTCAAGTTTCTGCAAATTATTATCGACTCCTTTGTCACCCATCACACATTCCTTTATTACATTATGGGAAAAGGACCTCTCTAAGAAATTTTCAGATAAGGAAATCCAATCCCTATTCGAAATGCCGAGCGGACGTCACGATGCGTAAGAATGCAAGAGAGCGGTTATAAAATTCTAACTAGGTGGCATCTGACGCCGATACTCTTACACAAATACAACCCAGCTTATAATCCTTCTTGCTGGCGATGCGGCCAACACTTGGGAACTTACTACCACATGTGGTGGACCTGCCCACGCATTATGCCATACTGGGCAAACGTTATATCCCAGATCAACACTATTACCAAAACACATCTACCCACATCCCCTGAGATCTGCTTATTCCATTTGCTCCCAGATAACCTGTCTACATTTACAACAAGGCTGCTGAGACACCTCTTAGCCGCCGCACGTATCCTGGTACCTACGTTTTGGAAAGCAAAACACCCACCCTTACTCACTCAGTGGGTAGATAAAGTGGATTCCCTATACCGATTGGAGGAACTCGCTAGTTGGGACTCGAAGACACACAATATTTTTAATCAAATTTGGACCCCATGGGCGTTATATCGTCATTTCTCTATGTGATCATTTTAGGCGTGATCACTTTACACGTTACTCGCAGGTTCCGGCTATCCTCACCCCCTCCCTCCTCCCCCTCTTCCCTCCCCTCCTATTGTCTCTGTCCCCCCCTTACCCTAATCTGTTGCATACTGTATTTTATTCTTTGTACAACGTGGAGGTTTAGTTGACGTGACCCCCTTTTGGTTAGCAACCGCTGCAAAGCTGTACTACCTCTCTGATTTCACTCAAGATGTCCTCATGTTGACTACCTCTGCTATTATGTGACATACGTGTATAATCATATTGTTATTGAATTGTTCTCCTAATATAAATAATAAAAAGAACTTTGAAAAGAAAAGAAAAAACATATTATAGCAAATACACACAACACAAATCATGTAGTGGTAGCAGTGCAGGACAATACTGTGACAAGCAGAACCCCTCCCTCCCACATGACTTCCACAGTGGATAAAAAGCCCTCACTATGATAACACATCTTCAGCAAATAAGCATCAAAAAGAGCTGTGTGACACACATGAAACAGATGACTGATGTAACAAAATTGCTTACTACATATCAGAGCTCAAAACCATACTCTCATGCAAACACAGTGCTGGTCATAAACACAGTAGATGGAGTCACCAAAGGTGCACTCTCTAATACTTGAATCCAACCGCACTGCATGTCATGAGCAACTTAAGTCCTGCACAAACTACAGGTGAGCTAGCGGTATGAAAAGGGCATTTACCCACCAGGAGCACAGAGGGGAAGAGAGGATACCAACCCGACGGGTGTTTTGCCTTGCTTCTTCAGGGGGCGGTTGCGATTCTCGAACAAGCAAACATATGGCAATGTCCGCTGGTGCCTTTTTTTTTTTTTTGCATTGCGCCCAACTTTGACCCATGACACCCATATCAGGTGGGACAGGACAGCCAATTGAGACATTTCAGCACATGGACACAGCCCCACCCTATAACAGAACCCGATCTGGTAGTCATTTTACATTCTGTC
Organism: Bufotes viridis; assembly: GCA_033119425.1. Taxonomy (NCBI): domain Eukaryota; kingdom Metazoa; phylum Chordata; class Amphibia; order Anura; family Bufonidae; genus Bufotes; species Bufotes viridis. The sequence goes on from CM065594.1 coordinate 157,072,997, forward strand.
TTTTGCCAGTGTAGGGAGAGGCTGCTTTGTGGAGCAGGGACAGACTGTTAGGGACACCAAACGCTAGCTAATAGGACCACAAAAATCCTTTTAAGGACTGGTATAGGAGTGCTATTGATAGGTGTGATATACTGAGGAGTGTGATATACTTATAATATACTGTCCAACATAGAAAGTATATTATAGTGCATTTGTATTGTGCAGCAGTTGTGTGCAGTTCTGCTGCGATAGTGCAGCTTAGAGGGACAAACACTATTGGAATAACTAATTCCAACTGGTGTGATATACCTGTTGCCCCCCAAAAAACTGATTGATGGGTGTGATATACCTATAACATACTTTCTAACATAGAAAGTATATAGTGCATCTGTATTGTGCAGCAGTTGTGTGCGGTTCTGCTGCAATACCACAGGTATATAGAGGGACAAGCGCTATTGGAACAACAATTTGAAACGGGTGTGACATACCTGTTGCTCAAAAAAAAAAAAACTGATTGAGGGGTGTGATATACCTGCTTCCACTAAATGCTGATTAAGGGGTGCGGTACACCTGCTTCCACTAAATACTGATTGAGGGCTGTGATATACCTGCTTCCACAAAATACTGATTGAGGGCTGCGATATACCTGCTTCATAAATACTGCTCTTCTCTATTGACTTAGGCACAGGGTCATTTTGAAAATGACAGGCAGAGAAAGAGGCAGGCCATTCTGCAGGGGTGTGAAGGGCATGTGCACCAGGCCAGAGCCTAAATGTTATAGAAGGTACATCAGATTATTTCAAAGGACGCACCAGATTTGGTTGAGTGGCCCACTCAGCCTTACGCTTCTTATTTTCCCATCCATTGCCAGACCTTAAAAATAGAGTTGAGCGAAACCGAACTGTATAGTTCGGGTTCGTACCGAATTTTGGGATGTTCGGGACATGGACCCGAACATTTTAAAAAAAGTTTGGTTTTGTGTCCGTTGTTCGGCGATTTCTTTCCGCTTTCCAAAGGGCTGCACAGCTAGCGTTTTACTTCTTGCCCTAAGAAGCCATCACAGCCATGCCTACTAATGGCATGGCTGTGATTGGTCAAGTGCAGCATGTGACCCAGCCTCTATTTAAGCTGGAGTCACGTAGCGCCACACGTCACTCTGCTCTGATTAGTGTAGGGATAGGATGCAGCTGCTGTGAGGGCGAGATTAGGCAGGAAAAACTCTGCAAAAACACCTAAGGAAGTGATCGATATACAGCTGTGAATCTTTCAACTTCTGCTAGTTAATTACTCACTGGTTTTTAGGCTGCACAGAGCGTTTTTCTGTCACTTTATTCTGTTGTGATCGGCGGCCATTTTGTGTCTTGTGGTGCACAAGCTGCCACCAAGTCCATCAATACTAGATTTTTTATTTGCTATATCTGTGGCTTCGCTGTGCTTATTGTCACCCCTAGAAACTCAGGATAGAAATTTCTATATTTTATTGAGGGGTTAAATTCAATTGCCAAAATAGCAATCCCCGAAATCTGGTGTTCCAGCTGTGGCTAGCCAAGTGTAATACTGTCTGCTGTCTGGCAAAGGATAGATTTTTTTCTGTGGTGAAATTCAATTGCCAAAATAGAAATACGCTAAATCTGGTGTCCCAGCAGTGGCTGGCCAAGTTTATTAGTGTCAGGCAAAGGATAAATAATTTTCTGGGGTGAAATTCAATTGCCGAAATAGCAATACCATAAATCAGTGGTTTCAGCTGTGGTTGGCCCAGTTTAATAGTGTCCGGCAAAGGATATATTTTGTTCTGGGGTGAAATTCAATTGCCAAAATAGCAATACCATAAATCAGTGGTTTCAGCTGTGACTTGACAAGTTTCATAGTGTCCGTCAAAGGATATGTTATTTTCTGGTGTGAAATTCAGTTTTAAAAAAGAAATACCGTAAATCTGGTGTTCCAGCTGTGACTGGACAAGTTTCATAGTGTCCGTCAAAGGATATATTATTTTCTGGTGTGAAATTCAGTTGCAAAAATAGAAATACCGTAAATCTGGTGTTTCAGCTGTGGCTGGCCAAGTTTATTAGTGTCTGTCAAAGGATTTATTATTTTCTGGGGTGAAATTCAGTTGCAAAAATAGCAATACCGTAAATCTGGAGTTCCAGCTGTGACTGGACTAGTTTCATATTGTCCGTCAAAGGATATATTATTTTCTGGGGTGAAATTTAGTTGCAAAAATAGAAATACCGTAAATCTGGTGTTCCAGCTGTGACTGGACACGTTTCATAGTGTCCGTCAAAGGATATATTATTTTCTGGGGTGAAATTCATTAGCAAACATAGAAATACAGTAAATCTGGTGTTCTAGCTGTGGCTGGACAAGTAGTTTAATATAATCCATCAAAGGATATATTTTGTTATGGGGTGAAATTCAATTGCCAAAATAGCAATACCCAAAATCTGGTGTTCCAGCTGTTGCAGGCCAAGTGTAAATCTGTCTGTAAAAAGGTATATTACACTCAGCGTGCATCTCCAAGTGTATTTCTTTCCGTTAAAGTGTATATTACAGTAAGTGTTAAAATACAGCATAATCCTCTACATTTGCACACACTGTTTTGCATCTCTAAGTGTACTTCTTTCCATTAAAGTATATATTACAAAAAGTGTTAAAATGCAAGTGCTGAAAGCATAATCCTATATATTTTTTCACACGCAAATGTGCATCTCAAAGTGTAAATCTGTCCGTAAAAGGATAAATGTGGTTACTGCTGTGCCTGGATTAGTGTAACACGGAACATAAATTGATAGCCAGATAGTGTTAGGTGCATGTAAAATAAAGGCCTGAATTTGAATTCAATACCTTGGGCCAAATAATTTTTTTCTTATTGTGGTGAACGATAACAATGAGGAAAACATCTTGAAAGGGCCCATCACTGGTGCATGGCTGCGGGGAAACAGAGGACCATGATGATACGCCTCCCACAGAGGACAGCTTGTCCTTACCTCTGGGCGCTACTGAGAGTATTCCCAAATGTCACAGGGGAACAGGTGGAAGCCCAAGGCGAAAGCAGAGGAGGAGCAAGAGGTCGCCAACACAGCTGTGTCACGGTCAGCTCCTCTGAGGGCAGGGTTAGCATGGCAGAGATGTGGAAACGTTTTGTCACCACGCCACAGTTAACTGCACCACCACCTGATACGGAACGTGTTAGCAGGAGGCAGCATTTCACTACCATGGTGGAACAGTACATGTGCACACCCCTCCACGTACTGACTGATGGTTCGGCCCCATTCAACTTCTGGGTCTCCAAATTGTCCATGTGGCCAGAGCTAGTCTTTTATGCCTTGGAGGTGCTGGCCTGCCCGGCGGCCAGCGTTTTGTCTGAACGTGTATTCAGCACGGCAGGTGGCGTCATTACTGACAAACACAGCCGCCTGTTTACAGCCAACGTGGACAAGCTGACGTTCATAAAAATGAACCAGGCATGGATGCCACAGGATCTGTCCATCCCTTGTGTAGAATAGACATTTATAACTTCCTCCCCTTAACCATATATTCTTGTACTCCAGGGCACTTCTTTATTGAATCCTCTTTTTTAATTTTACCATTTTTTTGCGGGGCAACCGACAGTTGAATGAACCTCTCCTCCGTCTGGGTGCCAGGGGCCTAAATATCTGAAAGTAGCCTTCTCCATTGGTGGATGACATGAAGCCTGATTCTCTGCTTTGGGACCTCTCTCCTCTGTCTGGGTGCTGGGGCCTAAATAACTAAAAGTGGCCATCTCCGTTAGTGGGTGACATGATGCCTCTTTTGCTGCTATGGGACCTCTCTCCTCTGTCTGGGTGTCAGGGGCCTAACTTTCACGTACTTGCTTGCTGTCTTGGTGGCAGACATTTAACACTTTTTACAGTCTAATGACCGCCCATTGTCTGGGTGTCAGGGGCCTATATGTTGTTTAATCATTTGTTGTCTTGGTGGGAGATATTAGACTCTTTTTACTGTCTAATGAACACCCCATTGTCTGGGTGTCAGTGCCCAATATTTTGTTTAATTGCTTGCTGTCTGGGTGAGAGAAATTAAACTCTTTTTACTGTCAAATTGCCTCTCCTCTGTCTGGGTGTCAGGGGCCTACATAAATGATAATGGCCTGTTCCATTGCAGGTTGACCTGAGGCCTGTGTTGCTGTTACGGGACCACTCTCCTCTTTGTGGGTGCCATGGCCCTGAGTCTGTGAATGAGGCCTGTGGCACTGCAGGCAGACATTAATCCTTTTTGGCTGTGATGAGAACATCAACTCCCATAGCATTTCCACCTGATGCCACCCCAACCTCCTGTTCCACCTCCTCCTCCTCCAAGTTGCCAATTGATATTGGTTAATTTTTATTAAGTCATTTCCCTATCCACATTTGTTTGCAGGGGATTTACTTACATTTTTTCTGCCTTTTTCAGCCCTCTAGCCCTTTCCTGGGCTATTTTACAGCATTTTTAGTGCCCAAAAGTTCGGGTCCCCATTGACTTCAATGGGGTTTGGGTTCGGGGTGAAGTTCGGGTCGAGTTCGGATCCCGAACCCGAACATTTTCGGGAAGTTAGGCCGAACTTCTCGAAACCCGAACATCCAGGTGTTCGCTCAACTCTACTTACCAATGCACAGCCATTCTTGGCATCCGATGATGAAGAGGAGGTAGCAACGGCCGCCACCCAGCTGTGTAATGACAGTACCCGATCAGCCCAAGGAGAGAGGTCCACGCTGTTGCTTCCTACTCTGAGATTTCAAATGTCAGTGGTGGTGTAGGTGACGATTAGAAGTGAGCGAGTTGAAGCTGACAAAGTGGAATTCGATCGGAATTTCAGAAATTATTCGATTTGCACCGAATACGAATTTTCTCGCGATTCGTGGTAACGAATCACATTTTTTCCTAAAATGGCTGCTGCACATGTGAGGACATCGAGAAAGGAACTCTGTGAAGGTGGGATCACCTATAATACCATGCATGCCATGCAGGGTCCCCCTGCTGTTACATGTCTAAGTATTGTTCTAGGCTGCAATGCCCAAACATCCGACTGGGTGACTGGGCCTTCTGTTGCATCTGACCCACAGGCTCCGACCTCAGCTGCCAGACTGGAGGAGCTCCCACGACCCTCCTATTAAAGCACCTGGTAAGTCCATCTAGTATGAAGTATGCAGCAGTGTCTGTAGAGGAGGGGATTCATGGCTGCTGGGGTTACTCTCTCATTGTAGCAGCCCTGCACTGCCCTCAAGTACTGATGGTCACTGACCTATGAGTTCCCACTGTCTGCTCTGTGTTTTCCCTGTACCTCAGTGTGAACTCCTTGTGTCCTGTGGGTCCCTGTGACTGCAGGGCACAACGACATGCTCGTGTGGTGCTTGTGACATGGCCGTGCTGTGTTCAATTGCCACATGGCTGTCTGGGCCATAGAGGGCTCTAGTTAAACTAATAAAGAAACCCTGCCAGCAGACTCATTAAAAAGCATAAGAGACTTCTGCATGACTTGGGGCTTAGACTGCTTGGCTGATTTGCAAGGGGGTGAGGTGCTAGATAGATTCCCATGGCCTGCAGGTGCCAACTCTGAGCTCTGAGCTTTCAGCAGTGGACTGGGTGGGAGACAATGTGAAGATACTGGAGGCACCCAATCTACTAGCGACTGTACTTATTCTGGACTCACCATTCGTAGAGCGGCATTCAGGCCTACTAAAACACGCTGAAGGCTCTGTCTACGTGCACCTGAGGAAGGTATTTCATTTGGGCGTGTAGCTGGCGCAGATCAACCATGTACTCTCCCTGCAAAGTGAGCTCCACCAACACCAGCAGCACCATGACCAGGGCCACGTCCCATATTTGATGCTCTCCTCATTTTTTGCGGTCACCCACCGAAGTAACAGACATTTTTACTAAATTTAGTTCCCTGTCAGCAATGCAAAGCAGGGTTTTTCCCCCCGGGAAAAACGGGGTTAAAGTCACCCACCAATGGAACAGACAATTTTTAGAAATGCATGTTCTTGTCACCTATGCAGAGCAGGGGTTTGTTTACGGCAAAACTGGCAAAATGTCACCCAGCAATGTAACAGATGATTTTTAGAAATTCACCTCCCTGTCACCTATGCAGAGCAGGGGTTTGTATATGGCAAAACTGTGTTTCTCTTATTTTCCTCCTCAAAAACCTAGGTGCGTCTTATAAAGCGAAATTATTATTATCAGGTGCATCTTATAAAGCGAAAAATACGGTATATATATATATATATATATATATATATATATATTATATATATAATTACACACAGCAACGTAGAGATGTATAATGTAACGGTCTGATTTCTACGTTTCACACACACATAAATAAATATATATATATATATATATATATATATATATATATATATATATATGTGTGTATAAACTGCAATCATCATTCTGTATTCCAGTAAAAGGCCCCGTCCATCATAACATTAGATACATCCACCACTTAATTTTCATTTGTTATGAGTTCTGAGTTGATTGTCAAAATTCGGAATATTGTGTGATTACAGGGGTTCCCGTTCCCTCAGACCGCTGCAGGTGTTCCACAGAGGATTTAGAGGTGGTGGAGGTTTCCGTAGAGGAGGAGGAGGATGTAGAGCAGGAGGGACCCTACCAGAATGTGGATGCCCCTCTCCCACCTGATGTTGGCGAAGTGGTGGAGGTGGTGGCGGCGGAAGAGGCCGGACCCTTCCATCAACCGGACCCCCCCCCCCCCCCACAGCTCATAATGAGAAGGATGTCACCAGCCCCCGCCAGGAGGGTAAATTTGTGCACACATTAACCCTTTCTACCCCAGGCCACTTTCCTGCTCAGGTCATTTTTTGCAAATCTGACATGTGTCACTTTATGTGGTAATAACTTTAAAATGCTTTTACTTATCCAGACCATTGTGAGATTTTCTCGTCACATATTGTACTTCATCATTGTGGTAAAATTGAGTCCAAAAAATACCTAATTTACCAAAAATTGGGAAAAATTAGCACATTTCCAAATTTCAATTTGTTTTTATTTTATAGTAGATAGTAATACCTCCAAAAATAGTTATTACTTTACATTCTCCATATGCCTACTTCATGTTTGGATATTTTTGAAAATGACAATTTATTTCTTTTTTTTTTTTTGGACGTTAGAAGTCTTAGAAGTTTAGAATAAAATTTTAAAATTTTTAAGAACTGTTCCAAACCCAGGGCGAATACACCTCTATTGATTATAGACTAGTTCATCAATAAAATGTTATCAACTCTTAGCAGAGCATAACATGAAGCAATATATTAGGTCAATTACAGTCACTTTTCACACTTTCACACGTATTCAATGCGTTCCACTGTGGAACGCATGAACGCCTTCGATCCATCCCCCGACCGGAAGTGATGTCCTTTCTTTTTACATTTGCGCATATTACATGACTACATATATGCCCCTAAACACCTCTCTTATCAATTATGGACAAGACCAGCGAGAAATTCTTACCCTATCAACCATCATATACTGTAATTGCTTTCTGCACTGTCTTAATCGAATGCGCTCCACAGTGGAACGCATGAACACTTCCGGTCCGCTCCTGAAACCGGAAGTGATGCCGTTCTATATATCTCCTTCCATTAGCACTCTGGCAACAATATTAGACACTGGACCTTTGTCTTGTACTTTTATAATAATTTATATGATGCTTATATGGTTATGAAACTGTTGGTTCTAACTCCCATTCTGCTGTCGCGCTCCACCGTGGAACGCACTGTCACTTCTGGTCTGTCCAGAAACCGGAAGTGATGTCCATTTGTAGCGCAAACATGTGTGTGTGTATATAAACTGTGAAGCTATGATGTCTGTATTCCACTGCTCCTGAGGAAGGGGTACTAGACCATAACCCCGAAACGCGTTGAGAATTTTTTATCCTGCCTGTCTTCTTAATACAGGAAGTTGCAAGAACATCCTTTTGGACCGGCTATTTCATCCTGAGATTCTTTATGCAACCCAGGCAAGGGGGGAAAATCCCTTGAGTGTCTTGAGTTTATCTCTTGAGATTCCTCCCTGGTGAAGTAAGTTCCGCCAATCCTTGAAGCATTTATGTGTACCATTTACTGCTTTTATCTACTGATCAAGATTTCCTAAAGTGTCAGTACCATATGAGTTACCTGTTACCTACTAGTAACCTGTCCCGAGTAACTTTGTTAAAAATACAATGGTGGTTTTTGGTTATACACTTTTTCTTTTTCTCTTGCTCTCCTGCTCAGGAACCATGGTTCCTATCTCCAATTGACGAGACAGTAAGGACCAGGTGCTGAACTGTGTGATAACAGCATGCTTCGCATAGGTGCTTCTGATTAACATACTTGTGCAGGGCTGGTACAGATTTTTTTTAGAGAAGTAATGACGGCTTGGGACTCTCCACCTTTGGTGGGCACAAGCCATCAGTTCTCGGAAATGTTCAGAGTCCACAATATGGAAAGGGAGGGATTGTAGTACCACCAACTTGGCCAAATGCACATTCAGCTTCTGTGCCGTTGGATGAGTGCATGCATACTGTTGTCGCTTTGCAATCACCTCAGTGATCGATTGCGGACGTATGCGGAACAATTCATTTCAAAGGGTCTGAAAAAAAAAAAAGAAAAGTACTTTGTGTGCACTCCGTTTCCAAGTGTCTATATTTCCGGTCCGCAAAAAAATAGAACATGTCGTATTATTGTCCACATTATGGACAAGGATAGTACTGTTCTATTAGGGGCAAGCTGTTCTGTTCAGCAAAATACGGAATGCACACATCCGTATTTTTTGCGGACCGCAAAATACATACAGTCGTGTGCATGAGGCCTAAGTCTGATACACAGTCAGTGTATGTATAAAAGAACAGATTACCTATAAATGGCACAGCAGTTAAACTATATAAACGTGCCTATATATTACATCGCCTGTTGACAATGAGTCTGTTGTACAGTACATCTATTTATAACCGAACAGATTAATTATTAATGGCGCAGCACATAAATTAGGTACAAGTGTCTATATATAACTCTCCAGTTTATATTGTCATTATCTATTTTCTTTTTCCCCCCTCTGGTGTCAGCATTCCTCCCCATTTGGACTAGGTGTTTTTAATTAGCCTTAGCTGAAGGGGTTTATAAACTCCTACTACCTCTCAGATGCATTTCCTGGGGGTTGTGACTGGGTGAACTCTTTGCACTCGTTCACATGGTGTAGTACTGCGTGTCTGCCATTGCTGCCTCAGTGCTGTGCTGGTGGGGAGGTGGGGCCCAGGGCCAAGGAGACTTTGCTGCACAGTGGGATCACTGTGTGGCTTCTGGGTCCCGCCGTCTGCTGCTGGTGCGGTGCTGGGGCGCCGGTGGTCGCAGCGCACGGCTGCGCCATTGTAGGTTAGAGTAGTTTCCCACTTGTAGAGGCCTCCTTGTCGCGGTAAGTGGGCCTATGCTCTTTGATCAAATTGTTTACTAATGCCTCTTTTGCACAGCATACTATGTATTACAAATTGGGCACATATGCCAGGTAATTATGCTGAGACAGTCGTTATATCAAAAGCATAGTTTTGAGGATGTGCAATCCAGATTCACTCTCCAGTATATATTGTCTATATATAACACCGGCTGTTGAGACTAAGTCTGAGGCACAGTCAGTCTATGTATAACAGAATAAATTAAGTATAAATGGTGCAGCAGATGAACTATATAAATGTTCTTACATATTACACCACCTGTTGACAATCAGTCTGATGTACAGTTGTCTATGTATAACAGAACAGATTAAGAATAAATGGCCCAACAGTGGAACAAGATGCACAGATGCACTGCCCCTGCAGTCTCCCTATGCTCTCTCAACAATGTCTGAAAACTCTCTCTACTATCTCCATGCACTGTCCCTATCTAAGCTTCTACCATTAAAATGCTAAAACACTGTCCCTAGCAATTACCACATTATTCCCTATGCTTAGCTCACAGTAAAATGGCAGAGAACGGTTGGGATTAAGATGCACTGCATTATAGGTCATATTGTGTTCCCGGTCTTCCTACTTTCACTTTGTAACACGTGTAGCCACCAGTTTAGAAAAAAAAAATGTAACCACGAAGTGCAAGGAAATTCAGATTTGTAGTGAATAAAATTTTTTTGGGAATTCAGATTAAATTCAGTTTTTTCACTTCGATTCACTCACCACTAAGGCTAAGCACAATACTTTTCAATGGTTATTGAACATTATGTTCCATACCCGGTTTCAGAAACCACATTAAGACTAGATAGCATGTGCATTCAACAGTGAATTGACTATATTATCTGTCTTTTCCTTCTTCCCATTCAAGGTGATTAGACACTGCACCACTCTTCAGTTGCTCCATCCTCAGATATCAATTATGTACTTTCCAGATTTCCCAGAATCATGTTACAAATTATTTGGATAGATTACCCTACTGTATTTGATTCATTGTACCTGCAATCATGGTTGTTTCCATAATGAGTTTGCCATGTAATCATGCATAACTTTGTCTAATTCATTTTCGATGGAATATAGAACTTAATGTATTTCCCCCATTATACTTCTGTCATTAGCCTGGAAAATGGCTCCCCAATGTAGGGGCCAGAAATGTTGATGTTTTGACATCTGCACTTTATGACTGAATAAAATAAAGATACTCACGTTAAAACAAAAATATGTTAGTGTGCTGAAGTTGTGTCTATAGAATATTAAAGGATATATTACCCCTGGGTATGGTTCTCTTATTGTATATTATATTGGTTTTTGTGTCATTGTAATCCTGCCTGTATAATTTAGATAATGAAATGACTGCTGAATTCTGTGTAGAACATGAACCCGTTCCGGAACTCTACCATACTTGTATGGTGGAAATCCGGTCTATAAAAATGGTACATGCAGCGGGCACCAAAACCGCGGGCTTTATGTTGTTTTACACAGCTACTACCTGGCAGTGGCATCTATTTCAACTGCATCTGCACCCTTAGGACATGAATACAGTTGAATACAATGGTGAAGTAGGGACCTGTCAGCTCCCTGCTTCACTATTCAACATGCAACTGTTGTTATGGTGCTGTCAGGTGCAATGAAGTGACTTTTGTGTGCCTTCTGTGCCTAGCCACTGGACTGACATGAGCAAATCTGCAGTAAGGAATCTGCTCTGTTGTTGTGGAAACATGGGCTAGGAGAGTATTCACCCATTAGAGGGGCACTGAATTGTGTTGAGGGCATAAAAGGGGACACATAAAGGAGAGCAGTATTGTGTTAGGGCCGGGGCACATAAAGGGCCACCATAATGTTTTTAGAGGCACATACTGTAAATGGGGCATTACTTGGTGTACGGAACCCAAAAGGGGCACCATATTGTGTCCAGAACACATAAGGGGGCATTATACTGTGTTGGGGACAAATAAGGGGCATCATACAGTGTGATAAACTTATAAGTGGTCACTATATTAGCAGTGTGATGGGGTAGTGCTTAGCAGTGTTACAGGGGTCCCAAATATAATTTTGCTTGGGGTCCCAGAAATGCCAAATCTACCCTGCATAAGTTTTGTTTGATTTTACTTGCCATAGCTTTCCAAAACAAAAACTGTCTGCTAAGACTGTTAAGAGCTAGATTAACAGATCACCTCTGAAGGGGTGGTCTGAATTGAGACAACTTAATCCTATAAACAACTGCCCATTGTCTTTTGATGGAGGGTGGTGCAGGGCCTCAGACTGCAGCAACGTATTTTGGCTTTGCTAAAGTAGACAAGGGGATCCAGCTTCTGGAGCTTTTCTAAGATAAAAAAATCAGCTTTTACTAAAAGCTCCTGGTATTAGAACAGACACTGCTTCACTGCCAGATCAGAGGAAACTCCAATTCTGGCTATTAGAACTTTGACATAGTCCATGACCACAATATCACAATATCATCAATATCATCAAAGGTACTTTTCCAACTATTGAGAGACACAGAGCATAATGTATTAGCATTAGTGATGATCGAGAACCAAAGTATTCGGGTGTTCGGCCCGAACATATTGTTATATTTGTGTGCTCGGCTGAGCACCCGAGTATAATGGAAGTCAATGGGAGAAAACCAGGCACCCCTGCTCTAAGGAGGGGAGGGTACCTACTCCACTGGAAAAGGTCAGAAAGTGACAGAAACACCACTGGAATGGATCAGGAACATCATGATGTCTAGATGCAACTTGAACTCCCAGGTGGCTGATGGGAACCATGTTGTTTGAGTCATACGCCACTTTTACAGACTGACAAAAATATACACAAAACCCCCCTAAAAAATCAATTTCAAAGTAAAAATTGTTAGAAAACATTCTTTCCTGTATATTCAATTGTATATGAAGTGCAAGTGCTGCCAAAAATTACAAGCAAGAGGCACTCCAAAACAGCCTGTATATCACATAAATGAGGGCCTCATTCACATTGTGGTACAATTGTTCACATAGTGGGACTCCTACACTCATAAAGCCTATGCACTAAGTGAAAGGGCTGCCAAAAATTACAAAGAACCGGCACTACAATTCACCCTTTATTACACATAAAGGAGGGCATCATACACACACTTGAAAAAATTATGATTGGTGGCCTGCTGGTGACCCTCAAAAACATTTGGAGCAAGGGCCTGCTGGTGACCCTCTAAAACATTAGGGGCGAGGGTCTGCTGCTGAGCTGACCCTCTAAAACATTAGGGGCAAGGGCCTGCTGGTGAGCTGATACCCTAAAACATTACATGCAAGTGCATGCTGGTGAGCTGACGCTCTAAAACATTATATGCTAGTGCCTGCAGGTGAGCTGACGCTCTAAAACATTATATACGAGTGCATGCTGTACAGCTAGCGCTCTAAAAAATTATATGCGAGTGAATGCTGTACAGCTGACGTGCTAAAACATTATATGCAAGTGCATGCTGTTCATCTGACCCTATAAAAAAAATTTGAGTTGAGGGCCTGCAGTTGAGCTGACTCTATAAAAAAAATTAGAGTGAAGGGAATATATACAATCTAGATGAGGAGGAGGAGGAGGAGAAAACAAGATTCAACCATATACTCTTTTTTTGTGGTGGAAAAGGTAAAAGGGAATACACTACAGTAGATTGAGTACATTATAAATGATAGACTTAAATTGCCTTTATGTTCATCATCAGCTCAGTTCTCCTCTGGTGGACTTGAGAAGTCAGGGGCAATCCAGGCCTTGTTCAATTTTATCTGAGTCAACCTGTCAGCATTGCCAGTGGACAAGCGGATACGCTTATCTGTTATAATGCCACCAGCAGCACTAAATACACGCTCAGACAAAACGCTGGCGGCAGGGCAGGCCAGCACCTCCAAGGTGTAGAGCGCAAGTTCATGACACGTGTCCAGCTTGGACACCTAAGTAGTTGTAAGGCACTAAGAGATCATTTAGGATGCTGACACGGTCTGCAGTGTATTCCTTCACCATCTTCCAAAACTTTTCCCTCCTTGTAACACTAAGTCACTCTTCAGGGTGAGGTTGCTGGTGGGGTGTCACAAATGTGTCCCGTGCCTTCGACTGTTGCCCTGCCTTTGTTGGAACTGCTGTGTGTTCCCCTTGTCTCCCTTCCTCAGTTGCCTAAGGAAGTATGGACTCTGCTGGCCGTGTTGTCAGTATCTTCTGGTATTGCATGGTTTTACTCATCCTCTCCACCACAGGAATGAGAGATGAGAAGTTCTCTTTGTAGCGGGGGTCGAGAAGGGTGAAAACCGAGTAAACCGTGTTATCTCAAATTTGTATAACGCGGGGGTCGCAGGAAAGGCAGCTTAACATGAAGTCAGCCATGTGTGCCAGAGTACCAACAGGCAAGATGTCGATGTCGACATAAGGATGGCTCTCCATCTCCTCATCCTCCTCCTCCTCTTCTGCCCATCCACACTGAATAGATTGAATTAAAGTTCCATGGGTGCTACCCTCTGTGGAAGAGGCAACTGTCTCCAGCTCCTCCTCCTCCTCTTCATGGTCCAATTTGCACTGAGAAGACAAACTCTGGGTGGTCTGGCTATCACCCTGTGTAATGTCCTCCCCCATTTCCTTGTCTGCCATATTCAGAGCTTCCTCCTTAATTGTAAGCAGCCATCATTAGAGTAGACACAGCAGTTGGATGGTTACGCTGATAATAGCCTTATCGCCACTAACCATCTGTGTGGATTCATCAAAGTTTTTTAATCCCTTACAGAGGTCTGACATCAATGCCCACTCCTCGCTTGTGAAAAGTGTCAGTTGACTCGAAAGGCAACAACCATGTTGCAGCTGGTATTCCGTAACTGCCCTCTGCTGCTCACAAAGCCTGGCAAACATGTAGTAGCTCTTGCAAATTGGGGTAGGTTTTGTTAAACCGCTGAATCAATAAGTTTAAGACGTGGGCTAGGCATGGGATGTGTGTCAGGTTGCTCCAAAGCAGCCACAAAGTTACGGCCATTGTCAGACACAACCATGCCTGGTTATAGGTTTAGTGGCGAGAGCCACAGCTCGGTCTGTTCCCTTATACCCTAGCATAGCTCTGCAGTGGTGTGCTGTTTGTCCCCTAAGCAGATCAGCTTCAGCACGGCCTGTTGACAATTACCCACAGCAGTGCTACACTGCTTCCAGCTTGTGAGTGATGGCTGACTGCTGCAGGAGGTGTAAGTGGAGTAGGAGGCGGCAGAGGAGGAGAAGTGGGGGTTGGTGCCAGTAACATAGCTGCTGGCGGAGACCCTGATGGACGTAGGGCGCTCAATCCTAGGCATGGGTAGCACCATTTTCATCCCAGGGTACGACTCAATCCCGGCCTCCACAACATTCACCCAGTGTGTGGTCAGAGAAATGTAGCATCCCTGGCAACCAGCACTTGTCGATGTGTCCGTGGTGAAGTCGACCTTCCCAGTAAGTGCTTGATCAGGGCACGGGTGATGTTCTGGGACACATGCTGATGTAAGGCAGGCATGGCACACTGAGAAAAAGCCAGTAATTTCGAAAGCTGCGCATTTAGTGCTATGGCTTCTGAGTGGGTGGGTGGGTATCTGCGCATGCATTCAAATGCCTGTGTTATAGACATTTGGACGCTGCACTGGGACAGGGAAGTGGATGTTGTTGCTGACAGTTCATGCAAAGGTCCAGATGCAGGGCAAGGGGCATCCGGGCCTGCACCTTCGACAGATGATTGGCCAGTCCGTAACACAGGGGAAGAGGATGCAGTGGTGTGAGCCGCAGACCCAGTTTGTAGACCCAGGTGTTTGGCCCACTCATTAGTGTGCTTGGATGCCATGTAGGGGATAATGCTGGTAGTTTTGAGGTTGCTAGTGTTCACTCTTCGGCTCATTTTGGTATGGCACAGGTTGCAAACTACCACTCTTTTGTCATCTGCACTTTCCTCAAAAAAGAGGCAAGGTAAGTTTATGCATGGGGGTGCTCAGTGTAACGGATTTGGGCCTGTTTGGTGTTCACCGACTTCTCCTCTTCCTGACTGTTGCGGTGCTGCGGATCCCTCCCCCTCTTTACTGCTGTCCTCGCTCGGCTTTTCCCCTTCCCATGTTGGGTCAATGACTTCATTGTCCACCACCTCCTCTTCCACTTCCTCACTCTGCTCACCACTCTGACTTCACCTAACCACAACCTCAGTAATTGATAACTGTGTCTCATCATCATCCACCTCATGAACTAATGATTGCCGTTCACCACCGTCATCTTCTTGAGACTGTAAAGGCTCAAAAGGTTGGGAATCAGGGCACAATATCTCAGGTCCCTCTTCAAGCGTGCTTGGCGAGAGGACCAAATCTAATAGTGGCGCTGGAAAGAGCTCCTCGAATATCCGAGTGTGGGATCACTCGTTTGGCAAGCCTCTCCATGGTGGGAGGAAGGAGGATCAGAGTGAGGATTCGGTTGACCAGACTCTTGACTACAGAGACTGGATGAGAGGGTGGTGCTTAAACGACTGGAAACATTATCTTCAGCAATCCAAACGACCAACTGTTTGCCCTGGTCCAACTTGGACAGTGTTGTCCTGCGCCACCCAGCTAAGTTGGACATGAAGCTGGGTACGGTGGATGTTTTTTTTTTTTTCTGGTGCACTGGGATAAGGCACAGTTTCATTGCTCCCAGGGCCACGACCTCTGCGTGCACCATCAGCATCACGCCCACTTCCCCGTCCGTTACTGCTCGTCTTCATATTAATGGTTTTGTCACTAGATGTGGCGCAGATTGTTTTACTGTCCGCTAAAGACACAGTTTTCAGATGCAGGACAGTATATGACACAGAAACCCACAGAATATGGACAATATATTAGGCCCAGATTATTGGAATTTGCAATACAGACACTGTTTGCAGATGTTGTACACTATTGGTTACAAAACACCACAGATTATGGGCATTAGATGTGGCCCAGATTATTGGAATTTGTAATACAGACACTGTTTGCAGATGTTATACACTACTGGTCCGTTAGTGCTCGTCTTTTTCATATTAATGGTTTTGTCACTAGATGTGGCGCAGATTGTTTTACTGTCCGCTAAATACACATTTTTCAGATGCAGGACAGAATATGTCACAGAAACCCACAGAATATGGACACTATATTAGGCCCAGATTATTGGAATTTGCAATACAGACACTGTTTGCAGATGTTGTTCAGTATTTTTTACTCCAAGCCACACACTATGGACACTATATTAGGCCTAGATCATTGGAATTTGTAATACAGACACTGTTTGCAGATGTTCTACACTATTGGTTACAGAACATCACAGAATATGGACACTTCTTAGGCCCAGATTATTGGAATTTGTTATACAGACACTGTTTGCAGATGTTCTATACTATTGCTTACAGAACACCACAGATTATGGACACTATATTAGGCCCAGATTATTGGAATTTGTAATACAGACACTGTTTTCAGATGTCGTTCAATATTTTTTACACAAAACCACACACTATGGACAATAGGTGTCGCCCAGTTTATTGGAATTTGTAATGCAAACACTGTTTGCAGATGTTCTACACTATCAGTTACAGAACACCACAGATTACCGACACTATATTAGGCCCAGATTATTGGAATTTGTAATACAGACACTGTTTTCAGATGTTGTTCAGTATTTTTTACACAAAGCCACACACTATTGACACTAGATGTGGCCCAGATTATTGGAATTTGTAATACAGACACTGTTTGTAGATTTTCTACACTATTGGTTACAGAACACCACAGACTATGGACACTTGATGTGGCCCAGATTATTGGAATTTGTAATACAGACACTTTTTGCAGATGTTCTACACTATTGCTTACAGAATACCACAGATTATGGACACTAGATGTGGCCCAGATTATTAAAGACACAGTCTGCGGATGATGTACAGTATATGTCACTAATAGGTATAAAATAAAAATATCTTTCTGCTGTCAAACACTCACAGTAGTAAGAACTTTGGGTTCTTTGAAATGTTCTTGGTAGTAAAAACAGCAAATCTCTCTCCCTGCACTCTGTCCCTTCTGAACCACTGTCCCTGAGACTGCAGCAGGTAAATCGATTGTTGCACAGTAGTCCTTAAAAAAACTTTTGGGTCTTGGAAAAGCTTTGAATAAAAACTGTGAGAATTGCTCCCTACACTGTTTTTCCCTTCCTAAGCTCTGCTCTTCCTGACTGTGACTGATCCAAGCACGTGTCATCGGGTGCTATATTACCTCCGATGACGTGTACTGGCCAGCCAATCACTACTGGCATTACAGTGAGGGTAGTACTTACCTGCCCCTATATTGGCTGCTTAAAACCCGCAAAACATGCTGGGTGGAGACTCGAGCATTGTGCTCGAGCACATGCAGTGCTCTGTCGAGTACCGCAATGTGCCAAGCATAGTGATGCTCGAGCCGAGCAGATATTGGGCTGAGCATGCTCGCTCATCACTAATTAGCAAATATTATGCTAATACAATATGTTTAAAATAAAGTTATAAACTATTAATCCCATATTCAGATTTTTTTTTAATCTTCTAAATAATGAAAGAAAGAAACCAAAATAAAAACACTTTAATTAATTATAAAATGCATTTACTTATGCACATATTAACTCACCAACAGTCACATTAAAATTGGAAAAACCCTTGTGAAAATGTTACTTTTTTACTGTAGATTTTTAAAATGTATGCATGTACTATAGTTGGTGAACAACTCTGGTGACTTAAAAGTAGAGTTGAGCGAACACCTATTTTGGCAATATAATTTCACCCCAGAACAAAATCTACCCTTTGCCGGACACTAGTAAACTCGGCCAGCCACAGGTGAAACCACTGATTTACGGTATTTCTATTTTGGCAATTGAATTTCACCCCAGAAAATAATATATCCTTTCACGGACACTGTGAAACTTGTCCAGTCACAGCTGGAACACCAAATTTACGGTATTGCTATTTTGGCAATTGAATTTCACCCCAGAACAAAATATATCCTTTGCCGGACACTATTAAACTTTGCCAGCCATTGCTGGGACACCAGATTTAGGGGATTGCTATTTTGGCAATTGAATTTCACCACAGAAAAAAATCTTTCCTTTGCCAGAAAGCAGATAGTAATACACTTGGCTAGCCACAGCTGGAACACCAGATTTAGGGGATTGATATTTTGTCAATTGAATTTAACCCCTCTAATAAAATATATAAATTTATTTCCTGAGTTTCTAGGGGTGACAATAAGCACAGCCAAGCCCCTGATGCAGGATATAGCAAAAACAAAAACAAAACTAGGATGGATTGATGGACTTGGTGGCAGAGCAGAGTGACATGCGGCGCTACGTGATTTCAGCGTAAATCGAGGCTGGGTCAAATGCTGCACTTGGCCAATCAGAGCCATGCCATTAGTAGGCATGGCTGTGATGGCTTCTTAGGGCAAGAACTAAAATGCTAGCTGATTGGCTGCTGTGCAGCCCTTCAGAAAGTGGGAAGAAATCGCCGAACAATGAATCCGAACTCAAACTTTTTTGAAAATGTTCGGGTCCGGGTCCCGAACACCCCAAATTTGTTACGACCCCGAACTATACAGTTCGGGTTCGCTCATCCCTACTTAAAAGTCTTTTCTGGGATTTTGGAACTGATGACCTATCCTCTGAATTGTTTATCGGTATCTGATCAGTAGAGTTCTGACACCCAGGACCCCCGCCGATCAGCTGTTCGAGAAAGTGCCAGTGCTCGCAGTAGTTCCACAGCCTTATCAAAGCTTTCCTTAGGCCATGTCCTGTCACATGTCACATTCATTGGTTGTGTGGCCTAGGCCCAGCTTAGCCACACTGAAAGGAAAAACCTTCCACCACGAGTTTGGAGATTAGTCACATTTATTGGTCACATGGCCTAGAAGCCCCATTGAGGTAAAAAAAAAGAAACTTTCACCACCAGTTTGGAGATTGGGTAAGGGTGGACACATCTGTAGAAACATCTGTAGAAAAATCTGTAGAAAAATAATCAACTTGGTAATATCCTGACTTATACTGCTACTTACCCCAAGTTCCCTCTGCATGGATAATACAGTAGAAATTCAGCTCTGTCTATAAACATTTAAATGACATGGGCTGCCAATAAAGAAAGTGTTAGATTGCCAGTAAAATGGTAAAATTAAACAAAGAAAATGGAAGAATCTAAACTCCAAAACTGAAACTGTAACAGAATTATGGTAATCATGTTATAACATATTAAAGTTATGCAAATGATAACAAAATGGAAGGAAAATATTCAAAATATTTTGATTTATTTAATATCAAGTATGAGTGACACATGCATAAATACACAAGCTTACATGGCATGCTATCAGTGATGTCATTAATGGTGATATGAGGAAATGTTCTGCCAGGCTCAATGCACTTGGGCATGCAAATCATCTAGATCCATTGCATACAGTTGCATACAAATTACCAACCAATGACATCTCAGATGTGCTCGATGGGAGTCAAGTCCAGAAATGCTGTAGTCCATGGTAGCATGTTTCAGGTCTGCAGGCTACTCACAATACCAA
This sequence comes from Bufotes viridis, assembly GCA_033119425.1. NCBI lineage: Eukaryota > Metazoa > Chordata > Amphibia > Anura > Bufonidae > Bufotes > Bufotes viridis. Next base: position 157,092,971 of record CM065594.1, read on the forward strand.
AAAGCAACATGTGGCTTGGCATTCTCCTGTTGAAAAATGGCCCTTGGGACACCATTTGCTGCCCTACATTTGGGATGTGAAGCCCAATTTCCCTTGAGGTACAGAATGGATCATTATACAACATTCCTGTAATTAGAAAATCCATCCATGCAGGGGTTATCCATTCCAGTTCGTCTTCGTTCTCCTAACCACGAGGACATGCAACGTTGAAGAGTGCTGACATCTCGGCATAGCCATACAGCAATTTGCTGGTATGATAAACCAAGGTCTCTCAGTTCAACGATTCTATTCATTTCAGTTTGCGACAAGTGGGAGGCATCACAAAATCATCCCATATTACTTGATCCAATTTTTCAGGTTTTATGTGAAAGCTTCTTAGATGTCTTCCATTTAAACAGGCATAGAAAATGTCTTCCACTGAAACAGACATAGAAAATGATGAATGAGACGGGCCGCCCACATCACAACCACAATTTTAGACCTGGTGTGAGTAGGGAGAAGTTGCCGACTACTGAGCAAATAACCCTTGCACAGCAATCTGGCCAGAAATAAACATAATTTTGGTATATTTCAGCTTGATAAATGACCCCATAGTGTGTGTGTGTGTGTGTGTGTGTCTACTAACATGCTTTTCCTATCTGGAATACTGCATTCAGTGGTGCACTAAGGCCATCTGCACACAAGATCCAAAGAAATTTGCACATGGATTTATACGCATTTCTGCAGGACATCTGCACTAATCTCTACAATGTATAACAGCAGTTTCTGGTGCAGACTTGATACGGTTTTGACACAGATCTCACCCTTTTATTGTAATGAGTGAAATCCGCAGCTAAAACCCCAAAAATAATTGACACAATATTTATTTTTAGAGATGAGCGAACAACTGGATGTTCGGGTTCGAGAAGTTCGGCCAAACTTCCAGAAAATGTTCGGGTTCGGGATCCGAACTCGACCCGCACTTTATCCCAAACCCCATTGAAGTCAATGGGGACCCGAACTTTTACACTGGGTTCAGACCTGAGCGTTTCTAAGACGCGCGTTTTACGCGCGTTTTAGTCGCGCGTTTTTATGGGCGTTTTTGTCAATAGTAAACGCGCGTTTTACGCGCGTTCGTGACTCTGGAGACTTTTTTTAATTGGTCCGGAGACCAATTAAAAAAGGGCATCTCTACACTTAACGCGCGTTAAACGCGCGTTCCCATTGAAGTCTATGGGAGGAAAAGCGCGACAAACGCCCAAAAAAACGCTCCTGAACGAGCTTATGCATCGGGCGTTTTACAGCGCGTTTTTACGCGCTGTAAAACGCGCAAGTGTGAACCACTCCCATAGGGATGCATTGGTTTTCATGTGTTGAGCGTTTTACAGCGCGTTTGAACGCGCTGTAAAACGCTCAGGTGTGAACCCAGGGTTAGGCACTAAAAAGGCTGTAAAATAGTCTAGGAAAGGGCTAGAGGGCTGCAAAAGGCAGCAAAATGAAGGTAAATGCCCTGCAAACAAATGTGGATAGGGAAACAAATTAAAATAAAATAAAATAAATAAAAATTAACCAAAATCAATTTGAGAGAGGTCCCATAGCAGAGAATCATGCGTCATATCACCCACCACTGGAGAAGGCCACTTTCAGTTATTTCGGCCCCAGCACCCAGACAGAGGAGAGAGGTCCCACAGCAAGGAATAAGGCGTTATATCACGCACCACTGGAGAAGGCCACTTTCAGTTATTTCGGCCCCAGCACCCAGTCAGAGGAGATAGGTCCCACAGCAAGGAATCATGCGTCATATCACCCACCACTGGAGAAGGCCACTTTCAGTTATTTCGGCCCCAGCACCCAGACAGAGGAGAGAGGTCCCACAGCAAGGAATAAGGCGTTATATCACCCACCACTGGAGAAGGCCACTTTCAGTTATTTCGACCCCAGCACCCAGACAGAGGAGAAAGGTCCCACAGCAAGGAATAAGGCGTCATATGACCCACCACTGGAGAAGGCCACTGTCAGTTATTTAGGCCCAGCACCCAGACAGAGGAGAGAGCTCCCACAGCAAGGAATAAGGCGTTATATCACCCACCATTGGAGAAGGCCACTTTCAGTTATTTCGGCCCCAGCACCCAGACAGAGGAGAGAGGTCCCACAGCAAGGAATAAGGCGTTATATCACCCATCACTGGAGAAAGCCACTTTCAGTTATTTCGGCCCCAGCACCCAGACAGAGGAGAGAGGTCCCACAGCGAAGAATCATGCGTCATATCACCCACCACTGGAGAAGGCCACTTTCAGTTATTTCGGCCCAGCACCCAGACAGAGGAGAGAGGTCCCACAGCAAGGAATCATGCGTCATATCACCCACCAGTGGAGAAGGCCACTTTCAGTTATTTCGGCCCCAGCACACAGAAAGAGGAGAGAGGTCCCACAGCAAGGTATCATGCGTCATATCACCCACCACTGGAGAAGGTCACTATCAGTTATTTAGGCCCTGGCGCCCTGATTGAGGAGAGGTTCATTCAACTTTGGGTTGCACCGCAAGATCATGGTAAAGTTAAAAAAATGAGGATTCAATAATGAAGTGCCCCGGAGTACAAGAATACATGGTTGAGGGGGAGGCAGTTATAAATGTCTATTCTGCACAAGGGAGGGACAGGTCCTGTGGGATCCATGCCTGGTTCATTTTTATGAACGTCAGCTTGTCCAAGTTGGCTGTGGATAGGCGGCTGCGTTTGTCAGTAATGACGCCCTCTGCCGTGCTGAATACACGTTCAGACAAAATGTTTTCCGCCGGGCAGGCCAGCACCTCCAAGGCATAAAATGCTAACTCTGGCCACGTGGACAATTTGGAGACCCAGAAGTTGAATGGGGCTGAACCATCAGTCAGTACGTGGAGGGGTGTGCAGACGTACTGTTCAACCATGTTAGTGAAATTCTACCTCCTGCTAACACGTTCCGTTTCAGGTGGTGGTGCAGTTAGCTGTGGCGTGGAGACAAAACTTTTCCACATTTCTGCCATCAGAGGAGCTGGCTGTGACACAGCTGCGTTTGCGACCTCTTGCTCCTCCTCTGCCTTCGCCTTGGGCTTCTACCTGTTTCCCTGTGACATTTGGGAATGCTCTCAGGAGCGCGTCTACCAGCATGCACTTGTACTCGCGCATCTTCCTGTCACGCTCCAGTGAAGTAAGTAAGGTGGGCACATTATCTTTGTACCAGGGATCCAGCAGGGAGGCAACCCAGTAGTCCGCACACATTAAAATGTGGGCAACTCTGCAGTCATTGTGCATGCACTGCAGCATGTAGTCGCTCATGTGTGCCAGGATCCCCAGAGGTAGGGACAAGATGTCCTCTGTGGGAGGCGTATCGTCATCTTCCTCCGTATCCCCCCAGCCATGCACCAGTGATGGGCCTGAGCTGTGTCGGGTGCCACCCCGCTGTGAACCTGCTTCATCCTCATCCTCCTCCACCTCCTCCTCATCCTCCTCGTCCTCCAGTAGTGGGCCCTGGCTGGCCACATTTGTACCTGGCCTCTGCTGTTGCAAAAAACCTCCCTCTGAGCCACTTCTAACAGACTGGCCTGAAAGTGCTAAAAATTACCCCTCATCCTCCCCCTCCTCCTGGGCCATCTCCTCTTCCATCATCGCCCTAAGCGTTTTCTCAAGGAGACATTGAAGTGGTATTGTAACGCTGATAACGGTGTCATCGCCACTGGCCATGTTGGTGGAGTACTCGAAACAGCGCAAAGGGGCACACAGGTCTCGCATGGAGGCCCAATCATTGGAGGTGAAGTGGTGCTGTTCCGCAGTGTGACTGACGCATGCGTGCTGCAGCTGAAACTCCACTATGGCCTGCTGCTGCTCGCACAGTCACTCCAGCATGTGCAAGGTGGAGTTCCACCTGGTGGGCACGTTGCATATGAGGCGGTGAGCGGGAAGGCCGAAGTTGCGCTGTAGCGCAGACAGGCGAGCAGCGGCAGGATGTGAACGCCGGAAGCGCGCATAGACAGCCCGCACTTTATACAGCAGCTCTGACATGTCGGGGTAGTTGTGAATGAACTTCTGCACCACCAAATTCAGCACATGCACCAGGCAAGGGATGTGTGTCAAACCTGCTAGTCCCAGAGCTGCGACGAGATTTCGCCCATTATCGCACACCACCAGACCGGGCTTGAGGCCCACCGGCAGAAACCACTCGTCGGTCTGTTGTTCAATACCCCGCCATTACTCCTGCGCGGTGTGGGGCCTGTCCCCCAAACATATGAGTTTCAGAATGGCCTGCTGACGTTTACCCCGGGCTGTGCTGAAGTTGGTGGTGAAGGTGTGTGGCTGACTGGATGAGCTGGTGGAAGCAGAGTAGGAGGAAGCCGAGTAGGAGGAGGAGGCTACAGGAGGCAAAGAATGATGCCCTGCGATCTTTGGCGGCGGAAGGACGTGTGCCAATGAACTCTCCGCCTGGGGCCCAGCCGCCACTACATTTACCCAGTATGCAGTTAGGGAGATATAGCGTCCCTGGCCGTGCTTACTGGTCCACTTATCTGTGGTTAGGTGGACCTTGCCACAGATGGCGTTGAGCAGTGCACACTTGATTTTATCGGATACTTGGTTGTGCAGGGAAGGCACAGCTGTCTTGGAGAAGTAGTGGCGGCTGGGAACAACATACTGTGGGACAGCCATGGACATTAGCTGTTTGAAGCTGTCTGTGTCCACCAGCCTGAATGACAGCATTTCAAAGGCAAGTAGTTTAGAAATGCTGGCATTCAGGCCCAGGGCTCGAGGATGGCTAGGTGGGAATTTACGCTTTCTCTCCAAGGTTTGTGAGATGGAGAGCTGAACGCTGCCGTGTGACATGGTGGAGATGCTTGGTGTTGCAGGTGGTGGTGTCTGTTTGGTGGGCGGCAGGTGCCAACGTTCCTCCCGAGGCGGAGGAAGAGGCCGAGGCAGCAGCAAAAGAGGGAGCATGGGAGCCAGAGTGAGTTCCTTGCTTTTAAGGTGTTTACTCCACTGCAGTTCATGCTTTGCATGTAGCTGCCTGGTCATGCAGGTTGTGCAAAGGTTCAGAACGTTAATGCCTCGCTTCAGGATCTGATGGCACAGCGTGCAAACTACTCGGGTCTTGTTGTCAGCACATTGTTTAAAGAAGTGCCATGCTAGGGATCTCCTTGAAGCTGCCTTTGGGGTGCTCGGTCCCTGGTGGCGGTGGCCAGTATCAGGCGAACTCTCTTGGCGGCGGCTGTTCTGCTTTTGCCCCCTGCTCCCTCTTTTGCTACGCTGTTGGCTCGGTCTCACCACTGCCTCTTCCTCTGAACTATGAAAGTCAGTGGCACGACCTTCATTCCATGTGGGGTCTAGGACCTCATCGTCCCCTGCATTGTCTTCCACACAGTCTTCCTCCCTGACCTCCTGTTCGGTCTGCACACTGCAGAAAGACGCAGCAGTTGGCACCTGTGTTTCGTCATCATCAGAGACGTGCGGACACCGATGAGGTGATATTCCCATGTCCTCATCATCAGAAAACATCAGTGGTTGTGCATCAGTGCATTCTATGTCTTCCACCACTGGGGAAGGGCTAGGTGGATTCCTTTGGGAAACCCTGCCAGCAGGGACTTCAAACAGCATAAGAGACTGCTGCATAACTTGAGGCTCAGACAGTTTCACTGATATGCATGTGGGTGATGTGACAGACTGATGGGCTTGGTTTTCAGGCGCCACCTGTGCGCTTTCTGCAGAAGACTGGGTGGGAGATAATGTTGTGAACGTGCTGGATCCACTGTCGGCCACCCAATTGACTAGCACCTGTACCTGCTCAGGCCTTACCATCCTTAGAACGGCATTGGGCCCCACCAAATATCGCTGTAAATTCTGGCGGGTACTGGAACCTGAGGTAGTTGGTTCACTAGGACGTGTGGCTGTGGCAGAATGGCCATGTCCTCTCCCAGCACCAGAGGGTACACTAACACCACAACGACCGCTTTCTCATTGTAACCGTTCACCAAGCACCACAATAAGAAAAAAAATATTTGGCCCAATGTATTGATTTCAAATTCAGGCCTTTTTTTACAGGCACCTAACACTATCTGCCTATTTATTTATGTACCGTATTACACTAATCCAGGCACAGCAGTAACAACTGATTTAAGGGAATATCTATTGTAGGGCTAGTAGTTAGGCCCTGGATGAAAGATATCCTTTTATGGACAAATTTACACTTGGAGATTCACAGTAGCGTGAGAAAAAATATGTAGGATTATGCCTTCAGAAATTATATTTTAACACTTTGTGTAATATACCCTTTAACGGGCAGAAATACAATGGGAGATGCACAGTAGCGTGTGAAGTTAATGAGGATTACCGTCTCAGCACTTGTATATACACCTTGAGTGTAATATACCCTTTTACGGACAGATTAACACTTGGCCTGCAACAGCTGGAACACCAGATTCAGGGTATTGCTATTTTGGCAAATGAATTTCACCCCAGAACAAAATATACCCTTTTACGGACAGATTAACACTTGGCCTGCAACAGCTGGGACACCAGATTCAGGGTATTGCTATTTTGGAAATTGAATTTCACCCCAGAACAAAATATATGTTTTGGCGGACGCTATTATACTTTGCCAGCCACAGCTGAAACCACTGATTTATGGTATTGCTATTTTGGCAATTGAATTTCACCCCAGAACAAAATATACCCTTTTACGGACAGATTAACACTTGGCCTGCAACAGCTGGGGCACCAGATTCAGGGTATTGCTATTTTGGCAATTGAATTTCACCCCAGAACAAAATAAACCCTTTTACGGACAGATTAACACTTGGCCGGCAACAGCTGGGACACCAGATTCAGGGTATTGCTATTTTGGCAATTGAATTTCACCCCAGAACAAAATATACCCTTTTACGGACAGATTAACACTTGGCCTGCAACAGCTGGGACACCAGATTCAGGGTACTGCCACTTTGGCAATTGAATTTCACCCCAGAACAAAATATATGTTTTGGCGGACACCATTATACTCTGCCAGCCACAGCTGAAACAACTGATTTATGGTATTGCTATTTTGGCAATTGAATTTCACCCCAGAACAAAATATACCCTTTTATAGACAGATTAACACTTGGCCTGCAACAGCTGGGACACCAGATTCAGAGTATTGCTATTTTGGAAATTGAATTTCACCCCAGAACAAAATATATGTTTTGGCGGACGCTATTATACTTTGCCAGCCACAGCTGAAACCACTGATTTATGGTATTGCTATTTTGGCAATTGAATTTCACCCCAGAACAAAATATACCCTTTTACGGACAGATTAACACTTGGCCTGCAACAGCTGGGGCACCAGATTCAGGGTATTGCTATTTTGGCAATTGAATTTCACCCCAGAACAAAATAAACCCTTTTACGGACAGATTAACACTTGGCCGGCAACAGCTGGGACAACCAGATTCAGGGTATTGCTATTTTGGCAATTGAATTTCACCCCAGAACAAAATATACCCTTTTACGGACAGATTAAAACTTGGCCTGCAACAGCTGGGACACCAGATTCAGGGTATTGCCACTTTGGCAATTGAATTTCACCCCAGAACAAAATATATGTTTTGGCGGACACCATTATACTCTGCCAGCCACAGCTGAAACAACTGATTTATGGTATTGCTATTTTGGCAATTGAATTTCACCCCAGAACAAAATATACCCTTTTATAGACAGATTAACACTTGGCCTGCAACAGCTGGGACACCAGATTCAGAGTATTGCTATTTTGGCAATTGAATTTCACCCCAGAACAAAATAAATGTTTTGGCGGACACCATTATACTTTGCCAGCCACAGCTGAAACCACTGATTTATGGTATTGCTATTTTGGCAATTGAATTTCACCCCAGAACAAAATATACCCTTTTACGGACAGATTAACACTTGGCCAGCAACAGCTGGGACACCAGATTCAGGGTATTGCTATTTTGGCAATTGAATTTCACCCCAGAACAAAATATACCCTTTTACGGACCGATTAACACTTGGCCTGCAACAGCTGGGACAACAGATTCAGGTTATTGCTATTTTGGCAATTGAATTTCACCCCAGAACAAAATATATGTTTTGGCGGACACTATTATAGTTTGCCAGCCAGTGCTCGGACACCAGATTTAGGGGATTGCTATTTTGGCAAGTGAATTTCACCCCAGAACAAAATATATGTTTTGGCGGACACTATTATAGTTTGCCAGCCACAGCTGTGACACCAGATTTATGGTATTGCTATTTTGGCTATTGAATTTCACCCTAGAACAAAATATATGTTTTGGCAGACACTATTATAGTTTGCCAGCCAGTGCTGGGACACCAGATTTAGGGGATTGCTATTTTGGCAAGTGAATTTCACCCCAGAACAAAATATATGTTTTGGCGGACACTATTATAGTTTGCCAGCCACAGCTGTGACACCAGATTTATGGTATTGCTATTTTGGCAAGTGAATTTCACCCCAGAACAAAATATATGTTTTGGCGGACACTATTATAGTTTGCCAGCCACAGCTGTGACACCAGATTTATGGTATTGCTATTTTGGCAATTGAATTTCACCACAGAAAATAATCTATCCTTTGCCAGACAGCATTATACTTGGCTAGCCATGTAAATGGGTGCCGAAGGTTTCGGTCTTCCATCAGCTGCAGACCTGCTGCTTAGCTTCGGGAGTGAGGATCTGTGCCCAGCCTCGTTCCCAGGGTGGCTTTGCTAGCTGGGAGGCTCCCTGCTCCTCGGTCTGCCTTGAGCGCCGAGCTGATCACTCAGCGCTCGACTCTTCTGTCTGTCGGTCATGTGACGCTGGCCACGTCACATGACCCTCACTTGCCACTATAAATACAGGCAATCTGCTGGCCACAGGTTGCCTGTGATTATTTACTGTCAAGGGCTACTGCTGCTACTATTCCTGTGTGTGTTTGGTTTTGACCGGTATTTGACTCCCCGTTTTGCTCCTGCCTGCTCCTTTGGATTTGACGTGACTTCTTGGTTTGACCCGGCTTGTATCCCGACTTCTCTGTTTCCCCTTGGATTTGACGTGACCTCCTGGTTTTGAACTCCGGCTTGTTATCTGACTCCGTTTAGTGAGACCCCTACTGTCACTAGGCTACCTCCCGGCTTGAACCCTTGGCTTGTTTTGGTTGTGTTCACTGTTCCTGCAGTGTCTTTTAAATTCTTCCTTCTGTCCGCATGTCCACCTCCCTCCTGTCCTCCGCACTTATCCAGGTCAGGGACCGTCGCCCAGTTGCGCTCCGTTACCTAGGACGGGCAAGTGCAAGTAGGTAGGGACAGAGGCGTGGTGGCAGACAGTGGGTGCACGCTTTCCCCCCATTTCGTGACAAGCCAAAGCTGGAACACCAGATTTATGGGATTGGTATTTTGGCAATTGTATTTAACCCCTTAATAAAATATAGAAATTGCTATTCTGAGTTTCTAGGGGTGACAATTAGCACAGCCAAGCCCCTGATGTAGGATATAGCAAAAAAAACTAGTATTGATGGACTTGGTGGCAGCTTGTTCTGGTGCACCACAAGTCACAAAATGGCCGCCGATCACCCCAGAAAAAAAGTGACAGAAAAACGCTCTGTGCAGCCTAAAAACCAGTGCGCAAGTAACTATCAGAAGTTGAATCATTCACAGCTGTAGATCGATCACTTCATTAGGTGCATTGGCTGACTTTTCCCTGCCTAATCTCGCCTTCACAGAAGCTGCATCCTCTCCCTACACTAATCAGAGCAGTGTGACGTGTGGCGCTATGTGACTCCAGCTTAAATTGAGGGTGGGTCACATGCTGCACTTGTCCAATCACAGCCATGCCATTAGTAGGCATGGATGTGATGGGCTCTTAGGGCAAGAAGTAAAACGCTAGCTGATTGGCTGCTGTGCAGCCCTTCAGAAAGTAGGAAGAAATCGCCGAACAACAAACCCAAACCCAAACTTTTTTGAAAATGTTCGGGTTCGGGTCTGTGTCCCGAACACCCCAAAATTCGGTACGAACCCGAACTATTCTCGAACTGTTCGCTCAACACTATTTATTTTGAAATCTGCAATGCAGGTCAATTTCTGCACTGAAAAAATCTGCAAAGTGTACATGAGATTTGTGTAATATTATACACTTTGTACTGTAATACCTTGTGGTTTTTCCGCATGTAAATCCTCACAGAAAAAACTCACATATGCAGCAACGTGTGCAGGTGGCCTAAAGCCCTTAGGAGTCCTCCCAATAGTATTCATTAGCGTAGGATTCCTTTATATGTAAATTGCAAGTGCTCATCCCATCAATTCTGTGGGACTGACAGCAGCACAACTAAGGAGCTGTGTAGGGTGAGGACTAAGAAGTGGTACATGAATATCCAAAAAGAAGGACTGAGAGGACCTGTGGAATGGTCCTTGTATTGAGTAGACAGACACCTGTAGGAATAATGGTGGGGAAAGCCGATGAGTTGAAAAATAAAAATGACATATTGTAACAGTTTGTGGGGTAAACCATAATATACATTAACATTGTATACTTTTTATGTATGTATGATGTGACCAGCACCTTCTCTATCTACGGTATTCTGTACAATGTGTGTTAGTATGGAAAGTTTATCTAATCCTTTCTCTACAGTTTGCATGTAATATCTGTTGTTCATTTTCTGCATGTTTAGTTTACAGAATATTTGTAAAACAATATCTATTGCAAAGAGAAAAATGAACAACTGCAGTGGCCTAAAAGAAGAAATTTAATGACAGAGATATTTTACCAAAGAACCTGCAATTTAAGCTGTACTGTATGCTTGCAATTTAAGCTGAATAACAAGACACAGCAGGAGCAAAAGTACATTAATTAAAAGTGCAAAGCGAGTAAGCCATATAACAGCGGATTCAGGAGAATTGTTGCAAATAATTAGCACGTTTGTTTTGAGAGGGAATTCTATTATGCTGAAATATGCAAAGTGTCAATGCTGAAGCTTGATATGATTTTTTTTTTTTCTTCGAGTTGAAAATCACTGTCCCACATTTACAAGCTGTTTATGACAAGATTTGGAATAATCCAAGGTCCTCAAATGTTGCAGATGAAGGCCTGCAACATTTTAATGGCAAATTTTGTACCTTTGCTCATTGCTCGCCTAAATTGGTATGATAAGGAAAGTAGCTACAGTCTCCAAGGAGATGCAATTTGGGTAGATTTGGGTTGAAATGTTGCAAATTGCAAGCATATAATTTATTTCCAGACTGACAGAGAACTGAAAATAAGTCCAGTTTATTTAGAGCCACACACATTTTTTTCTACACTGCTGTGTGCCTTTAGAGCAAAAGTAATAAAATAAATAAATAAATAAATAAATACTTTGGTCTTAAAAATGTGTGATTATATTTAGAGATGAGCGAATCGAAGCTGACAACGTGGATTTTGAACCGAATTTCAGGAAAAATGTAATTTGCACTGAAGACAAATTTCCTCGTGCTTCTTGGTAATGAATCACATTCAAATCATTCCACCGGCATTTGTGTTGAACAGAGTTCAGTCGGGGAGGTGAAAACCTGGGTAACAGGAACAATCCGATTACACCTTGCTGCACTGACTAGGGATCCAAATTGCCATTCCCTTACGGCGGAATGTTTAATGAGCCCAAGACTAATAACACAATTTAACAATTAAGTATCCCCTTAAAAGGAGGGAGTCAACCCCCAACCCACTGTGTTTTTGTATGTTCTCCCGGACAGGTGGACTAGGCGTTTTATTCCCCCCTTTCTTATGGGGGGGGGAGCCTTTTTTTTTGTTTGGGTAACGGCGTTGCCCTTTCTTAGGTCCTTCCTTGTCAGTTTGGCCGGCAGCTTATCTGCTGCCAGCCTCACGCAGTTGCGCTAGGATTCTCAGTCCCTGGACACCGCCATCTTCCGGAAGTGACGCAGGATTCACCTTTGCGTCACTTCCGGGTATTCCGGACGCGATTATTCACGGATTCAATTTTTTTCATGTTTTCATGCAAAAATTTTAAGTATTTTTTTTGTATCCTTCTTCCTGTGAAGGATTTACTGTGACCTCTGCTTCTGTGGGGATTTTTAATGAAATCCGTAGATTTTTGCTCTGGGGGGAGGGTGGATTGGCTCCAGTTCGGTCTCTGGCTGCACATGCTTTTTTAAGCTAGCTCCCAGAGTCCTAAAGTTGGTGTTGTTCCACTTGTGGTGTTTTTTTCCTCCGGTCCTTATTCGCAACTGACTCCGGTCTGTTTTTCTGCCTTTCTTGCAGAGATGGGTGGTTTACAAATGTCTTATTTGTCCCTTTTTTCCCACATTTATGTATTCTCTGTGGGATTCGGAAGGCAGGAAAGTGGGTTCCAAGAGGAAGCATCTATCCTGCTACCATTGCAATGCTCTGCTGGAGGACAGCTGCCTCTACTCCAGATATAACAGCTGTCATTAGAGGGTTCTGCCCTCTAGTGAACCTACGTTGCAGGATATGTATCAATGGCTCTATTAAGGGAGTTATAGGCCTGCTTGATGAAAAGGCTTCCTATGCCTGCCCAGGCCCCTATGGAGACCTCTGTCCCGGTAGAGAGACCTTCTTGGTCTCCTTAGTTTCTTCCTCCTCGGATGAGGAGGAGCTGATGAAGTGTTTTTTCCCCCCTGAAATGACACAGAAATTGCTCAAGTCCATCAGGTCCGGGGACCATGATGTTGACCGTGGGGAGCCTTCCGATCCCGCTAGTTGGGCACCTCGTGTCTTCAAAGCGGTTGAGACCCTCCTCTCTGTCATGTTTCTGGAGTGGAAAAAACCTGGAAAGGGTCCAGTTTTAACAAAGAAGTTTAAATCAATGTTCCCGATGGCTAAACCCTTGGTGGATTCATGGGGATCCATTCTCAAGGTGGACATGGCTATTGGCAAGTTGTCCAAGCGCACTCTGGTTCCTGCAGACGATGGGTCTAGCCTGCAAGATCCCCTTGACGGGGTTATACGGCAGCTGCTGCTTCCGCTTCCACAGCCATAGCGGCTTCTTAGGTCTCTACGTTCCTCCGGTCTTGCCTGAATCAAATTCAAGTTGACGTGGACCAGAGGGTTTCCCGGGACGACATACTGGCTGCCTTCAAGACCATCAACCTGGCTACGGACTTCTTGTGCGATACCGCACAGCTCCAGTTGAAGCTAGCCCGTAGGCCTTTTTGGCTTAAGCCTTGGGTCGCTGACAATTCCTCAAAATACAGCTTATGTGGCCTTCCATTTGAGCCCAACCGCTTGTTCAGTTCGGAGCTGGATAAGATCATGGAGAGCCTTTCAGACAAGAAGGTGAAGAGCCTTCCCCAGCAGTTCTTTCAAGGGCAGGGCAGACAAGACCGCGGTGCTAGGTCTGGCCAGCAAGCAATGTCTCGAAGTGACTGGAGATCACAGCGAAAGGGTTCAAGGCGCTCTCGTGGAGGAGCTAAAGATGGAAAATCCACCTCCTGACTATGGGCCTCTTTAAGGCTCTTGGATAAGTCCCGTTACTCCTGCCATCCTGCCAGTAAGCTTCCTGATTCCTATGCTTTATGTACCCATCGGGGGTCATCTCTCCCACTTCTGAGAAGAGTGGAGCCGAGAGATCTCAGATCCCTGGGTCCTGAACATAATTTCCGAGGGTTATTTAATCAACCTTACCTCTACTCCTCCGGACAGGTTTGTCAAGACCAACCTTCTACAAGCTGCCAGGCAGGCGATCCTGGAAGCCTACATTCAGGACTACATTTGCAAGGGGGCTCTGGAGGAAGTTTGGGCAGGAGAACGGGGCCTAGGGATCTATTCACCAGTTTTTCTGGTTCCCAAGGCTTCAGGAGATCTGTGGATGATTATTGATCTAATGTATTTTAATCGGTTTATAAGGAAGGTGAAGTTTCGTATAGAAACCATCAGAACAGTAGTTCACGTTCTCAATCTTGAAGACGTGATGGGAACCCTGGACTTCAAGGATGCATATCTGCACATCCCGATCCATCCTGCTTCCAGGAAGTATCTCATGATTGCGGTCCAGGTGTCTGGTGTCGTCAGACATTTTCAGTTTGTTGTCCTTCCCTTTGGCATTTCTTCTGCCCCTCACACTTTTACCAAGGTGGTGCTTTCTGTGGTGGCGGCTTTGAAACTTCAAGGAATGACCATCATTCCTTATCTGGATGACTGGCTTTTTAAAGCCTCTGCTTTAGCGGTCCTAACCCAACTTCTTCAGGTAAAAATCTCCTTACCGTTTCACCTAGGTTGGATCATCAGCTGGCAGAAGTCGAATGTGAGCCCATCGACTTCAGTAAGATATCTAAGCTTCATAGTCGACTCCGCTGGGATGTCGCTCCAGTTGACTCCAGAAAGAAGATCCCAGATTCAGAACACGGCAAAGTTCCTTTCCGTTCCCCGGCTAGTCCCAATCTGGACTCTCATGAAGATGTTGGGGCTCATGTCAATGTTTGTGGAAGCAGTCCCTTGGGCTCTATGGCACCTCCGCCCTCTACAGTCGGAGGTCCTCTCCAAATGGAATGGCAGCCCTGCCGGGCTAAACTCCCTGTGCTCCCTGTCTTGGTGAACTCGGTATTCCCTCAGATGGTGGTGCCATCTTTTAGACGGGAAGTCTATAACTCAGACAACCTGGGTCATATTGACTACGGATGTGTCCCAAGTAGGCTGGGGTGCTCACCTAGATGACACTCTAGTTCACGGGACCTGTTCTCCTCAGGAGTAGCTTCTTTCATCCAATCTCCGTGAAATTCGAGCAATCCGGCTAGCCCTCCTTCACTTAGCCCCTAAGATCCGGGGCAAAATGGTGAAAGTCCAGTCAGACAATATGACTGCGGTACTTTACATCAACAAGGAGGGAGGCACAAGATCACTTCCCCTCCTGTCAGTGATTGAGGTGATTCTGGATTAGGCAAAGTCGAACCTTTCCCACTTATCTGCGATCCACATTCAAGGCTCCCTCAATATGATAGTGTATCGGCTGAGCTGCGGTGTTCCGTCGGTGGAGTGGTCTTTACATCCGGAGATATTCAAGCAGATAGTCCTCAAGTAGGGTAAGTTTAAAGGCTGTAAGGCATCCAAACCTTCCATCAGTCGGTGGATTAAGAAGGCTATTAAGGAATCCTTTGTTTCCCAATCTTTGGACCCTCCAGAATTTGTGAGGGCTCACTCTACTAGAGCTGTGGCTACTTCTTTTGCCAAGAGGAGTCTTCTGCCTCTCGGCATGATTTGTAAAGCTACCTCCTGGAGCTCTGAATCGACATTTATCTCCCATTATAGACTAGATAAGACTTATAGACTCAACCAGAGTAGCTGAGTTTTCTGCCTTTGGGCAGACTATTCTTAGTTCTGCCAGGCAGGAAGGCCCTCCCTAGGGGTTTCTTCTTGCTATATCCCTATCTGTGCTGCTGGTAGGATGTAAGGTAATCTTTAATGTCTAACGATAATTTGTTTTCCCTTAGTCCTAAAAGCAGTAGTGATGAGCGGGAGGTGCCATATTCGATTTCGCGATATTTCGCGAATATTCGATTGAATATTCGTCTTATATTCGTCGAAATCGAATATTCGTCATAATGCTATTTATCGCAAATAATATGCGATATAATTAATCGCATATTGCGATTTTGTGTATTTTACGAATATTCGCCATATTGCTATATATTCTTGTTTTAGAATATGACGAAAATTCTAAAAAACTAAGTTATAGCAATATAGCGATTATTCGTAAAATACACATATAGACTGCAATTTCACTAATGTAGTGCTATAATCTTTTTTTTAGTCTAATTTTTTTGTCTCTTTCTGATTCAGAAAGAGACAAAAAAATTAGACTAAAAAAAGATTATAGCACTACATTAGTAAATTACGATCTAAATGTGTAATTTACGAATATTCGCTATTGTCTGACAATATGACGAATATTCTAAAAACGAATATATAGCACTATATCACATATATTAGTTTTTAGAATATTCTTTTTCCCCAATTAGTACAGTTATTGCCCTTGGCATACTACTCCCCGACAAGCGTCCCTGTCACCATGGGAACGCCTGGTAGTTAGAATATACTATCGGATCTGAGTTTTCACGATCTAACTCAGATCCGATGGTATATTCTAACCACCAGGCGTTCCCATGGTGATGAGGACGCTTGAAGTTAGAATATACTGCCAGGGCGCTGTGATCGGCGCAATTAACCCCTCAGGTGCGGGTTAATTGCGCTGTGCCCCCACCTCCCCAGTATTAAAATAATTTGTGGCCAGTGCGCCCCCCTCCCCAGTATTAAAATAATTTGTGGCCAGTGCGCCCTCCCTATTCCCAGTATTAAAATAATCTGTGGCCAGTGCGCTCTAACCCTCCCTCCCCCAATAATAAAATCATTGGTGGCCAGTGGCCACAGGGTCCCCCTCCCCGGCAGCAGGCAGTTTCACTCGGCAGCATTTACTTACCTGCGGGGCTCTCCTCCTTCTGAGAACTGACAGGTCTATGCGCCGCATATGCCTTCAGCATTGCTATGCAGCGCAGAGACCTGTGAGTTCGCAGAAGGAGGAGAGCCCCGCAGGTAATAAATGCTGCCGATCAGTGCCAGTGATTAACTAACCATGGCAGCCAGGACTTTACTAGCGTCCTGGCT
The DNA here is from genome assembly GCA_033119425.1 of Bufotes viridis. NCBI lineage: Eukaryota > Metazoa > Chordata > Amphibia > Anura > Bufonidae > Bufotes > Bufotes viridis. The sequence goes on from CM065594.1 coordinate 157,109,577, forward strand.
GCCATGGTAACTCGATCGAAGCCCGGCCATCACGCTGGGACTCGATCGGAACTGCCTGCTGCCACCAATGACGGGGTGGAGGGGAAAGGGGAGCCTGTGGCCACTGACCACCAATGATTTTAATACTGGGGAGAGAGGGGTTAGGCGCACTGGCTACAGATTATTTTAATACTGCGGAGGGCGAGGGGCGCACTGGCACAGTTATTTTAATACTGGGGAGGTGGGGTGGGGAGTGCGCACAGCGCAATTAACCCGCACCTGAGGGGTTAATTGCCCGGATCACAGCGCCCTGGCAGTATATTCTAACTTCAAGCGTCCCCATCACTATGGGAACGCCTGGTGGTTAGAATATACCATCGGATCTGAGTTAGATCGTGAAAACTCAGATCCGATAGTATATTCTAACTACCAGGCGTTCCCATGGTGACAGGGACGCTTGTCGAGAGTAGTATGCCAAGGGCAATAACTGTATTAGTGGGGAAAAAGAATATTCTAAAAAAGGAATATATGTGATATAGTGCTATATATTCGTTTTTTAGAATATTCTTAAATGACGAATATTCTAAAAAACGAATATATCCGATATAGTGCTATCTATTAGTTTTTTAGAATATTCTCATTTTTTACCATCTAAACTCTTAATTCCTCTCTGCTTCTTGCTTGTGGGCCAATGAGTCATTGGCCCACAAGCATTTTTAGCAGGAAGAAATCATGTGTTCAGATGGAGAAAATGACGAATATTCGATATAACGAATATATAGCACTATATTCGCAATATTCGCGAATTATCGAAGTTGCGATATTCGCTATTAATATTCGCTATCCGAATATTCGCGCTCAACACTAAAAAGCAGCACACAAATTTCCCACCCTAGTAAGTCTAGTTTTTTTTTGCTATAAACACAGTGGGCTGGGGGTTGACTCCTTCCTTTTAAGGGGATACTGAATTCTTTAATTGAGTTATTAATCTTGGGCTCATTAAACATTCTGCCGGTCCTACCAGTCCACGGGGGGTGGTTAACCCCATCTGTGCTGCTGTTAGGACTAAGGGAAAACAAATTATCGTTAGAAATTAATGATTATACAGCTCTGTAATTTCAGCAAACCTGTCTTATTAGGGTGCAAGTGCTGTCTGATACAGGCATTAAGAGGGTTTATTACATGGAAATATTTCTATGTTGTTTTTACAATTGTGCGGTGCAGTTATATGTTATTATGTGTATTAGTGGGAAAAAAGGGCTTTTTAGCTGTTGTGTGGTGAAGTGCTAAAAGTACAGCCCTTTTTGTTATTTATTAGTGGCAAAAGTAAAATATATTTGCCACGCAGCGGTGCAGTTATCTGTTTTAAAGCCCTTTTTTGCGTGAATTAGTGGACAAAGGAAACATATCTTTGCCGCCCAGCAGTTCAGTTATCTGTTTTAAAGCCCTTTTTTCCGTTTATTAGTGGAAAAAGAAAGAAAATATTTGCCGCTCAGCGGTGCAGAGATATAATCTGAAGCCCTGTATGCCGTGTATTTTGGCGAAATTAAAATATATTCTCCGTCCAGCGTTGCATATATCTGTTGAAAAGCCTGCTGTGTAAAAGTGGGAAAAAAAGTTGGGCCTAATTGACGTTCTGCGGTCCAGTGATATATTCGGAAGCCCAGTTTGCTGTGTATTAGTGGCAAAATAAAAATATATTCGCCGCCCAGCGTTGCATTTATCTGTTCAAAAGTAGGGTTGAGTGAACCCGAACTGTATAGTTCGGGTTCGTACTGAATTTTGGGGTGTTTGGGACACGGACCCGAACAATTCCGTTAAAGTTCGGGTTCGGTGTTCGTCGCTTTATTGGCGCTTTTTGAAAGGCTGCACAGCAGCCAATCAACAAGCGTCATACTACTTGCCCCAAGAGGCCATCACAGCCATACCTACTAATGGCATGGCTGTGATTGGCCAGAGCAGCATGTGACTCAGGCTCTATATAAGCTTGAGTCACATAGCGCTGTACGTCACTCTGCTGTTACAAGTGTAGGGAGAGGATGCTGCTGGACTTGTGATTTCAGGGAGAGAATGGGAGAGAATCTAACTCAGTTATATACCTAGAAATAGTTGTGTGGGTGCAGGGCACTATCCTTTTACCCTGCCCAGAGCTCATTGACCAAAAAATACTAACTTTTAGAATTCTGTTAGTTAGGTGGGTGGCGGTGGCCATTTTATGCATGCTCAGTGCACCAGCACTGCATCTGGGCTTTTGGGAAATTGCAAATTACTATTTTTGGGGGACAAACTACAACATCTGTATTAGTCAGTGTGCAATTTAAGCTAGAAATACACCCATCATTTTCTGTGGTTTGAAAATAAAACACTTTTTTTTTTTCAAAAAAAATGTATTTTCCAGATCTGCAAGTGTTAAATTCAAGTTTAATATATACAGCATTCATATATTGTTATAAAAAAAAGACTTTATTGGCAATCTACAACATCTGTATTAGTCAGTGTGAAATTTAAGCTAAAAATACACTCATCATTTTCTGGGGTTTCAAAAACACACTTTTTTCCCCCAAAAAACAGAATTTTCCAGATCTGCAAGTGTTAAATTCAAGTTTAATATACACAGCATTAATATTCTGTTAGCAAAAAAAAAGACTTTTTGGGCAATCTACAACATCTGTATTAGTCAATTTAAGTTAGAAATGTATTAGTCAATTTAAGCTAGAAATACACCCATCATTTTCTGGGGTTTGAAAAACACACTTTTTTGACAAAAAACACTATTTTCAGGCCTTGCAGCATCAGCACGTGTGAAATTAAGGGCTTATTTCTGTGCATCTCTATAATGAGAAGGGGTGTGGCCTAATGACATCAACACCCTATATCAGGTGTGCATAATTATTAGGCAAAATGGGTCAAAAGAAGGACTTGACAGGCTCAGAAAAGTCAAAAATAGTGAGATATCTTGCAGAGGGATGCAGCACTCTTAAAATTGCAAAGCTTCTGAAGCGTGATCATCGAACAATCAAGCGTTTCATTAAAAATAGTCAACAGGGTCGCAAGAAGCGTGTGGAAAAACCAAGGCGCAAAATAACTGCCCATGAACTGAGAAAAGTAAAGCGTGCAGCTGCCAAGATGCCACTTGCCACCAGTTTGGCCATATTTCAGAGCTGCAACATCACTGGAGTGCCCAAAAGCACAAGGTGTGCAATACTCAGAGACATGGCCAAGGTAAGAAAGGCTGAAAGACGACCACCACTGAAATATCTCAAGACTGATTTTTCTAAGGTTTTATGGACTGATGAAATGAGAGTAAGTCTTGATGGGCCAGATGGATGGGCCCGTGGCTGGATTGGTAAAGGGCAGAGAGCTCCAGTCCAACTCAGACGCCAGCAAGGTGGAGGTGGAGTACTGGTTTGGGCTGGTATCATCAAAGATGAGCTTGTGGGGCCTTTTCGGGTTGAGGATGGAGTCAAGCTCAACTCCCAGTCCTACTGCCAGTTTCTGGAAGACACCTTCTTCAAGCAGTGGTACAGGAAGAAGTCTGCATCCTTCAAGAAAAACATGATTTTCATGCAGGACAATGCTCCATCACACGCGTCCAAGTACTCCACAGCGTGGCTGGCAAGAAAGGGTATAAAAGAAGAAAATCTAATGACATGGCCTCCTTGTTCACCTGATCTGAACCCCATTGAGAACCTGTGGTCCATCATCAAATGTGAGATTTACAAGGAGGGAAAACAGTACACCTCTCTGAATAGTGTCTGGGAGGCTGTGGTTGCTGCTGCACGCAATGTTGATGGTAAACAGATCAAAACACTGACAGAATCCATGGATGGCAGGCTTTTGAGTGTCCTTGCAAAGAAAGGTGGCTATATTGGTCACTGATTTGTTTTTGAATGTCAGAAATGTATATTTGGGAATGTTGAGATGTTATATTGGTTTCACTGGTAAAAATAAATAATTGAAATGGGTATATATTTGTTTTTTGTTAAGTTGCCTAATAATTATGCACAGTAATAGTCACCTGCACACACAGATATCCCCCTAAAATAGCTAAAACTAAAAACAAACTAAAAACTACTTCCAAAAATATTCAGCTTTGATATTAATGAGTTTTTTTGGGTTCATTGAGAACATGGTTGTTGTTCAATAATAAAATTAATCCTCAAAAATACAACTTGCCTAATAATTCTGCACTCCCTGTACACACAGGGGTTTGATTCAGCCATTTGAAATACAGCCATTTTAAATACAGCCATTTTGTGCAAAGATATATTTACTTCAGGCCTACAGTGGTTCAGACCGTGTGAGATACCCTCTATACATACAGGGGTTTGATTCAGCCATTAGAAATACAGCCATTTGAAATATAGCCATTTGTAATACAGCCATTTTGTGCAAAGAAATCTGTAATTGAGGCCTAGTCTGGTTCAGGCCATGTGAGATACACCCTTTACATACTGTCGTTCTTTTCTACTATTAATTAAACACCCATTTAGGGCAAGAGCCTGGTCAGGTGAGGTCCATGTGACACCTGTATTTCTTGTGCTGTTTCGAGTACTCCAGCCAAAATGGCAAGTGCCGATAACGCCTTTCTCAGCGTTACTATCCCACTTCTATGCCTCCTTGAAAAAATGCTCATGGCGATGATGGAAGAGGATGTGGCACAGGAGGAGGAGGAGGAAGAGGGATCATTTCGTAGGGTTTCTAGCCATTCATTCCCAAGGGGCTCCGAGGGTGGGTTCCTGCACACACAAACCCAAGGTACACAATTGTCCAGCCAGGGCACAGTTCTGGAGGATGACGAGGTGGAGGATGAGGAGGAGATGGAGGAGGAGGAACAATGTTCACAGCAGAGTGGCACCCAGACCAGCTTATGGCCATCACTGGTGCGTGGATGGGGGGATACAGAGGACACAGATGATACACCTCCCACAGAGGACAGCTTTTCATTGCCTCTGGGCAGCCTTGCACACATGAGCGATTACATGATGCAGTGTATCCGCAATGACCATAGAGTTGCCCACATTCTAACTTGTGCTGATTACTGGGTGGCCACGCTGCTGGATCCCCGTTACAAGGACAACGTACCATTCTTAATTCCGTCACTGGAGCGCGATCGTAAGATGCGCGAGTACAAGCGCACGCTGGTAGACGCGCTGCTGGTGGCATTCCCACCTGACAGAGGGGGCACAGTGGAAGCACAAGGCGAAGGCAGAGGATGAGGAAGAGGTCGCTAACGCAGCTGGTGCACCGCCAGCACCTCAGAAGGCTGGGTTAGCATGGCCGACATGTGAGAAAAGCTTTGTCAGCACGCCACAACAACCAGCACCACCAGCTAATATGGAACGTCTTAGCAGGAGGCAGCATTTCACCAACATGGTAGAGCAGTATGTGTGCATACGCCTACATGTACTGAATGACGGGTCTGCCCCCTTCAACTTCTGGGTCTCCAAATTGGGCACATGGCCTGAGCTTGCCCTTTACGCCTTGGAGGTGCTGGCCTGCCCTGCAGCCAGTGTATTATCTGAATGTGTGTTTAGCACTGCAGGGGGCGTCATCACAGACAAGCGAAGCCGCCTGTCCACAGCCAGTGTGGAAAAGTTCACGTTCATTAAAATGAACTATGCATGGATCCCTCAGGACTTGTCCGTACCTTGTGCAGAATAGACATGTATACCGGCACTAACCAGCCATTGTTATACTGCAGCACAATTGCTCATGTTTGTATTTTGGATATTTCACACTTTTTTGGAGTGTACCTTAATTTTACTAAATTGAAACCAAAAACCTGTGTTGGCTATCTCGTCCTCCTCCACCGCCGCTTCCACCTACTCCACTGCGTCCACCGCCTCCTCAAACTCCTACTCCATATGGAACTCCAAACTTTTGGTGTGTATAGTACCACTGCTATACCTAGTTGACAGCTCAATAAATTTCAATAATTTTTCTTTTACATTTTCGGGTGACAAACTATTGTTTTCTGTCATAGACCCCTGCTCTACCAAGTAGACAGGTTAATTAATTTCAGTAATTTTTTTGTTACATTCTTGGGTTGACATTGTACAATTTTAGACGTGAATAAACCCCTGCTCTGCATAAGTGACAGGGAATAAAATTTCGGAAATGCTTCTTTAATTGATGCGCACCATCTCCTTTGATTCAATGCTTAAACTTAAACAAGTTGTACCACATTTAAGCTTCAATACTTTGTCCCACATTTCCGCTATACTTTTTTGGCCAACATTTCCCCCTCAATAGTTTTTCCCACAATTCCGCTTGACTCTTTTGGCCCACATTTGTGCTTCTGTAATTTGTCCCATATTTGCGCCTCAATAGCAGTGCAGGCCGCAAAGGTACTTTATGGGGGAAAAAGTGATTTTTTTAACCCACAATTAAACAGATTGATTTACTGATTTTTTTTCTCTATCACAAATGCAGTGCAGGCCGCAAAGGTACTTTATGGCAAAAAAAAGTGATTTTTTTTTTCACCTACAATGTCCCAGTTGTATTTACTGATTATATTTTACTATCAGAAATGCAGGTACTTTATGGCAAAAAGAACCTGAATTTTTCACCCACAATGAAACAGATGGATTTACTGATTTTCTTTCTCTATTGCAAATGCAGTGCAGTCTGCAAAGGTACTTTATGGCAAAAAAAATAATATTTTTTTCACCCACAATGAAACAGATGGATTTACTGAATTTCTATCACTATCACAAATGCAGCACAGTCCGCAAATGTACTTTTTAGCAAAAAATAATATTAATTTGTCCCCCCAGAATATAACAGATAAATTAACTGAATTGATTACACTGTCACATATGCAGCACAGGGGTACTTTACAGAAAAAAATGTGAATATGTCACCCCCTGGGTCCCTGAACTCACAGACGGATTACCTATATCCCGTCCCCTGTCGCCCACTAAACTACTAGAAAATGATAAATTTATTGTCCCTGCACATATGCAGGTGTAAGTGGACTGCACTTGCACAAAATGGCTTCCGACGCCCACCTAACTAACAGACGGAGTAAAACTTATTTTTCTGTGTCACCTTTGACCCCATTTTAAAAACTAGAACTCCTAAAGCATGCATCTAGTAGTGTTGTGAGCATGCTGAGTGCAAAATTATTATGGGATGAAATAATGAGTATATATGGTTTTATTCAAATTGTTAATAATTTACAGGAAACTGTAGATGGGTAACTCTGTTACTGTCTTAGGGTGGGTTCACACTAGAGTTAGGGATTCCATTATGGCTTTCCGTTATAACATGGTTATAATGGAAAATAACGGAATCCATAAGACGGAAGGACGGATCCGTTCCTCTGTCCATAGACTTGTATTATGACGGAATGCAAAACGGAAGCCTTTAAGAGGCATTATGTTTGCTTTCCTTCCTAATAGAAGTCTATGGGACTCAAAACGGATCCGTCTGGTTCCCGTTATGCAAGTTGGAAAACAAAGGATTTTGTTTTCCGTCTTGCATAACGGGACCCAGACGGATCCGTTATGCTTTCCCATAGACTTCTATTAGGACGAAAAGCAAACTGAATGCCTTTTAAAAGCTTCCATTTTGCATTCTGACTGGGCATTCCGCTATTTTCCGTTATAACCATGTTATAACGAAAAGCCATAACAGAATCCCTAATGCTAGTGTGAACCCACCCTTAGAAATATGCCACATTCTAATCTTTGTGGCACATACAGATGAGAAGTGAAGCTGTGCACTTATAAAGGAGGCAGATTTCTAAAAAGGCATTTACCTGTACATACGACTATGTCTCGCCAACAAAGCAGTTGTCCAGCATTTCTGTCATTCTGATGCTGTTGTGAGCAGCGTTCTGGTCTGACATAAAATTACTTATTGCAGAAAAAAATTGAACTGCAGTCAAAGGCAACATGTCCAAGAAAATGGAGCAAAATTTTTCCAACAAACATATTTTTTGCCCCATAAGACGCATTTTTTCCCACCAAAAGTGGGGGGAATATTCCCCTGCGTCTTGTGGGGCAAATGCTAATGAGCACTTCAATTATGGAAGCGCTCATTAGTACCGGAGGATCGGAAAGCGGTGAAGGCTTTGTACTCACCTCTTCCTGGTCGTCGGCTCTGCAGGGCTGCACACAGCGTGAGTGCGCTGTGTGATCTCACACTGTGCGCAGCCTTCACAGCAGAGCCAGCGGCACAAGGAAGACAATCGCGCTGCAGAAGAGAAGCGGGGGCGTCCGGAGCAGGAAAGGTTTTTTTTTTTTTTTTATTCCATATGTGGATGATGCTGTTGATGCAATGGGGGCGGAAATAACACTGCTGGGGGCTGGTGAGAGGCAATGGTGGCTGATTTAAGGCTGCTGGGGGCTGGTGAGAGGCAATGGGGGCTGATATAGGGGTGCTGAGAGGCTACTGGCGGCTGAAATAATTTTACTGGGGGCTGATGAGAGGCAATGGGGGATGATGAGAGGCAATGGGGGCTGATATAGAGGTGCTGAGAGGCTGATGGGGGCTGATATGAGGATACTGGGGGCTGATGAGAGGCATGGGTGGGTGATATGAGGCCTATGGGGCTGATGAGAGGTTGATGAGAGGCATTGGGCTCTTATCTGAGGTCTTATTGGGGTCTTATTAACATTTGGGGTCTTATTGGAGCTGTCAGCTGAGATCTGATTTTGATTGGGGTTCTGATTGGTGATCTGACCAGAGGTCTAATGAAAAATATTTTTTTTATTATTGTTCTCCTCTAAAACCTAGGTGCATCTTATGGGTGGATGTGTCTTATAAGGCGAAAAATATGGTATTTTGTTTACAAGATACAAGAACACCGATAGGGCTGTAAAGAGAAGCTGACATTCAAGGACAGTGACTGGTCATGCAACGTCTCTTTAGCCCCATCAATCCTTATATGAGAAACGAATGTGCTAAGTGACGCGGTGTACCATACCAGGCCCCTGCTCAGCAAGGTAGAAACCGCTATGCACACAAGCACACAATTAACCAGTCACCTACAGTGTCCAGAACTGTCTGTAGGAACAGTAATGGATCACTAATTCCCAAACTGATTTTAAGACGTGTTGTGGGGTGCAAGAGGTCCACAAAAAAAAATTCTTAATAAAGCCCTTAGTGTACTAGGGAGGTACAACTCAATTATTAGAGATCCTCCAAATAAAAAAATATCATGCCAATATCATGATACAGTAATGTGAATGGAATTAACAGCTTTGTGCGGCATGACATAGTCATAAAAAAATGGTATCATGATAATTAAGAAAATAAATCCAAAAAGGTAAAACTTGTTCCAGTGTCTGAAAACAAAATTAGCTCCACAACCCATCCCAAAAGGATCCCTAAAAAGCCACAAACTAAACAGAAAATCAGAATAAATTGACTTCCTGAAAAAAAAAAAAAACTACTTTTTGGTATTAAATACCCCTTTTTGGTAGTAAATAAAATTAATAATTAGCAAATGTATGGTATGTCTCAAAACAGGGGTAATTGCAGAGGCCTGGTTGTGATGGGCAACCTGGCCAGTAAAATCGGGTGTCCCTCCTCCTTCCATGTTTGCTATACACCCGGCATAGTTTCTGAGGATTAGTGTTGAGCGCGAATATTCGAAAAGCGAATTTTTTTAGCGAATATCGGCACTTCGCTAATTCGCGAATATTTCGAATATAGCGCTATAAATTCGCTATTTCGAATATTCGTTTTTTTTTTTTTTTTAGTTATATTTTTTTCTTTCCTACTTCCCAAAAGTAGTTCTTACCTGTCCTGAGGATTCCTGGCTTCCTGGCTGCTCTAGTCAGTGCCCGTTGCCGCTTCTGCCGACTTCCGTGCTCATGTGGAGCGTCCCCATCCATGGGAGAATCTCCATATACTAAAATGTACTGTCGGATTTGAGGAATTACGTTGAAATCGCAATGCGATTAATTCAAGTTATATTAATCGCATTGCGATTACAACTTAGCACTGCTATCTTACATAGGCTAGAATTAACGAATATGGATTGGAATATAGCTATGCACTAGCAGTGCTAAGTTGAAATCGCAATGCGAATACTTTAAGTTAAATTAATCGCATTGCGATTTCAACTTAGCACTGCTGCTATATTCCATATTCGTTAACTCGTTAATTCTAGCAAGCTGACCCATTATAAACCCAGCTCTAAGTTGAAATCGCAATGCGATTAATATAACTTGAATTAATCGCATTGCGATTTCAACGTAATTCCTCAAATCCGACAGTACATTTTAGTATATGGAGACGTTCCCATGGTGATGGGGACGCTCCATGAGCACAGAAGTTATGGTTGGCTTGGTAGAATTAGCGAATAGCGAATATGACGAATGTATTCGTCATATTCCTCAAAACGAAGATAACGAAGTATTCTACATCTTCATTTTAGCTACCTATTCGTCTCGTCATCGTCAACTTCGCTATTCGCTAATTCTAGCAATCAAATAGGAAGGTTGACTTACCAGACACTCAGACAGCTGTGTTAAATTACGCTATGCGATTTTTTTTTTTAATACAATAATTATATTACTTGATAAAATTATTATAAGTATTCTATTTATTAAAAAAAAAAAAAAAATCGCATAGCGAATTTAACACAGCTGTCTCTATAGTCAACCTGCCTATTTGATTGCTAGAATTAGCGAGGTTGACGAATAGGTTGCTAAAACGAAGATGTAGAATACTTCGTTATCTTCGTTTTGAGGAATAGACGAATACATTCGTCATATTCGTCATCCTCGCTAATTCTAGATATGAAACCAATAGGAAAGTAGCCTTAAGTACAAATCGCAATATGCGATTATTTAAATCGCATGTTAATCGCGATAACTAGAAAAAATGACGAATATTCGATTTCAACGAATATGAAACGAATATTCATTCGAATATTCGCGAATTTCGTCGAAATCGAATATGGCACCTGCCGCTCATCACTACTGAGGATATGTCTTGCTGGCAGTGGCAGGGATGGGGTGAGGGAAGTGGCGTTTTGAAAACCTTCAAACATTCTCAGATTCAAAGGCTTACCGAGGTGCGGGGAAATTAAACAGGAAACTCTCAACCCACCTTCTCCTGGAACTCAAGGAAGTTGAGGGTTTCGGCACTCCACAGGAAAGCATGCAGACCGCAGACCGGTCACATACAGCAGTACAAGCAGTCCCCTGTAAAAATCCACACTCGGCGGTGCACAAACCCCAAAGAAACAGGAACAAGAGTCTTTGATAATGGAGATAAGAACGGGGCGGCACTCACCGGTGGGGTTGAGAGATTCACTTTATTTCAGAAAATCGCATGTAGGCAATGTCGGGCAGGACGCCATCAATTTCACACGATGGATAGAGCGACGGCAGTTTCGCTGAGCAGCGCCGTCAGGCTGTTACGTCATAGGCGCGCATGCGCCTGTCTTCTTAAGCCGTACGCTCCCTCACCAGCTGAGAAATCAGTGACGGTGCCACGGCATTCCTAGAAGATTAAAACCAAGCAGCAAGATACATAATTTCAAATAGCAAAACATACAGTAATATATCTAGCAGAGTCAATACATCGCCAGACAATGAAAAAGGATGACATTACATCACAAGACACGTCCTACTGGGGTGCACCAGAATAAGGAGAACCGAAGCATACATCTGTAAGCTACAGTTCACACTGAGCGGATCTATCACGATCCCAGCATACCAAAGAAAAAGGAAGTAAGTTAGAACAGGTTCGTGCCCACTACAGAGGTGGAGTGGGCATAAAATGTGCCAGGTGTGGGGCAAAAGTACAGCGCAAAAAATGGGACTAACGCCCATATTACGGCATCTAAATAAACATGCCTAGATCAGTACGATCATTCAATCCCAAACCTTCTGCCGCCCTGGTGCGAAGTATCCATCTCGCTTCTCGTTGGAGGAGAAGAAGGTGCCTATCACCCCCTTGGGGAGGGGGAGGCACCATCTCCAACCCGAGAAGGAGAGGGAACCAACGTCGCCACCATGCGCCAAATTCACATGTTCTATTACTCTAGGGCAGCCTTTTCCTGAGGTGATGGAATTAAAGTGTTCACGAATTCGTTCGTACAGGCACCTAATGGTTTTGCCTATGTAAAAACGTCCGCAGGTGCAACTTAACATGTAAACCACATAGGTGCTCCTACAGTTAATGAAGCTGCCCACTCTATGGTGTAAGCCTGCGACCACTAAGGTCCTCTTGCACGAATTATATTGGCAAAAAGAACAACTGCCACACTTGAAATTACCTACAGGACGGTTCATATTGAGCCATTGAGTTGACCGTGGAGGCAGTAATCTACTCCTGACTAGTTTGTCGCGCAACGTATGGCTACGTCTAAATGCAATAATAGGTCTCTGTTCAGTCAACTCCGTAAGGGTGCCATCCCGTTTGAGTATGTCCCAATTCTTATGGATGGCGGTGCGTATTACGTCCGCCATCGGGCTAAATTTAAAGGAGAACACAAATCTACCTGTGTCAAAATTCTTATTAGGTGCCTTCGATCTATTCCAGTCCCTATTTTTATGTAAAAGGTCAGCTTGGGAGAACTTCTTCTCTACCTCTTCCATGTCTCTGTCAAGGGCAAGTTGGGGATAGCCCCTTTCCATCAATCGATGCTTCAGTTCCAACGCTTGTCGTCGGTATCCTTCCACCTCACTGTTAATTCTACGTAACCTAATAAACTGCCCGTATGGTAACGACCTCTTTACTGTTTCGGGATGGAAGCTGTCATGGCGGAGCAAGGAGTTGGTCGCCGTGGGCTTTCGAAAGCCCTCCGTGACCAAACCGTCGCTACCCGCCACCACAGCCACATCCAGAAACTCTAGTCGTGAACCCCCGAAATTCAGGGTGAATTTCATACACATGGCGTTATTATTGAGGTAATGTACAAACTCCTCGCATTGGTCCCTATTACCTGACTACACAATGAAAACGTCATCGACATAACGGAAGAAATATTTCAGGAACTGGGAAAAAGGATTAGACACTGAGAAAACAAGCCTGTCCTCCAATCTAGCGAGATACATGTTGGCAAATGTACATGAAACTGGGGTCCCCATCGCGGTCCCCAGTTTTTGTCTGTACCAATCGTTGCCAAACTTGAATGCATTATTCGCGAGTATGAGGTGCAGCGCTTCACACACAAAATTAGAAAACAGCGTACTCCTGCCTGCACTTTCTAGGATGTCACGTATGGCCTCCACACCCCCATCGTGTGGGATGCGGGTGTAGAGGCTCTCGACATCCAGCGAGACGAGATGAAACCCATCCTGCCAGTGCACTTGTTCCAAGGACAACAGAAAGTCATTCGTGTCCTTGAGATAAGCTGGGGCGCTGGGAAGTAACGGTCTCAGTAGCCAATCTAGGTATTTAGATAGAGGCTCCGTCACTGACCCAACCCCCGAGACAATGGGGCGACCCGGGGGGTGGGTCAATGTGCGAGAAATTTTGTACCCGAAGGCCCCTGACAACATAGGTGTCGAAGAGCGCCAGGCGCTCAATTGGTTACGTGCCCAGGAGGATATCATAGTAAAACCGGCAGACAAGGGGGTTAATGTGGTTCTCATGTCCAGGTCATATTATGTCGGCGAAGCTCTGAGACAGTTGAGGGACTCCGACACTTATGAAGTGATACGGGGGGACCCTACTGTGGCCATCAAAGGCCAGCTTGAGTGCTTTATTCGCAATTATGTAGGCAAGGGCTTCTTAGCCGAAAATATGATAGGAAAATTGATACCTGCTTCCCCGTCCAGACCTTGTTGGTATTTCCTCCCTAAGATACATAAGTCCCTGACCCACCCCGGGTCGCCCCATTGTCTCGGGGTTGGGTCAGTGACTGAGCCTCTATCTAAATACCTAGATTGGCTACTGAGACCGTTACTTCCCAGCGCCCCAGCTTATCTCAAGGACACGAATGACTTTCTGTTGTCCTTGGAACAAGTGCACTGGCAGGATGGGTTTCATCTCGTCTCGCTGGATGTCGAGAGCCTCTACACCCGCATCCCACACGATGGGGGTGTGGAGGCCATACGTGACATCCTAGAAAGTGCAGGCAGGAGTACGCTGTTTTCTAATTTTGTGTGTGAGCGCTGCACCTCATACTCGCGAATAATGCATTCAAGTTTGGCAACGATTGGTACAGACAAAAACTGGGGACCGCGATGGGGACCCCAGTTTCATGTACATTTGCCAACATGTATCTCGCTAGATTGGAGGACAGGCTTGTTTTCTCAGTGTCTAATCCTTTTTCCCAGTTCCTGAAATATTTCTTCCGTTATGTCGATGACGTTTTCATTGTGTAGTCAGGTAATAGGGACCAATGCGAGGAGTTTGTACATTACCTCAATAATAACGCCATGGGTATGAAATTCACCCTGAATTTCGGGGGTTCACGACTAGAGTTTCTGGATGTGGCTGTGGTGGCGGGTAGCGACGGTTTGGTCACGGAGGGCTTTCGAAAGCCCACGGCGACCAACTCCTTGCTCCGCCATGACAGCTTCCATCCCGAAACAGTAAAGAGGTCATTACCATACGGGCAGTTTATTAGGTTACGTAGAATTAACAGTGAGGTGGAAGGATACCGAAGACAAGCGTTGGAACTGAAGCATCGATTGATGGAAAGGGGCTATCCCCAACTTGCCCTTGACAGAGACATGGAAGAGGTAGAGAAGAAGTTCTCCCAAGCTGACCTTTTACATAAAAATAGGGACTGGAATAGATCGAAGGCACCTAATAAGAATTTTGACACAGGTAGATTTGTGTTCTCCTTTAAATTAGCCCGATGGCGGACGTATACGCACCGCCATCCATAAGAATTGGGACATACTCAAGCGGGATGGCACCCTTACGGAGTTGACTGAACAGAGACCTATTATTGCATTTAGACGTAGCCATACGTTGCGCGACAAACTAGTCAGGAGTAGATTACTGCCTCCACGGTCAACTCAATGGCTCAATATGAACCGTCCTGTAGGTAATTTCAAGTGTGGCAGTTGTTCTTTTTGCCAATATAATTCGTGCAAGAGGACCTTAGTGGTCGCAGGCTTACACCATAGAGTGGGCAGCTTCATTAACTGTAGGAGCACCTATGTGGTTTACATGTTAAGTTGCACCTGCGGACGTTTTTACATAGGCAAAACCATTAGGTGCCTGTACGAACGAATTCGTGAACACTTTAATTCCATCACCTCAGGAAAAGGCTGCCCTAGAGTAATAGAACATGTGAATTTGGCGCATGGTGGCGACGTTGGTTCCCTCTCCTTCTCGGGGTTGGAGATGGTGCCTCCCCCTCCCCAAGGGGGTGATAGGCACCTTCTTCTCCTCCAACGAGAAGCGAGATGGATACTTCGCACCAGGGCGGCAGAAGGTTTGGGATTGAATGATCGTACTGATCTAGGCATGTTTATTTAGATGCCGTAATATGGGCGTTAGTCCCATTTTTTGCGCTGTACTTTTGCCCCACACCTGGCACATTTTATGCCCACTCCACCTCTGTAGTGGGCACGAACCTGTTCTAACTTACTTCCTTTTTCTTTGGTATGCTGGGATCGTGATAGATCCGCTCAGTGTGAACTGTAGCTTACAGATGTATGCTTCGGTTCTCCTTATTCTGGTGCACCCCAGTAGGACGTGTCTTGTGATGTAATGTCATCCTTTTTCATTGTCTGGCGATGTATTGACTCTGCTAGATATATTACTGTATGTTTTGCTATTTGAAATTATGTATCTTGCTGCTTGGTTTTAATCTTCTAGGAATGCCGTGGCACCGTCACTGATTTCTCAGCTGGTGAGGGAGCGTACGGCTTAAGAAGACAGGCGCATGCGCGCCTATGACGTAACAGCCTGACGAAGCGCGTTCAGCGCGAAACGGCCGTCGCTCTATCCATCGTGTGAAATTGATGGCGTCCTGCCCGACATTGCCTACATGCGATTTTCTGAAATAAAGTGAATCTCTCAACCCCACCGGTGAGTGCCGCCCCGTTCTTATCTCCATTATCAAAGACCCTTTTTAAATAAAACAAAACTATTATAGGTAGCAATCTGAACGAGGTAGATTGCTACCTTTTTATACCAAGCCCTGTTTTTTCGCTTCACCAGGTAGGGTTGAAGCGCCTGGTCCGAGAGATCTACACCTGCCATAAATTTATTATAATCTGTCACACAGACGGGTTTGTGTTTGTCAGCAGTAGCTCTGTGGTGTCTGCATGCATGGTGGTGAGCATTTAGACATTCTTTCTGTCCTTCCACTTCACTGCAAGCAGCTGGTCACTTGCAAGGGCGAAGGATGTTCCTCTCTCCACCAGGACACTAGCAGTTGTGGGTATCCCACTCTATTTTTACGGACTGTCCCACAAGCCCCTGTGTTTGCAGTATAGAGGGATTTAAAATGGGGTATGCTGGTATAAAAATGATCAGTGTACAAGTAGTACCCTTTGTGCAGGATAGGCACCAATAGATCCCTCACAATTTTTCCTGATGTCCCAATATTTTTGGGGCAGCCTGGGGGGGTTAAGTTGGAAGTCTCTGCCTTCATATACAGACAGACCACAGGTGTAGCCAGTTGTGCTCTCGCACACCTTATATAATTTTACCCCATATCTGGCACGCTTGGAGGGAATAAACTGACGGAAGGAAAGACGGCCTTTAAAACTAAAAAGAGATTCATCAATGTGCAGATTTTTATCAGGGGTATATCCTTTTAAGAATAAGTCCCTAAGGAGGGAAATAAGGGGTCTCAATTTATTTAGGCGGTCGTGGACTAGGTCAGTTCTGGGGGGACTTGGGAATTATCTGAAAAATGAATAAACCGAATTTGGGCTTTATAGCGGTTTCGGGACATAACTGCTACAAACACAGGGGTTGAGTGGACAGTATTTGCAGCCCAATAGGATCGGACAGATGTTTTTTTTTTTACAATGCCCATGTCCAGGGTTTAACCCCCATAACTTTTTTATTTCAATTACACTTGTGGGGGTCCACTGTCTTATATAAATAGACGTGGGCTTTTGTACAGCAAATTGTGTGGCATACAGATTAGTCTGCTGCACAATTAATTCCAGGACTTTATCGTCCACAAATAAAGGGAAAAAAAACCATAAGGGGTAAAATTGGTGACGTCCACATTAATTTTGGGAGTAGATAAAAATTGGGTACTTGGGGGAAAATTATGAAGCAGGAACCCACGTAGTAGAAGGGACGGGACCGCTGAGTGGTGAATGCAATGAGGTGGCGACTTCTACCTCCATAGGGCTATGGGGTTTGGGGATGGAAGTGGAGCTAGAGTCCCCACTATCAGAAAATATTTCCACCTCTGAAGCAGTGTCGGATTATGAGTTTTCAGAGCATAGAAATTCATATGCCTGCTCTGCACTGAATAATCTTCTAGCCATTTTATTTACTAAAAAGCTCAGAAAGAAAAAAAAAAAAAAAAAACATTATATATATCCCACCCTAAAAATTAAAAGTAAGTGTTCGCTAGCTTCAGTAGCAGTACGTTCACTGACCGACAATTATGGACGGACCCTAACAGATGCCCACTGCCCTGGGATAATTCTGCTGGCATGACTGGATGATGCTATCCTACTAACATCCCGCTGCTCTCCAAATATAAAATTTTTTATTATTTCTTCTTGAAATTCAATATATGTTCCTTGGTTCCCTGCTTTTTGGAAAATAACAAAAGATTTATAAAGGGCTACTTGCATAAAGTGGGCTGTAAGTTTTTTATACCAAATGCGGGATTTTTTAGGCCAAATGCAGCATTTACTGACCGCACTATAGGGCTGCAGCATTTGGTCTGCAAGGTCCACCCCACCCATATATTTATTATAATCCTGTATGCAGAATGGTTTATGAACGGTGGTATTTGTGCCGTGCACAAGAACAGGGCTGCTACTGTCTGGATGAATAGATGTCATTATGAGGACATCTTTTTTGTCTCGATATTTTATGAGTAAGATGTCCCCATTACAAAGGCCCTTTATTTCACCAGACCTCAATTTCTGATTGACTAAAGGCTTAGGCAGGCCTCTGTCGTCCTGACTGAAATATACCTGAAAAGGGGTACGCTTGTATAATAATTGTCAATGTACAAGTGGTATCCCTTATCTAAAAGAGGGTGTAAAATATCCCACACTTTTTTACCTGCCACATTGAATGAAGGGGGGCATTCAGGAGGGCAAAACTGGGTATCTTTGCCATCATTCACTCTAAATTTATAAGTGTAGCCAGATCTGCTCTCACAGAGCTTATAGATTTTTAGCCCAAATTGTGCCCTCTTTCTTGGCAAATATTGGCGAAATTGAAGCCTGCCTTTAAAAAGGACAAGTGACTCATCCACGGCAATGTTTTTTTCTGGGGTGTAGGCCTCTAGAAATTTTTCATTTAAATAATGAATTTTTTTTTTCATTTAAATAATAGAAATTTTTCATTTAAATAATTTATAAGGGGCCTAATTTCAAAAAGCCTGTCATGGCTGGGGTCATCACGTGTGGGGGGGGGGCACTGTGTGTTGTCAGCGAAGTGAAGAAACCGCAGGATTCTCTCAAATCGCTGTGTTGGGATTACTTCCCAGTACATGGGGGTATCGTACAAGACATCAGATGACCAATAAGATCTCATAGTGTTTTTTTTTCATAAGACCCATATTTAGAAGGCTGCCCCAGAATTTTAAAATGTCTGCCACAACCACATGGCACCATTCGCCATTCTTGGTGTAATATGAGGTCGGGTGACTAGCAAGGAATTGAGCAGCGTATAAATTGGTCTGCTCAAGAAAAAATTCTACCCC
Source organism: Bufotes viridis (assembly GCA_033119425.1). Lineage (NCBI taxonomy): Eukaryota > Metazoa > Chordata > Amphibia > Anura > Bufonidae > Bufotes > Bufotes viridis. Next base: position 157,128,343 of record CM065594.1, read on the forward strand.
CCTAAACCCCATAACATCACAACGGATGCCTGTGACAGAATTAAATTCTGGAAAAGACGGAGTATAGGACTCTGTTGGCATCCATTTGGGGTCAATGGCGCTGGTGCCAGGCAAAGAGTCTCATCTGCGACTTTGCTGTGGCTCGTCATCACTAGTGTTAGCAGATGATGGTGACATTTTGAAGTGTTCTGTCTCTGTTCTGTTTCAGTATCTTGCATTGTGTATTGGTATGCTCCTATATTCTCCTCCCCCCCCTCTGTTTCAGCTTCTAGTTGGTTCAGTCTAGCCACTTCCTGTTTTCCCTGTCATGCATTGCTGTTTGTGTGTGCTCTGACTCTGAGGAGAATCTGAGAAGAATCTGAGAATCTGTGTAGTATCTCATCTTCTTATCAAGGAGAATATTCGAGGCATAATTCTTTTACCATCTGGATTCCCTGCATATCTTGTAATACAATCTATGGATTAAAAACTACTTGATTAACTCCTGGGTGTCTGATGCATAAACTGTAAGTGGAGAATGTCTGATTCAACAATTCACCTCATGGATGCGTTATTGTAAAGGGCTGACATTTCAAAACGCCACAGTAAAAGAATTGTCTTAGTACTCTCCTTCTGCTGCTAAGAAAAGAATATTCTCCTCCTCCAAGTAATAGCCATCATCATTTGTCTCCTGTTATGCTAAAGTGGAGGGTAATATCTTATACTGCTCAGTACTGCATTCACTAGGATCGCAGAGGCTTCTAGCAATTTCAGTTTCATACAGGCTAGGAACTGCATCCAGACTGTTTTCTGAGGTAAATATCGTCTGCCTGCTGTAAGCTATTAAAAGACTTAACCACCACTAGAGGTCGCTGTTGTGTTACAGATGGAAATGCAGGACACAGCTAGAAGGATTTCTAAGCCCTCATTAAAAATAAAAGAGGCTCTTCTAACTGACAAAATAGAGGTATGCAATAATTTAACTATTTTGTGGGAAAAGACTGAAGAATGTATGGATGCAGCACATGGATCAGGCTATAACAAAGGTCAATTAAAGGCCATGTGTACAAAATTGAATAAAAGCTATGATAGTTATAAGAGACTGTCTGAAAAATATTCATCCTACAATTAAAGACACACACTGCACTTAATGATGAAAGGTATAGCAGATTTAATGCAGTCAAGTCAATGTTAGAGGACAAGATATCACAACAATATGAAACTGCGTCCCGCCATTCTAACCATTTAAGGCACTTCAAGGCTTCATCCCGTTCCTTGAAATCTATTGCTCAGTCCTCATCACTAAGGTCTCACTCACAGCACTATGGCTGAGTATCTCATTGCTGTTGGCACGCGCAAAAGCGGAAGCAGCGAAGGTACAAGCTCACTGCATTAGAAAGGAAGCAGCCATTAAGGCACAAGTCGCAGAGACACAAGCCTAATCTCAAGCTATTCAAGCAGCTATACAGGCCCAGGCGCAAGCTACACAAGCCCAATCTCAAGCTAATCAAGCAGCTATACAGGCTCAGGCGCAAGTGACCAAAGCCAAGGGCGAAGCTGAGTTGGAGGTCCTTCAGAAGGAAAGGGAAGAAGCAGTTAGCCATGGCTGAACTCAGAGTTCTTGAAGAAGCTGCTGAAGAAGAAGAAGCTTATCATCCTATGTCCAAGATATCCAATGAGTCAGAAGGCCGTACCCTGCAAAGTCAATGCATTTGCACCAGAAGATTTGGGCTCTGCACGCCAGCCTGCTGAACTCATGCGAATAGAAAAAGAGGCAGCTGATAACTATACAGTTGACCCCAGTCCAGTGGGCATTTCTCTCTCTTTCAAACCTATGGCACCTTACACAGTATTGCAGGCGCCATTAGAAACCAAGCCGCTTCAAGCTCATCAAATCACATTAAAACTTCCTGAGACTAGTTACATAGCAACCAAGACGCTGGTGCCAACATTACCAGATGTGAATCCTTCATTTACGCTCAACCCAGCTGCCACTCCATTCCATCTTCCAACCCCCAAACATAGGGTATCAGATGGTGCCAACAATACCAGCGAGGGAGAAGTTCCCATCGCCATGATGCAGGAAAGAAATAACGCATCAGAAATCAGTAAGTACCTCACTCTCAGGGACCTCATCACTACGAGCCTTACGAACTTTGATGATCGCACAGAGAACTATAGAAGTTGGAAGGCCACCTTCAAGACAACAGTTCAAACCCTTGCTGTACCGCCTATGCAAGAACTTGATTTACTAATTAGATGGCTAGGTCCATGGTTGTCAAACTGTGTTAAGAGACTCAAAACTGTTCATATCTATGAACCAGTCAAAGGCCTTCGTCTCGCATGGGAAAGATTAGAGCAGACATACGGCGGCTCGGAAGTAGTTGAACGTGCCTTATTTAAACGACTATACGACTTTCCTGGATTATCCAATACAGACCTCCACAAGTTCCAGGAATTAAGCGACCTTCTTCTTGAGTTTGAAATCGTCAAGGGAGACCCGCAGCTACCAGGTCTCAGCTTTCTTGATACCTCCCATGGGGTGGGCCTGATCGTGGAGAAATTACCGCTCAATATTCAAGACCAATGGGCAACAACAGGTTCAAAATACAAGGAGCAACATCGTGTTCCCTTTCCACCATTTTCATTCTTCTGTAGGTTCTTCAAGTACTTAGCTAGAGCTAAAAACGATCCAAGCTTCAATACCTTGGGAACCAACATCTTTGGCTCTACTAAAAAGAGACACAAGACTTTAAGTCCCAGACAGAGAAACCCTAAAGGTCTAATTTCAGTAAAAAAGACAGGGGTTGTGCCCACTACTAACAATGGAAATGAAAGCCCTAAGGAACCCGTTCATCATTGCCCTATCCATGATAAACCACATCCTTTAAGGAAATGCCGTGTCTTCATAGCAAAGCCCTTTGAGGAACGTAAGGAGTTCCTAAGGAGTCATGATATCTGCTTCAGATGCTGTGCATCAACTGAGCATTTCGCCAAAGACTGTAAGGTTCCAGTCATGTGTTCTGAATGTAATAGTGATGTACATGTCCGCTGTTCACCCGGGACCAATCAGGCAGAACCTAGAACCAGTTAGCTGGCACAAGCCCCATTCCGATCAAGGTGGGGAAAGTCATGGCGGGGAGAGTGCCGACCGACCAACCACAACCGTCACGCCCAGATGCACAAAGGTATGTGGAGAAGGACTTGTGTGCGGTAAGTCTTGTTCTAAGATTTTCCTTGTGGATGTGTTTCCTACTGCACAACCAGAGAAGACCATAAGGATGTATGCTATTCTAGATTACCAAAGTAATAGTTCCCTAGTAGCTAGCCCTAAGTTCTTTGATCTGTTCAGGATAGAGGGAGAAACTACACCCTACACCCTAGGAACATGCTCTGGTCTTGTAACAACCTCAGGAAGAAGAGCTAATAGTTTTCCCTTGAAGCCCATCTGTTACATTCTTGGGTGACATTAACTTTCTCCGGTGAGAAAAACATCAATTTTGTCCTCCGTCTGATCCGAGGGCACTGGCCACATCTCGACCCAAGTAAGTTGAACCATCTACTTAAAGACTTCAGGAGGTCGCTGTGTCAGGGTCAAAGTAGATACGGCTCAGGGAGCCTTATAAAGTGGCTGCACGGACTCCGGGAGAACCACTAGAGAATTAAAGTGCACTTCAGGGAACAGAAGGTTACAAGCTTGGATTAACTCTTATATACATAGTATAAATGTCTTAGAAGTGATAAGATTATCTGTCTGTGTGAGATACTGACCGGTTATAAGTGTACGGTCACATCCCACTGTTAATTCATTCTGTTTTCACTACTACGAATGTGTAAATTGTTTATGTTGTGGAGAACCGTTAGACTAATATGTGGGGGCATGGATCCAAGACAGATTTCCCCAAACCAGGAACAGGAGAAACGTGTAAGGTATATGTAGCTCATGTCAGTCCAACAAACTATTACCTGATCAACCCATGGGTAAATAATTTAGCAGGCTGGACTGAGGCAATGGATGCTGAAGATCCATTCCCCAGAGATGGTGACAATAGTATTTATCATATGGATATGGTCAAAGGACTATGTCTAGGTGATAAGACAGCCATGTCCAGGGGAGGTGAACAGTGTCTAGAAATAGCCCCCCATTGGTATGATGCAGGTAATAAGAAAAGGATCAAGAATCCAAAAAGTCCCAAAGATGATAGGATTCTACATTAAATAGAACAGGAGGTGGGAACAAAGAAAATTAATCATAAACCACCTCCATCCTACAGTAATTCTACCCCCACGGCACCTCTGTACCCAGTTCTAACCAAGGATGAGGAAGATGCATTAACAGCAGTGATGCCGTTAAACCTGAGAGAAAGATACCAACCTAAAATACAAGTAGGTCCAGAATTTGCGAAAGCAATGCCAGAATACCCAGATTCTGACACGCAGGCTATTAAGACTGGTTATGATACACGCAGTAAAGATAAAAAGAAAGAGGATGAACTAAAAGAGGAAGTCCAACTAACTGCTCCTTTCTTGACAGTAGGACACCATCTAGTAAAAAAAAAACATAGATATAGAGGATCCTAACAAAATCATTAAATATTGTACCAAACCTTCCATAGCCCCACTGGGGACTATCACATACCTAAATAAAGCCTGTAAAGGGAGAAATTACACACAGAAAGATTTAAGGCTTATCCTGGATGGTATAATAGGCACACATACAACATAGGATTGGGATGAGGTCAAATCCATATCTAAAGTTGTAAAACACATTGATGCTCCAGATTATATATGCAACACAGAAGAGGGCAAGGAAAGGATATGGAGGGATACAGAGACCTATATAAACTAGGTGTTCAAACAAAAATCTTCATTGCCCGTAGCAGTAGCCTGCAAACAGAAATCTGCTAAGACAGTCACTGAGTTTTGAAAAAGATTTATGGACTGTTGGAAAACTGAGGCGGGTCTACCTGTGCTTGGCAATGACAGTTTGATCATCTCCACATTTGTGAACAATTTGTCAGACAAATTGATCTTAACTGTGAAACAAAATGTGTCCTCCTGGACTTCAGATAAGACTGACGCTTTCGAAAAACATATTTTCGAAAAGGAAGCAGCCGGTTGTTTTGAGATAAGGAAAACATCCCCTACACATGCATTCAGTGGCAGAGACAGGGGCAGGGGAGGAAGAAGAGGTGGAAATAACAGCAGACCCTACAATGGAAGACAGGACTCACAAGCACCAAACAATTGTTGCTATAACTGTGGAAAAGAAGGACATTGGGCAAGGCAATGCCGCGCACCAAAGAGGAGTGGGGGTCAAGACTGCAACACACAGAGACCCGACATTCAGTCACAAAACAATCAAACAAGTCAGATAGGTCAAAGACAAGGTTCACAAGGTCAGCCCAGATTCCCACTAGATTGGCACCAACAACAATCATACTGAGGAGGCCCGGAGGGACAAAACCCAACTTTCACACAGGTCACAACACATTGGAAGGACACACCAGTAATTCTACTTAGAGTAGGAGGAAGGAGAGTAGAATTCATGGTATAAAGTGGGGCTACCTCTAGTGTGTTAAACAGTTCAATGTACAAAGAACCTTTAAGAAAGTCTGAGCCCTCTATGGGAATAAATCGGGTATTGACAAGAACATACAGAACAGATTCCATTGATAGTAGAAACCATTGATAGGGAATACATTATGGATCATGCTTTCAGCATCATACCTGAATGTCCTGTAAGCCTCCTGGGAAGAGACTTATTCATCAAGTTAGGGTTGCAAATCACTGTCGAAAACAATGGCATCAGTGTACACTCTGATGCTCTACCCATAGTAACCCCTTTGCCCCTAATCTTTACAAACTTACAAGATCACTCAGAATTGGGGGACATAGACCCATCATTATGGGCAGAGGGGGACTATGACACAGGATTCATTGACTGCACACCATACATAGCAAACATCAAAGAAGGCAATACACCCGTATATCAGAAACAATACCCGTTGTCAAAAGAGAAACTCAACTGACTTAGGCCAATGATAAAAGAATTCCTACAGAAGGGAATCCTGGAAGAGGTGATTTCACCCTACAGCACACCCATAAATCCAGTGACAAAGGTAGATGTAGCTTTGCACAGGATTTAAGGGCAATAAACAATATCAGTGCAATTGCACCGATTGTCCCAGATGTCAACTCACTTCTTTATGCCATTCCTGCAGACGCTGTCTATTTCAGTGTGATAGATTTAAAGAATGCTTTCTTCTCTATCCCAGTTGATAAGACAACCAGACTACTTTTTGCTTTTTCCTTTGAGGGACGCCAACTGACCTGGTGCAGGATGCCCCAGGGATATGCTGATTCACCTGTAGTCTACAGCATAGTCCTCCAAGCCACGTTAAAACCATGGTACCTCCCCCCAGGGTTCTGTGCTGCTGCAATATGTCGATGATTTGTTATTGTGTAGCATGTCAGCGGAGGCCAGCATTCAGGATGTTTTATCACTGTTAAAATGATTGTCAGGATGTGGTCACAAAGTGGCACTTAAGAAAATGCAATGGTGTAAAACGCAGGTTGAATACTTGGGCTTCATCCTCACAAAAGGGGAAAGGAGAATCAGCACAGAGAGGGTCCAGTCTGTTGCGGGCCTGGTCACTCCGCACACCAAGAAAGAGATGTTATCTTTCTTTGGTATGATAAACTACTGCAGACAATGGATTCCTGATTGCTCCTACTATGACAATGTTTTGAGGCAAGCCACTCCGAAAGAAAATCCAGATCTGATAAAATGGTCCTCTGAAATGTACAATGCATTTGATTATCTGAAATGTTCACTCATGTCGAGTCCAGGGCTGGGCCTCCCTGCCTATAATATGCCCTTCCACATGTTTGTATGCCAAAATTGTAAAACCATGGCGAGGGTACTGACACAAGAACACGGAGGCAAGTTGTGTCCTTGTGCATTTTTCTCAAAGGTAATGCCCACCTCTGTCCAGGCATGTCTGTGTTCCCTTGCAGCCTGTGCAATGATGGTAGAATTGGCAACCACTTTTACCCTGGGACATCTAACTTATTTGCACACCACACATGATGTTGTAGGCTTACTCAGAGGTGTACACACACAACACATGCCAGCACAAAGGTTATCTGGATATGAGATCCTGTTGCTCAGTAACCCTTCACTCCAGATCAAATATGCATCCAATGTTACAGGACCAGCGCTGGTTCTAAATGCATTACTAGGGCTAAAAGGAACAGAAGACACCCTTCCTGACACACACAATTGTCTACAGGTGCTCAATCATGAGACATCCCCCAGGGCTGATTTATCAACTGTTCCCATACTTGACGTACCAGAGGTATTTGTTGATGGCTCATGTTCTCGTCCTACTGATACCATATACTGTGCAGCGTACGCCATTGTCATGCTGCCAGACGTAGTCCTGGAAACAAGCCCAATTCCAAACCAATATGTACAAGCAGCTGAACTCATTGCACTCACAAGGGCTTGCATACTACACACCAATAAACCTGTCACCATTTACACAGACAGCAGATATGTTCATGGTGTGGTGTGGGATCATGGGATGATTTGGCAGAGGAGAGGATTCACTGCAGCAGATGGTAAGAAAATATCACATGCACAGCTAGTCACGGACCTCTTGGCCGCAATCAGATTGCCTTCAGATCTAGCTATAGTACATTGTAGGGCACGCACAAATGGAAAAGACAGAATTTCTAGAGGAAATGCACTTGCAGACAGTGTAGCTAAGGACATAGCCAAGAGGAACCCACACAGAACACACCATGACAATTGGGAGATGGCAGTTTTGCACCCACCCTTTCCTGATCTGACACACATGCTCCCTGACCTACAAAGGTATGCAACTGAAACAGAGAAACAGGATTGGTGCTATCCAGTTTTGCAGAAGAATCCACAGTCTGGATTAGTCTGCAAAGAGGGGAAGCCATGCATACCACAACACAGTGCATCCATCTTCATTGCACACTTTTATGGGGTAGGACACAACAGTATATAAACCACTCATATGTTGTTAAGCCAAAGTTTTTACATCACTGACAGTAAACAGTTAGTCACAGACTATATACACAGATGTATCACATGCTTGAGAAACAACCCTAAAAACCCACTAAAGATACCTCATCAACATCTTGACTACCCCACTACACCGTTCACCCACTTGCAGGTGGATTACACGCATATACCTAAAACAAAAGGGAAACAAGAATATGCATTGGTGATAGTAGACATGTTCTCAAGATGGCCAGAAGGCTTCTCCACAAAAGCAGAAGATGCTAAAACTACAGCCAAAATCCTGATTCAGCAAATAATCCCAAGGTGGGGTTGCCCTCTGGTTATTGAATCAGACCAGGGGGCAGCCTTCAACTTAACAAGGAGGTACTGTAGCCAGATTGTTACAGGTGGAATGGAAATTTCATATCCCATTCCATCCCCAAAGCTCAGGCATTGTGGAGAGAATAAACAGGACAGTGAAAGGCAAACTCAGGAAAGCCACTGCCGGTACATTTGAAAAGTGGAAACAAATCCTATGCATAATACTTGCAGAAATTAGAATGATGCCTAATAAGAAGTTAGGGATGTCACACCTTGGGAAAAATGCCCCTGGTAGTGCAGGAAGGAGACCTGGACCTGATCACAGATGAGTATGTTACTAATCTAATAAAGGTCCTTAGTAAAACTGAAGAAAAAGTTGCTTGTAAGTCTCCTTCTCTTTCACAGGAACCAACCCATCCATTTTGTGTAGGCGACCAGGTGATGATCAAGATCTTAAAAAAGGGAAAGGAACCAGGAAGCTTCACCTACGGACCACCCACCAAGGTAGTCGCGATCACCAGAACAGCAGTCCTCACTGAACAGTCACCCACTTGGATCCACGCCACAGGGATTAAGCTGGTAAAGAAAAGAGAGGTACTAACGGAGGCAGAAAGCCTTGAAGTCGAAAAGGACACAGAAGGGGTACAAACGGGGGCAGACAGCTCCGACCCCCAACTGGGCGAAGCTCTCCCCGAGTTTTGGCAGCTGATTGACAAGGATGACACCCCTGATCACCCTCATATTGACTTTTCTGGCAAATAGCCAAGCGGAGGTGGACATAACTAAGAGTGTTGTTACTACACTCTGGTATAACTCATCAAACACCCATGTTGCCACATACAGATGTAGCATGGTTAGCACTCCTTTTTTCTGAGATTTCTGAGTGGTTATCTAATCTAAGCAAACACCTTCAATTGCTTTCCAATGGCTTTTTTCTCAAGATAATGAAATGAGTTAAGAAATTTGAGTTAACAGCGGGAGTGCTAACCCTGCTACATCTGTATACCTTCTGTTTGTGCGATTTTATGCCATGCTATGTTCGTAGTCTGTCAAAGGGGGGATACTCTCATAAGGCAGTACAAGCATACATCTGTGTCACAGACACGTATTGGGGGAACCAGTGTGCATATTGGGTATCAGTAGGGTGGAACACGGGAAAAGACTGGGGGTACAAACCGCAGAGTGCACTAAAAAGAAGGGATAAAAATGGGAAATCCTTAATTTCTAGGATGACTCTTACGACAACAGGAGACTGTCGCAGATTAGGCCAGCTTTCCACCCCAGTGCTCCATATGAAACTAGTATTGAATATAGATAATCTCTCCCCTAGAGACAGTGGACTGTATGTCCTTGGCCTCTACTCCAAGGGTGGGTGGGGAGGTCAAACAATCCCCTCTTGGGGAGTCCCCTTTAGTCTAGGAGATATGGATAACTCACAACAATACAAACCAAAGAACCCCCTAATGCCCCACATTGTCACCCTTAAGGATTTAAAGGCAATATCTGATCCTACATATGAGGACACTCTGGCAATGGAAACAGGGTTTTCTAATGCCAATCTCTGGGTAAGCACACTGCAGCATCTGCTAATAAAAGTAACTGTTATATTTTTGGAGCCGCAAAGCCACATCTAGGAACAGTTCCACTCGCACTACTCTCAACTGTAGAAGAATGCTTTTTAAGTCGGTTTACTAACACCTCTAATAATGATACTGCTTGTGAAACTTGGAAAGCAAAATACCCTTTGTTAACAAAAACCCCACACCCAGGGGCGGGCAAACATGTTTACCCAGGTAACTACACCTGTTATAAGGGGGGAGATGAAGAACTATAGTTCTGTAAATATGTCACTCACTCAAAGCCAAGTATTTTCAATAGGAGACGTCTACTGGATCTGTGGTGATGGTAAAATAAGGTCCAAATTAAAGGGAAAATGGAAGGGAGAATGCGCCCTAGCTAAAGCTATTATGAATATTCACATATTCACCGAAGTAGAGGGACATGTAGACTTTGCAACCAGTAGGTCAAAGAGTCAATACCTAAAGGTAGTCTCGACCCACATGTGTACATAGATGCAATAGGGGTCCCAAGAGGGGTTCCTGATGAGTTTAAGGCCAGAGATCAAGTAGCTGCAGGTTTTAAATCCATCATCCCTATAATCACCGTAAATAAGAATGTAGACAGTATTAATTATATTTACTACAACCAGCAGAGATTTGTGAATTATACAAGGGATGCGTTGCAAGGGGTTGCAGAGCAGCTTCAAGCTGACTCCATAATGACATTCCAGAACAGAATGGTTTTAGATATGATACTGGCAGAAAAAGGTGGGGTATGTAAGGTGCTTACGGATCCCACATCATGCTGCACCTTCATATCTAACAACACAGGTTCTAATGGTAAAGTAACCATTGCCATACAAAAGCTAGAAGAATTGTCAGTTGAGTTAAAGAAGAACTCAGGTATTGATAACCCCTGGGTTCAGTATTTTGGGTGGTTCACCAATTGGAAGCAAGCCTTAGTTCAATTTGGCATTATTATCCTTATAATCATTATTGTCATTGCAGTATTTTCATTATGTGTTGTACCATGTATTAGGAAATTGCTAGAAAGAGGAGTTGCCAATGCCACACCCTCTTTCTACCAAATCACCCCCCAGCCAACCCCTCACAATGGAGATAACACACCCAGTGGATACATGAAATATCTGTAGTATATATGTATACAGACAAAGACAAGAGCAGAAAAAAGGGAAGAACCATATCATATGGGGATTTAAGAGAAATGCGACTCCATTTTGTCTGTTCTAACTATGTATATTGTGATAGCATCTCATCCATCTCGTTTCACGTTCCCCCGCTGTAATTTAGGCTTCTTTCTGTGTCCTTGGACAGTTTCTAGAAATTGCTAAGTTTTGGTGAAAACACTTACAAGGTCACGCTGTGCAATCAGACCCTGAAGCTAGGCATAAACATTCTAAACCTGAGCACAACCTGCATGACCAGGCATCTAAGTCCAAAGCACGAGCTGCAGTGCAGTAAACACCTCCAAAACAAAGAAAGGTCTCAGGTTCCTCCTGCTCCCTCTTCTGCTACAGTCTCGGTCTCTTTCTCCACCTCTGGAGTGACAGTGGCACCGGCCACCCCGCAAACAGAGAATGTGTCAGCAACGCCATCACATCTGTCACCTTCAACAGGCAGCACCACAATGTCCCATTGCAGCGTTCAGCTGTCCATCTTCCAAACAATGGAGCGAAAGAGGAAGTACCCCCCTACCCATCCACGATCCCTGGCCCTGCATGCCAGCATTTTAAAATTCCTGGCCTTTGAAATGCTGTCATTCCGTCTGGTGGAGACGGAGACTTTTAAAAACCTTATGGCGTTGGCTGTCCCACAGTACGTCGTTCCCAGCCGCCACTACTTTTCCAGGCGAGGCATCCCTTTCCTGCACAAACAAGCGGGGGACAAAATCAGATGTGCACTGCGCAACACCATCTGAGGCAAGGTCTAAATAACTACCGATACGTGGACTAGTAAGCACGTGCAGGGACGTTATATCTCCCTAACAGTAAACTGGGTAGATGCAGTGGCGGCTTGGCCTGAGGAAGATAGCTGTTTGGCGTATATCCATCCACCACCGAGGATTGCAGGGCATTTGTTTCTTTGCCTCCTGTTGCCTCCTCCTCCTTCTCCTCTTCATCCTCTAACACCTCCTAATCCGGTTAGCGTAACACCTTCCCACAAACATGAGCACAGACAGGGGAAAATGACAGCAGGCAGTTTTGAAGCTCATCTGTTTGGGGTACAAACCCCACACCAAGCAGGAGCTGTGGACGGGCATGGAACAACAGACAGACCGATGAGTGGTTGGTGCCACTGAGCCTCAAGACCGGCCTGGTGGTGTGTGATAATGGGCAAAATCTCTGGGTCTAGCCGGTTTGACGCACATGCCTTGCCTGGCGAATGTGCTGAATTTGGTGGTGCAGAAGTTACTGAAAAACAAACCCGATATGTCAGAGCTGCTGCAGAAAGTGCGGGCCGTCTGTGCGCGCTTTCGGCCTTCTCACCCTGTCTGTGCTGCAGCGTAACTTCGGCCTTCCCGCTCACCGCCACATATGCGACGTGCTCAAAAGGTGGAACTCCACCTTGCACATGCTGGAGAGACTGTGCGAGCAGCAGCAGGCAATAGTGGAGTTTAAGCAGCACGCACGGGTGAGTCGCTCTGCGGAACAGCACCACTTCACCGCAACTGAATGGGCCTCCATGCGAGACCTGTGTGCCTTGTTGCGCTGTTTCGACTACTCCACCAACATGGCCAGTGCTGATGACGCCTTTCTCAGCGTTACTATCCCACTTTTATGTCTCCTTGATAAAACGCTTTGGGCGATGATGGAAAAGTATGTGGCACAGGAGTAAGAGGAGGAGGAAGATGGATCATTTCCACAGTTACCAGGCCAGTCATTTAAAAGTGTCTCAGAGGGTGGGTTCCTGCACTAACGTAGGCCAGGTACACAATTGTCCAGCCAGGGCACAGTTCTGGAGGATGAGGAAGATGAGGCAGAGGGGAAGGATGGGGAGGATGAGGAGGAACCGTGTTCACAGCAGGGTGGCACCTAAAGAAGCTCAGGGCCATCACTGCAGCATGGCCGGGGGGATACCGAGGAAACAGACTATACACCTCCCACAGAGGACAGCTTGTCGTTGCCTCTGGCAGCCTGGCACACATGAGCGACTACATGCTGCAGTGCCTGCGCAACGACAGCAGAATTGCCCACATTCTTACTTGTGCTGATTACTGAGTGGCCACCCTGCTGGATCCCCGTTACAAGGAAAATGTGCCTTCCTTAATTCCCTCACTGGAGCGTAATCGGAAGATGCGCAAGTACAAGCGCACTCTGGTAGATGCACTGCTGTTGGCATTCTCACCTGACACGGGGGCCTCAGTGGAAGAACAATGCGCAGGCAGAGGAGGATGAAGAGGTCGCCAACTCCAGCACCTTAGAAGGCAGGGTTAGCATGGCAGAAATTTGGAAAAGCTTTTTCACTACGCCACAACAACCAGCACCACCAGCTGATATGCAACATCTTAGCAGGAAGCAGCATTTCAGCAATCTGGTGGAGCAGTATATGTGCACACGCCTACACGTACTGACTGATGGGTCTGACCCATTCAACTTCTGGGTCTCCAAATTGGGCACATGGCCTGAGCTTGCCCTTTACAGCTTGGAGGTGCTGGCCTGCCCTGCAGCCAGTGTATTGTCTGAACGTGTATATAGCACGGCAGGGGGCATTATCACAGACAAGCGCAGCCGCCTGTCCAATGCTAATGTGGACAAGCTCACGTTCATTAAAATGAACCAGACATGAATCCCACAGGACTTCTCTGTACCTTGTGCAGAATAGACATTTTTACCGGCCTCAACCATCCATTCTTGTACTCAAGTGCACTCATTCTTTGTTTTATTTTTTATATGTCCCAATATTTTGGAGGCTACCCCAATTAAAAAAACAACACAAAAAAACAGTGTTGGCTTCCTTCTCCACCTCCACCCTCGCTTCCACCTAAACCGCCACGGTCACCACCTCCTCAACCTCCTACTTCACATGTGTGGTGCATTTATTTATTTTTTGCTGCACAAAAATGCACAGGCAACATCTGTGCGGTTGCTGCGGCTGCGTCAGAACCAACAATGTTTTTTGTGGTGCGAATGCACAGAGAGAAATGCCACAGAAGCACTCCACGTTCCATGCTTCCATGGGGTTCTGTTCCGCATGACACATTCCGGATTGCGGACCCAGCTGTTTGCTGGCTGCAATATGGGAAGGTGGTCATGTGCATGAGAACTGACATAACAGCAGCAGTGAGTGTAAGAGATTCAAAAACACCCAGAACTGCGTACACAGCTTTACTGCCAACGTAAGGCAATCCAGGGGAGTCCACTTTTACTCCAGGGGTCCTGGTGTGTATAGCGGAACTGAAAATTATTTATCACCTGGCAGACAACCTACTGACACATATTTAATGCCATGTTCATGCAGGACATTATTTTTTTCAGCTATGGACAATTGATTTACAGGTCCTTCAAAGGGATGGTGGCCAGTGCCCTCTCCCGCCCAACAACCCTTCCCCACCCTAAGAATGCAGCAGCCCATAAAGATATTAAATTAAGTAAGCAATGTCTTAACATCTTCTAAACTAAACTACACACAGTCAGACAGCTCTTAGCAGGGGGTCAGGAGAGGAAGCTTACTTCTTCCGTGCTGCTAGCTCTGTGTACAGTTGAAAAAGATATCCCAGCAAACGTGTAGTTTTCTCTTGCTTCTTTAAAGTACTATTTAAAAAATATATTTACATTTGACGCGTTTCGGCATAAAGCCTTCATCAACAGGTCATCGGACATTATTCTATACACGCTTTAAATAGACAGACACTTAACTGACGTCAGACGCCGAGCAATGTCAGCAAATACTAACAACCAATCAGTATACAGATAAACAGTGCACGTTACCATTGTAATTCTCAGTTGGCAGAAAATGTCTAAAATAAAACAAAAATCAAATTATTAGAGCGGAATATCACCAAATAACATTTTATAGACGTGCTATTTCATATTCACGGTTAAAACCGCGCGGTTGTAGAGTATCCAATGTATGTATCCAAAAGGCTTCTCTACGTAATAGAAGCCTTTTAATGTCACCGCCCCTCCTTGGTAGTTTAACCTGTTCCAGGACTTGAAATCTCAACTGTGCGATATTGTGTTTACATTTGTCAAAATAATAAGGAAGTGGCAATAATAGATTTTTGGTTATTGTAGACTTGTGTTTACACACTCTATCTCTGGTCGTTTGTATGTTCTCACCAATATATAGCCACACGGGCATTTTATTAGATATATTACATTGGTCGACTCACAGGTGAAAAAAACGGTTATATTAAAAGCTTTACCTGTGTATGGATGGAAAACCTGTGAGCCCTTAATAATGTGCGAGCATTGTAAACAATGTAGGCATGAGAATGTGCCTATTATTTGACTGGATAACCGTGTTTGTCTGAGCAGTGTTTTTTCACTGCCCAGATCCACACGTACTAGTTGGTCCCTGTAACTGGGATTCCTCTTATTGCATATAAGGGGTGGGTGTTTGAATTCCTCAACAGAGAGGTATGCCTTCTTCAAAAGATGCCAATGTTTTCGGACTATATTGTCAAAGCCGGTATTATATGGGTTGAACTTGTGGATAAACGCTATCCTTTGGATATTCTTTTGCATGGTAGACTGGGGGCGTGGATGGATACTCAGCTCAGATTTCACATCATTCAATATTGATTCCGGATAGCCCCTCTCATGAAATCTAGTAGTCATCTCATCCAGTCTGAAGGTTAGTTTGGTTGTATCAGTAACAATACAGTGTACCCGTTGAAACTGAGATTTAGGTATCGCCTTCTTTAAGGACGCAGGATGAGCACTAGTGAAAAAAAGAGTGCTATCTCTATCAGTCTCTTTACAATATAAATCAATAGATAGAGAACCCTCCTCATCTTTAATCACTACAGTATCCAAAAAATTCACACTGTCCTTACTACAGGACATTGTGAATTTTAGGCCCTCACAAGCAGAATTCAAATGATCAAAGAAGTCAACCAGGGTTTCATGTGACCCCGCCCACACGCAAAAAATGTCATCAATGAACCTTTTCCATATTAGGATCTTTGAGTAATTCTCAGTATTGTAAACAAAGGAATTTTCAAATGATGACATAAATGCGTTTGCGTAGAGCGGGGCCACATTACTTCCCATCGCGGATCCCCGCTGTTGTCCATAATAAGTATCTTCAAAATGAAAATAATATTCATATAACACAAGATTCAGTAACTCCCAAAAAAAATATTTTTGCAGTGTTGTGTAATCACTAGTTTGTAACAAGTCTGTGACAGCTTATATACCCCTAGCATGATCAATAGATGTATATAAACTTGTAACATCTATGGTAACCAACCAACTCTCAACCGGGATTTTATCAATATCCTTGATCATGCAAAGGAATTCAGACGTGTCTAGCAAAAAGGATCTAGTATTTATGACTAACGGCGTCAGTGCTTTTTCTAGTACAATCGATAATGGTGACAAAATTGAATCCACCGAGGCCACAATCGGGCGACCCGGGGGATCAATAAGTGTCTTGTGTACTTTTGGAAGAATATAAAATACAGGGGTGATGGGTTCATGATCAATCAAAAATTTCTGCATCTTTTCATCAATAACCCCTAAACTAGCAAAACGATACACCACTCCTATGATTTTTTCTTTGATCAAAAATATTGGATTCCCATGAAGAACCTTGTAAGTGTCGGTGTCCGATAATTGTCGCATGACCTCTTTCACATAGTTCTTTTTGTCTATTACTACAATGGATCCACCCTTGTCGGCAGGTTTTATAACAAGGGTTTTATCTTCTGCTAACAATTTGATAGCGCATCTTTCACTCACAGTCACATTTTGTTTCATCAGAAGTTCTCCTCTCTTAATCAAATCCACTCGATCCCATACTTCTTTTTGTACCAAATGCACATAGGCCTCTATAGGTGATATGTTAAAGTGGTAAAAAATTACTTTTCACTCTTAAACCCAATCTGTCCAATGTTAATGTTTGTTGTAACATCCCATTACCCATACCTCTGTCCGCACTTGTACTCACATCCCTCTGTTCAGAGTAGTGTGCCTCTCAACGCAGTTTCCGAAAAAATTGAAGATTTCCTGAAACTGAAAGAAACATTGGATACACAAATTGCTACTTATAAAAAAGAGATTGAGGTGAAAAAGCGCTCCAAGTTCCTGCGAGATAACGAGGATTATATTTTAAATTGAGTTTACAGATGGCAGAATACCTCCTCAGATGGATTTGCTGGCTACAGAAGGACCCCAAGATTTGGACAACATTCATCAAGCTCTGGAAGCGAATCCACTGGGTCACAATTATCTACAGCTTCTTTTCGGAGGGGCGGCCGGCGTCCACAAGGAGGAGGCGCAGGGCGGGCCGCAAAAACACTGCTCAGACAAACACGGTTACCCAGTCAAAGAATGGGCACATTCCCATGCCTACATTGTTTACAATGCTCGCACATTATTAAGGGCTCACAGGTGTTCCATCCATACACAGGTAAAACTTAACATAACCGTTTTTTTCACCTGTGAGTCGACCAATGTAATATATCTAATAAAATGCCCGTGTGGCTTGTTATATATTGGTGAGACCATACAAACGATCAGAGATAGAGTGTGTACACACAAGTCTACAGTAAGAACTAAAAATCTATTATTGCCACTTCCTTATCATTTTGACAAATGTAAACACAATATCGCACAGTTGAGATTTCAAGTCCTGGAACAGGTTAAACTACCGAGGAGGGGCGGTGACATTAAAAGGCTTCTATTACGTAGAGAAGCCTTTTAGATACATACATTGGATACTCTACAACCGCGCGGTTTGAACCGTGAATATGAAATAGCACGTCTATAAAATGTTATTTGGTGATATTCTGCTCTAATAATTTGATTTTTGTTTTATTTTAGACATTTTCTGCAAACTGAGAACTACAATGGTAACGTGCACTGTTTATCTGTATACTGATTGGTTGTTAGTATTTGCTGACGTTGCTCGGCGTCTGACGTCAGTTAAATGTTTGCCTATTAAAAGCGTGTATAGATTAATGTCCGATGACCTGTTGATGAAGGCTTTATGCCGAAACACTTCAAATGTAAATGTATTTTTGACATAATACATTAAAGAAGCAAGAGAAAACTACATGTTTGCTGGGATATCTTTTTCAATTAACTTCAGGGATTGCTCCTCCCCGCGCAATGTGGACAATAGTGGAGTGCCGACTGGATTCCTTTTTAGCTCTGTGTACAGGGCAGACGACTGGAGCTGCTCCATCAATCAGAGTCTGCTTCCTTCAGCATTGGAGTGAAGAGCGAGGAGCAGTGCTGGGCTCCCGCGCTCACCCTCTCTCTGCCGTTCATCCTGTGCGAGGCCATTTAAGCTCAATATTCCCATTGGTGACTTCCACTAAGTGAGAGGAGGAGCAGCTTCTTCAGTATATTCCACTGACAGCAGGACATGCGATGTGAGCTACAGCCTGCCATACACATCCTTATTCTACAGCTTAATACGATTATAATTTTTTTTTTTTAAAGAAAATCATTTAAATAAACAAAATTTTCTTTGCATCACCATTTTCTGAAAGCCATAACTTTTTTTATATTTTGGTCTACAGAGCTGTATTTGGTCTAGTTTTTTGTGGAACAAACTGTATTTTTTATTGTTTCCATATTTGTGGTACGGTACATGTATCTACAACTTTTTGATAAAAATCTTTTTGTTATTTTAAATAAGTTCGGACATTTTCAGTCGTGGCAATACTTAATATGTAAAATTTTTATTATCTATATATTTTATATATAAAATTATTAAAGGGGGAGTGATTTACATTTTTAATATTCTTTTTAAGCTTTTTTTCACTTTTCATTTAATAACTATTAGCCCCTTTAGCAGGCTAGAACCTTGGATCTTTTGATCCCTTATTCCATTCATTCTAAAAGAGATCTATTAGGCTGAATAGGATTTTGATATGCTTCCTTCTGAGCTGTGCCTCGCCCAGTAAAACAGATGCCACCATTAGGGTACGTTCACTCGACGACAATTGTTGTGCGACAAAAAGTCGCGCGACAAATAGGGCACAACTTCACTGCAACATTTGTCGCGCGACATTTTGTAGCACTATTGTTGCGCGACAATTTTTATAATGGGAGTCTATGGTGTCGCATTGCGACATGCGACATGCTGCGACTGCAACGCGACAGTCGCAGAAAAACCCATCTTGAATGGATTTTCTCCGACTTTTGTGTCGCAGTCGCAGCATGTCGCATATCGCACTGCAACACCATAGACTCCCATTATAAAAATTGTCGCGCGACAATAGTGCGACTTTTTGTCGCGCGACAATTGTCGTCGTGTGAACGTACCCTTACACTCGGCTTCTGACCTGCCGTATTGCTTCTTAGCCTGTAAAGACACTGGAAATTCTACAGCAGAAGAAGACATTTTCCAATATCAACCCTCCTCTAATAATGATGTTTTAGTAGCCATAATGAAAAGCAAGTAAAGTGTGAATATGGAGTCTCTGATCATTTGGAAACCATTGGGTCTGATAAAATTATACTGACCTATGTATATTTGTCCTTACTGTTTATTTAAGACCTTGTCCATTTCTGGAAATAAGCAAAGAAACCGGTGTGGAAATGTTTGTGGAAGGCTTTGTCCATTTTATCAGAAAGACCGGACAAAGAAGACGTGTACAAGGCATTATCCCATTTATTTAAGGACCTGTATATGATCAAGGAGTTGTTTGCAAACATGTGAACATCAGTGAAGCATTGTCTGCATAGTTTGTCTTGGGATTCTGATTTATTGCGGAGCTGAGAACTAGCCACTCTAGAGTTCATAATAATAACAGATGAACAAGATATACACAGTGACCATTATGGATTGCATAAGCTGACTGCATTCCATTAGTGAAGCTCTTTGGTTAAAACAGTATAAAAGCTGGACCCTTTCAGTTCAAATGTCGGAGTTCACCTATGAAGGGATGTCTTACATAGGAAAATGTGTGGTAGGAATTATGTAATTAGTAGTTGTGTGTTGTCTTTTGTCTTACCTTTATTGATTGTAAGTGTTCTATGTTTGTACATACCTAATTTGCTAAAAAGCAATATACATTTGCCTAATTATCCATATTTCCTAAATAAATACTTTACTTCTTTATTTTGCTATTCTTAACCCCTTAAGGACACAGGGTTTTTTCATTTTTGCGTTTTCGTTTTGCGCTCTATGCTTTCCAAGAGCCATAACTTTTTTATTTTTCCGTTCACATGGCCATATGAGGGCTTATTTTTTGCGGGACAAGTTGTACTTTCCAACGCCATCATTTAATAATCCATACGGTGTAGTGGGAAGCAAGAAAAAAATTCCAAATGGGGTGAAATGGCAAAAAAAAGCAATTTCACCACAGTTTTACGGGTTTCTAAATTACGACGTTTGATTTGTGATAAAACTGACCATTTAGTTTTATTCTACAGGTCAGTACGAATCCGGCGATACCCAATATGTATAGCTTTTCTTGCGTTTTGATAGTGAAAAAAAATTCAAATATGGGAATTTTTTTTTTTTTTTTTGTCGCCATGTTTTGACCGCTATAACGTATTTGTAAATAAGTGTATGGCGTTGTATGGGGGCTTATTTTTTGCGGGGCGATCCTAACTTTTAGTTGATACCATTATGGGGTGTGTAGGACTTTTTGATCGCTTTTTATTTAATTTTGTTTGAGGAAATTAAGCGTCCAAAAACGGCAAATCGGCCATCTGGGCGCTTTTTTCTGTTTTTCTGTTTACCGTATGGGAAATATATTTTTATATTTTTATACTATGGGCGTTTTCACACATTGCGACACCCATGATGTGTATTTTTTTATTTTTTTTATTATTTTATTTTAATTTTGGGGAAAGGGGGGTGATTTAAATTTTTAGTTTTTTTTTATTTATTTATTTATTTATTTTTATTATTTTTTTTTACACTTTTATATAGATCCCATAGGGACCTATATAAATCAGTTACCTGATTGCTTCTATCATAAACTCCAATACACTTGTATTGGAGTTTATGAGCATTTTACTACTTTCCTATGAAGCCCTATTGCTAACAAGGGCTCCATAGGAAATAGTAAGTGATAGCCTTACACTGGGTTCAGACCTGAGCGTTTTGAAGCCTAGCGTTTTTGGTGCGTTCAAGACTGGCGTGTAGGCGCGTTTTTTCAAGCGTTTTGGTAAATAGTGTAGGCGCGTTTGACGCGCGTTTATGTGATTGACTGCATAGTTGGCCAATGATCAATGATATAGTTTGGCCAATCTGAGTGCTTTAGAGGTGTGACATTCCATGGTGGCTGATTCAGCATGTTGCAAACTTTGTAAAACGCGCATCCATAGGCGCGTTTTACGCTGCACAAACGCCCGAACAACACGCCTATCGCGTTTCCCATTGAAGTCTATTGGAACCAAACGCTGGATAAACGCCCGAATTAACGCGAACATACTTGCCTATGCGTCGGACGTTTATAGGCATCTGCGGGGTTAAATGATCACGATCGGCAGCGCTGCCGACCGCCATCATCAGCTGCGGGGGTCAGCTACAGGAATCAGCCGGACCCCCGCAGCGATGGTACCTGCAGCGGCCAGGAGCAGGCGCCATCTTCAGAGACTGGACACATGACGTACCCATACGTCATGTGTCCTTAAGGAGTTAAAGTGGTGTGAGTAGTCTCTCTTTAAAGAATATCTGAACCTGTTAGCAAACTGCCTGATTTGTTAGCAATAGTGTTGGGCGCGAATATTCAAATTGCAAATTTTAATCGCGAAAATATCGCCACTTCCAGAATTTGTGAATATTTAGAATATAGTGCTATATATTGATATTCACAAATATTCTAGATTTTTTTTCCCTCTGAACCCATGTTCCCTTACTGCTTGTGGGCCAATGAGAAGGCTGCAATGTCTTTTTCTGAGCTTAGCAACATCCCTAGCAACCAATAGGAAAGTTGCCTACCCTTTACTATATAAGAACCTCCCCAGCAGCCATTTTGTGCAGTTTTTTGCAGTTCTGAGAGAGACAGTGTTATTGCTGTGCTCTCTGCTTTCCTGAAGTGTGTTAGATAGTGTCATGCTGTCCATATATATATATATATATATATATATATATACATAGTGCTGTGATGTCACAAGTTCATAACAATACTTAGTGCACCAATCACTAATATATAGTCAGACCTGCTAAAATGTGTATAAAGTTGTATGTATTTTGCCAAAATATTTGCATCATTATTACTAATTTGTGCAACCGCAAATATATTGAAGCACTCTATCTGCATATAAAGCTATTGTAATGTTCTGCCATGCCAACCATTTTCTCCAGTCTCAGGAAACTTCTAGCATTTTGAAAAAAGTATAAAAGTGACCCATGCCTGTATTAAGCACGTAATACGTGCATATTACATTGCCGATTTTCCCAATCAAGAAAATATTCGAGAATTTGCGAATATATGATGAATATTCTACCAAATATTTGCAAAATATTGAAATGAAAACAAGGGAGAGGGTCAATTCTCACAATGATCTCATTAACGCTTACTATGACCTTGACGCTGAGGTACACCAGATGAGAGTAAAACTGGTAAATTTGGAAGGCATTTCTCGCCTCAATAATGTGAAATTTGTGGGGGTCCCTGAATCTGTGGTACACTCTGATCTGATAACATACCTGCAAGCTCTTTTAAAAAATCACTGACTGTTTCTCAAGGGACTTAATTATTGACAGAGCCCATCGGCTGCCAATGCCGTCATTCCTCAAAGAAACTATACCAAGAGATGTGTTATTTCTCATTCACTTTTACCAGGTTAAAAATGATCTCTTAGACAAAGTGAGGAATCTACAGGCCTTGCCAGAACCCTATTATCAGATTTTCTTGTATGCTGATCTCTCTGCTGGAATATTTCAGATCCCTACTGCCATATTACGTCCACTCTACTGGAGCATAAGATTTCCTACAAATGGGGTTTTCCAGTCTGCTTTTTGGTAACAAAAGGAATGCTGTTGTCAATAGAGATTAGCGAATCAAAGCTGACAAGGTGGAATTTGTTACGAATTTCAGGAAAAATTTGATTTGCAACAAATGCAAATTTCCTTGTGCTTTGTGGTAACATATCCCAATTTTTCCTAAAATGGCGGCTAAAATGGCGCTACACATGTGAAGACATGGGGCAAAAAACTCTGGGAAGGCAGGGTGACAAATAATGCCATGCATGCACCCAATCAGCAGCCAGCCAGCCCTGTGATGTCACAGCCCTATAAAAACGACAGCCATATTGGATTCAGACATTTTCCAGCATTCTGAGTGCAGGGACAGATGTGAGCAGGCTCTAGAGACAGCAATAGGAGAAACCTAATTGTGAAAAAAAACTTCAAAAACGATTTATAAGTGCAGGGAAAGGATTGGTAGGAATCATTTCACAGCATCTTAGTGCATGGAGAGACATCAGAAGACGCTAGGGGCAGTGATAGGAAAAACCCCATAGTGGGAAAAAAAAGTGAGTTACAAGTGTAGGGAAAGATTATTTGGGGATTCAAAGCAATAAGACAGCTCTGTCATTCCAGCAATTTGATATTTGGGTGCAAGTGCTATGTTGAAAAGCCTTTAGTGGCTTATATCTGTAGAAAAAGAAAAATATATAAGCAGTTCACATCTGCAGTTATATGTGGTGAAAGCATTTAGTGGCGTATTTCAGTACTAAAAGAAAAATATATACGCAGTTCACTGTTGCAGTTATTTGTGGTGAAAGTGTTTAATGGCATATTTCAGTACAAAAAGAAAAATATATACGCAGTTCACTGTTGCACCTATTTGTGGTAAAAGCGTTTAGTGACGTATTTCAGTACTAAAAGAAAAATATATACGTAGTTCACTTCTGAAGCTATATGTAATGAAAGCGTTTAGTGGCATAGTTCAGTACTAGAAGAAAAATATTTACGCAGTTCACATCTGCAGTTTTATGTAGTGAAGCGTTTAATGGTTCATTTCAGTACAAAAAGTAAAATATACGCAGTTCACTGTTGCAGTTATTTGTGGTAATAGCGTTTAGTGACGTATTTCAGTACAAAAATAAAAATATCTATGTACTTCACTGTTGCTGTTGTTTGTGGCTAAAGTGTTTTGTGGCCTATTTCAGTGCAAAAAGTTATATTTATTCTCATTTCACTTCTGCAGTTCTATGTGGTGAAAGTGCTTAGTGGCTGATTTTAGTACAAAAAAAATATATATACGCAGTTCACTGTTGCAGTTATATGTGGTAAAGCGTGTAAATGCACATTTTAGTACAAAACGAAAAATATATACGCAGTTCACTTTTGCAGTTATTTGTGGTAAAAGTGTCTAGTGACGTATTTCAGTACTAAAATACAAATTTATATGCCGTTCACTGTTGCAGTTATTTGTGGTGAAAGTGTTTAATGGCGTATTTCAGTACAAAAAGAAAAATATATACGCAGTTCACTGTTGCACCTATTTGTGGTAAAAGCGTTTAGTGACGTATTTCAGTACTAAAAGAAAAATATATACACAGTTCACTTCTGAAGCTATATGTAATAAAAGCGTTTAGTGGCGTAGTTCAGTACTAGAAGAAAAATATTTACGCAGTTCACTTCTGCAGTTATATGTAGTGAAGCGTTTAATGGTTCATTTCAGTACAAAAAGTAAAATATATACGCAGTTCACTGTTGCAGTTATTTGTGGTAAAAGCGTTTAGTGACGTATTTCAGTACAAAAAGAAAAATATCTATGCTTTTCACTGTTGCTGTTGTTTGTGGCTAAAGCGTTTTGAGGCCTATTTCAGTGCAAAAATTTTAATTTATACGCATTTCCCTTCTGCAGTTCTATGTGGTGAAAGTGTTTAGTGGCCGATTTTAGTACATAAAACAAAATATATACGCAGTTCACTGCTGCAGTTATATGTGGTAAAGCATTTAATGGCACATTTTAGTGCAAAAAGAAAAATATATACGCAGTTCACTTTTGCAGTTATTTGTGGTAAAAGTGTCTAGTGATGTATTTTAGTACTAAAATAAAAAATTACATGCCGTTCACTGTTGCAGTTATTTGTGGTGAAAGTGTTTAATGGCGTATTTCAGTACAAAAAGAAAAATATATACGCAGTTCCCTGTTACACCTATTTGTGGTAAAAGCGTTTAGTGACGTATTTCAGTACTAAAAGAAAAATATATACGCAGTTCACTTGTGAAGTTATATGTGGGGAAAGCTTTTAGTGGCGTACTTCAGTACTAAAAGAAAAATATATACGAAGTTCACTGTTGCAGTTATTTGTGGTAAAAGCATTTAGTGGCGTATTTCAATACAAAAAGAAAAAAAATATACGCAGTTCACTGTTTCAGTTATTTGCTGTAAAAGCGTTTAGTGACGTATTTCAGTACAAAAAGAAAAATATCTATGCACTTCACTGTTGCTGTTTTTTGTGGTTAAAGCGTTTTGTGGCCTATTTCAGTACAACAAGTAAAATTTATACGCATTTCACTTCTGCAGTTTTATGTGGTGAAAGTGTTTAGTGGCCTATTTTAGTACATAAAACAAAATATATATGCAGTTTACTGTTGCAGTTATATGTGGTAAAGCGTTTAATAGCGCATTTTAGTACAAAAAGAAAAATATATAAGTTCACTTTTGCAGTTTTTTGTGGTAAAAGCATCTAGTGACGTATTTCAGTACTAAAAGAAAAAGTTATACGCAGTTCACTGTTGCAGTTATTTTCGGTAAACAGGTTTAGTGGCCTATTTCAGTACAAGAAGAAAAATATTTTCTCAGTTCACTTTTGCAGTTATATGTGGTAAAAGCATTCAGTGGCTTATTTCAGTACAAAAAGAAAACTATATTCTCAGTTCACTTCTGCAGTTATATGTGGTGAAAGCTTTTAGTGGCCTATTTCAGTACAAAACCAAAAATATATTCTCAGTTCACTCCTGCAATTATATGTGGTAAAAGTGTTTAGTGGTCTATTTCAGTACGATAACAAAAATACATTCTCAGTTCACTTCTGCAGTTATGTGTGGTGAAAGCATTTAGTGGCGTGTTACAATACAAAAAGAAAAATTTATATGCAGTTCAGTTCTGCACTTATATGTGGTTAAAGTGTTCAGTTGCCTATTGCAGTACAAAAAGAAAAATATTAACGCACTTCACTATTGCCGTTATTTGTGGCTAAAGCGTTTAATGGTCTATTTCAGTACGAAAAGAAAAATGTTAAAAGCGTTTAATGGTCTATTTCAGTACGAAAAGAAAAATGTATACGCATTTCACTTCTGCAGTTATGTGTGGTGAAAGTGTTTACTGGCATATTTCAGTACAAAAAGTAAAATATATACGCAGTTCAATTCTGCACGCATATGTGGGGAAAGCGTTTAGTTGCCTATTTTAGTACAGAAAGAAAAATATATACGCAGTTTACTGTTGCAGTTATATGTGGTAAAGCATTTAGTGACATATTTCAGTACAAAAAGAAAAATATATACGCAGTTCACTGTTGCAGTTATTTGTGGTATTTCAGTACTAAAAGGAAAATATATTCTCAGTTCACTTCTGCTATTATATGTGGTAAAAGCATTTAGTGGCCTGTTTCAGTACAAGAAGAAAAATATATTCTCAGTTCACTTCTGCAGTTATATCTGGTAAAAGCGTTCAGTGGCCTAATTAAGTACAAAAATAATAATATATTCTCAGTTCACCCCTGCAGTTATATCTGGTGAAAGTGTTTAGTGGGCTATTTCAGTACAAGAAGAAAAATATATTTTCAGTTCACTTCTGCAGTTATAAGTGGTAAAAAGGTTTAGTGGTCTATTTCAGTACAAGAAGAAAAATATATTCTCGGTTCACTTCTGCAGTTATATGTGGTAAAAGCGTTTAGTGGCCTATTTCAGTTGAAGAAGAAAAATATATTCTCAGTTCACTTCTCCAGTTATATGTGGTGGAAGCGTTTAGTGTCCTATTTTAGTACAGAAAGAAAAATATATACGCAGTTCACTTCTGCTGTTATATGTGGTGAACGCATTCAGTGGCCTATTTCAGTAGAAAAAGAAAAAATATCTACGCACTTCACTGTTTCAGTTATCTGGGGCTAAAGGGTTTAATTGCCTATTTCAGTACAAAAAGAAAAAATATATATATGCACTTCACTGTTGCAGTTATATGCGGTAAAAGCGTCCAGTGGCTTATTTCAGTACAAAAAGAATAATATATTCTCAGTTCACCCCTGCAGTTATATGTGGTGAAAGTGTTTAGTGGGCTATTTCAGTACAAGCAGAAAAATATATTTTCAGTTCACTTCTGCAGTTATAAGTGGTAAAAGGGTTTAGTGGTCTATTTCAGTACAAGAAGAAAAATATATTCTCAGTTCACTTCTGCAGTTATATGTGGTGAAAGCTTTTAGTGGCCTATTTCTGTACAAAACCAAAAATATATTCTCAGTTCACTTCTGCAATTATATGTGGTAAAAGTGTTTAGTGGTCAATTTCAGTATGATAAGAAAAATATATTCTCAGTTCACTTCTGCAGTTATGTGTGGTGAAAGCATTTAGTGGCGTATTTCAGTACAAAAAGAAAAAAATATACTCAGTTCACTTCTGCAGTTATGTGTGGTGAAAGCATTTAGTGGCGTATTTCTGTACAAAAAGAAAAATATATACGCAGTTCAATACTGCACTTATATGTGGTTAAAGTGTTCAGTGGCATATTGCAGTACAAAAAGAAAAATATCTACGCACTTCATTATTGCTGTTATTTGTGGCTAAAGCGTTTTGTGGTCTATTTCAGTACTAAAATAAAAATGTATACGCATTTCACTTCTGCAGTTATGTGTGGTGAAAGTGTTTACTGGCGTATTTCAGTACAAAAAGAAAAATATATACGCAGTTTAATTCTGCACGTATATGTAGTGAAAGCGTTTAGTTGCCTATATTAGTACAGAAAGAAAAATATATACGCAGTTCACTGTTGCAGTTATATGTGATAAAAGAATTAGTGACATATTTCAGTACAAAAAGAAAAATATATACGCAGTTCATTGTTGCAGTTATTTGTGGTATTTCAGTACTAAAAGGAAAATATATTCTCAGTTCACTTCTGCTATTATATGTGGTAAAAGCGTTTAGTGGCCTATTTCCGTACAAGAAGAAAAATATATTCTCAGTTCACTTCTGCAGTTATATCTGGTAAAAGCGTTTAGTGGCCTAAGTAGGTACAAAAAGAAAAATATATTCTCAGTTCACTTCTGCAGTTATATGTGTTAAAAGGGTTTAGTGGTCTATTTCAGTACAAGAAGAAAAATATATTCTTGGTTCACTTCTGCAGTTATATGTGGTAAAAGCGTTTAGTGGCCTATTTCAGTTGAAGAAGAAAAATATATTCTCAGTTCACTTCTGCAGTTTTATGTGGTGGAAGCGTTTAGTGTCCTATTTCAGTACAGAAAGAAAAATATATACGCAGTTCACTTCTGCTGTTATATGTGGTGAAAGCATTTAGTGGCCTATTTCAGTACAAAAAGAAAAATATGTATCCACTTCACTGTTGCAGTTATTTGTGGGGAAAGTGTTTAGTGGCCTATTTCACTACAGAAAGAAAAATATATACGCATTTCACTTTTGCAGTTATAAGTGGTGAAAATATTCTGTGGCCTTTTTCAGAACAGAAAGAAAAATATATACGCAATTCAATGTTGTAGTTATTTGTGGAGAAAGCTTTTAGTGGCCTATTTCAGTACAAAAAGAAAAATATATACGCATTTGACTGTTGCAGTTATCTGTGGTAAAAGCATTTAGTGACGAATTTCAGTACTAAAAGAAAAATATATACGCAATTCAATGTTGTAGTTATTTGTGGAGAAAGCTTTTAGTGGCCTATTTCAGTACAAAAAGAAAAATATATACGCATTTGACTGTTGCAGTTATCTGTGGTAAAAGCATTTAGTGATGTATTTCAGTACTAAAAGAAAAATATATGTGCAGTTCACTGTTGCAGTTATTTGAGGTAAAAGAGTTCAGTAGCCTATTTCAGTTAAAAAAAAAAAATATATATATATATATATATTCGTCGCTTTTAGGGGTGTTTTAATTAACTCTTAATTTATTTAGCTCAGCTCAAAGTATTTCAGACAGAGAAGGGCCAGGCCATGCACAGATGATTGGCAGAGGCCTAAACGTTTCTGACGCAGACGCGGTTGTGTCTTGACCAGAAACCCAGCGGTTCTTGATTGGTTAACTCGGTCATCCACTTCATCCCAAGTGACATCAGACACCACCAGCCAACAGTCGGTGGGTTCATCAGACACAACCCTTAGTTGGCATGGCCCAGGAGCAGGCCCTGTGCCCTCACCTGTCCTCAACCTGCCACTGTCCTTTGCTGTTCCCTCAGCCAGAGAAGTATTGTATGTAGAGATGAGCGAACACCTGGAAGTTCGGGAAGTTCGGCCAACTTCCCGAAAATGTTCAGGTTCGGGATCCGAACTCGACCCGAACTTTATCCTGAACCCCGTTGAAGTCAATGGGGACCCGAACTTTTAGGCACTAAAAAGGCTGTAAAATAGTCCAGGAACGTGCTAGAGGGCTGCCAAAGGCAGCAAAATGTAGGTAAATCCCCTGCAAACAAATGTGGATAGGGAAATGAATTAAAATAAAATAAATAAAATTTAACCAATATCAATTGGAGAGAGGTCCCACTGCAAGGAATCATGCGTCATATCACCCACCACTGGAGAAGGCCACTTTCAGTTATTTCGGACCCAGTACCCAGACAGAGGAGAGAGGTCCCACAGCAAGGAATCATGCGTCATATCACCCACCACTGGAGAAGGCCACTTTCAGTTATTTAGGCCCCAACACCCAGACAGAGGAGAGAGGTCCGACAGCAAGGAATAAGGCGTTATATCACCCACCACTGGAGAACGCCACTTTCAGTTATTTAGGCCGGAGCACCCAGACAGAGGAGAGAGGTCTCACAGCAAGGAATCATGCGTCATATCACCCACCACCGGAGAAGGCAACT
Source organism: Bufotes viridis (assembly GCA_033119425.1). Taxonomy (NCBI): domain Eukaryota; kingdom Metazoa; phylum Chordata; class Amphibia; order Anura; family Bufonidae; genus Bufotes; species Bufotes viridis. The sequence continues at coordinate 157,158,383 of CM065594.1, forward strand.
TTCAGTTATTTCGACCCCAGCACCCAAACAGAGGTGAGAGGTCCCACAGCAAGGAATCATGCGTCATATCACCCACCACTGGAGAAGGCCACTTTCAGTTATTTCGGACCCAATACCTAGACAGAGGAGAGAGGTCCCACAGCAAGGAATGATGCGTCATATCACCCACCACTGGAGAAGGCCACTTTCAGTTATTTCGGACCCAGCACCCAGACAGAGGAGAGAGGTCCCACAGCAAGGAATCATGCGTCATATCACCCACCACTGGAGAAGGCCACTTTCAGTTATTTTGGCCCCACCACCCAGACAGACAAGAGGTTCATTCAACTTTGGGTTGCACCGCAAGATCATGGTAAAGTTAAAAAAATGAGGATTCAATAAAGAAGTGCCCCGGAGTACAAGAATACATGGTTGAGGGGGAGGCAGTTATAAATGTCTATTCTGCACAAGGGAGACACAGGTCCTGTGGGATTCATGCCTGGTTCATTTTTATGAACGTCAGCTTGTACACGTTGGCTGTGGACAGGCGGCTGCGTTTGTCAGTAATGACGCCCCCTGCCGTGCTGAATACACGTTCAGACAAAACGCTGGCTGCCGGGCAGGCCAGCACCTCCAAGGCATAAAATGCTAACTCTGGCCACGTGGAAAATTTGGAGACCCAGAAGTTGAATGGGGCCGAACCATCAGTCAGTAGTACGTGGAGGGGTGTGCAGACGTACTGTTCAACCATGTTAGTGAAATGCTGCCTCCTGCTAACACGTTCCGTATGAGGTGGTGGTGCAGTTAGCTGTGGCGTGGAGACAAAACTTTTCCACATTTCTGCCATGCTAACCCTGCCCTCAGAGGAGCTGGCCGTGACACAGCTGTGTTGGCGACCTCTTGCTCCTCCTCTGCCTTCGCCTTGGGCTTCCACCTGTTCTCCTGTGACATTTGGGAATGCTCTCAGGAGCGCCTCTACCAGCGTGCGTTTGTACTCGCACATCTTCCTATCACGCTCCAGTGCAGGAAGTAAGGTGGGCACATTGTCTTTGTACCGGGGATCCAGCAGGGTGGCAACCCAGTAGTCCGCGCACGTTAAAATGTGGGCAACTCTGCTGTCGTTGCGCAGGCACTGCAGCATGTAGTCGCTCATGTGTGACAGGCTCCCCAGAGGTAAAGACAAGCTGTCCTCTGTGGGAGGAGTATCGTCATTGTCCTCCGTATCCCCCCAGCCACGCACCAGTGATGGGCCTGAGCTGTGTCGGGTGCCACCCCGCTGTGAACCTGCTTCATCCTCATTCTCCTCCACCTCCTCATCCTCTTCGTCCTCTAGTAGTGGGCTCTGGCTGGCCACATTTGTACATGGCCTCTGCTGTTGCAAAAAACCTCCCTCTGAGCCACTTCTAACAGACTGGCCTGAAAGTGCTAAAAATTACCCCTTATTCTCCTCCTCCTCCTCCTCCTGGGCCACCTCCTCTTCCATCATCGCCCTAAGCGTTTTCTCAAAGAGACATAGAAGTGGTATTGTAACGCTGATAACGGTGTCATCGCCACTGGCCATGTTGGTGGAGTACTCGAAACAGCGCAACAGGGCATACAGGTCTCACATGGAGGCCCAATCATTGGTGGTGAAGTGGTGCTGTTCTGCAGTGCGACTGATCCGTTCAGGCTGCAGCTGAAACTCAACTATGGCCTCCTGGTGCTCGCACAGTCTCTCCAGCATGTGCAAGGTGGAGTTCCACCTGGTGGGCACGTCGCATATGAGGCGGTGAGCGGGAAGGCCGAAGTTCCGCTGTAGGGCAGACAGACGAGCAGCGGCAGGATGTGAACGCCGGAAACGCGCACAGACGGCCCTCACTTTATGCAGCAGCTCTGACATGTCGGGGTAGTTGTGAATGAACTTCTGCACCACCAAATTCAGCACATGCGCCAGGCAAGGGATGTGCGCCAAACCGGCTAGTCCCAGAGCTGCGACGAGATTTCGCCCATTATCGCACACCACCAGGCCGGGCTTGAGGCCCACTGGCAGAAACCACTCGTCGGTCTGTTGTTCAATACCCTGCCACAACTCCTGCGCGGTGTGGGGCCTGTCCCCCAAACATATGAGTTTCAGAATGGCCTGCTGACATTTACCCCGGGCTGTGCTGAAGTTGGTGGTGAAGGTGTGTGGCTGACTGGATGAGCTGGTGGAAGCAGAGGAGGAGGAAGCCGAGTAGGAGGAAGAGGCTACAGGAGGCAAAGAATGATGCCCTGCGATCCTTGGTGACGGAAGGAGGTGCGCCAAGGAACTCTCCGCCTGCGGCCCAGTCACTACATTTACCCAGTGTGCAGTTAGTGAGGTATAGCGTCCCTGGCTGTGCTTACTGGTCCACGTATCTGTGGTCAGGTGGACCTTGCCACAGATGGCGTTGCGCAGTGCACACTTGATTTTATCGGATACTTGGTTGTGCAGGGAAGGCACGGCTGTCTTGGAGAAGTAGTGGCGGCTGGGAACAACATACTGTGGGACAGCCATGGACATCAGCTGTTTGAAGCTGTCTGTGTCCACCAGCCTGAATGACAGCATTTCAAAGGCCAGTAGTTTAGAAATGCTGGCATTCAGGCCCAGGGCTCGAGGGTGGCTAGGTCGGAATTTACGCTTTCTCTCCAAGGTTTGTGAGATGGAGAGCTGAACGCTGCCGTGTGACATGGTGGAGATGCTTGGTGATGCAGGTGGTGTTGTCGGTGGCACATCCTCTGTTTGGTGGGCGGCAAGTGCCAACATTCCTCCCGAGGTGGAGGAAGAGGCCGAGGCAGCAGCAGAAGAGGGAGCAGGGGGAGCCAGAGTGAGTTCCTTTCTTTTAAGGTGTTTACTCCACTGCAGTTCATGCTTTGCATGTAGATGCCTGGTCATGCAGATTGTGCTAAGGTTCAGAACGTTAATGCCTCGCTTCAGGCTCTGATGGCACAGCGTGCAAACCACTCGGGTCTTGTCGTCAGAACATTGTTTAAAGAAGTGCCATGCCAGGGAACTCCTTGAAGCTGCCTTTGGGGTGCTCGGTCCCTGGTGGCCGTGGCCAGTACCAGGCAAACTCTCTTGGAGGCGGCTGTTCTGCTTTTGCCCCCTGCTGTCTCTTTTGCTACGCTGTTGGCTCGGTCTCACCACTGCCTCTTCCTCTGAACTATGAAAGTCAGTGGCACAACCTTCATTTCATGTTCGGTCTAGGACCTCATCGTCCCCTGCATCGTCTTCCACACAGTCTTCCTTCCTGACCTCCTGTTCGGTCTGCACACTGCAGAAAGACGCAGCAGTTGGCACCTGTGTTTCGTCATCATCAGAGACGTGCGGACTCCGATGAGGTGGTATTCCCATGTCCTCATCATCAGGAAACATCAGTGGTTGTGCATAAGTGCATTCTAAGTCTTCCACGTCTGTGGAAGGGCTAGGTGGATTCCCTTGGGAAACCCTGCCAGCGGAGTCTTCAAACAGCATAAGAGACTGCTGCATAACTTGAGGCTCAGACAGTTTCCCTGATATGCATGGGGGTGATGTGACAGACTGATGGGCTTGGTTTTCAGGTGCCACCTGTGCGCTTTCTGCAGAAGACTGGGTGGGAGATAATGTTGTGAACATGCTGGATCTACTGTCGGCCACCCAATTGACTAGCACCTGTACCTGCTCAGGCCTTACCATCCTTAGAACGGCATTGGGCCCCACCAAATATTGCTGTAAATTCTGGCGGGTACTGGAACCTGAAGTAGTTGGTTCACTAGGACGTGTGGCTGTGGCAGAATGGCCACGTCCTCTCCCAGCACAAGAGGGTACACTAACACCACCACGACCGCGTCCCCGTCCCTTACTAGATATTTTCCTCATTGTTACCGTTCACCAAGCACCACAATAAGAAAAAAAATATTTGGCCCAATGTATTGATTTCAAATTCAGGCCTTTTTTTACAGGCACCTAACACTATCTGCCTATTTATTTATGTATTATATTACACTAATCCAGGCACAGCAGTAACCACTGATTTAGGTGAATATCTCTTTTACGGCTAGTATTTAGGCCCTGGGTGAAAGGTATCCTTTTATGGACAGATTTACAATTGGCCTGCAACAGATCGAACACCAGATTCAGGGTATTGCTATTTTGGCAATTGAATTTCACCCCAGAACAAAATGTACCCTGTTACGGACAGATTTAAACTAGGCCTGCAACAGCTGGAACACCATATTCAGGGAATTAATATTTTGGCAATTGAATTTCACCCCAGAACAAAATATATGTTTTTACGTACACTATGAAACTTTGCCAGCCACAGCTGAAACCACTGATTTATGGTATTGCTATTTTGGCAATTGAATGTCACCCCAGTACAAAATATATGTTTTGTCAGACACTATTATACTTTGCCATCCACTGCTGTGACACCAGATTTATGGTATTGCTATTTTGGCAATTGAGTTTCAGCCCAGAACAAAATATATGTTTTTGCGGACAATATGATACTTGGCCAGCCACAGCTGAAACCACTGATTTATGGTATTGCTATTTTGGCAATTGAATTTCACCCCAGAACAAAATATATGTTTTTGCGGACACTATGAAACTTGGCCTGCAACAGCTGGGACACCAGATTCAGGGTATTGCTATTTTGGTAATTGAATATCACCCCAGAACAAAATATATGTTTTTGCGGACACTATAAAACGTGGCCTGCAACAGCTGGGACACCAGATTCAGGGTATTGCTATTTTGGCAATTGAATTTCACCCCAGAACAAAATATATCCTTTGCAGGACACTGTGAAACTTGGCCAGCCACAGTTCAAACCACTGATTTATGGTATTGCTATTTTTGCAATTGAATTTCACCCCAGAAAATAATCTATCCTTTGCCAGACAGCAGACAGTATTATACTTGTCTAGTTAAAGCTGGAACACCGGATTTAGGGGATTGGTATTTGGGCAATTGTATTTAACCCCTTAATAAAATATAGAAATTGCTATCCTGAGTTTCTAGGGGTGACAATTAGCACAGCCAAGCCCCTGATGTAGGATATAGCAAAAAAAAACTAGTATTGATGGGTTGATGGACTTGGTGGCAGCTTGTTCTGGTGCACCACAAGTCACAAAATGGCCGCCGATCAACCCAGAAAATAAGTGACAGAAAAACGCTCTGTGCAGCCTAAAAACCAGTGAGCAAGTAACTAGCAGAAGTTCAATCATTCACAGCTGTAGATCGATCCGTTCATTAGGTGCTGTTGCTGACTTTTCCCTGCCTAATCTCTCCCTCACAGAAGCTGCATCCTCTCCCTACACTTATCAGAGCAGTGTGATGTGCGGTGCTACGTGACTCCAGCTTAAATAGAGGCTGGGTCAAATGCTGCACTTGGCCAATCACAGCCATGCCATTAGTAGGCATGGCTCTGATGGGCTCTTAGGGCAATTTGTAAAACGCTAGCTGATTGGCTGCTGTGCAAGATGGTGGATTATGTGTTTCCTGGTTGCCATCTCACTTCCTGTTCCTGTTCCTTTTTAAACTGGCCAGATCTTCCTGTCTTTGCTGGAGTATTGTGTTTGGCTTTTTGTCCGCAATCCTCTTGCTGGAACTCACTCCTCCGTGTGTTCTGTGCCCTAGCGGTTCTCCCTTCTACCTCCTGTTGCCGACCCGGACTGTTCTTGGACCTTCGTACTTGCTTGCCACCTGCCCTGACCTTCTGCTCGTCTACCTTCCTGCCAGCTCTCTGCCTGCCCTGACTTCTGCTAATTCTGACCTCGGTTCTTGTCTACAGACTCTGCCTCATCTGTGCGGGCCACAACAACGTGGGTTCTGCTACATCCGTACTATATTTACTCTGCTCCCAAGTCCTGGCCATCGGATTCCAGTTCTGTTGCACCAGTATCGTGACAAGTTTGGCATCAGAGCGGGTGTTTAGTGCTGTGGGGGCCCCCCCCCCCCCGCCTGATGCCACACATCTGATGCCAAGTGTTTATTCTTTCACCCACCTTTGTCAGCAGGTACTGGTTAGTGATGAGCGAGCATGCTTGGCCGAATACCTGTTTGGCTCGAGCATCGCTATGCTCTGCACATGGCGGTACTCGGTCGAATACCACATCTGCTCGAGCGCAATGCTCAAGTCTCCCCGCACGTTTGGCACCTGCTAAGCAGCCAATAAACGTGCAGGTAAGTAATGCCCTTCACTGTAATGCCGTAGACATTTTAGCTACTGTCATTACAGTGATTGGCTGGCCGGAACACATCATTGGAGGTTATATAGTACCCGACGACACGTGCTTGGATCAGTCATAGTCAGGGAGAGCAGAGCATAGGAAGGGAAAGACAGTGTAGGGAGTGAAATTCACAGTACTTATTCTAAAAAAGCTTTTAAAAGACCCAAAAGTCAATTTATGGACTACTGTGTAGGTGTTTGAGAGCAGCAATATATTTTTACCTGCGCTAAATTTATCAGTCTCAGGGACATTCGTGCCGAGGAAAGGACAGATGGTGCAGGGAGAGAAATTTGCTGATTTTTACTACCAAAAGCTTTTAAAGGGCTTCTGTCATCACATTTTGACATTATAAGCTGTCTGACATTAGCTATGTGCTAATGTCAGAGCAGCTTGATAATGTCTTTTTTACAAAAATCCGAGTTATATTAGGGCCAAAAAACGTAATTTTATAATATGTAAATTAGCCTCTAGGAGCAGGGGGGCGTTGCCCTGCTCCTAGAAGCTCCGTGCGGCAACCTGCTGGCACACCCCTTCTTACTTTGAGTGACAGAGCCGGGCAGCGATCCTCCGGCACTGTCTCCTTGTGAAATCCAGCGCCTGCACGGCCGCTCTGTATTCGGCGCAGGCGCGGTGAGCAGAGGACGCCTTATCCCGTACTTTCCAAAATGGGGTCACTTTTTTGGAGTTTCCACTGTAGGGGTGCATCAGGGGGGCTTCAAATGGGACATGGTGTCAAATAACCAGTCCAGCTAAATCTGCCTTCCAAAAACCATATAGCGTTCCCTTCCTTCTACGCCCTGCCGTTTGGCCATACAGCAGTTTACGACCACATATGGGGTGTTTCTGCAAACTAGAGAATCGGGGCAATATATAATGAGTTTTGTTTGGCTGTTAACCCTTGCTTTGTTACTGGAAAAATTGATCAAAATCGAAAATTTGCAAAAAATTAGCTATTTTCGGACCGTTTATATTTTTTGTTATTTACATCGTTGAACTGACAGGTTAGATTGTGTGCTATTTCTATAGAGCAGGTTGCTACGGACGCGGCAATACCAAATATGGCTACTTTTTGGGGGGTTTTGTTTCAGTTTTACATAATACAGCATTTTTGAAAAAAATGATTTTTTAGTGTCTTCACATTCTGAAAGCCATATATTTTTTTTATTTTTTGGGCGACTGTCTTATGTAGGGGCTCATTTTTTGCGGGATGAGATGGCGGTTTGATTGGAACTATCTTGGGGTGCATATGACATTTTGGTCGCCTGCTATTACACTTTTTGTGATGTAAGATGACAAAAATGGCTCTTGACACCGTATTTTATTTATTTTTGTGTTCGCCTGAGGGGTTCGGTGATGTGTTATTTTTATAGAGCAGGTTGCGACGGACGTGCCGATACAAAATATGTATACTTTTTATTTATTTAAGTTTTACACAATATTATCATTTTTTAAAACAAAACAAATCATGTTTTAGTGTCTCCATAGTCTGAGAGCCCAATTTTTTTTTTTTTTTTGGGGTGATTGTCCTATGTGGGGTATCAGTTTTTGCGGGATGAGATGACGGTTTTATTGGCACTCTTTTTGGGTGCATATAACTTTTTGATCGCTTGCTATTACAGTTTTTGAAATGTGAGGTGACAAAAATGTTTTTTTTTACATTGTTTTTATTTTATTTTTTTAACAGTATTTACCTGAGGGGTTAGATAATGTGATATTTTTATAGAGCACGTTTTTACGGATGCGGCAATACATAATATGTATACTTTTTATTTTTTTATTTTACTTTAACACAATAATAGCATTTTACAAAAAAAAAAATTATGTTTTAGTGTCTCCATAGTCTGAGAGCCATATTTTTTTTATTTTTTTGGGCGATTGTCCTATATAAGGACTCATTTTTTGCGGGATGAGATGGCGGTTTTATTGGTACTATTTTGGGAGGCATATGCCTTTTTGATCACTTGGTATTACACTTTTTGTGATGCAAGGTGACAAAAATTGGCTTTTTTACACCATTTTTTTGTGTTTTTTTTTTTACCATATTTGCGTGAGGGGTTAGGTCACGTGATATTTTTATAGAGGAGATTTTTACGGATGCGGCGATACCTAATATGTGTATTTTATTAGTTTATTTTTTTATTTTTATTCAGTGATGTATTTTTCTTATTTATCTTTTTTTTTCACTTTTTTGACATTTTTTTTTAACCAGACCCACTTGGTTTTTGTAGATCCAGTGGATCTGGTGTCTATATAATACAGAACAGTACACTATATAGTGTACTGCACTGTATTTTTACTTTCACAGTCTGGTCAGACTTCTGCCTTTAGCAGAAGTCAGTCTGAACCTACTACCATTTCAAGCAGGGCGCTTCTGAAGCGTCCTGCTGCCATGGTAACCATCACCTGCTGCCATTACAGAGCAGGCGGGTGATGGGAAAGAGAGTGAGCTCCCTCCCTACTTTCCTCTCCTGTCGGGGCTGCAAGGTACAGCAGCCCCCGATGGAGAGGGAGGAGCTCCCTCCATGTTAACACCTTCTATACCGCGGTCCGTGCGGACCGCGGTATAAAGGGTTAAACTGCTGACATTTGCAGCACAGATGTCAGCAGTTTATAACAGAGGGTCAGCAATGTGCTGACCCCCTGCTATACCCACTAGACACCAGGGAAATGGATTGAAAGGCGAGGCGGGGGATCGCAGTTGCGATCCCGCCTGCCACACCGCTCCCGCCTCCCGCGCCGCCCACCCACAGCACCGCCCATCAATCCCTACACCGCCCGGGGGACAATAAGATGGCCGGGTGTAGGGGGTTAAAATTTAACATTGGGGGCATATTTTAGTCTCTGATCCGCGGTCACAGACCGCGGAGGATCAAGATCACCATATAGCGCAGCAAACCGCAGAGTCTGTATTGACCTGCGGTTTGCTGCGATCACTGACATGGAGGGTCACAGGACCCCCTGGGCATTGTGCCAAGATGCCTGCTGATTGATTTCAATCGATCACGTGTGCAGCGGTGATCGGATATTCACAGGGCGTACATGTACGCCCTTGGTCCTTAAGTACCAGGACGCAAGGGCGTACATGTACGCCCTTCGTCCTTAAGGGGTTAAGGTCTACTGTGTGTGTGTTTGAAAGCAGCAAGATATTTTTCTTTAATACCTATTAGTTACATATACTGTACATCACCTGCAGACTGTCTTTTTGTGTAAATTCAAATAATCAGCATCACATTTATTGTCTATAGTGTGTTTTTGTTTAATACACATCCGTGACATATACAGTACTCCATCTGAAAACTGTTTCTTTAGCGTAAATTTAAATAATCTGGGCCTAATCTAGTGTCCATAGTGTGTGGCATTCTGTGACAAATACTGTACTACATCTGAAAACAGTGTCTGTATTGCAAATTTAAATAATCTGGGCTTAATCTAGTGTCCATAGTGTGTGGCTTTCTGTGACAAATACTGTACTACATCCGAAAACAGTGTCTGTAGCAAAAATTTAAATAATTTATGCAACATCTAGTGTCCATAGTGTGTGGCTTTCTGTGATATATACAGTTCTCCATCCGAACTTGTTTCTTTAGCACAAATTTAAATAATCTCTTCCTAATCTAGTGTCCATAGTGTGTGGCTTTCTGTGAAAAATACTGTACTACATCCGAAAACAGTGTCTGTAGCGCAAATTTAAATAATATGGGCCTAATTTAGTGTCCATAGTGTGTGGCTTTCTGTGACATATACTGTACTACATCCGAAAACAGTGTCTGTAGCGCAAATTTAAATAATTTGTGCCACATCTACTGTGTGTGCGTTTAATACATATCACTGACATATAATGTACTTTATCCGTAGACAGTGTATGCTAGTCTGTGACATTATCAGGGCTACATATCCTTGTAATGTGTGCGCATCCTGAATACCATTTTTAATTTATTGGCACATACACTTACAAATTCTACACTACTGTACGTGTGACATACCTTTAAGCATATATAACATTTAATATCAAGAAGGCAGCCAGTAAGGGCCGTGGAAGTGGCCGTGATGCTGATGGTGCATGTAGAGGCCGTGGCCCTTGGTGCTATGAAACTGAGTAAAAGAATGTAGCTGAATGCCTCCAGGTGCGCTAACCCTCAAAAACATTATTTGGAATAGCCTTCCGGACAGCTGACCCTCTAAAACATCATTTGCGAGTGCCTTCAGGTCATCTGACCCTCTAAAACATTATTTGCGAGTGCCTTCAGGGCAGCTGATCCTGTAAAACATTATTTGTGAGGGCTTGCAGGTGAGCTGACCCTTAAAAAACATGTATTGTGAGGGCCTGCAGGTGAGCTGACCCTGTAAAACATTATATGTAAGGGCCTGCAGGTGAGGTGACCCTGTAAAACATTATATGTAAGGGCCTGCAGGTGAGGTGACCCTAAAAACATGAATTGTGAGGACCTCCAGGTGAGCTGACCCTGTAAAACATTATATGTGAGAGCCTATAGGTGAGCTGACCCTAAAAAAAACATGTATTGCGGGGGCCTGCAGGTGATCTGACCCTCAGCATGTTAATATGATGGAGGAGGAGGATGAGAAAAGAAATATTGAACCTATAACCTTTTTTGTGGTGGCAGAGGTTCATGTGAATACAGTGTATTCAGTACATTATCAAAAACACATTGAGAGTGCCTTTCTGTTCAGCCGAGTGTTGTCCTGCCTTTGTTGGAACTGCTGTGTGTTCCCCTCCTGGGTTTTCCGCAATGACATTCTGTTATTGCACCATTTTGCTAGTCCTGTTCACCAGAGGAATGAGAGATAAGAAGTTCTCTTTGTAGCGGGGGTCGAGAAGGGTTAAATGAACAACCAATATCAGTGTTGGCCAAAATGCGTATAATGCGAGGGTCATAGGAAAGGCAGCATAACATAAAGTCAGCCATGTGTGTCAGAGTCCCAACAGACAAGACTTTGCTGTCCTCATCAGGAGGATGACTCTCAATCTCCTTATCCTCTTCTTTCTCTTCTGCCCATCTATGCTGAACTGAATAGAATAAGGAATAAACCTGTTATGGTTACTACCCTCTGTAGCGGAGGCAACCGTCTCTTCCTCCTCCTCCTAATCATCATCCAATTCAAACTGAGAAGACGAACTGAGGGTGGTCTGGCTATCACCCTGTGTACTGTCTTTCCCCACTTCCATCTCTTCCACATTTAAAGTGTCTGCCTTCATTGTTAGCAGCCTGTGTTTCAGTAGACACAGAAGTGGGTTGGTTATGTTGATAATAGCGGCATCGGCACCCACCATCTGTGTTTATTCCTCAAAGTTGTGTAAAACCTCACAGAGGTCAGACATACACAAAAAGCCAACAAATCCGGGAATAAAATATATCTCTTTATTCATATCACTTTAAAATTTAATATTTCCATAGTAAAAAACCTATATGCATGGTTGATGAAAAAAAATTAGCAACAATAGTCATAATAGCAATGATATGTCACACTTTGTATGGAATGAATATCCCCTTACAGGATCCAAATGAAAAACACACTAGAAGCAATAAATCATTAGTAAATTGGCATTTCAAAATTCAACTAGCCCCGCATCCTCCTAGTGTATATAAAATGGCAAAAAATAGAGTGACATTCCTAGCAAAATAGCAATAATACCAGCGCCTCCTGTATCCTCCCGACGTATGTTTCGCCTGTATCTGGCTTTCTCAAGGGGTGGTGTAATAATTTTCCATGTAATGCCTTCCTTAAATAGCCCCAAATAATTGCAGATATCTCTCACCCATTTAAAATTGAGTGTGTCATCCCTGCGACGGATGTACTTAGTCACTTCCACTAACTGAGCACGCTCTGTAGGCCGGAAGTGATGTGGTGCGTTCCACCTTGGAGCGCAGCAACATCCTCCCTCAGCTGATCGCCAGTAAGAACATGAGGGCGTTCCACCCTGGAATGCATCGCACGATATACCAGGTCAAAGGCCGATAGTTAGCTGGACCGGTCAACCAATATTAAAGGGGGAAAAGTGCTCACAAAAGTGCCACTGCAAAGAAAACAAATGTGCACAGTGCAAGTGCTCAAACGTGCCCGTGATTGTGTGTGACAAATATATTATAGAATTCAACAAAAAATGTTTATGACAATAATACCACAATATGTATGATATAATAATATAATAATAACCTCTCATAAATTATGTGCCAAATATATGCTCAGAGCTCAATGAATCAAAAATAAATAAATAAAAATAAATAAAATAAATAAGACACAAATTCATAAAGTTCATAAGATTACTGATTATATAATCCCCATACATTCACATATCCCTGACCCGTTCCCACAATTGATGTTCCATCCTACAACCAGCTTGAGCATGATGTAAATAAATATAAAGGTAGTCCTTCCACACCTCCAAACGGCTCCAATAGACACTGAAAATGACAAAAAATAAATAAATTAAAACACATACACTAATGTAAACGACAGCGAGATGTTTGTACCTGAGGACTATTAATCTAAATAGATAAAAACAAGAATATCCCTCAATGAGTATCTACGGCCATGAGCAGAGAACAATCACAGAAAAGGAGCATAGCTCAAACCCTCATTCAGTCCCCTAGGAGAAATTGTATTTAATGTGAATATCCACTTTGTTTCCCTTTGGGCCAAGAGGCATTTCCAGTTCCCACCCCGTTGGTTGAACAGTATTCTATCAATGCCCCTTACCTTTAGGAGTCGTCCATCACAGTTATGGTGCTCTTTAAAGTGTCTTGGAATTGTTTTCAAAGTCAATACATCCAGAACATCGCTAGCAGCTTGAATCCATAAAATGTGTTCCCTAACTCTTCTCCTCAATTCTCTTGTTGTGAGCCCTACATAGGATAAATTGCACGGGCAATTTGCTAGATAGATAACGCCCATAGTTTGACATGTAATTGATTGCGTAATCCTATATTGTTTTTTTCCACAGGAATCTTGAAAGGTGTCCGTCCTCAGCACTTTGGGGCATGCTACACAGCACCCACAAGGGCGACAGCCCCATCTCGGCTCCCTTGAACCAAACGCTCTCTCCGGTTTCAATCCTGGATAGTGACTTCTGGTAAGTATGTCCTTCAGATTTTTATTTTTTCTATATGTAATCCTAGGAGTGTGGCCCAAATACTTTTTTTTTAAATAGGATCAGTATATAGTAAGTTCCAATATTTCATTAGAACCTGTCTGACCTTGTTATGACCACTAGAAAAGGTGGTGATAAAACGGACTGTTTCTTTTTCAGTTTGAGATGATGTATTTTTTGGGCCATATAGTAGTGAATCACGTTTCGTATTAGCTGCCCTCCCATATGCTAATGAGATGTCCGACTACCGATATCCTCTATTCCTAAACCTCATTTTGAGGTCATTGGCTTGAGAGAAAAAATCTGCATCTCTTGAGCAGATTCGGCGGGCCCTCAAAAATTGCCCAATCGATGCTTGATATTAAACGTTTTGGATGTGCTGAATCAGCTTGTAATAGGCTATTAACCAATGTCTCTTTACGGTAAAGATTAGTCTGAATATAACCTCTATCATCAATGTCCAATCGTATGTCGAGGAAGTCCATCTTTATCCTGCCCGCCTTGTATGTTAGTCTGATATTGCGCTCATTAGAATTCAAGATCTCTATGAATTCCTGAAATTCCTGCACCATGCCCTGCCAAATGAAAAGGATATCGTCAATATAACCATACCAAATCTGTACCTTACTACAGAATTTCACCAAATCCGTGGTAAAAATTTGCCTCTCCCAAAACCCTAGGAACAGCCCAGCGTATGAGGGTGCACATGCCGCCCCCTGGCCATTTCTTGGAACTGTAAATAAAATTTATCCTTGAACTAAAAGAAATTACGGTTCAAAGCAAATTAAGTCACCGAACTCACCTGCCCATTTGGAGGTGGAGATGAACAAGTGAGCCGCTTCCAAGTCATCATGATGTCTAATTGACGTGTAAAGCGACTCCATCCAGTTTCTTTAACACGTCCCCGGTGTCCTTTAAATATGAGGGGAGGTTGGTGACCAATGAGTTTAACACATGATCAATTAAGTTACAGATGGAAACGCACATACCTCTCACACCGGAGATGATGGGACGGCCAGATGGGCTCCTTTCATTTTCATGAATTTTAAGCAACAGGTAGAAGGTAGGTATTCGTGGATTTTTTTCGATTAAATGATCCATTTCTTTAGATGTAATAATATTTGCTTCTACCGCTTTTCTTAATATCTCCTGAAGGAATGATTGGAAAGTTGTTAATGGGTTGTATGACAGGCGTCGATAGCATTCTTCATTACTCAACTGTCTAAACGCTTCTCGTTCATACATCCCTGTGGGCCACAAAACCACATTTTCCCCTTTATCAGAGGGTTTTATGACAACATCCTTTAGATTCTTTAATTCCCTCAGGGCCTGTCGTTGTTCCAGATTCAAATTATCCTTCTCCACTTTGGCTGGCATTTTCTTTAGTTCGGTTGTGACCAATTTTACAAACATATCTATGTTTGCACAAATGGATAATGGTGGAAATTTCTTTGATTTGGGAATTAGATGTAATGGTAACTTACCTGGTTCATGCTGTTGTTCCTCCAAAACTTGATTCAATACACGTAGGCCTCAACTTCCGCAGGAGTTCAAAATGCAGGATCTGTTTCTTTATGATGGAATTTTTTGAGCATCAGGCGGCGGGCGAAAAGATGGACGTCCTTCACAACTGTGAAGGAATCAAATTTAGACTGGGGGACAAATGTAAGGCCCAAACCCAAGACCTCTTTTTGTACAGGAGTCAATACATGTTTAGAGAGATTAATTACCTGGAGTTCTTGTCCATTGGAAAAAGGGCGTTGTTAGGTTTTTTAAAAGACTGATCGTTTTTCCTCTTCCAATTTCTGGTTGTGTAATTAGTTCTCTCATTCCCCACAGTTGCCAAGTCTGAATTTGTTGTTGACTGGGAGGATATGGACGGCGTCCGTCTCCGTGACCGCAACTCCGTCCTCTGCCATCGTTACATTTGGTTGATCTCCTTATTCCGCCTATCCCTTTGTAGCTTTTTCTGCTTCTGTTTACTGATGACTTTCACCCAATTATTATATGACTCGTCCAATTCCTTATCAAATTGTTCCTTCTCATTTTCTGTTAACATCCGATCAAGTTTGAGCTGTATGTCTGAGATCTCCTCCTTAATTTTCAAGAGGGTCATGTGGTTCTCCATAATCAAAATCTGTATAAGATTCTTGGAGGACATATTACAATTCTGCTCCCACTTGTTTCTCGACTCCTCAGACTCTAATCCAAAGGAGGGGAACACTTGTATTCTAAGACCTCTTGGTATGAGATTCTGTGCCAAATACTGCTCCATTAGCACCTAAATACACAACCATGTTACAGCTGGTATTCCACTACTGCCTTCTGTTGCTCACAATGCCTGGCCAACATATGTAATATGGAATTCCAGCGCGTGCTCACGTCGCACAACAGTCGATTAGCTGGCAAATGCGAGCGCTGCAGCAGCATTACCAAACCAATAGCAGCTGTAGATGACTTTCTGAAATGGGCACACACATGGCCCACCTTCACCAGGACTCTGGCAAATTGGGTTAGGTTTGGAGAAAGTTGAGAACACGTGGGTTAGGCATGGTATACCCGGATGCCGGACATTACAGAGGGATCCACGTGGCCATATCAGCATTTGTCCCATGTAAAAGTTTTCCTTCTTCACTGGGCAGAGTTTGTTTTCTGCTCAGTGATTAAGATTCTATTAGTAGGACAGGTTATGGAGGGAAAATTTCCCGCCGTTTTGCTGTGGTCACTGGGCAGAGTTGTCATTCTGCCCGGTGATATCCGTGATTGGCTGAAGGCTGGGCCTGTTATGTTCCAGGGTTTTGGGTAGGTATACCTGCACCCTGGGAACAGGTGCCTGATTGGTGGGGGAGTTCAGTAGTGGGGTTATAAGTGTCTTGGCTCCTTGGGCTGGCTTGCCTGTTGTCTGCACCAGCCTGTGGAGCCTAGATCTGTGTGCACCCGCCCACCTCCCCATTGAAAGAATAATGTTTTTTGGCCTGTTTGGGTGGTTTAGTTTTACATAGGTCATCCTGGATATAGGATGGACTCTGAAGTTATTATTACTATGGTTTGAGTCTGAGTTTATGACTCGGCTGTTAAATATGTTATGGTTATTTGGTTATTTATGAGTTAATTAACAGTCCATGCCATTGGTTTACCTACACTTGTGTGTTATGCTTTTCTTTATATGAATGTATAAGTTTGGGATGTTTGTTGTGCATGGGACATATATGCCATATGATTGCCATGTGTGTGAGCTTGCCGAGCTCCAAAGCTGCCAACAAGTTATGGCCATTATCATTACCTGGTTGTAGGTTGAGTGGCGAGAGCCACAGCTCAGTCTGGTCCCTTATACCCTGCCATAGCTCTGCGGCGGTGCACTGTTTGTCACCTAAGAAAATGAGCTTCAGCACGGCCTGTTGCCGCTTCCCCACTGCAGTGCTACATTGCTTCCAGCTACCGACTGATGGCTGACTGGTGCTGCAAGATGAGAATTCAGAGGTGGAAGTGTAGAAGTAGGAGAAGGGGGGTTTGCTGCAACTAATGTAGGTGGTGGTGAAAATCCTGATGGAATGGGGGCCCCCAATCCTTGGCATTTGTAGCACATGTGCCATCCCAGAGAACGATTTGCTACAGGCCTCTACAAGTTTCACCCAGTGTGCGGAAATGTAGCTTCCCTGGCCAAAAGCAATTGTCAATGTGTCAGTCATTAAGTGGACCATCCCAAAAACTGCTTTTGTCAGAGTACGGGTCATGTTACAGGACACAGTTGCTGGTGTAATGCAGGGACGGCACACCGAGAAAAATTGTGGCGGCTGGGGACTGAGTAAAGAGGGACTGCCGCCATGAGGCTTAGGAAAGCCTCAGTGTCCATAGGCCTAAATGGCAACATTTCCAAACCAGCTATTTTTAAAGTTGTGCATTTAGTGCTATGGCCTGTGGGTGGGTGGCTGGGTATTTGACCTTAGGTTCAAAAGCCTGAGTTAAGGACATCTGTATGTGGGCCTATTTGGTGTGGCCCGCCTTCTCCCTTTTGCCATTCCACAGCCTCTTCCAGACTATTGCGGTGCTGTGGATCCCTCTGAACTGTTGTCCTCCCTTGGCTTGCCACCTTCCCAGGTTGGGTCAGTGATGTCATCGTCCACCACCCCCGCTTCCACTTCCTCATTCTGGTCATCTTCCTGACTTGTGTTGACCTAACAAGACCCTCACTTATTGACAACTGTGTCTCATCCGTATCATCCACCTTGTGAAACACTAATTGCCATTCACCACCATCATCTTCCTCTGTGGATGCTGAAGAGTTTGGGAATCAGTGCACAAGATCTCCTCATGTCCCTTTTCAGGAAGGGTCAGCTCACCTGCAGGCCCTCATCTACAATATTTTAGAGGGTCAGCTCATCTGCAGACCCTTACCTACTATATTTTACAGGGTCAGCTCACCTACAGGCCCTCACCTGCAATATTTTACAAGGTCAGCTCAGCAGCAGGCCCTCACCGACAATATTTTACAGGGTCAGCTCAGCAGTAGGCATTTGCCCATAATTTTTTGCAATACTCAGCAGCAGCAGGCCCTTGCCCCTAATGTTTTGGATGGTCAGATCAGCAGCAGACCCTCGCCGCTAATGTTTTAGTAGTTCAGATCAGTAGCAGACCCTCGCCCCTAATGTTTTAGATGGTCAGATCAGCAGCAGACCCTCAACCCCAATGTTTTAGAGGGTCAATAGCAAGACCTTGCTCCTAATGTTTTGGAGGGTCACCAGCAGGCTTCAATGATAATTTTCCAAGGGTGTGTATGATGCCCTCCTTTACGTGTAACAAAGAGTATATTAAAGTGCCGATTCCTTGTAATTTTTGGCAGCCCTTTCTCTTAGTGCATAGGCTTTGAGTGTAGGAGTCCCACTACCTGAACAATTGTACCACAATTGGAATGAGGCCCTTCTTTATGTGATATACAGGCTGGTTCTGAGTGCCTCTTCCTTTACCTCCCTTGTCCGTTCCCCAGCGCCCTCACCCTCTACTTTCATCTCAGCCACGTACTTCAAACAAAAGATAGTCAACATCAAAGAAAGCTTCAGTGCGCAGTCCCCACAGACCGTCTACACAACTGCTCAGTCCTCTTCTACCAAAACCAGCTTCTCCACCATTACAGATGAAAAACTCTCCACCGATGACCTGACTGACAGCCAAAACCAAAAAACATTACTCTGTCCTCCTTCTCCTTGACTTGTCCGCTGCCTTTGACACTGTCCACCACTCTCTTCTGTTGCAAACTCTCTCATTTCTTGGCATCACTAATCACTGGCCCTCTCCTGGATCACATACCTCACAGACTGGACATTTAGCGTCTCCTACTCTCACACCACATCCACTCATTCCCTCTCTGTTGGTGCCCCGCAAGGCTCTGTCCTAGGACCCCTGTTCTTCTCTATCTACACTTTCGCCCTGTGACAGCCTATAGAGTCCCATGGCTTTCAGTATCACTTTTATGCTGATGTCACACCAATCTACGTCGCTTTCCTCAACTTTGAGTCTGCGAAAATGCTTGTACATACTCTAATCTCCCGCCGAGACTACTGCAACATCCTCCTCTGTGGCCTTCCATCTAGCACTCTCGCACCCCTCCAATCTATCCTCAACTCTGCTGCCCAACTAATCCACCTCTCAACCAGTTACTCCTCTGCCTCTCCCCTCTGCCAAACACTTTACTGGCTCCCCATTGCCCTGCAAATTCAGTTCAAAATACTAACAAATACATACAAGGCTGTCCAAAATCTGTCCCCTCCTTACATCTCTGAGCTTCTTTCCCGATACATTCCCACACGCAATCTCCTATCCTCACTTCATAGTAACATAGTATATAAGACCGAAAAAAGACATTTGTCCATCCAGTTCGGCCTGTTTCCTACAAGTTGATCCAGAGGAAGGCAAAAAACCCCTGTGAGGCAGAAGCCAATTTTCCCCACTTAAGGGGAAAAAAAATTCCTTCCCGACTCCAATCATGCAATCAGAATAACTCCCTGGATCAACGACCCCTCTCTAGTAGCTTCAGCCTGTAATATTATTACACTCCAGAAATACATCCAGTCCCCTCTTGAATTCCTTTATTGTACTCACCATCAACACCTCCTCAGGCAGAGAGTTCCATTGTTTCACTGCTCTTACAGTGAAGAATCCTTTTCTATGTTTGTGTACAAACCTTCTTTCCTCCAGACGCAGAGGATGTCCCCTCGTCACAGTCACAGTCCTGGGGATAAATAGATGATGGGACAGATCTCTGTACTGACCCCTGATATATTTATACATGGTTATTAGATCTCCCCTCAGTAGTCTTTTTTCTAAAGAGAATAACCATAATTTTGATAACCTTTCAGGATACTGTAGTTGCCCCATTCCAGTTATTACCTTAGTTGCCCTCCTCTGAACCCTCTCCAGCTCTGCTATGTCTGCCTTGTTCACAGGAGCCCAGAACTGTACACAGTACTCCATATGTGGTCTGACTAGTGATTTGTAAAGTGGTAGGACTATGTTCTCATCACGGGCATCTATGTCCCTTTTGATGCAACCCATTATCTTATTGGCCTTGGCAGTAGCTGCCTGACACTGGTTTTTGCAGCTTAATTTGCAATTCCTAGATCCTTTTCCATGTCAGTGTTACCGAGTGTTTTACCATTTAATATGTACGGGTGACTTGCATTATTACTTCCCATGTGCATAACTTTACATTTGTCAATGTTAAACCTCATCTGCCATTTCTCTGCCCAAGCCTCCAATCTATCCAGATCCCTCTGTAGCAGAAAACTGTCCTCTTCAGTGTTAATTGCTTTACACAGTTTAGTGTCATCTGCAAGAATAGATATTTTACTGTGCAGGCCTTCTACAAGATCATTAATAAATATATTGAAGAGAATAGGGCCCAATACTGACCCCTGAGGTACCCCACTAGTGACAGTGACCCAATCTGAGTATCTACCGTTAATAACCACCCTCTGTTTTCTGTCACTCAGCCAGTTACTTACCCACATACAGACATTTTCTCCCAGTCCGAGCATCCTCATTTTATATACTAACCTTTTATGAGGTACGGTGTCAAATGCTTTGGAGAAGTCCAGATATATGACATCCATTGATTCGCCACTGTCAAGTCTAGAACTTACCTCCTAATAGAAGCTGATTAAATTTGTTTGGCATGACCGATCCCTCATGAAGCCATGCTGATATGGCGTTATTTGCTTATTTTCATTGAGATACTCCAAAATAGCATCTCTTAGAAACCCTTCAAACAGTTTACCAACAATAGATGTTAAACTTACCGGCCTATAATTTCCAGGCTCTGTTTTTGGACCCTTTTTGAATATTGGCACCACATTTGCTATGCGCCAATCCTGTGGAACATTCCCTGTCAGTATAGAGTCCATAAATATCAGAAATAAAGGTCTTGCTATGACATCACTTAATTCCCTTAGGTTACGGGGGTGTATGCCATCCGGTCCTGGCGATTTGTCTATTTTAATCTTTTTAAGTCGCTGTTGTACTTCTTCCTGGGTCAGACAGGGCACTTTTAATGGGGAATTTACTTTTACATTCTGCATTTCAACTGACAGTTTATTTTTCTCACTCAATTTAGTGGAGATAAAAAAATATTTAATAGTTTTGCTTTATCCTCGTTGCTCTCTGCAACACCCCCCTCATTGCTATGTAGAGGGCCGACTACTTCAGATTTATATTTTTTACTATTTATATAATTGAAGAACATTTTAGGGTTAGTTTTACTCTCTATTACAATTAATCTCTCGGTCTATAGTTTGGCAAATTTCATTAGTTTTTTACATATTCTATTTTTTTCCTTATAGTTTATCAGTGCTTCCTGACTCCCCTCCTGTTTTAGTGATTTATATGCTTTCTCTTTGTCATTTATTGCTTTCTTTACGGTTCCATTTATCCACATTGGTTTCTTATTGTTCCTTAGCCATTTATTCCTATAAGGTATGTACCTCTCACAATTAGATGTTACAATGCTTTTAAAAATCTCCCATTTTATGGTTGTATTTTTATTTTTAAGGACTTTGTCCCAGTTAGTTAGGCCTATGGCCTCGCTTAGTTGGCTAAATTTTGCTTTTTTGACGTTTAGACCTCCTTCTCTCCTCTTATCACCTCTTCCCACAATCGCCTCCAAGATTTCTCCCGTGCATCCTCCATCCTCTGGAACTCACTACCCCAACATATCAGACTCTCACCTACAGTGGAATCCTTCAAAAGAAACCTGAAAACCCACCTCTTCTGACAAGCCTACAACCAGTGACCCTGCTGCCTCTATACCATCATGACTAGCTTCACCCTCACCTACCGTGTCCTTCTCCCATACCATGTAGATTGTAAGCCGTCACGGGCAGGGCCCTCTCTCCTTCTGTACCAGTTTATAACCCGTCTTGTTCATGCTTAGTGCATTTGTCTATATTATGTATGTATACCCTTTTTCATATGTACAGCACTATGGAATGCATGGTGCTTTAATAATAAATAATAAGAATAATAATGCAATTTTTGTCAGCACTTGCAATTTATATACAATTGAAAATACAGGAAAGAATGTTTCCTAACAGTTGTGTTTCTGTCACTTTCTGACCTTTTCCAATGAACCAGGCACCCTCTCCTCTTCAGAGCAGGCGGTGCCTCGTTGTCTCCCATTGATTTCCATTATACTTGGGTGCTCGGTCGAGCACACGAACATAGCGATGTGTTCGGCCCGAGCAATCGAACAGCCAAATACTTTGGTGCTCGATCATCACTAGCACTGGTATTGCCACCGACCACCTCACTCTGTCACTGTGTCACTTTGTGGTCACCTGATGCTGCTTCTGACATCTCCACACTATGTCACATTCACACTCTGTTGTATCCTGATGCTCCTGCTGCCATATCCACACTATGTCACCTTGCCATTCTGTGGTATCCTGCTGCTGCAGCTGCCATCTCCGCACTATGTCACCTTGCCACTCTGTGGTATCCTGATGCTGCTGCCACCATCTCCACACTATGTCACCTTGCCACCTTGTGGTATCCTGATGCTGCTACCATTTTCAAACTATGTCACCTTGCCACTTTGCGGTATCCTGCTGCTGCTGCTGCCATCTCCACACTATGTTACCTTGCCACTCTGTGGTATCCTGATGCTGCTGCCATATCCACCCTATGTCACCTTACCATTCTGTGGTATCCTGCTGCTGCTGCCGTCATTTCCACACTATGTCACCTTGCCACTCTGTGGTATCCTGCTGCTGCTGCCGTCATTTCCACACTATGTCACCTTGCCACTCTGTGGTATCCTGATGAGGCTGCTGCTGCCATATCCACACTATTTCACCTTGCCACTCTGTGGTATCCTGCTGCTGCTGCCGTCATTTCCACACTATGTCACCTTTCCACTCTGTGGTATCCTGCTGCTGCTGCCATCTCCACACTATGTTATCTTGCCACTCTGTGGTATCCTGATGCTGCTGCCATCTCCACACTATTTCACCTTGTCACTCTGGCCTCCTCCTGATGCTGCTGCTGCCACCACCTCCAGACTCTGTCATTGTGCCACTCCGTGGTCTTCTCCTGATGCTGCAAAATCCAGACTGCGTCATTGTGCCACTCAGTGGCCTCCTCATACTGCTGCCAACTCTAGACTGTGTCATTGTGCCACACGGTGACCTTCTCCTGATGCTGCTACTGCTGCTGCCGCCACCTCCAGACTCTGAGATTATGCCACTCTGTGACCTCCTCATACTGCTGCAAACTCCAGACTCTGTCATTGTGCCACTCGGTGGCCTTCTCCTGATGCCACTACTGCTGCTGCAGCCACCTCCACACTTTCATTGCATTGTGCCGCTCTGTGGCCTCCTGATGCTGCCGCCATCTCCACACTGTTATTGAGCCACATTTTAGCGTCCTCCTGATGCTGCCGCCACCTCCAGACTCTGTCATTGGGCCACTCTGTGGTCTCTTCATGCTGCTTCCACCTCACAACTATGTCATATGGCCACTCTGGACTTCTCATGCTGTTCCCAACCTCCCCAGTTCATGATTGGGCCACTATTTTGCCTTTCGGCCTGGCTGACATCATCATTTATTTGATCTTTCTTCTGATCTGTCAGAATGAAGGAAAAATGAGATACACAACGGATCCTTTTTGAGTAGCAGCTGTAAGGCCTGTTTGGTCCCATCAGAAGTGGCTTATGATTTGGTAGCCAAAAGCAGGAGTGGATACAAAACACAGAAGACATGCAAATATTCCATTCACATGTCTTCTCTGTTTTAGATTCACTCTTGTTTTATTTGTCATTAGCAATACTGATGGATTATTAAGCAAATGCTGACCGAGTGACGGTGGATCCAACACACACAGGATTCATTTTTTGGGGGTTATTGTTCTGATGGATCAGAGGAAGGGCAAATTAATCAGTGACGTCACGACAACACAAACTTCCTGCTGAATAGTGTTGAGCGCGAATATTCGAATAGCGAATTTTTTTAGCGAATATCGGCACTTCGCTAATTCGCGAATATTTCGAATATAGCGCTATAAATTCGCTATTTCGAATATTCGTTTTTTTTTTTTTTAGTTATATTTTTTTCTTTCCCACTTCCCAAAAGTAGTTCTTACCTGTCATGAGGATTCCTGGCTTCCTGGCTGCTCCAGTCAGTGCCCGTTGCCGCTTCTGCCGACTTCCGTGCTCATGGGCGTCCTTCCATGGGAAAATCTCTATATACTAAAATGTACTGTCGGATTTGAGGAATTACGTTGAAATCGCAATGCGATTAATTCAAGTTATATTAATCGCATTGCGATTACAACTTAACACTGCTATCTTACATAGGCTAGAATTAACGAATATGGAATATATAGCTATGCACTAGCAGTGCTAAGTTGAAATCGCAATGCTGAATACTTTAAGTTAAATTAATCGCATTGCGATTTCAACTTAACACTGCTGCTATATTCCATATTAGTTAACTCAGTTAATTCTAGCAAGCTGACCCATTATAAACCCAGCTCTAAGTTGAAATCGCAATGCGAATACTTTAAGTTAAATTAATCGCATTGCGATTTCAACTTAACACTGCTGCTATATTCCATATTACGTTAACTTCGTTAATTCTAGCAAGCTGACCCATTATAAACCCAGCTCTAAGTTGAAATCGCAATGCGATTAATATAACTGAATTAATCGCATTGCGATTTCAGCGTAATTCCTCAAATCCGACAGTACATTTTAGTATATGGAGGCGTTCCCATGGTGATGGGGACGCTCCATGAGCACAGAAGTTATGGTTGGCTTGGTAGAATTAGCGAGGATGGCGAATATGACGAATGTATTCGTCATATTCCTCAAAAGCGAAGATAGCGAGTATTCTACATCTTCGTTTTAGCAACCTATTCGTCAACCTCGCTAATTCTAGCAATCAAATAGGAAGGTTGACTTACCAGACAGCTGTGTTAAATTACGCTATGCGATTTTTTTTTTTTAATAAATAGAATACTTATAATAATATTATCATATCAAGTAATATAATTATTGTATTAAAAAAAAATCGCATAGCAATTTAACTACAGCTGTCTCTATAGTCAACCTTCCTGTTTGATTGCTAGAATTAGCGAGGTTGACGAATAGGTGCTAAAGCAGATGTAGAATCACCGTTATCTTAGTTTTGAGAATATGACGACATTCGTCATATTGATCATCCTCGCTAATTCTAGATATGAAACCAATAGGAAAGTAGCCTTAAGTACAAATCGCAATATGCGATTATTTAAATCGCATTTTAATCGCGATAACTAGAAAAATGACGAATATTCGATTTCGACGAATACGAAGCGAATATTCATTCGAATATTCGCGAATTTCGTCGAAATCGAATATGGCACCTGCCGCTCATCACTACTGCTGAAACCTTCTCCACTCTGTCAGGGGGGCTCTTCTTGTATAACCGTTTAATTGTACAGGTTCTGTAGACATATATGTGGAATCAGCTGATGACGGTGTAAAAGGAGTGCACTTCTTCTTGGTGCTAACATCAACCTTGAAGTCTGAGTTCATACTTGAGTTATTTGGTCAGTTTTGGCTCCTTGACAGCCCAAATAAGTCAAGTGTGCAGTGATTCTAATATCGACGCCTGTCATCTGCATGTCATACAGACTCACATTATTATTTCACTACCCAAGCAGACTCCCCATGCGTGTTACTGCAAGGCACAGTGTTCTACACCACTACAAAGACT
This sequence comes from Bufotes viridis, assembly GCA_033119425.1. NCBI lineage: Eukaryota > Metazoa > Chordata > Amphibia > Anura > Bufonidae > Bufotes > Bufotes viridis. The sequence goes on from CM065594.1 coordinate 157,183,926, forward strand.
CTCTACAACTAGGAATTTGCAGTTTTTAACGTACAGTACTGGTAATTCCCCGCAAATTTTTTCTGATCAAACAGAAGGTTTCCAAAAAAAAATTGGCGAATCAACAAAGACTATACCACCATACCAAAGACTATAGATGTACGATCATCATTTCTCCAACAATGGAATCAACAGCCTGCATGCCATGTGACACAGTGGATAAATACTGGTTTATTCTGACCCTTCCACTCTAGTATGTATCAATGATGCCCTATCGGAACCCTTTAACATTACTAACAGTACCCACCGGGGATGTCCGTAGTCCCCTTTAGTTTTTATTCTTTCTATTGAGTCCTTAGCCCAAAAATTGCGTATGGGTGTACGTGGCTTAGATATTACCGAGCATACTCATACAATCTCGTATTCGGATAATATAATACTAATCTTAACCTCACTAGAGGAATCTTTGGAGAACGTTGTCTCTATCATTAACAGTTTTGGCCCTCTATCATATTATAAATTGAAAACTCAGGTTCAAATCTCAGGTTCTTCCCTTAAATATGACATCTTATTCACACTATTGCATGTGCAATAAATATGCATTTGATTGGCAGACAGACCAAGTCACTTATTTAGGTATTACCTTAACATCCACCTATAAATCCATATATAAATGTAATTATGAGACCTCAATACAATTCAGACAGTATGTCAAAAAATCATATTTCTCTGTTGGGTAAAATCGCAACCTATAAGATGCTACTTTTACCTAGGTTCTTATATCTTTTTATAACCCTCCCTATTTTAATCCCTAATGCGTTCTGTATAGAAGAGAGTATCCAATTGCATCTGGGCTTACTATAAATTCAGGGTGGTAGGTAAAATATGAATTAAATTTTGGCAGGCAGGTGGATTGGGAATCGCTGACACTAAACTGTATTATGTTGTAACCCAGGTGTTCATACGCTCTAATTGGTGGACTATGGATTTACAGAAACATTGGTTTCATATCAAGGATTCATTGGCTGCCCATATGAAGTTAAAAAACTCTGTTTCATTATACTTCCTCTCGGAAGGATTACTATTTCTGTAGGCTCTATAGATAACTGCTACACATTTTACTCCTATACCTTATCCTCCACCTTGGACACCTTACCTATTGGATATATTAGCTGGGGCTATACCTAACTCGTATTTTGAGAATTGGTTGGAGAAAGGTATAGTGACAGTTTTGCAACTATATATAGATTCTATTGTTTAGCGAGCATGCTCGGCCGAACTGGTGTTCCGCTTGGTGTTTGGCCGAATACCGCGTATTTAAATCTAATTTATCCTCTATTTCTGACAGAATTTGAACTCATAACCTTCTACATTAGAGGCAATGACCTTAACCACTCAGCTATAAAGCTAAATGATAAACTGTGTCAGAAAAATCTCATAGTAGTTTGTCATATAGTAAGTATTCCTATACAGCAGAAGTATCATTTTATATTTTACTGCAGGTTAACATGTAGCTGTATAGCTTAGTGGTTAAGGTTCTTGGCTCCACTGTAGAGGATTGTGAGTTTGAATCTTGGCAGAAACTTTTCAGAAATAGAGGCTAAATTTAATATATGTTTTTAGCCATAATATATTTACATATATTATTATATATTTATAATATATGTAAATATATTTAATTTAGCCTCTATTTCTGAAGCATATCTGCTGGGATTTGAACTCACATCCTTCTACTTTAGAGCCAAGAACCTTAATCACTACGCTATACACTATGCTATTCTCCCATTGACTTCCATTGTGCTCGGGTGCATTGTTTATTTTTCTTTGTTCTACAGTTGGTTCTGTTTTGTACATTCTATAGTTGAATATAGAATGAGCAAGGTGATCTATAGTATGTAAATTGTGGATGTATGTCAACTTTCTCTGTTTGTACATTGCATTGAAAACCTTAATAAAAAAGATTGAAAAAAGTGAAAAAACAGACTGTTTTCCAAGGTATAAAAATGAAAAACAAAATAACTAAAATAAATGTATAACTAAAAAAGGCACAAAAGTTATTTACGTATCTAAACCGCAACAAAAACTAGAGCTTTCAAGGATGCCAGTCCAAAAAAATTAAAAATGTGTCTGTTTTTTTGCGGCCACCCCAGTGCCGAGGCTAACAAAAAGCCGGTCAGAACGCCGACTCTCAAACCTAGTGAGTGCGGCTTAGGCAGGTTACGTCTCTATATGCACGTGGCTCCTGAGGAAGTGCGATCGTAATATCTAGCACAGAAACGCATTGAGCTGATATTTTGCTGCTCTGTATCTCCCCCCAATATAATAATTTACCATTAGGAAGCAGACACCTTCTGCATTCACTCACTTAAGGGAGACAGCAGAGTAGTATTAGTCCCCAGAGACTGGTCTAGTGCACAACCAATCCCTGGGGGTTATTGTTCATGGTGTCCAACATCTGGCTCATGTAGGGCACTACTGCCTTTTCAATACAGACACGATTGGGACCAGTTATCAATCTGGGTTACAGATGAACCATAACCCCGGTTTGATTAGGGTATATAGACACATGCTACATGAGAGACCCGATCTATACTAGGGGCAACACATCAGCTGTAATACCCTTTAAACTGGTATATGGAACTGGTCCTATAAGGTGTCCTTTAGTGGCATTGTTGTGTCACTGGAACACATGGAACACACCCCTGTTTTTTAGGATTGTGATTAATAAAGCTTTTTTTTTTGGGGCGTTCACGTAAAATAATATTTTTTTCTCAGGTTTTTGCAGACAAAACTGATGAAAGCCCCAATTAGCCACTTCCACACAGTCAGTACTATGCATAAGTATTTGTAAACCAAAACCAAAAGTGGTTCAAGAGCATGAAAGAGGTATACATATCATATCTGTATTTATTTTCTTGTAGGTTCCTCTCCTGGTTTTGCCTTACAAATGCTAGTAAAAAAATACTGACCCCAAAGTGTCTGTGTGAAATGGGCCTGAGGCTCCAAATTAGACAACTGGACAAAAACATATATAAAAGAAATATAGAAGTACAGTTGAAAAGAGTCCATCAAGTTCTACAAAGGAAGGAGAGGAGGTATGGGTAAACTGCCATGACTTGTTTCCATCTATTGATTTAGATGATAGTAGGAGACTCATAAGGCATGAACCATTCTATCTTAAAAAGGAAAAATTTCCGTCTGGATCCCAAGTGGCATATTAGACTGGCTAAACAGGCACAGGTCTCCTCATAATTAAATGTATCCTCCGGTAGTATGTACGTCAGACTGAAATCTACTCCAGCTCATAGATGGTCAGTCATTATTTGCTCCAGTTTTTTATTTACATGATAATATATGTATTGAGGCAGATGGCCTCACCCAAACACTACCCTCATCATTCCCCATTTTCAGAAACTGGTGATGGCGATGTAAAAGGACCAGTTGTGACTAGATATAAAAATTCAAAGGCTGGGTTTTGTGACTGTTTTACACTGAAAGCAAGGTGAACGGAGATGGGAAATCTTCCCCTATGTGCTATATTATTTGGCCACTTTTACATGGCATTATTTTTGTCAGCATTATACATCAATGTTTTCAAGCCAAAGCCAGAAGTGAAACAGAAAAAAACAAGTCCTGTTTCTCCTTACAAATACTGATGCAAAATACTGAGCCCAATACTGCCCTGTGAAAGAGGTCTATGGCTGTATTATTTACTCACTATATGATAATAATATCTATAATATTTTTGAGCACTATAGGATTATATAACTCACTTTTGCATTTAATTGCAGTATTATTTTGGCAATATATGGTAAAATTATTTTAAGACTGTGTGGTGATATTATTTGACCAATGTCATGTAGTATGCACTGCACTGCATTTCAATAGGGTGGAAAAAAAAGACTTGTTCATCAGTCCCAATGCTTCAGTATGTTGTGTTTTGCTAAGCTATGTGCTTAAAGTACATAAACATTTAATTATTCTGGATATTCTGGATATGTTTTGAAACACAAAACTTCTCCTTATTTAACACAAAGCAGCTAAAGGTCTGATTATTTCTCTCCTAGTGGCTGCTGTTTGCCCTTAGTCTGAGTTACCAGGACTGATAAGACCATTGGCTGCAGTCACCATAGAAGATTATTCAAAGAACTTGAATAGTTATGCCTATCCACACCATATCCAGTGGTGAATGCAACTGTCAATTTGTTGTCCTCATCTTTAACATACATATGACCCTGCACACAAAGCACTCCTCTTTATGTGTTTATTTGAATACTTCCAGAAAGAGTGACACATGTGTTCATTGATTGTGTCTGGTATTGCAGCACTATTGAAGTGAATGGTGCTGAGCTGTAATGCAACACAGAACCTAAGCACGGTTAGGCACCATTTTTGGAAGAATGGAACCTTGTTCTATACAATCCTTATAATTAGAAATGTTTTTCTCAGATTAAAATGGTGTGTCAAATCATATATACAGTAAGTACATGAAATGTTTGGGCTACAGACAGTGTTAAAATGTAATAGGAATGGCTGTTTCAGTTCTTTTACATTTTACTACATAGACTCTGACTTCTACATTAATTTACAGGTTTTCCTTAGGTCAACCTGCAGAACACAAGGGAACTGACTAACAGTGGGAAACCTATGGTATGATTTAATAATCCCAAATTCTAAAAAGGTAAACAGGGGGATTTAAAAGAACTCTTGCTTGATTGTTGTGAAAAATGAAACTCATTAATTAATATGATGAATAATTTGTTAGATTTCATTCTTTATCTTTGTTTCTAACAGTTTGTAATTGTGAACCCTTAGCCTCGCTTTACAATTAGAAACAGTAGGAATTAGTAATCACTTTATTTTTAATGAGTTAATTTGCCTCTTAACAGGTTCTTACTGGGATACATTTTAATCTAACAAAAAAGAAGCCTGCATAATGTACACATGGTAATGACGACTTTCATTTTCCTTGACTATACATGTTTTTTTTAGCTTTATAAATATATTAATATACAGATTTGTTATGTTGCGTAAATGGTGTGAAAATCTTACTATTTGGCACAAGTATATGCTGGATATGAACCATGACTTTCTGGGTCGTAGAATACACGATGTAATGATTCATTATTTAAGCAATTATCTAAATTGACAGACAGCTTTTGGATTTGAATCCAGTATATATTAATAATGTGATGTGAGCCGAAATCCCCCATTACGTCACAAAGTCTCCCTCAAGCCTTAAAGAGGCAGTGCCACTACTAAATGTTATTTTAATATGATTAAGCATGACAAACTAGTTGTTTCTGTAAATTACTCTCTGCTACAAAAATGTTTCAGTTGTGAGATTGTCACGGACAGAAAGGGGTAAGGAAGACGTGCACCCTCTGACTGCTACCCACGCCTCTGTCTCTGCCTACTTGCACTTGCCCGTCCTAGGTAACGGAGGGCAACTGGGCGACGGTCACTAACTTGTGTAAGTGCGGGAGAGGCAGAGAGGATAGAACCAGGATAAAGACCATTAGGCAGAAGTGACAAGGAAGTGGCCACTGACCAGAGGTCAGTAGAGAGCAAGGTAAGACACAAGCCGAGAGTCAATACCAGGAGGTCATGTCAATACACAGGAGCAGGCGAAGATGGGTCAATACATAAGCAGAGAGTCAAAACCAATAACAGCAGTAGCAGGTAACAGGTTATGGGCTCCAGGAACTAAATCACAACTTGTAGCCAGCAGGCTGCCTGAAAAAATACTGACGGCCAGGGGTCATGTGACTTGGCCAGCTTCACATGACTCACCCTCCTTCATGCAGCTGAGCGCCGAGTGACTAGCTTGGCGCTCAGCCTTAGCCCAGTAACCGGGTGAACGGAGGACACCGGCCTATGGAGACGTGTGCGGCCTGGTCCGCTCCGCCCCCGGTTGCCCTGGAGACGAGGATGCAGCGTGTATCCTTGCTCCGAATGCATTGCAGGGCGCTGGCGGCGCTGAGGAGGTGGAGCATGTTGCTGGTGCCCTGTGAAAGAGATATTCTTTTATACAGATGAGCAAATTGATTAAGGGAAATAAAATTCATTCATAAATTAGCCTCCTGGAGCACTTAGGGGCTGCCCTGTTTCACAAGAGATTCCCTTTTCCATTATTAAACAGGTCTAGCTATCTCACCTGGCCCTGTCAATCTCACATCTGCACCATTGCTCCTCAGTGCAAATGCAGAGGATCTGCTGGTGCTGTCTTAGCAGCACAGATATTAACCACTTGCCGCCACGCTAACGCCGATGGGCGTCAGCGCGGCGGCTCTCTCAGGTCTCACTGCCGCCTATCGGCGTCATCTCGTGAGACCCGAGATTTCACATGAGCAGCGCGCGCGCCTGTGCGTTCACTGATGACACAGAGGAGAAGTGAAACTACAGCCTGCCAGCCGCGATCATTGGCTGGCAGGCTGTAATTTTTTAAATCGACCTATGAAAATCAGATATCAGACGCTATTTACAAAATAGCGTCTGATATAAGTCCTGCTTGGTCCTCTGGTGATCCCTTTTGCTGGATCCACCACCAGAGGACACAAGCAGCTCAGTAAATACACCAAATCACCACACATACATTACATACCCCCTTTGTCAGTTATTAACCCCTTAGTAGCCCCTTAGTAGCCACTGATTACCCATATAAACCCCTGATCACCCTCTGTCACCCCCTGTCATAGATCACCCCCTATAAGGGTCCTAATCACCGTCAGGTAGTTAGCTACTTGTTAGGTAGTTAGCGCCCAGCCCACCGCACCGCACAGTCACTTATTAGTCGCTGATTAGCGTCATCACTGTAAGCTTATCAGCACTAATACTAATATAGTATCTGTAAGTGATCAAGACTGATCGCAATCAGATCTATATCAGTAGGGTCACTTTAGGCTCTATAAAAAACGCATTGTTCGCCTGATCAGGCCTGATCTTGTGCGCACACTTGCGTTCAGTCCGCCCACCGCAGTGACAGAATTTTTTTTTCTGATCACTGCAAAAACACAGTAAAATCGCTGCGCAGCTATAAAAGATCACTTTTGAGTTATTGGATCTTTATTAGCGATCGCAGCGTTACTTATAAGCACTCCCTTTTACTAGGTAGGTGTGCTCTTTTTCCTGGGTAGTCTCAGAGGAATACCCCTAAATTTAGTTACTCCAAAATGGCAAAAAGGGTATTCCGCTGAAGAGGCCTACAGGATTCTGGCCGTGATGGATGAAAGCGATGGGGACGCTTCACCCGCTGAATCCAGTGGTTCAGAATATGAACCTGTAGACAGCAGTGGCACTCTAACCGCTAGCGAAGATGACGAGGTTGAGGTCCCTGCTACGGTCAGGCGTGCCCGACCCCATGTCAGTGTTTCGCATATCCCGCGTGATGAGCCTCATATGCAGCAGAGTGGTGCTAGCGCTGACCTTTTTGATGGTGCGGCATACACCGGCAGCGCAGCACATCCTGGACCTTCTACCAGCACTGCCGTATTCCCTGGTGAAGTGGCGAGCACCAGAAGGGCAGTTGCTGGTACGGTGGCACGTGCACTAACTCCCCGTCGCAGCCACCGCGTTCTCAGGCCCGTAGACCCCTTAGTCTCCCAGAGGTGCTGGCAAACCCTAATTGGCAATCCCCTCCTTCCGCCGCACCCGTATTGCCCCCTTTCACCGCCCAGTCAGGAGTTCGCATGGAGACAGCCAATTTCAGATCGGCCCTTGAATTTTTGAGCTGTTCTTCACCGCGGATCTCTACGACTTAGTTGTGGCAGAAACCAACCGATCGCCACACAATATATAACCGCCAATCCGGAAAGCTTCTATGCCCAGCCTTTCCGGTGGAAACCAGTCACCGTTTCGAATTTAAAACATTTTGGGCCTTACCCTCAGCATGGGCATAACTAAAAAAATGTATTGCGGTCATATTGGTCTAAAGACCCAATACATTACATGCCCATGTACTCTGCTGCAATGTCAGGGCACGGTTTGAGGTCATCATGCGCTTTATGCATTTCACCGACAATGAAACCTGTCATCCAAGAGGCCACCCTGCTTATGACCGGCTCCATAAAATTCGGCCCCTCATAGACCATTTGTCATCTAAATTTGCAGATGCGTATACCCCCAGTCAGAACATCTGCATAGACGAGTCCCTCGTACAATTCACCGGGCGCCTTGGCATCAAACAGTACATCCCCAGCAAGCGCGCCCGGTGCGGAGGTCAAAATGTATAAGCTCTGTGAAAGGGCCACAGGCTATACATATCGTTTTAGGGTCTATGAGGAAAAGACTCAAAACTGGAGCCGGTCGGATGCCCTGACTACCTGGGGTGCAGTGGCAAGATTGTCTGGGACTTGGTGTCACCCTTAGTCTGCAAGGGTACCACTTATACGTGGACAATTTTTACACAAGTGTGGCCCTCTTTCGGCACTTACATCTAGTCGGAATCCAATGCTGTGGCACCGCGCGGCCTAGTCGCGGGGCTTCCCCCAACGGCTCATTAATACCCGACTTGCACGGGGAGAGGGCTGCCTTGTGTGACCAAGAACTGCTCGCGGTGAAGTGGCGGGACAAGAGGGACGTTTACCTTCTGTCCACCATTCACGCAGACACGACTGTCCAAATAGAGCGGGCGACAGGAGTCATTGAAAAGCCCCTCTCAGTCCACGATTATAATCTCCACATGGGAGGGGTGGACTTCAATGACCAAATGTTGGCTCCATATTTAGTTTCCCGGCGCACCAGGCGCTGGTATAAAAAGGTGTCTGTATATTTGATTCAATTGGCCATATATAACAGTTACGTTCTCTACAGTAAGGCTGGGAGAACGGGATCCTTCCTTAAATTCCAGGAAGAGATCATTTCGGAACTCCTGTATCCAGGAGGTTCTGTGCCCCAAGTCCCCGATGTAGTGAGCCGGCTACATGAGAGACACTTCCCCAGTGTCTTCCCTGGTACCCCAAGCCACCGTTCCCCAAGAAAAAGATGTCGTGTCTGTAGCAGGAGTGGACTAAGGCGTGACACCACCGTTTTTGTCCTGACTGTCCTGACCAGCCTGCCCTATGCATAGGGAGTGCTTCATAAGTATCACACACAGGTACACTATTAGCATAGGGATTGCAAGACACAGGCCAGGCACACAAGAGTCTTAGGGTCCTTGCACACGGCGTTGCTCACGCATGGTGATCGCAAAGGAGCGCCCGTCCTGACTTCTCAAAAACAGACGGGGTCGCATAGCATCATATTGATTTATGATGCTATGTAACCCTTACAGTTCTGGAATGCATTGGATAGCACTGGCATACTGCTGCTGCCAGTGCTGTCAATGCATTCAAGACTGCAAGAGGCTACATAGCATCATAAATCAACTATGATGCTATGCGACTCCATCTGTGCGGAGAAGTCAGGCCAAGCGCTCCTCTGCGATCACCATGCGTGTTGCTTCATGTCTGAAACCCTTCACCAGAGCTGCTGCAAACCTCTCCTTTCACCTGGGACAAAGTGCATAATGTGCTTCGCCACAGCTCTGGGTGATTTGTGCTTTGCACATTGTCCCACGGGGAAGGAGAGGTTTATCCTCTAAGGCCTCATGCACACGGCCGTGGAACACGCCGTGCATGGACCGTGGTATCCTGGCCTGGCATCCATCTGACAGCAGGAGCGCACGGCGTCATAGCAACCAGTGACGCCGTGCACTCCTGCTGTCAGATGGCTGCCAGGCCAGCCTAACGGTCCATGCACGGCCGAGTTTCACGACCGTGTGCATGAAGCTATAAGGTAAAAAAACAAAAAAAAATCCATAGGTAAGCAAAAAAGTTCAAGTTATGTTTCAAATGTTTAAGTTAACGTTCGGTTTCTAATGTTCTATAAAGTTAATGTTAATAAAATTATTGCGTTGCTGCCTGGTTTTCTTTCTTTTTTTTTTTTACCTTCTAGGTGGATCAAGCAAAGAGCCAGCTGCAGCACTGATGTGCATTCTGAGAGAAGCATTGCGCTGCTATCAGAAGACACGTGAAGTCGGTGTTTGCGGCGCTGCAAGGCGAGATTTCTCCTCTGCAGTACAGGTACGTTTGCCCTGGCATGTGAGCTGAGGAGAGGTGTTGGAGTTCATATGCTTTGGCAAACACTTTGTATCAAAAATCTGGCAAAGATGTCTTCCTCCACACCGATCGATTGATCGATATGAATGGAGAAATCACGTTTGCCAGGACATAGGAGCTGAAGTGGGTATGGATGTTTGGGCGGAGCCCCTATGTCCTGGCAATCGCCAGGCCCCTTTTCTTCTTGCATATTTTTGGCAGAGATTTTTCATCCACATCAATCGATGCGAATGAGGAAATCTGTGCCGTTCATTTTTCTTTCAGCCCAGAGGCTGAACGGAAAAAAATCTCATTACCTGTATGCTCCATATAAGGAGAATAGCAGAAACTCCTAATGCTGGCCATACATGTAATGATTGCGGAGACCCTCAAATGCCAGGGCAGTACAAAAACCCCACATGTGACCCCATTTTGGAAAGAAGACACCCCAAGGTATTCGCTGAGGGCATATTGAGTCCATGAAAGATTGAACTTTTTGTCACAAGTTAGCGGAAAGGGAGACTTTGTGAGAAAAAACTAAAAAAATCAAATTCCGCTGACTTGTGCGAAAAAAAAATAAATATGAACTCGCCATGCCCCTCACAGAATACCTTGGGGTGTCCTCTTTCTAAAATGGGGTCACATGTGGGGTATTTATACTGACCTGGCATTTTAGGGGCCCTAAGCGAGAGAAGAAAAATGCGTAAAAATGCCCTCCTAAAAGGTACTCATTGGATTTAAGGCCCCTTTGCGCACCTTGGCTGCAAAAAAGTGGCACACATGTGGTATCGCCGTACTCAGGAGAAGTAGGGCAATGTGTTTTGGGGTGTATTTTTACATATACCCATGCTGGGTGAGACAAATATCTCTGTAAATGGACAACTTTGTATAAAAAAATGGAAAAAGTTGTCATTTAAAGAGATATTTTCACACCCAGTAATGGGTATATGTAAATACACCCCAAGCACTGCCCTACTCTCCCAGTCTGGCGATACCACATGTGTGCACTTTTGCAGCCAAATGCGCAAAGGGCTAAATCCAATGAGTACCTTTAAATTTCACAGGACATTTTTACGCATTTGGATTCCAAACTGCTTCTGACGTTTAGGGGCCCCTAATATGCCAGGACAGTATAAATACCCCACAAGTGACCCCATTTTAGAAAGAAGACACCCCAAGGTATTCTGTGAGGGGTATGGTGAGTTCATGTAAAAGTTTATTTTTGTCACAAGTTAGTGGAATATAAGACTTTGTAAAAAAAAAAAAAAAAAACATTTCCGCTAACTTGTGCCAAAAAATAAAAACTTCCATAAACTCACTATGCCACTCAGCGAATACCTTAGGATGTCTACTTTCCGAAATGGGGTTACTTGTGTGGCATTTATACTGTCCTGGCATATTAGGGGCCCCTAAACGTCAGAGCAGTTTGGAATCCAAATGCGTAAAAAATGTCCTGTGAAATCCTAAAGGAACTCGTTGGAATTTGGGCCCCTTTGCGCACCTTGGCTGCAAAAAGTGGCACACATGTGGTATTGCCGTACTCAGGAGAAGTAGGGCAATGTGTTTTAGGGTGTATTTTTACATATACCCATGCTGGGTGAGAGAAAAATCTCTGTAAATGGACAACTTTGTATAAAAAATGGAAAAAGTTGTCATTTGCAGAGATATTTTACACCCAGCATGGGTATATGTAAAAATACACCACAAGCTACGTTGCCCTACTTCTCCTGATACAGCGTACCATGTGTGCCACTTTGCAGCCAAATCGCAGGGACCTAAATCAATGAGTACCTTTAGGATTTCACAGGACATTTTTACGCATTTGGATTCCAAACTGCTTCTGACGTTTAGGGGCCCTAAAATGCCAGGGCAGTAAAAATACCCACAAGTGACCCCATTCCGGAAAGTAGACACCCTAAGGTATTCGCTGATGGGCATAGTGAGTTCATGGAAGTTTTTATTTTTGTCACAAGTTAGCGAAAAATGAAATTTTTTGAAAAAAAAACAAAAAAACAATTTCCGCTAACTTGTGACAAAAATAAAAACTTCCATGAACTCACTATGCCCCTCAGCGAATACCTTAGGGTGTCTACTTTCCGAAATGGGGTCACTTGTGTGGTATTTATACTGCCCTGGCATTTAAGGGCCCTTAAAGCGGAGAAGTAGTTTGGAATCCAAATGCGTAAAAATGTCCTGTGAAATCCTAATGGTATTCATTGGTTTAGGGCCCCTTGTGCACCTTGGCTGCAAAGAGTGTCACACATGTGGTATCGCCGTACTCAGGAGAAGTAGGGCAATGTGTTTTAGGGTGTATTTTTACATATACCCATGCTGGGTGAGAGAAATATCTCTGTAAATGGACAACTTTGTATAAAAAAATGGAAAAGTTGTCATTTACAGAGATATTTTCACACCAGCATGAGCATATGTAAAATACACCTAAGCTACATTGCTCTACTTTCTGAGTACTGGCGATATGTGTGCCACTTTGCATCCAAGATGCAAAGGGACCCTAATCAATGAGTACTCTAGGATTTCACAGGACATTTTACGCATTTGGATTCCAAACTGCTTCTGACGTTTAGGGGCCCCTAAAATGCCAGGGCAGTAAAAATACCCACAAGTGACCCCATTCCGGAAAGTAGACACCTAAGGTATTCGCTGATGGGCATAGTGAGTTCATGGAAGTTTTATTTTTGTCACAAGTTAGCGAAAAATGAAATTTTTGAAAAAAAACAAAAAAACAATTTCCGCTAACTTGTGACAAAAAATAAAAACTTCCATGAACTCACTATGCCCCTCAGTAAATACCTTAGGGTGTCTACTTTCCGAAATGAGGTCATTTATGGGGTGTTTCTACTGTCTGGGCATTGTAGCACGTCAGGAAACAGGACAGGCGCTCAGAAAGTCAAATTGCGGAAATTCACTTTTTTGCACCATAGTTTATAAGCGCTATAACTTTTACCCAAACCAATAAATATACACTTATTGGACTTTTTTTTATCAAAGACATGTAGAACAATACATTTAGAGAAAAATTTATATAGAAATGTAGTTTTTAAAAAAATTTACAACAGAAAGTGAAAAATGTCATTTTTTTGCAAAAATGTCGTTAAATTTTTATTAATAGCAAAAAAAGTAAAAATGTCAGCAACAATGAAATACCACCAAATGAAAGCTCTATTAGTGAGAAGAAAAGGAGGTAAAATTCATTTGGGTGGTAAGTTGTATGACCGAGCAATAAACGGTGAAAGTAGTGTAGTGCGGATTTGTAAAAAAGGGCCTGGTCACTAGGGGGGTATAAACCTGTGGTCTTCAAGTGGTTAATGCAAAAGCACTATACATTATATGCTAGTGCCTGCAGGCGAGTTGATGCTCTAAAACATTATATGCGGGTGCCTGCAGGTGAGCTGATGCTCTAAAACATGATATGTGAGTGCATGCTGTTCAGCTGATGCTCTAAAACATTATATGTGAGTGTCTGCAGGTGAGCTGATGCTCTAAAACATTAGGGGCTGTAACAATGGCAGTTGGCAGCCGCCAGCGTGCAGTGCGTCCGACTACGTAACTTAGTCGAGCTGCATGCGGGGCTCCTCGCTGCAGGCTCCGGACCCGCTTTCCTGCGCTGTCACAGGCTATGACAGCTTCTGTTGTATCTTGTAGGAGCCGCAGGCGTCCTGGTACCTTAAGGGTTAATGCACGCCCCTGATTCCGCCCTCTCTCCAATCCTGGCCAGGCACCACCTTTATAAGGGTGCTTCCCCCTTCCTGCATTGCCTGAGCAATTTTGTACTTCCTTCAGCTAAGGCTCCTGTTGTTCCTGCATCCTGTTTATGACCTCTGCCTGTATCCTGACCTCGTCTCTGCTTGATCCTCTTGTACCTCGCTGCTCTCAAGTTAAAGACCCGGACTGTCAACCACGCCTCTGTCTGATGTGCAGATCGTTACACAAGCTCCACCTGGACTAACTCAGCTCTGCTGTTCTCACAGCACTAGCTCTGCTATACCGCTTGTTCAGCTCAGCATTATCCTGCGGCTGTCTGCTGTATTGCCTGTTCCCCGGTGCTAGCATCGGGGCTTTCTGGCCAGCCCGGCCAGCTGCCACCTAACCGGGACCATACTTGCGGTAGCGACCTGGTGTCTCACCTGCAGCTGAGTCCAGCTTCCGCATCCTGTAGCGGGATAAAGGGTGAAAACCAGGGGGACACTTGGACTCCGCTCCCAAGTTTGGCCCAAAGCCAAACCGGTAAGTGGCGCAGCGGGTCCACACCCGTTGATCCGTTACAGTTTGCTCAGGCCATGGACCCCGCTGGCAAGCCCACGCCTGTGGTACAAGATTTATACCGAGAGCTGCAACGCCAAAGTGAACTCCAAGAAGTCCTGCTGCAGTATCTGAACACAATTTCTGCACGTCTGGACATTCTACCCACTACTGCTCCTGCGGCACTACAGGTCCCAGCAACTCCTGCTAATTCCGTTGCATCGTCTGCATACCAGGGCACATCTGCTGTCCAACTTCCCTTGCCTCCACGTTTCAGCGGTGAGTCAAAGGCCTGCAGAGGGTTCCTGAATCAATGCTTGATCTACTTTGAGCTACATGGAGACAAGTTCCAGTCTGACTGAGCAAAGGTGGCTTTCATTGTATCTCTGCTCTCTGGAGAAGCTCTTGCTTGGGCTAATCCTATATGGGAGCGAAGCGGACCCGAGACTGCAAGCCTTCAGACCTTCTTAACTGTTTTCCGTACAGTATTTGAAGAACCTGGCCGTATATCGGTACCTGCCTTCCTGGATTCTGGCGCTGCCGGGAATTTTGTTAATCAAGCCCTGGTGACCCAGTGCCAGCTTTCCACTACCCGTCTGGCGAAGCCTCTGGTGGCAACGATTGTTAATGGACAAACCTTACCCAAACCTATTCAGTTCATCACGGCTCCTGTGAAACTCCAAGTCGGGGTGCTACATTCTGAGGAAATATCCTTCTATGTCCTGCCAGATTCCACGGACCCAGTGATTCTGGGATTGCCCTGGCTACAGCAACATTCTCCTGTCTTAGACTGGCGAAAAGGGGATATTCTCCGCTGGGGTCCTCAGTGCCAAACCTCCTGCCCGTCGATGGTCCACCCAATGTCTCCTTGTCCGGTTCCTGTGAACCTGCCTGGTCTGCCTCCGCAATTTGCATCCTTTGGAGATGTTTTCTGTAAGAAGAAGGCAGAGACTACCACCTCATCGGACTTATGACTGCCCGATCGATCTTCTACCTGGGACTTCTCCTTCTCGTGGAAGGGTTTATCCTTTATCCCTGCCTGAGACACAGGCTATGGCCGAGTATATTAAGGAGAACCTGGAGAGGGGGTTTATCCGGAAGTCTACCTCGCCGGCTGGAGCCGGTTTCTTCTTCGTGTCCAAGAAAGACGGGTCACTCCGTCCATGCATAGATTATCGTGGACTGAACAAGATCACAGTCAAGAACAAGTATCCTCTGCCCCTGATGTCTGAATTGTTTGACCGTATCCGAGGCGCACAGATATTTTCTAAATTGGATCTACATGGTGCATATAACCTGATCCGAATCCGTGAAGGCGACGAGTGGAAGACGGCATTCAATACCCGTGATGGCCACTATGAGTACTTGGTTATGCCATTCGGCCTTTGCAACACTCCTGAAGCCTTCCAAGAATTTGTAAAATGACATCTTCCGGGACCTGTTATACAAGTGTGTAGTAGTGTATCTCGACGATATTCTCATTTATTCTACCGACTGGTTCTGGAGCGCCTAAGGGAGAATGGTCTGTTTGCCAAGCTCGAAAAGTGTGTCTTTGAGCAGTCTTCCTTTCTGGGGTACATTGATTCCTGCACTAGTCTAAAAATGGACCCTGACAAGATCTCTGCCATCCAGAATTGGCCCCGTCCTCAAGGTCTCCGTGCCATTCAAAGATTTCTGGGATTTGCCAACTTCTATAGGCAGTTCCTTACAAACTTCTCTTCTCTCACAGCCCCTATTTCTGCGCTGACTAAGAAAGGGGCGGATGCAAAGAAATGGACCCCTGAAGCAGAGTCTGCATTCCGACAACTTAAAGATTGCTTTGCTGCTTCTCCTGTCCTCCATCATCCAGACACTTCCAAACAGTTCTTCCTAGAAGTGGATGCTTCTTCTATTGGTGCAGGTGCAGTCCTGCTACAGAAGACTTCCAAAGGGAAATTTGTCTTGTGTGGTTTCTTCTACAAGCTCTTCTCTTCTGCAGAAAGAAACTACTCCATCGGTGATAGAAAAACATAGAAACATAGAAACATAGAATGTGTCGGCAGATAAGAACCATTTGGCCCATCTGCCCAATATACTGAATACTATGAATAGCCCCAGGCCCTATCTTATATGAAGGATGGCCTTATGCCTATCCCATGCATGCTTAAACTCCTTCACTTTATTTGCAGCTACCACTTCTGCAGGAAGGCTATTCCATGCGTCCACTACTCTCTCAGTAAAGTAATTCTTCCTGATGTTACTTTTAAACCTTTGCCCCTCTAATTTAAAACGATGTCCTCTTGTAGCAGTTTTTCTTCTTTTAAATATTCTCTCCTCTTTTACCGTGATGCTTCCCTTTATGTATTTAAAAGTTTCTATCATATCCCCTCTGTCTCTTCTTACTTCCAAGCTATACATGTTAAGGTCCTTTAACCTTTCCTGGTAAGTTTTGTCCTGCAATCCATGTACTAGTTTAGTAGCTCTTCTCTGAACTCTCTCCAAAGTTTCAATATCCTTCTGCAGATATGGTCTCCAGTACTGCACACAATACTCTAAATGAGGTCTCACTAGTGCTCTGTAGAGCGGCATGAGCACCTCCCTCTTTCTACTGTTAATGCCTCTCCCTATACACCCAAGCATTCTGCTGGCATTACCTGCTGCTCTATGACATTGTCTGCCCACCTTTAGGTCGTCTGATATAATGACCCCTAAATCCCTTTTCAGTCAGATACTGAGGTTAGTACTGTATCACTGATTTTATATTGTGCTCTTGGGTTTTTACGCCCCAGGTGCATTATCTTGCACTTATCAACATTAAATTTTAGTTGCCAGATTTTTGACCATTCCTCTAGTTTTCCCAAATCCTTTTCCATTTGGTGTATCCCTCCAGGAACATCAACCCTGTTACAAATCTTTGTGTCATCAGCAAAAAGACACACCTTACCATTGAGGCCTTCTGCAATTTCGCTGATAAAGATATTAAACAATATGGGTCCCAGAACAGATCCCTGAGGTACCCCACTGGTAACAATACCATGGTCTGAATATACTCCATTGACTACAACCCTCTGTTTTCTGTCCTTCAGCCACTGCCTAATCCATTCAACAATATGTGAGCCCAAGCTCAAAGACTGCAGTTTATTGATAAGCCTTCTATGTGGGACAGTATCAAAAGCCTTACTAAAGTCCAGATAGGCGATGTCTACTGCACCTCCGCCATCTATTATTTTAGGCACCCAATCAAAAAAGTCAATAAGATTAGTTTGACATGATCTCCCTGAAATAAACCCATGCTGTTTTTTATCAATCAACCCATGGGTTTTTAGATGTTCCACAATCCTCTCCTTGAGTATGGTTTCCATTAATTTCCCCACTATTGATGTCAGGCTTACCGGCCTATAGTTGCCCGATTCCTCTCTACTACCTTTCTTGGGAATTGGCACAACGTTTGCTAATTTCCAATCTTCTGGGATGACACCTGTTACCAGTGATTGGTTAAATAAATCTGTTAATGGTTTTGCTAGTACACCTCTAAGCTCTTTTAATAGCTTTGGGTGTATCCCATCAGGCCCCTGTGATTTATTTGTATTAATTTTAGACAGCCGACTTAGAACCTCTTCCTCTGTAAAGACACATGCATCAAAGGATTCATTAGTCTTCCTCCTAACTGAGGTCCTTCTCCTTCATTTTCCTTTGTAAAAACTGAACAGAAGTATTCATTGAGGCAGTCAGCTAGTTCTTTATCCTCTTCCATATACCTTCCTTCTTTTGTTTTTAATTTGGTAATTCCTTTATTTAATTTCCTTTTTTCATTTATGTATCTGAAGAATGTCTTATCACCTTTTTTCACTGACTGAGCTAATTTCTCTTCTGCCTGAGCTTTAGAAGCTCTTATAACTTGCTTGGCCTCTCTCTGCCTCATCTTATAGATTTCCCGGTCATCCTCGTTTTGGGTGTTTTTATACTTACTAAATGCCATCTTTTTGTTTTTAATAATTTTGGCCACTTCTGCTGAGTACCACAGTGGTCTCTTCCTTTTTGCTTTTACTGACGAGCCTAATGCACTTTTCTGTTGCCTTTAATAGTGCCACTTTTAAGTAGTTCCATTTCTCTTGGACTCCATTGAAATTGTTCCAGTCTGATAGGGACTCGTATACCACTGATCTCATTTTAGAAAAGTCTGTTTTCCGAAAATCTAAAACTTTTGTTTTTGTGTGGAGTGACTCAGTCACTGTACTTATAGTAAACCACACTGACTGGTGATCACTGGATCCTAAGCTTTCCCCTACAGTAATATCAAATACCAAATTGCCATTTGTGAATACCAAATCTAAAATGGCCTCCTTCCGGGTTGGCTCCTCAACTACTTGCTGTAGAGATAATCCCAGTAGGGAATTTAGAATGTCTGTACTCCTGGCAGAACTAGCTATTTTGGTTTTCCAGTTTATATCAGGAAGATTAAAGTCTCCCATTATGACAACTTCCCCTTTCGATGTCATTTTAGCCATTTCCTCAACTAGTAGATCATCCAATTCTTTGACTTGGCTTGGTGGTCTGTATATGACACCTACATGAGTTACCTTATGATTACCAAGCTGCAACGTAACCCAAACTGACTCTAAATTGGTTTTGCTGCTAAACTGCTTGCTATCAAGATGGCCTTGGAAGAATGGAGATACCTTCTGGAGGGGGCTTTGCATCCAGTGGTTATATACACTGACTACAAGAATCTGACTTATCTGCAGTCTGCACAACGTCTTAATCCACGTCAGGCTCGATGAGCACTCTTCTTTGCCAGATTCAATTTCCTTCTGCATTTTCGACCGGCAGACAAAAATGTGAGGGCTAATGCGCTTTCCGGTTCCTTTGACCCAGCCGATCAGATTCAGGAACCTCAACATATCATCGATCTGTCCTGCCTGGTTTCAGTGGCGCCAGTTTGAGTAAAAGATGTTCCTCCGGGAAAGATTTTTGTTCAGCAAGCCAAGAGGAGGAAGATTCTCTTCTAGGGACATTGCTCCAAGTACGCTGGTCACCCTGGGGTACGTAAGACCCTTGAGTTGCTGTCCCGTCACTACTGGTGGCCGACCCTACCCAAAGATGTCCGGGAATTTGTGTCTGCCTGTACCTCCTGTGCCCGCAACAACGTTCCCTGAACCAAACCAGAAGGGTTGCTACTACCGTTACCCATTCCGGAAGTTCCCTGGCAGCATGTTGCTATGCACTTTATCACAGACCTCCCGTCATCTGCTTGCTGTTCTGTAATCTGGGTAGTGGTAGACAGATTCTACAAGATGGCACATTTTATTCCGCTTCCTGGATTGCCCTCTGCTAAGCGACTAGCCCGTCTTTTCTTCGAACACATCTTCCACCTTCATGGCCTACCTCTGCACATTGTGTCCGATCGAGGGGTACAATTTACTTCCTAATTCTGGAGAGCGCTCTGTGGGCTACTTGAGGTGAAGTTGGACTTCTCTTCTGGATACCACCCTCAGTCTAATGGGCAAGTTGAACGAGTTAATCAGACTTTGGAGAACTACCTACGTCACTCTGTCTCTGCTCAGCATGATGATTGGGTGCAGCTCCTGCCTTGGGCGGAATTCTCGTACAGCAGCCATTCCGGAGAATCCACGGGCTCTTCTCCCTTTTACATAGTGTATGGACTACACCCTCGTGCTCCTTAACCCCTGTCCGCATCTTCCGAGGTACCGGCTGCTAATTCTTTGTTCAGAGACTTCCTCAGCATCTGGAGACAGACTAAGGATTCCATCTCTCAGGCTGTTACTTGTATGAAGAAAAATGCGGATACCAGACGTAGACCTCCTCCTCAGTTCTCTCCTGGCGACAAAGTCTGGCTTTCCTCCCGGAACATCCTCATGAAGGTACCTTGTTACAAATTTGCTCCACAGTTTCTGGGCCCGTTTGAGGTCCTTGAGCGTATCAACTGTGTTTCTTATAAACTCTGGTTACCTCCTTCTCTCCGGATTCCAAATTCTTTTCATGTATCTCTTCTGAAACCGTTGGTCCTCAACTCCTTTTCCAGGCCTCCCTCCACCTCTACTTCCGTGCCTACTGACGGTGAGCCTGAATTTGAGGTACAGAACATCCTCGATTCCAAGGTTGTTGGTGGTAAGAGGTACTTCCTTGTAGACTGGAAGAATTATGTTCAGCTGACGCTCTAAAACATTATATATGAGTGCATGCTGTTCAAATTACGCTTTAAAACATTTTATGCAGAGGGCCTCATTCACATTGTGGTACAATTGTTAAGGTAGTGGGACTCCTACACTCATAAAGCCTATGCAAGGGAAAGGGCTGACAAAAAGTACGAGGAACCGGTACTACAATACACCCTTTATTACACATAAAGGAGGGCATCATACACACCCTTGAAAAATTATGATTGGTGGCCTGCTGGTGGCCCTTTAAAACATTAGGGGCGAGCGCCTGCTGCTGAGCTGACCCTCTAAAACATTATATGCGAGTGCGTGCTGTTCAGCTGATGAACTAAAACATTATATGTGAGTGCATGCTGTTTAGCTAAAAAATTTGAGTTGAGGGCCTGTAGTCGAGCTGACCCTATAAAAAAAAGTTAGAATGGAGGGAATATATACAATCTGGATGAGGAGGAGAAAACAAGATTCAACCATGTACTCTTTTTTTGTGGTGGAAAAGGTGCACGGGAATACACTACAGTAGATTGAGTACATTATAAATGATAGATTGAAATAGTCTTTATGTTCATCATCAGCTCAGGTCTCCTCTGGTGAAGTTGAGAATTCAGGGGCAATCTAGGCCTTGTACATTTTTATCTGAGTCAACCTGTCAGCATTGCCAGTGGACAAGCGTATATGCTTATCTGTTACAATGCCACCAGCAGCACTAAATACACACTCAGACAAAACGCTGGTGGCAGGGCAGGCCAGCACCTCCAAGGCGTAGAGTGCAAGTTTGTGCCACGTGTCTAGCTTGAACACCCAGCAGTTGTAAGGCACTGAGGGATCATTAGGGACGCCGACACGGTCTGCTCTGTATTCCTTCACCATCTTCCAAAACTTTTCGCTCCTTGTTCCACTAGGCCGTGCTTCAGGGTGAGGTTGCTAGCGGGGTGTCATGAAAGTGTCCCATGCCTTGGATAGTGTTTCCCTGCATTTGTTGTAACTGTTATGTGTTCCCCTTGTCTGCCTTCCTTGGCTGCCTAAAGAAGTACGAACTCTGCCAGCCGCATTGACAGATGGAAGATTTTGGAGCAATCTGTCAACAAGTACCTTCTGCTATTGCACCGTTTTACTGGTCCTCTCCACCATAAGAATGAGAGATGAGAAGTTCTCTTTGTAACGGGGTTCAAGAAGGGTAAACATCCAGTAATCTGTGTTATCTAAAATGCATATAACACGAGGGTTGCGGGAAAGGCAGCCTAGCATTAAGTCAGCCATGTTTGCGAGAGTACCAACAGGGAAGACGTCAATGTCGACATCAGGATCACTCTCCATCTCCTCATCCTCCTCCTCCTCTTCTGCCCATCCACGCTGAACAGATGGAATTAAAGTTCCATGGGTACTACCCTCTGTAGCAGAGGCAACTGTCTCCAGCTCCTCCTCCTCCTCTTCATGATCCGATTCGTGCTGAGAAGACGAACTGTGGGTGGCCTGGCTATCACCCTGTGTCTCCTCCCCATTTCCTCGTCTGCCACTTTCAGAGGATCCTCCTTAATTGTGAGCAGTGATCGTTTGAGTAGACACAGCAGTGGAATGGTTACTCTGATAATTGCGTCATCGCCACTAACCATCTGTGTGGATTCATGAAAGTTTTTTAAAACCTCACAGAAGTCTGACATCAATGCCCACTCCTCGCTTGTGAATAGTGGCAGTTGATTCGAAAGGCGATGACCATGTTGCAGCTGGTATTCCATAACTGCCCTCTGCTGCTCACAAAGCATGGACAACATGTAGAACGGAGAGTTCCAGTGTGTGCTCACGTCACACAACAGTCGGTGAGCTGGAAGCTGCAAGCGCTGCTGCAGCGTTGACAGACCAACTAAAGTTGTGAACGACTTGTGAAAATGAGCATACACGCGGCACGCCTTCATTAGTAGCTCTTGCAAGTTTGGGTAGGTTTTGATAAACCGCTGAACCACTAAGTTTAAGACGTAGTCTAAGCATGGGATGTGTATCAGGTTCCGAGCTCCAAAGCCACCACCAAGTTATGGCCATTGTCAGACACAACCATGCCTGGTTTCAGGTTCAGTGGAGAGAGCCACAGCTCGGTCTGGTCCCTTATACCCTGCCAAAGCTCTGCGGTGGTGTGCTGTTTGTCCCTTAAGCAGATCAGCTTCAGCACGGCCTGTTGACACTTACTCACAGCAGTGCTACACTGCTTCCAGCTAGCGACCGATGGCTGACTGCTGCTGGAGGTGGAAGTGGAGGAGGAAACAGCGGAGGAGGAGAAGTGGGGGTTGGAGCCAGTAACATAGCTGCTGGCGGAGACCCTGATGGACTTAAGTCCAGCAAACTTGGACGTAGGTAGCACCTGTGCCATCCCAGGGTATGACTCACTCCCGTCCTCCACAACATTCACCCAGTGTGTGTTCAGAGAAATGTAGCGTTCCTGGCCACCAGCACTAGTCCATGTGTTCTTGGTGAAGTGGACCTTCCCAGTAAGTGCGTTGGTCATGGCACGGGTGATGTTCTAGGACACATGCTGGTGTACGGCGGGCACGGCACACCGTGAAAAATAGTGGCAGCTGGGGACTGCATACCGAGGGACAGCCGCCGACATCAGGCTTCGGAAATTCTCAGTGTCCACAAGCCTTAATGGCAACATTTCAAGGGCCAGTAATTTTGAAGGTTGCGCATTTAGTGCTATGTTTTGTGGGTGGGTGGGTATTTGCACTTGCGTTCAAATGCCTGTGTTATCAACATTTGGACGCTGTGCTGGGACAGGGAAGTAGATGTTGCTGCTGATGGTTCATGCGAAGGTCCAGGTGCAGGGCGAGGGGCATCCAAGCCTGCACCTTAAATAGGGGATTGGCCAGCAGTGTGTAACACAGGGGAAGAGGAGGCAGTGCTGTGACCCGCAGACCGAGATTGTGTATCCAGGCGTTCGGCCCACTTATTAGGGTACTTGGATGCCATGTGGCGAATCATGCTGGTGGTGGTGAAGTTGCTAGTGTTCACGCACTGGCTCATTTTGGTACGGCACAGGTTGTAAACTACCACTCTTTTGTCGTCTGTCGGTGTAACGTTTACGGGCATGTTTGGTGTGGGCCAACTTTTCCCTTTTGCAACCCCACTGCCTCTTCCAGACTGTTGCGGTGTTGCGGATCCCTCCCCATCCTGTCCCTGACACAGAGACCGTGGCCCTGGGCATAATGAAACTGTGCCTGCTGCAAGTGCACCAGAAAAAAAAAAAAACATCCACCCAGCTTCATTTCAAACTTAGCTGGGTGGCGCAGGACAACACTGTCCAAGTCGGACCATGGCAAACAGTTAGTCAGTTGGATTGCTGAAGATATTTATTCCAGTCGGTTAAGCACCACCCTCTCTTCCACCAGGTCCAGTCTCTGTAGCCAAGAGTCTGGTCAACCGAATTCTCACACTGATCATCCTTCCTCCCACCATGGAGAGGCTTGCTAAATGAGTGATCCCACACTCAGATATTCCGAGGAGCTCTTTCCAGCACCAGAATTAGATTTGGCCCTCTCGCCCAGCACGCTTGAAGAGGGACCTGAGATATTGTGCCCTGATTCCCAACCTCCAAAGCCTTCACAGTCTCAAGAAGATGAAGTTGGGGAACAGAAATCATTCGTTCACGAGGTTGTGGTTAGGTCAAGTCAAGAGGATGAGCAGATTGAGCAAGTGGAGTAGGAGGTGTTGGACGATGAGGTCACTGGGAAGGTGAAAAGCCAAGCGAGGACAGGGAACACAATTGTCCAGCCAGGGCACAGTTCTGGAGGAAGAGGAGTATAAGTAGGATGAGGAGGAGTAGGAGGAACCGTGTTCTTAGCAGGGTGGCACCCAAGCCAGCTCACGGGCAGCTGGGTCACCATCGGCACCTCAGAAGGCTGGGTTAGCAATGGCGAAATGTGGGAAAGCTTTGTCATCACGCCACAACAACCTGCGCCACCAGCAGATCTGGAACGTGTTAGCAGGAGGCAGCATTTTAGCAACATGGTGGAAGAGTACACGTACTGACTGATGGGTTTGCCCAGGGGCATAGCTACAGGGAAGCATGGGAAGCTACTGTTTTGGGTCTCTGACCTATAAGGGGCCCATCCAGGAGGAGGAGGAGGAGGACTAAAAGACTTTGTCAGGGCCCCCTCAACTTTATTATACAATGAAATTATATACAGTGGCAGTATAGGCAGTATAGACAGTATAGAAAGCGGATGGAAACCCAAACATCCTCACACCCTACACACTCAACACCCCCCCCCCTTTCACTCAAACAATTAACAAACTATTTACAAATTTACTTTAAACATATTAGAATAACTATAATGCATCTAAAGTGGCTCGGAGGGTGGGTTCCTGCACCAAGATAGGCCCTGGCCTGGAACACAATTGTCCATGTCAAGCCAGGGCACAGTTCTGGAGGATGAGGAGGAGTAGGAGGAACGCTGGGGGATACAGTGGACACAGACAATATACCTCCCTCAAAGAGGATAGCTTGTCCTTGTCTCTGGGCAGCCTGGCAGACATAAGCAACAACATGCTGCAGTGCCTGTGCAACGACCGCCCAGTTACTGCCACATTCTAACTTGTGCTGCTTATTGGGTGGCCACCCTGCTGCATCACCGTTACAAGGACAACGTGCCGTCCATAATTCCCTCACTGGAGTGTGATAGGAAGAGGAGCCCGCTAGTAGACACGCTGCTGATGGCATTTACACCTGACACCGTGGACTCAGTGGAAGCACAAGGTGAAGGCAGAGGAGGAGGAGGAAGAATTTGCCAATGCAGCTGGGTCACCACCAACATCTCAGAAGGCAGGTTTATCATTGGCAAAATGTGTTAGAACAGTACACGTAGTGTCTGACTGATGGGTCTGCCTAGGGGAATAGCTACAGGGGAAGCAGGGGAAGCAACTGCTATGGGGCCGTGACCTAGAAAGGGTCCATCCAGGAGGAGGAGGAGGACAACAGTATTATACAATGAAATTATATACAGTGACAGTATAGACAGTGTAGAAAGCGAATGGAACAGCTGCTGGGCCTGGTCTGAGAGAGCGATCTTTAGTAGCCACAGGCATGGTGGCATGAAAGAAAGGGGTTGCACAAAAATTACTAGGGGAGGGGGGCTCCATACAAAAATTGGATGTGGTGCCCAATCATTTCGAGCTACGCCACTGGGTCTGGCCCATTCAACTTCTGGGTCTTCAAATTAGGCACATGTCCTGTGATTGCCCTTTGTGCCTTGGAGGTGCTGGCCTACCCTGCAGTCACTGTATTGTCTGAACGTGTGTTTAGCATGGCTGGGGGCATTATCACAGACAAGTGCAGCCGCCTGTCTGCAGACAATGTTGGCAACTAAGCTTTTGTTTATTAAAAAGAACCAGACATGGATCCCACAGGACTTGTTTGAACCTTATGCTGAATAGACATGTATACCGGCCTCACCCAACCATTTTTGTAAAATTAAAAGTAAAAAAAAACAACAGTTATTGGCGACTACCTTTGGCTTCGCAGCCCAAATAGGCATCATTTCATACAAGAATGTAACTGCAAATTGTAAGTTCCCTGTCAGTTATGCAGTGCAGGGGATTGTACCTGGCAAAAATGGTAATATTTCACCCAACAATTTAAAATCTATCTTTTGCCAGGCAGTATTAAACTTGTCCAGCCACAGCTAAAACCAATGATTTACGGTATTGCTATTTTGGCAATTGAATTTCACCGCAGAAAAAAAGCTATTCTTTGACGGACACTATGAAACTTGTCCAGCCACAGCTGAAACCCCAGATTTACTGTATTTCTATTTTTGCAACTGTATTTCACCACAGAACAAAATCTATCCTTTGACGGACACTAGGGAAATTGTCCAGTCACAGCTGGAACACCAGATTCAGGGTATTGCTATTTTGGCAATTGAATTTCCCCCCAGAACAAAATCTTTCCTGTGACGGATACTATTATATTTGTTCAGTCACAGCTGGAACACCAGATTTACTGTATTTCTATTTTTGCAACTGTATTTCACCCCAGAACAAAATCTTTCCTTTGACGGATACTATTAAACTTGTTCAGTCACAGCTGGAACACCAGATTTATTGTATTTCTATTTTTAAAACTAAATTTCACAGCAGAAAATAATATATCCTATGACGAACACTATTAAACTTGTCCAGTCTCAGCTGGAACACCAGATTTACTGTATTTCTATTTTGGCAACTGAATTTCACCCCAGAAAATACTAAATCCTTTGCCGGACACTATTAAACTTGTCCAGTCACAGCTGGAACACCAGATTTACTTTATTTATATTTTTGCAACTGAATTTCACCCCAGAAAATAATATATCCTTTGACGGACACTATTAAACTTGGCCGGCCACAGCTGAAACCACTGATTTATGGTATTGCTATTTTGGCAATTGAATTTCACCCATGAAAAAATATATCCTATGCCAGACACTATTAAACTTGTCCAGCCACAGCTGGAACACTAGATTTATGGTATTTATATTTTTGAAACTGAATTTCACCCCAGAAAATAATCTATCCTATGACGGACAATATGAAACTTGTCTAGTCACAGCTGGAACACCAGATTTACGTTATTTATATTTTTGCAACTGAATTTCACCCCAGAAAATAATATATCCTTTGACGGACACTATTAAACTTGGCCGGCCACAGCTGAAACCACTGATTTATGGTATTGCTATTTTGGCAATTGAATTTCACCCATGAAAAAAATATATCCTTTGCCGGACACTACTAAACTTGTCCAGCCACAGCTGGAACACTAGATTTATGGTATTTATATTTTTGAAACTGAATTTCACCCCAGAAAATAATATATCCTATGACGGACACTATTAAACTTGTCCAGTCACAGCTGGAATGCCAGATTTACGTTATTTCTATTTTTGCTACTGAATTTCACCCCAGAAAATAATATATCCTTTGACGGACACTATTAAACTTGTTCAGTCACAGCTGGAACACCAGATTTATTGTATTTCTATTTTTAAAACTAAATTTCACAGCAGAAAATAATATATCCTATGACGAACACTATTAAACTTGTCCAGTCTCAGCTGGAACACCAGATTTACTGTATTTCTATTTTGGCAACTGAATTTCACCCCAGAAAATACTAAATCCTTTGCCGGACACTATTAAACTTGTCCAGTCACAGCTGGAACACCAGATTTACTTTATTTATATTTTTGCAACTGAATTTCACCCCAGAAAATAATATATCCTTTGACGGACACTATTAAACTTGGCCGGCCACAGCTGAAACCACTGATTTATGGTATTGCTATTTTGGCAATTGAATTTCACCCATGAAAAAATATATCCTTTGCCAGACACTATTAAACTTGTCCAGCCACAGCTGGAACACTAGATTTATGGTATTTATATTTTTGAAACTGAATTTCACCCCAGAAAATAATCTATCCTATGACGGACAATATGAAACTTGTCTAGTCACAGCTGGAACACCAGATTTACGTTATTTATATTTTTGCAACTGAATTTCACCCCAGAAAATAATATATCCTTTGACGGACACTATTAAACTTGGCCGGCCACAGCTGAAACCACTGATTTATGGTATTGCTATTTTGGCAATTGAATTTCACCCATGAAAAAATATATCCTTTGCCGGACACTACTAAACTTGTCCAGCCACAGCTGGAACACTAGATTTATGGTATTTATATTTTTGAAACTGAATTTCACCCCAGAAAATAATATATCCTATGACGGACACTATTAAACTTGTCCAGTCACAGCTGGAATGCCAGATTTACGTTATTTCTATTTTTGCAACTGAATTTCACCCAGAAAAAAATATATCCTTTGCCGGACACTATTAAACTTGTCCAGTCACAGCTGGAACACCAGATTTACGGTATTTCTATTTTTGCAACTGGATTTCAACGCAGAAAATAATATATCCTTTGACGGACACTATGAAACTTGTCCAGTCACAGCTTGAACACCAGATTTACGGTATTGCTATTTTGGCAATTGAATTTCACCCCAGAAAGATATATATCCTTTTCCGTACACTATTAAACTTGTCCAGTCACAGCTGGAACACCAGATTCAGGGTATTGCTATTTTGGCAATTGAATTTCACCCCAGAACAAAATCTTTCCTTTGACGGATACTATTAAATTTGTTCAGTCACAGCTGGAACACCAGATTTACTGTATTTCTATTTTTGCAACTGTATTTCACCCCAGAACAAAATCTTTCCTTTGACGGATACTATTAAACTTGTTCAGTCACAGCTGGAACACCAGATTTATTGTATTTCTATTTTTAAAACTAAATTTCACAGCAGAAAATAATATATCCTATGACGAACACTATTAAACTTGTCCAGTCTCAGCTGGAACACCAGATTTACTGTATTTCTATTTTGGCAACTGAATTTCACCCCAGAAAATACTAAATCCTTTGCCGGACACTATTAAACTTGTCCAGTCACAGCTGGAACACCAGATTTACTTTATTTATATTTTTGCAACTGAATTTCACCCCAGAAAATAATATATCCTTTGACGGACACTATTAAACTTGGCCGGCCACAGCTGAAACCTCTGATTTATGGTATTGCTATTTTGGCAATTGAATTTCACCCATGAAAAAATATATCCTTTGCCAGACACTATTAAACTTGTCCAGCCACAGCTGGAACACTAGATTTATGGTATTTATATTTTTGAAACTGAATTTCACCCAGAAAATAATCTATCCTATGACGG
Source organism: Bufotes viridis (assembly GCA_033119425.1). Classification (NCBI taxonomy): domain Eukaryota; kingdom Metazoa; phylum Chordata; class Amphibia; order Anura; family Bufonidae; genus Bufotes; species Bufotes viridis. The sequence continues at coordinate 157,213,164 of CM065594.1, forward strand.
ACAATATGAAACTTGTCTAGTCACAGCTGGAACACCAGATTTACGTTATTTATATTTTTGCAACTGAATTTCACCCCAGAAAATAATATATCCTTTGACGGACACTATTAAACTTGGCCGGCCACAGCTGAAACCACTGATTTATGGTATTGCTATTTTGGCAATTGAATTTCACCCATGAAAAAATATATCCTTTGCCGGACACTACTAAACTTGTCCAGCCACAGCTGGAACACTAGATTTATGGTATTTATATTTTTGAAACTGAATTTCACCCCAGAAAATAATATATCCTATGACGGACACTATTAAACTTGTCCAGTCACAGCTGGAATGCCAGATTTACGTTATTTCTATTTTTGCAACTGAATTTCACCCAGAACAAAATATATCCTTTGCCGGACACTATTAAACTTGTCCAGTCACAGCTGGAACACCAGATTTACGGTATTTCTATTTTTGCAACTGGATTTCAACGCAGAAAATAATATATCCTTTGACGGACACTATGAAACTTGTCCAGTCACAGCTTGAACACCAGATTTACTGGTATTGCTATTTTGGCAATTGAATTTCACCTCAGAAAGATATATATCCTTTTCCGTACACTATTAAACTTGTCCAGTCACAGCTGGAACACCAGATTCAGGGTATTGCTATTTTGGCAATTGAATTTCACCCCAGAACAAAATCTTTCCTTTGACGGATACTATTAAATTTGTTCAGTCACAGCTGGAACACCAGATTTACTGTATTTCTATTTTTGCAACTGTATTTCACCCCAGAACAAAATCTTTCCTTTGACGGATACTATTAAACTTGTTCAGTCACAGCTGGAACACCAGATTTATTGTATTTCTATTTTTAAAACTAAATTTCACAGCAGAAAATAATATATCCTATGACGAACACTATTAAACTTGTCCAGTCTCAGCTGGAACACCAGATTTACTGTATTTCTATTTTGGCAACTGAATTTCACCCCAGAAAATACTAAATCCTTTGCCGGACACTATTAAACTTGTCCAGTCACAGCTGGAACACCAGATTTACTTTATTTATATTTTGCAACTGAATTTCACCCCAGAAAATAATATATCCTTTGACGGACACTATTAAACTTGGCCGGCCACAGCTGAAACCTCTGATTTATGGTATTGCTATTTTGGCAATTGAATTTCACCCATGAAAAAATATATCCTTTGCCAGACACTATTAAACTTGTCCAGCCACAGCTGGAACACTAGATTTATGGTATTTATATTTTTGAAACTGAATTTCACCCCAGAAAATAATCTATCCTATGACGGACAATATGAAACTTGTCTAGTCACAGCTGGAACACCAGATTTACGTTATTTATATTTTTGCAACTGAATTTCACCCCAGAAAATAATATATCCTTTGACGGACACTATTAAACTTGGCCGGCCACAGCTGAAACCACTGATTTATGGTATTGCTATTTTGGCAATTGAATTTCACCCATGAAAAAATATATCCTTTGCCGGACACTACTAAACTTGTCCAGCCACAGCTGGAACACTAGATTTATGGTATTTATATTTTTGAAACTGAATTTCACCCCAGAAAATAATATATCCTATGACGGACACTATTAAACTTGTCCAGTCACAGCTGGAATGCCAGATTTACGTTATTTCTATTTTTGCAACTGAATTTCACCCAGAAAAAAATATATCCTTTGCCGGACACTATTAAACTTGTCCAGTCACAGCTGGAACACCAGATTTACGGTATTTCTATTTTTGCAACTGGATTTCAACGCAGAAAATAATATATCCTTTGACGGACACTATGAAACTTGTCCAGTCACAGCTTGAACACCAGATTTACGGTATTGCTATTTTGGCAATTGAATTTCACCCCAGAAAGATATATATCCTTTTCCGTACACTATTAAACTTGTCCAGTCACAGCTGGAACACCAGATTCAGGGTATTGCTATTTTGGCAATTGAATTTCACCCCAGAACAAAATCTTTCCTTTGACGGATACTATTAAATTTGTTCAGTCACAGCTGGAACACCAGATTTACTGTATTTCTATTTTTGCAACTGTATTTCACCCCAGAACAAAATCTTTCCTTTGACGGATACTATTAAACTTGTTCAGTCACAGCTGGAACACCAGATTTATTGTATTTCTATTTTTAAAACTAAATTTCACAGCAGAAAATAATATATCCTATGACGAACACTATTAAACTTGTCCAGTCTCAGCTGGAACACCAGATTTACTGTATTTCTATTTTGGCAACTGAATTTCACCCCAGAAAATACTAAATCCTTTGCCGGACACTATTAAACTTGTCCAGTCACAGCTGGAACACCAGATTTACTTTATTTATATTTTTGCAACTGAATTTCACCCCAGAAAATAATATATCCTTTGACGGACACTATTAAACTTGGCCGGCCACAGCTGAAACCACTGATTTATGGTATTGCTATTTTGGCAATTGAATTTCACCCATGAAAAAAATATATCCTTTGCCAGACACTATTAAACTTATCCAGCCACAGCTGGAACACTAGATTTATGGTATTTATATTTTTGAAACTGAATTTCACCCCAGAAAATAATCTATCCTATGACGGACAATATGAAACTTGTCTAGTCACAGCTGGAACACTAGATTTACGTTATTTATATTTTTGCAACTGAATTTCACCCCAGAAAATAATATATCCTTTGACGGACACTATTAAACTTGGCCGGCCACAGCTGAAACCACTGATTTATGGTATTGCTATTTTGGCAATTGAATTTCACCCATGAAAAAATATATCCTTTGCCGGACACTACTAAACTTGTCCAGCCACAGCTGGAACACTAGATTTATGGTATTTATATTTTTGAAACTGAATTTCACCCCAGAAAATAATATATCCTATGACGGACACTATTAAACTTGTCCAGTCACAGCTGGAATGCCAGATTTACGTTATTTCTATTTTTGCAACTGAATTTCACCCAGAAAAAAATATATCCTTTGCCGGACACTATTAAACTTGTCCAGTCACAGCTGGAACACCAGATTTACGGTATTTCTATTTTTGCAACTGGATTTCAACGCAGAAAATAATATATCCTTTGACGGACACTATGAAACTTGTCCAGTCACAGCTTGAACACCAGATTTACGGTATTGCTATTTTGGCAATTGAATTTCACCCCAGAAAGATATATATCCTTTTCCGTACACTATTAAACTTGTCCAGTCACAGCTGGAACACCGGATTTACGGTATTGCTATTGTGGCAATTGAATTTCACCCCAGAACAAAATATGTCCTTTGCCGGACACTATTAAACTTGGCCAGCCACAGTTGGGACAGATTTAGGGGATAGCTATTTTGCTAATTGAATTTCACCACAGAAAAATATCTATCCTTTGCCAGACAGCAGATAGTATTACACTTGGCTAGCCACAGCTGGAACACCAGATTAGGGGGATTGCTTTTTTGGCAATTAAATTTTAACCCCTCAATAAAATATAGAAATTTATATCCTGAGTTTCTAGGGGTGACAATAAGCACAGCCAAGCCCCTGATTTAGGATATAGCAAAAAAAAACCTAGTATTGATGGATTGATGGACTTGGTGGCAGCTTGTTCTGGTGCACCACTAGACACAAAATGTCCGCCGATCACCCCAGAAAAATGTGACAGAAAAATGCTCTGTGCAGCCTAAAAACCAGTGAGCAATTAACTAGCAGAAGTTGAATGTTTCATAGCTGTAGATCGATCACTTCATTAGGTGTTTTTGCTGAGTTTTCCCTGCCTAATCTCCTCCTCACAGCAGCTGCGTCCTATCCCTACACTAATCAGAGCAGAGTGACGTGCGGCGCTACGTGACTCCAGCTTAAATAGAGGCTGGGTCACATGCTGCACTTGACCAATCACAGCCATGCCATTAGTAGGCATGGCTGTGATGGCTTCTTAGGGCAAGAAGTAAAACACTAGCTGTGCAGCCCTTCGAAAAGCGGAAAGAAATCGCCGAACAACGGACACAAAACCAAACTTTTTTTTAAATGTTCGGGTCCGTGTCCCGAACATCCCAAAATTCGGTACGAACCCGAACTATACAGTTCGGTTTCGCTCAACTTTTTTTTTAAGGTCTGGCAATCGATCGGAAAATAAGAAGCGTAAGGCTGAGTGGGCCACTCAACCAAATCTGGTGCGTCCTTTGAAATAATCTGATGTACCTTCTATAACATTTAGGCTCTGGCCTGGTGCACATGCCCTTCACACCCCTGCAGAATGGCCTGCCTCTTTCTCTGCCTGTCATTTTCAAAATGACCCTGTGCCTAAGTCAATAGAGAAGAGCAGTATTTATGAAGCAGGTATATCGCAGCCCTCAATCAGTATTTTGTGGAAGCAGGTATATCACAGCCCTCAATCAGTATTTAGTGGAAGCAGGTATACCGCACCCCTTAATCAGTATTTAGTGGAAGCAGGTATATCACACCCCTCAATCAGTTTTTTTTTTTTTTTGAGCAACAGGTATGTCACACCCGTTTCAAATAGTTGTTCCAATAGCGCTTGTCCCTCTATATACCTGTGGTATCGCAGCAGAACCGCACACAACTGCTGCACAATACAGATGCACTATATACTTTCTATGTTAGAAAGTATGTTATAGGTATATCACACCCATCAATCAGTTTTTTGGGGGCAACAGGTATATCACACCAGTTGGAATTAGTTATTCCAATAGTGTTTGTCCCTCTAAGCTGCACTATCGCAGCAGAACTGCACACAACTGCTGCACAATACAAATGCACTATAATATACTTTCTATGTTGGACAGTATATTATAAGTATATCACACCCCTCAGTATATCACACCTATCAATAGCACTCCTATACCAGTCCTTAAAAGGATTTTTGTGGTCCTATTAGCTAGCGTTTGGTGTCCCTAACAGTCTGTCCCTGCTCCACAAAGCAGCCTCTCCCTACACTGGCAAAAGACAGAATGTAAAATGACTGCCAGATCGGGTTCTGTTATAGGGTGGGGCTGTGTCCATGTGCTGAAATGTCTCAATTGGCTGTCCTGTGCCACCTGATATGGGTGTCATGGGTCAAAGTTGGACGCAATGCAAAAAAAAAAAAAAAAAGGCACCAGCGGACATTGCCATATGTTTGCTTGTTCGAGAATCGCAACCGCCCCCCTGAAGAAGCAAGGCAAAACACCCGTCGGGTTGGTATCCTCTCTTCCCCTCTGTGCTCCTGGTGGGTAAATGCCCTTTTCATACCGCTAGCTCACCTGTAGTTTGTGCAGGACTTAAGTTGCTCATGACATGCAGTGCGGTTGGATTCAAGTATTAGAGAGTGCACCTTTGGTGACTCCATCTACTGTGTTTATGACCAGCACTGTGTTTGCATGAGAGTATGGTTTTGAGCTCTGATATGTAGTCAGCAATTTTGTTACATCAATCATCTGTTTCATGTGTGTCACACAGCTCTTTTTGACGCTTATTTGCTGAAGATGGGGGCGGAGCTTGCCAAGCATGGTGTAGGACGCTGGAAGCTAGTGCTCCTCACTGACTCACTCGGTCTAAAGCTAAATAAGCGCACTTTTCCTAACAAAAATGGGGAAACAGAACAGAGAGAGGAGCAGAGAACTGGAGTTCACCCCAAGAACGAAGAAATCACAAGGAAACATGAGTAAATTCCTAAACAAAGGTACGACTACTCCACCGAGAAGGGAGAAGATGGCGCCTGCAGCTTCCCGCGCTGAAACACAAGAGGATGACTCTGACTACGCTAGCTCCTGTGCCATGTCAGATGCTCATGGAGAAACAGACGCTCTCCCGATTACCAGAGCCTTCTTGAAACAATTACTTCTGACTCCGATAATGAAGGAGCTTACAGATATAAAGAGAGAAGTACACCAACTGGGAAACAGGGTTGAGACCCTTGAGGAAACACAATCCTCCATCGTTCAGCATGTCAGAGGTCTCCAGTCACAGATTTGCAAGCTAAGCACCCAAGTGGATCACGCTTACCTTTATCTTGAAGACCAGGAGAACCGAGCAAGGAGAAAGAACGTGAGGCTCCGTGGCATTCCAGAAACTGTCATGGCGGAGGATCTGTTGGACACAGTAAGGCAAATGTTTACTCAGCTACTGGGGGCAGAGCATGCGAATGCGATTATTATAGAGCGTGCTCATAGAGCGCTTCGGCCGAAGCCTCAAGCCAATGAGCCCCCTAGAGATACGATTTGTGCCCTACTTAATTATTTAGACACTGCTGTAGTACTTAAAGCTGCAAGAGATAGAGACAATATCATGATTGACTCTCATAGAATCCTTCTCTTCCAAGACCTATCGGCCAGCACTCTTGCAAAACGCAGAGCGATGAAGCCGTTAACTGAAGTGCTGAAAGAGAAAAAGATCCCTTGGAGATGGCTATTTCCATTTGGTCTGAGTGCCAATATTAAAGGGAAGCAGATCACCGTCAAGCATCCAGATGATTTACCTAAAATCTGGGAGGCCTTGGATGTGTCTCCGATGGATATCCCTTCGTGGGTGCCTTCTACTTCTCTAGGAGACTTACCGGGACTTGGAGCCCCACCAGAATGGCGGAAAGCGCCAGGACATAAATCTTCTAAGAGGAAATCGCCTCCTAAAGATTGAAAATCTTCAGCGTTATGGATGCTGTATCCTTGAACGTTTTTACTCTAATGCCTTTGCTGCAATTTGACTAATAGTTTACCTTTTACGTGTTTTAGCCGTCTAATAACACTTGTTGTTACTTCGCTACTGCTATATGTTTGCTTAAACCTAGTAGATTTTTCTGTATTTCTCTTGTTGTGTGGAGCTGGAGGGGGAGATTACCTGTTGCTTTGATTTGATTTGAACTGTCCTCCACTGAGACTCAGGAATTGCTCTCCCGCTGGCGGCTCCACGCCTGTATGAGTAATGTTTTTCTTCCTTTTTCATTTGCCGCTAAGTGCATTTAAATCCTGTTTAGACCGAGTGACTAGAGGTGATTATGATGACTCCTCTAGTATTTTCCCCCCCACCACTGACCATTTAGAGATCAGCGTTTGTTAGATGTTCCCTGACAGAGATCCTTCTCTTATCCCTGTCACACGTATTTCTTTGTACATATGTTTATGACCCACCCATATTTCTCAGGGACCGCTTTCATTCAGAGCCTGGCAATGCGAAGACTGATATATATTATTTATGAGAGATGACTGATATCACCTTTTTCTCAATGAATGTTAACGGTATCAACACCCCACAAAAACGTAGTCAGCTATACTACCTCCTGCGAAAGGAAAAGGCGGACATCATACTGCTCCAGGAAACACATCTTAGACATAATCACATACCGAATATGTATAGTAAATTATTTCCCTCTTGGCATCATTCCACATACTCTTCTGCTGCTAGAGGAGTCTCTGTGGGTTTAGGGAAAAACGTACCATTTACATTAAAATCTCAGTATGTAGACCTAGAGGGTAGATATGTATTTTTAAAAGGCACTATCCATAATACCATGGTGACTATCGCCAACTTATACGCACCTAATGTTCATCAAGTACAGTGGCTATTGACTACTCTTAAACTATTGCAAACATTTACTGAGGGAGTTTTGATATGTGGTGGCGGTTTCAATTTGTCCATGGAACATTCACTTGATTCTACTGGTCCGAGACCACTTATTCCTCACACACAAATACGCAAATTGAGGACTGCACTCTCAGAGCTCCATATAAATGATGTTTGGAGAGTTTTCAATCCTGAAGTTAAAGACTTCACTCACTACTCCCCAGCTCACGGTTCTTATCAGAGAATCGATTATGTTTTCCTTTCAAATAATTATCTACCCCTTGTAAAATCTACCACCATAGGATCAATAACTATCGCTGATCACTCCCCAGTCAAATTAATTGTCGCCATAGGCAACCCCCCATGCAAATCGTGGACCTGCCGTTTGAACACCACGCTAATTGAAGACCAAGCAAATGCCAAAGTAATCGAGTCAAAAATTAGGGACTATTTTAAACACAATGATAACAACCATATTAATGCTCCCATTTTATGGGACGCTCACAAGGTGGTCCTGAGGGGTGAATTCATAGCTCTAGGAACCAAAATTAAAAAATTGCGGAACAAACAAATAGACTCCATACTTCTACAAATAGCTACACTGGAGAAAATCCATAAAAAATCATTGTCGCCAGGCGAACTAGATTCCCTTAAGGCATTACGCCTTCAACTAAAAGATCTATTAAATATTAAGGCAGCCAAAACGCTACAATCGTTAAAGTTTAAATAATACTCACATGGCAATAAGGGATCTAAAGTATTAACTAACCTCTTAAGATCTCAAAGAGAAAAATCCTTTATTAACTCCATTAAATCAAAAAAGGGACACAAACTAACCACAACCCCCTCCATTGCTAAAGAATTTAGTGAGTTCTACACCCCCCTTTATAACTTACAAGATGGTCTGTCGAACCCACTAAACCGCACAAATTTACTCTCAAAAATTGACTCTTTCCTACAAACCATTAAAATCCCACAAGTCACTGAGGAACAGAAAGATTTACTCTTAAAACCCTTCACACTAGAGGAAATAAATAAAATCTTAACTACAATTCCTTCAGACAAAAGCCCAGGCCCAGATGGGTTCCCGATAATTTATTATAAGTAATTTTCAGAGGTTCTCTCACCTTATTTTGCTAAAATGTGCAACTCTCTTTTAGATGGAGATAGTCTCCCTCCGCAGTCTCAGGCGGCTCATGTTACTATCATACATAAAGAAGGGAAAGATCCTGAGAATTGCAGTAACTACAGGCCAATTTCCCTCCTTAACAATGATTTAAAATGGTGGGCCAAACTTCTGAGTCATAGAATGATGGGTCTGTTACCTGACCTTATTGGGGAGGAACAAGTAGGATTTATTGAGAGGGCAGAGAGGGCAGACATAATGTCAGTAGGGTCTTACATGCCGTCTCATACGCCTTTAAAAAGAAAATGCCACTAGAGCTTCTTGGAACCGACGCCGAAAAGGCGTTCGACAGAGTAAACTGGATTTTTATGGAAAAAACCTTGGAGTCATTTAGTTTTCCGAGACGTTTTATAGAGGCAATATTTAAAATGTATTCCTCTCCCACAGCTCAGATAATGGTCAATGGTTTTCTATCAGAACCCTTCTCCATTACAAATGGCACTAGGCAAGGATGCCCTCTCTCCGCTACTCTTTTTGTCTTGACCCTGGAGACTCTATTGCTGAAATTCAGACAATCACCGGATATAATAGGCCTTACGATTGGGAAATACACCCATAAAATGGCAGCGTTTGCCGATGACTTGTTGTTGATTCTGACCAACCCCCTACAAGCTATTCCTGTAATAATGGAAATTTTCTTAGAATTTGGTTTTGTGTCTAATTTTAAAATAAACTTCGAAAAGTCTGAGGCTCTGGCGGTGTCTGTCCCAAATTCCCAACTGACCAGATTGAAAAGCCTCGCTAAATTTAAGTGGCCCTCTACTGCCTTTAAGTATCTTGGCACAATGATTCCAGCGAATCCTAAACTAATATTTAGTCTGAATTATATTCCGCTTTTTAATAAAATTAAAACCTTTTTATCTAGACCTATTTCGCCCTTGATTTTATGGTTAGGGAGGAAAGCGGTCCTGAACACATACGTTCTACCACAATTGCTTTACCTGTTAAGATCACTTCCTATTGCTTTGCCTGCCACGTATCTAACCTCTGTCAGGAAACTGTTTAGCAGATATTTCTGGGCAAACAAACGTGCAAGATTACCTTTTTCAGTTTTAACTAAGAGTAGAGTAAGGGGTGGAATCTCTTTACCCGATTTAACAGTTTATCTTCAGGCCATCCACCTTGAAAAATGGTTGACCCTGACTCACCCTTCCGTCAACTCCATGTGTGCTAACATGGAAAAAACAATTTTAGGCAGAGATAAATAATTCCTTCTGTGCGACTCAAATCTTCCTTTAAATAAAGCTGATATTCATGATATCCTCCTCAAAAACACACTTTCCATCTGTGTTAAATCACATGCTTTATCTTTGAGCAATAAAGTTTGGTCTCCTGTAACTCCCCTACACATTCTTCCCCAACTACTTGCCGGGAAACCGTTAACGTTATCATCTATATGGAAGTCAGTTTCATCTTTGCGTATACATGACCTGTTGAACACACCTAACTCAGATGACTATTACAGCTCTTTAACGGGGTCAGCTTGGAAAGAGGGAGACACACTGCAGAAATGGGACTTTGAACACTCCTGTCGCAGATTTAAACTTCTCTCCTCCAAATTGCCTTCTAAATCTGACCCCACTTGGCTTGAAAATTTCACGGTCTTGCCCACCTTACCCCCCAAATGCTTATCCATGATTTATAAGCAACTATCTGCTGACGATAAATACCAGGAGTTGTCGTATATGATTGAATGGGAGAGGGAACTTCATATAAAACTGAGTAGTGAAAAAGGCGATTTATTCTGTCTCATTCTCATGGATTTTCGCGTTGTGTGAGAATACAGGAGAATTCATATAAAACACTGACCAGATGGTACCGTACACCTGACAAACTATACCGTATGCATCTGATACCCTCAGACAAATGTTGGAGATGTGAGGCTGAAAGTGGTACTATGACCCATATATGGTGGTCATGCCCCATCATCTCCCAATTCTGGAAAGATGTGGAGTCATCAATTAACAAAATTTGTAAAGTCACACTTACTCTTACAGCCCCTCTAATACTGTTATGGAAGCATGATGTAAATTTTAGGCCCTCAAAAACTAATCTGATCACCCATATGATCGCGGCGGCCAAATTACTCATCCCACTTAATTGGAGGAAAACTGACCCCCCAACGCTTCCCATATGGATTGATAAAATGCACCACTTATGCTGAATGGAGGAATTGGCGGGCTGGGAGACAAATTCTAGGACCGCCTTCCTGATGACATGGGATCCATGGATACAATTTGTCAAAAGTCAATCTACCCTTCTTGGAAATAGTCCCGTTAGTGGTGTTGATATAAACTCATAAGTAGTAATACTCTCTTATAAGCTTGTCTATAAGATTTATCCTTATAATTTGCCGTTTTCAGATATTGTTAGTCCAGGCATCAGAAATATTAGCTGGTACCAGCCTTGGGTCTTTTGGGTTACTTTACACCCCTTCCCTCCTCCTCCTTTTCATGTCCTTTCATACTCCCCCTTTCCTACATCCATCCCCTTTTTCCATCCCCTGTTCACCCTCCTCGTCCTTATGGTTAGGCTGTGGTTGCCTTTGTTCAGTTCTTACAGGTGTACTTATGTTGTATTTCCTACAAGACCCTAAGTAGCATCTCCTCTTCGACCAATTACCTGAATTGTGATGTTACGATAACTGCCTATGATTGTATTTGTTTAAGCTGGTTGATATACACTCCATTTATAAGGGGTTCTTTGACAAACTGAGGTTCATGTACTTGATATACTGCCAGTTTCATTGTTACCTTTTGTGTGACATTTCCTATATTTGTACCTCTATGATTCTGCATTTTTCATGTCTGTACACTTATTATTGTTTTCAATAAAAAGAGATTACATAAAAAAAAAATCATGCCATTAGTAGGCATGGCTGTGATGGCTTCTTAGGACTTCTTAAGAAGTAAAACACTAGCTGATTGGCTGCTGTGCACCCCTTTAGAAAGCGGGAAGAAATCGCTGAACAACGGACCCGAACCCGAACTTTTTTGAAAATGTTCGGGTCTGGGTCCCGAACACCCTAAAATTCGGTACTATCCAGTTCGGGTTCGCTCATCCCTAGACTTATACACATGGGAATTAGTAATGCAAATCACCTGTACATACTACATTGTAAAACACTTGGTAACACTGACATGGAATAGGACCTAGGAATTTGAATAAACAGCAAACTAAGCTGTAAAAACTAGTGCCAGGCAGCTGCTGCCAAGGCCAATAAGATAATGGGTTGCATCAAAAGGGCATAGATGCTTGTGATGAGAACATAGTCCTGCAACTTTACAAATCACTAGTCAGACCACACATTGAGTACTGTGCAATGTTCTTGGGTCCTGTGAACAAGTCAGACATAGCAGAGCGGGAGAGGATTCAGATGAGGGCAACTAAAGTAATAACTGGAATGGGGCAACTACAGTACCCTGAAAGGTTATCAAAATTAGGGTTAATCACGTTAGAAAATAGACAACTGAGGGTAGATCTAATTTCTATGTATAAATATATCAGGGAACAGTACAGAGATCTTTCCCATCATCTATTTATTAGTGTTGAGCGTGAATATTCGAATAGAGAATTTTTTTTGAGAATATCGGCACTTCGCTAAAAGGAATTTCCTACATATGACTACAGTGCAACGCTGAATATATCTTTATTTTTTTACAGAAATAAGACACTAAAAGCTTTACCACATATAACTGCAACAGTGAACGCTGAATATATTTTATTTTTTCTACTGATATACGTCAATAAATGTTTTTTAAGATATAAGTGCACCAGCGAATTGCGAATGTATATTTCTTTTTCTACTGCAATACGCCAGTAAAGGCTTTACCAGACATAACTGCAACATTGTACTGAGAATATATTTTACTGTAGTACTGAAATACGACCCTATACGCTCTCACCAGAAATAACTGCAACAGTGCAGTGCATATACAGTATATTTTTCTTTTTTGAATGAAATACACCCCTATATGCTTTCAACAGAAATCACTGCAACACTGCAGTGCATATATATATTTTTCTTTTTTTTACTGTAATAGGCCCCTATACCCTTTCACCAAAAATAACTGCAGAAGTGACCCTAAAATATATATTTCTTGTTGGACGGAAAAAAGCCCCTATACGCTTTGACAAGAAAACAAGTAAAGAGTGAAATGTATATATATTTTTCTTGTAATACTGAAATACGACCCTTTACGCTTTCACCAGAAATGACTGCAAAAGTGCAGTGCGTTTATATTTTTCGTGTATTACTGAAATATCGCCCTATACTCTTTCACCAGAAATGAGTGCAAATGATTTTAGTGTAAATAACAACAAAAGGGACCTGCGTATAAATTTATCTTTTTCCACAGATAAAAGCCATTAAAGGCTTTTCAGCATAGCACTTGCACCCCAAAAACTAATTGCTGGAATGACAGAGCTGTATTACGAGTCTATCTGGATCCCCAAGTAATGTTTCCCTGCATTTATAAATTGCTTTTTTTCACAATGAGGATTTTTCTATGACTCTCCCTAGCATCTGCACACGTCTCTCCCTGCCTGTGAAATGATTCCTCTCACTATCCTTTCCCTGCACTTGTAAATCGCTTCTTTCCTTTTTTTTTTTTTTAACAAATAGTTTTTCTTTCACTCTCCCTAGTGCCTGCATACACGTCTGTCCCTGAACAAAGAACTATACTGAATGGCAGAAACTAAGATGACTGCCGTATTTATAGGGCTGTGACATCACCTGGCTTTCTGGCTGGCTGCTAATTGGCTGCATGCATGTCATTTTGGGTCATCCCCCCTTCCCAAAGTTCCTTGTCCCATGTCCTCACACGTGTAGTCTCCATGTTAGGAAGCGTGAAGAAATTCGCATTTGTTGCGAATCAAATTTTTCTTGAAATTCTAAACGAATTCCAATTTGTCAGCTTTGATTCGATCATCTCTAGTTATAGCATGATTGACAAAGTCTCCATCCCATTTAGGCTCATGATGTCTATTTACTCTTTTTTTATTCTGTATGTGATTTATTTGTATTATTGTATATTTAATCACTTAGTAAATATATTTATTCACCCAGCCTGCGTAAGCTTATTCATTCTCAAATCTTTTGAATTCACTTTATGTTATAGCTGGTGCAATTCAGCACTTAGGTGATACTTGCCTAGTGGTTGTTTGGTGACCTGCATTAGAGATGAGCGGCAGGGGCAATATTCCAATTTGCTATATTTCGTGAATATTTAGGTGAATATTCATCATAAATTCGCGCATTTGAGAATTTGCCATTATTTCCTTGATTGAGAAAATCAGGAATGTAATATGCACATATGGCGCGCGCAATACAGGTGTGGGTCACCTTTGCCACATTATTCAAGCTGCTAGAAGTTTCCTCAGACTGGAGAAAATGGTTGGCACAGCAGAACATTACAATAGCTTTATATGCAGATAGAGTGCTCCAATATATTCGCAATTACGCAAATCGGCAATTAATGATGCGCATATTTTGGAGCAATTCGTGCAACTTCACATTTTCGCAGGTCTGACTGCATATAACTGATTGGTGCACTAAGTATTGTTGTGAACTTGTGACATCACAGCACTACAGTTGTGGCCAAAAGTTTTGAGAATGACACAAATATTAGTTTTCACAAAGTTTGCTGCAAAACTGCTTTTAGATCTTTGTTTCAGTTGTTTCTGTGATGTACTGAAATATAATTACACGCACTTCATACGTTTCAAAGGCTTTTATCGACAATTACATGACATTTATGCAAAGAGCCAGTATTTGCAGTGTTGGCCCTTCTTTTTCAGGACCTCTGCAATTCGACTGGGCATGCTCTCAATCAACTTCTGGGCCAATTCCTGACTGATAGAAACCCATTCTTTCATAATCACTTCTTGGAGTTTGTCAGAATTAGTGGGTTTTTGTTTGTCCTTCTGCCTCTTGAGGATTGACGACAAGTTTTCAATGGGATTAAGATCTGGGGAGTTTCCAGGCCATGGACCCAAAATGTCAACGTTTTGGTCCCTAAGCCACTCAGTTATCACTTTTGCCTTATGGCACGGTGCTCCATCGTGCTGGAAAATGCATTGTTCTTCACCAAACTGTTGTTGGATTGTTGGAAGAAGTTGCTGTTGAAGGGTGTTTTGGTACCATTCTATATTCATGGCTGTGTTTTTGGGCAAAATTGTGAGTGAGCCCACTCCCTTGGATGAGAAGCAACCCTAGACATAAATGGTCTCAGGATGCTTTACTGTTGGCATGATACAGGACTGATGGTAGTGCTCACCTTTTCTTCACCGGATAAGCCTTTTTCCAGATGACCCAAACAATCGGAAGGAGGCTTCATCGGAGAATATGACTTTGCCCCAGTCCTCAGCAGTCCATTCACCATACGTTCTGCAGAAGATCAATCTGTCCTTGATGTTTTTTTATGGGGAGAGAAGTGGCTTCTTTGCTGCCCTTCTTGACACCAGGCCATCTTCCAAAAGTCTTCGCCTCACTGTGCGTGCAGATGCGCTCACACCCGCCTGCTGCCATTCCTGAGCAAGCTCTGCACTGCTGGCACTCCGATCCCGCAGCTGAATACTTTTTAGGAGACGATCATGGCGCTTGCTGGACTTTCTTGGACGCTCTGAAGCCTTCTTAATTAGAATTGAACCTCTTTTCTTGAAGTTCTTGATGATCCTATAAATTGTTGATTGAGGTGCAATCTTAGTAGCCACAATATCCTTGCCTGTGAAGCCATTTTTTATGCAACGCAATGATGGCTGCACGCGTTTCTTTGCAGGTCACCATGGTTAACAATGGAAGAACAATGATTTCAAGCATCACCCTGCCTTTTAACATGTCAAGTGTGCCATTTTAACCCAATCAGCCTGACATAATGATCTCCAGCCTTGTGCTCGTCAACATTCTCACCTGAGTTAACAAGATGATTACTGAAATCATCTCAGCAGGTCCTTTAATGACAGCAATGAAATGCAGTGGGAACTTTTTTTGGGATTAAGTTAATTTTCATGGCAAAGAAGGACTATGCAATTCATCTGATCACTCTTCATAATATTCTGGAGTATATGCAAATTGCTATTATAAAAACTTAAGCAGCAACTTTTCCAAATTCGAATATTTATGTAATTCCCAAAACTTTTGGCCTTGACTGTATATTCAAAATCTTCATGAATTCTCGAAGTGGCGATATTCACGATTAAAATTTGTGATTTGAATATTTGCACCCAACACTAATGTGCATGACTTTAGCCATGTTCTCTCAGTTCACTGCAGTGTCTGTAGAAGCTGAATATGGTAGTTCACTCTGCTGTCTTTATCTTATCATGTCCTTACTAGTGATGTCGCGAACATAAAATTTTCTGTTCGCGAACAGCGAACGCGAACTTCCGCAAATGTTCGCGAACGGGCGAACCGCCATAGACTTCAATTGGCAGGCGAATTTTAAAACCCACAGGGACTCTTTCTGGCCACAATAGTGATGGGAAAGTTGTTTCAAGGGGACTAACACCTGGACTGTGGCATGCCGGAGGGGGATCTATGGCAAAACTCCCATGGAAACTTACGTAGTGGACGCAGAGTCGGGTTTTAATCCATAAAGGGCATAAATCAACTAACATTCCTAAATAGTTTGGAATAACATGCTTTAAAACATCCAGTGTGTGTATACGATCAGGTATGATGTTGTATCGATCAGGTAGTCTAAGGGTTACGCCCACTTTACAGACATTGACAGACCAAACTCCCCTTTTAATGCACCGCAAACAGTTCATTTGCACAACCGCAAACTCCCCATTTGCACAAGGTTGGATACCAAGCTAGCCACGTCCCGGTGATGTCATTGAAGGTTTCTTCCTCCACCCAGCCACGTACAACACCAAGGGTCCCCAAAAGGTGAATTGAATTGATTTTTCGAACGGGGAGATGGTTAAAAAAACTCTGGCTCCCTCCCCTTTGTTTTTATCCACGGTCACTGCGTCTGCGAAGTGCAATTTACTGTCACACCCGATATGAGTGGTATTTTCCTTAGTACTATTCTCATCAGTTTAATCCCTCTAACGTCCCCAATCTGGGGGCCATTTATTGAATAGATTTTTCGAACGGGGAGATGGTTAAAAAAACGCTGGCTCCCTCCACTCTGTTTTAATCCACGGTGACTGCGTCTGCGCTGTGCAATTTACTGTCACACCCAATATGAGTGGTATTTTCTGTAGTACTATTCTCATCAGTTTAATCCCTCTAACGTCCCCGACTCCCCAATCTGGGGGCCATTTATTGAATAGATTTTTCGAACGGGGAGATGGTTAAAAAAACGATGGCTCCCTCCACTCTGTTTTAAACCACGGTGACTGCGTCTGCGCTGTGCAATTTACTGTCACACCCGATATGAGTGGTATTTTCTGTAGTACTATTCTCATCAGTTTAATCCCTGTTACGTCCCATATCAGGGATTGCCTTTTGTGAAAAAAAATTTAGGCCGGGTACCTTCGACTGCCTTCACAGTGACAGACCAAACTCTCATACACCAAAGTGAATTGATTTGAGGAAGCTGGAGATTGAAAAAGCAGCTTGATCGGTCCTCTTACTCCCAAATTGGGGCACTGCGCATGCACAGAGCAATGTGCTGTGACACCCTATATGAGTGGTGTCTTAACTAGTACTATTCCTATCAGTTTAATCCCTGTTACGTACCCTATCCGGTCGAATTGATTAACCATTGTCGAATTAGCGAACCATTACGACATCATGAAATAATGTAGTTCTGAGCTCTGTACTTGCTTTGTATTGGAATTGATGGGGATTTTTTTAATTGTCTGCATCATTTCTAATAAACTATTAAGAGACTTTATTATGATTTTTTATTTTATGTATTAAAAACCCATACAACATATAAAAAAAAAGGTAAATTAATGTTTTTTCTATGAAATATTATCCAGCCGTCCGATCGCTTTTGGTCTGACCATAATGAAGCAACGGCCTTATCGTCTGGGGTGTGGCAACATTGCCAACACACTTATAGAGGTGATGATGATTGCTTCATTGTGATACGCAAGCCCCTTCACCACAACAAGGTAACGATCACGAAAGGGGAATTGACACTTGTATGTGCCTTTTTTTTTTGGTTTGTTTTTGCAGCCACAGTGCTGCACCATAGGACAGAAAAATTAGGCATGTATACATGCCTGAAAAATAATGGCATTGTTGCAGCCGCTATTGTAGCAGCAGCCGGAAAAATTGATGTTTTCCAGGCAGAAAAGTGACTAAAACATTGCGGCTTGAACTCTAGTTGGTGGTGAAGAATTCAAGAAAGTCATCCGGTATGCAGACATTAAATACAGCAGCGTGGGGATAATTTTGAGGCCAAGGCATGTAATCAGGCCTTTTGTTAGTCAAACGTATCCCCCACTGTCAGTCCCTTCGGGATCCATGTCTCATTCATCTTTATGAAGGTGAGGTAATCAACACTTTTTTGACCGAGGCGACTTCTCTTGTCAGTGACAATGCCTCCTGCTGCACTGAAGGTCCTTTCTGACAGGACACTTGAAGCAGGGCAGGCCAGAAGTTATATCGCAAACTGGGATAGCTCAGGCCACAGGTCAAGCCTGCACACCCAGTAGTGAAGGGGTTCATTGCTCCTCAGAGTGTCGATATCTGCTGTTAAGGCGAGGTAGTCTGCTACTTGTCGGTCGAGTCGTTCTCTAAGGCTGGATCCCGAAGGGCTGTGGCGATGAGTAGGACTGAAAAAGCTCCGCATGTCCTCCATCAACAACACATCTGTAAATCGTCCAGTCCTTGCCGCCGTGGTAGGAGGAGGATTACACTCACCTCTTCCCCTGTTAGATTCCCGTTGTGCTGTGACATCCCCCTTATAAGCCGTGTAAAGCATATTTTTTAGTTGGGTTTTGAACTGCTGCATCCTTTCCGACTTTCGGTAATTTGGTAACATTTCTGCCACTTTCTGCTTATACCGGGGGTCTAGTAGCGTGGCCACCCAGTACAGATCGTTCTCCTTCATCCTTTTTATACGTGGGTCCCTCAACAGACATGATAGCATGAAAGACCCCATTTGAACAAGGTTGGATGCAGAGCTACTCATTTCCCGTTCCTCGTCCTCACTGATGTCATTGATGGTCTGTTCTTCCCCCCAGCCACGTACAACACCATGGGTCCCAGATAGGTGACAACAACGAGCACCCTGGGGTGCCTGCTGTGGTTGGTCTTCCTCCTCCTCAAAGCCGCCACATTCCTCCTCTGACTCCTCTTCCTCATACTCCTCTTCCAGCGTTGCTGCAGGTCCAGCAAGCGATAATGAAAAGGCTGTTTCTGGTGGTGATGGTGACCACATTTCTTCCTCTTCCTCTTCACGCTCATCTACAGCCTGATCCAGAACTCTTTGCAGGGCACGCTTCAGGAAGAAAACAAATGGGATGAGGTCGCTGATGGTGCCTTCGGTGCGACTGACTAGGTTTGTCACCTCCTCAAAAGGACGCATGAGCCTACAGGCATTGCGCATGAGTGTCCAGTAACGTGGCAAAAAGATTCCCAGCTCCGCAGAGGCTGTCCTAGCACCCCGGTCATACAAATACTCGTTGACGGCTTTTTCTTGTTGGAGCAGGCGGTCGAACATTAGGAGTGTTGAATTCCAACGTGTCGGGCTGTCGCATATCAAGCGCCTCACTGGAATGTTGTTTCGCCGCTGAATATCGGAAAAGTGCGCCATGGCCGTGTAGGAACGCCTGAAATAGCCACACACTTTCCTGGCCTGCTTGAGGACGTCCTGTAAGCCTGGGTACTTAGACACAAAACGTTGTACGATGAGATTCAACATATGTGCCATGCACGGCACATGTGACAACTTGCCCAAATTTAATGCCGCCAACAGATTGCTCCCATTGTCACACACCACTTTGCCGATCTCCAGTTGGTGCGGGGTCAGCCACTGATCCACCTGTGCGTTCAGGGCGGACAGGAGTGCTGGTCCTGTGTGGCTCTCTGCTTTCAGGCAAGTCAACCCCAAGACAGCGTGACACTGTCGTATCCGGGATGTGGAATAACCCCTGGGGAGCTGAGGGGATTCAGTTGATGTGCAGCCGGACGCCGCAGCAGAAGAGGACTCAGCCGAGGAGGATATCGAAGAGGATGGAGTAGGAGTAGAGGAGGTGGCAGTAGGTCTGCCTGCAAGTCGTGGTGGTGTCACCAACTCCGCTGCGGAGCCACGCATTCCATGCTTGTCAGCCGTCAGCAGGTTGACCCAATGCACAGTATACGTGATATACCTGCCCTGACCGTGCTTTGCAGACCAGGTATCAGTGGTCAGATGGACCCTTGCCCCAACACTGTATGCCAGAGATGCCATGACTTCCTTTTCAATGACATGGTAGAGCTTTGGGATTGCCTTTTTTGAAAAAAAAATTCGTCCGGGTACCTTTCACTGTGGTGTCCCAATAGCGACAAATTTTTTGAAGGCCTCAGACTCTACCAGCTGGTATGGTAAAAGCTGGCGGGCTAAGAGTTCCGTCAAGCCAGCTGTCAGTCGCTGGGCAAGGGGGTGATTCTGTGACATTGGCTTTTTGCGCTCAAACATGTCCTTGACAGACACCTGTGGGCAGATGACTGTGGGCAGATGAGCAGGAACTGCTGAAGGTGAGAGATGGAGTGGCGGGTGGTTGAGAGGGGGCAGGGAGGACAGCAGTGGTTGACGTGGCTGAAGATGCTGGACCAGGAGGAGCATGGTGGCTTTGTGTTTGTGTGCTGCTTGTACTCATGTGTTGATCCCATAGGCGTTTGTGATGTGAGATCATGTGCCTTCGCAAAGCAGTTGTACCAAGGTGGGTGTTTGACTTCCCACGACTCAGTTTCTTTTGGCACAGGTTGCAAATGGCATTGCTGTTATCAGAGGCAGACACACAAAAAAAATGCCACACTGCTGAGCTTTGCAATGACGGCATTCTGGTGGTGGCAACAGCATGCGTTGACTGGCGTGCTGTCTGGCTGACCCCAGGTGCCGATACATGCTGTCTGACTGTGCCACTAACTCCTTGCGACGACCTCCCCCTGCTTCCATCTCGTCTCCTCATTCTCTCTGTCTCCCCTTCTGAACTTTCCCCCTCTTCTTCTCTTCGAGCAGGCACCCACGTGGCATCCGTGGACACATCGTCATCATCAACCGCTTCACTTGTATCTGACACCTCAGCAAAGGAAGCAGCAGCGGGTACAACATCATCATCATCATCATCACACTGTACGTCCATGTGTGTAATCCTGCCTGACTGACACATATCCTCGTAATCTACATCATCTGGCAATAATGGTTGCGCATCACTAATTGCATCCAACTGATGTGTAAATAACTCCTCTGACGGATCAAGTGAAGCGGCAGTGGTGGCTGTGGTGGTAGTGGTGGTGGTGGCGGCGGGCGGGTGCGTGGTAACTTGAGAGCAGGTGACCGAAGCTGAGCTGGAGGAGGATGGTGCGTCAAGGTTCTTAGCGGAAGCTGTTGAAGATTGGTTGTCCTGTCTAAGCCAGTCAACTATGTCCTCAGAATTTTTCGGGTTCAGGGTACGTGGCCTCTGAACACTGAGAATTATTCCGGGGCCGGGGAAATCACAGCACCACGACCACGACGGCCCCTGCGGGGTGGCCTGCCTCTGCCGGTCATTTTTTTTTAGATAAGTGGTACTACGCGTGCTAGGTACTGTGCCACCCGGTATCAGTGGTGGGCACTGGCAGTGGGCACACTACAGTCAGTGGAAGTGGGCCTGACACACACTGGCAGCAGGCAAGCAACTGAATTTGGACTACTGTCTAAAAATTAAATGCCTTATTTATCGGCAAGCTACTGTGCCACCCGGTATCAGTGGTTGGCACTGGCAGTGGGCACACTACAGTCAGTGGAAGTGGGCCTGACACACACTGTCAGCAGGCAAGCAACTGAAATTAGACTGTCTAAAAATTAAATGCCTTATTTATCGGCAAAATAGAAAGAGGAACTCCAGTTTGGTTGCGGTTAGAATTTTTTTTTTTTTATTTATTTTCAGTTTTTTGGCAAACGCGGCAAAATCACTTGTCTCGTGACGTTTCGGCCTATTTTCGGCCTTCATCAGACTGTGATAAAAAACATAGTAAATTAAGTACAAAAATAAGTACAGAAATAGGTACAAAAATAATAATAGATGCAATAGATACCATGTAGTGATTACTTAACATGATAATACTGGATGTATACAGATATATGGTCATAAGAATATCGTCAGGCCACATGATTATAGTTTTCAAACATGATTACAAAACATGATTATAAAGTATGATTCAAAACATGATACAAAACATAATACAACATATATCCAAGAAAATGTCCAAAAATTATAGTTCATTAGAAATCCGACATGTCGTAAATAAATTCATAAATAGCTCATATACAGTTGATGTGGTATATATCATGAGGTACAATGCTGGAGACTAAGGATTAGTATCATATACACCAAAGGAGGTCAGTCATTATTGGGTCCATAAGGGATCTCAGAGGCCACCAGGGAAGAGTTACCAATTGCATATTCCATAAGCATATGTGCCTGTATACCAAGGAGAGTATATTACAGATAATAGAAGGCACCTTAACACCGGCTGGAGAATTTATCTTGTGCAATCTGAGTATATTATATATTGTCACCACTGCATAGGAGATATCTGGGATGTGTATTTTCAAGGAGAAAATACACATCCCAGAAAATACACATCCCAGATTTCTCCTATGCAGTGGTGACAATATATAATATACTCAGATTGCACAAGATACATTCTCCAGCCGGTGTTAAGGTGCCTTCTATTATCTGTAATTATGTTTGAAAACTATAATCATGTGGCCTGACGATATTCTTATGACCATATATCTGTATACATCCAGTATTATCATGTTAAGTAATCACTACATGGTATCTATTGCATCTATTATTATTTTTGTACCTATTTTTGTACTTGTTTTTGTACTTAATTTACTATGTTTTTTATCACAGTCTGATGAAGGCCGAAAATAGGCCGAAACATCACGAGACAAGTGATTTTGCCGCGTTTGCCAAAAAACTGAAAATAAATATTAAAAAAAAATTTCTAACCGCAACCAAACTGGAGTTCCTCTTTGTATTTTACCGGGGTGGGAACACGACTTCCAGTGGCGGGAATAAGCAGTGTGCCACAACGTTTCTCCTTGTGGTTATTTATCGGCAAGCTACTGTACCACCCGGTATCAGTGGTTGGCACTGGCAGTGGGCACACTACAGTCTGTGGAAGTGGGCCTGACACACACTGGCAGCAGGCAAGCAACTGAAATTAGACTGTGTAAAAATGAAATGCCTTATTTATCGGCAAGCTACTATGCCACCCAGTATCAGTGGTTGGCACTGGCAGTGGGCACACTACATTCTGTGGAAGTGGGCCTGACACACACTGGCAGCAGGCAAGCAACTGAAATTAGACTGTCTAAAAATTAAATGCCTTATTTATCGGCAAGCTACTGTGCCATCCGGTATCAGTGGTTGGCACTGGCAGTGGGCACACTACAGTCTGTGGAAGTGGGCCTGACACACACTTGCAGCAGGCAAGCAACTGAAATTAGACTGTCTAAAAATTAAATGCCTTATTTATCGGCAAGCTACTGTGCCACCCGGTATCAATGGTTGGCACTGGCAGTGGGCACACTACAGTCAGTGGAAGCGGGCCTGACACACACTGGCAGCAGGCAAGCAACTGAATTTAGACTACTGTCTAAAAATTAAATGCCTTATTTATCGGCAAGCTACTGTGCCACCCGGTATCAGTGGTTGGCACTGGCAGTGGGCACACTACAGTCAGTGGAAGTCGGCCTGACACACACTAGCAGCAGGCAAGCAACTGAAATTACACTAAAGTGTAAAAATTAAATGCCTTTTTTTGATGCAAAGTACTGTGCCACACGGGATGACAGGGGTGGGCACTGGCAGTGGGCACACTACAGTCAGTGGAAGTCGGCCTGACACACACTGGCAGCAGGCAAGCAACTGAAATTACACTAAAGTGTAAAAATTAAATGCCTGTTTTTGATGCAAAGTCCTGTGCCACACGAGATGACAGGGTGGGCACTGGCAGTGGGCACACTACAGTCAGTTGAAGTCGGCCTGACACACACTAGCAGCAGGCAAGCAGCTGAAATTACACTAAAGTGTAAAAATTAAATGCCTTTTTTTTGCAAAGTCCTGTGCCAGCCGTTATGAGTGGTGGGCACTGGCAGTGGGCACACTACAGTCAGTGGAAGTCAGCCTGACACACACTGGCAGGCAACTAACCTTAGATTAAAGTGTAAAAATTAAATGCCTTTTTTTGATGCAAAGTCCTGTGCCACATGGGATGACAGGGGTGGGCACTGGCAGTGGGCACACTACAGTCTGTGGGCCTGCAGCTCCTCACACACAGGCAGGCCAGGCAACTGCAATATGTATATAAACGGAAAAAAAAACAGACTAATGTTGCAGCCCTAAAAAGGGCTTTTTGGGGTGCTGACAGGACGCTGTCCTTACAGCAGAGATCAGATGAGTCTATCAGGACTGGAGGGGACACTGAATTCACTAGCCTAGCTATCGATTTCCCTATTAAATCTGCAGCAACTACACTCTCCCTCCTCTCACTATGACTGCAAATTCCGAATGAATCTAAAATGGATGCTGTTCAGGAGATGGGAGGGTCTGGGAGGGAGGGTATGCTGCTGATTGGCTGGAATGTGTCTGCTGACTGTGAGGTACAGGGTCAAAGTTTGCTCAATGATGATGTATAGGGGGCGGACCGAACATCGCATGTGTTCGCCCGTTGAGGCGAACGCGAACAAGCTATGTTCGCCGGGAACTGTTCGCCGGCGGATAGTTCGGGCCATCTCTAGTCCTTACTTGAGGCAATTTAGTAATAGCTATCTCTCTGGAGAGATCTGTAACAGGAGTAGGAGCAATGCAGGCTGTATCCTCTCCATTCTCTCTCTAAATAGGAACTCCCCATCTTTGGCTGGAAGCAGGACTAGTCTCCTCTACTTCTTCCTCCATGGACATCCTCCCATTCACAACAGCAGCAGGGCACAGCCTTGCTCCTACTCCCTCTATCTCCTATCTTAGGGATGCTCAACCTGCAGCCCTCCAGCTGTTGCAAAACTACAACTCCCAGCTCCCATGCCTGTGCAGCCTAAACCTATTAGGGCATACTGGGAGTTGTAGTTTTGCAAAAGCTGGAGGGCCACAGGTTGAGCATACGTGTCTGTCCTATCACATGTGTCAAGTCAAACATTGCCATGTGGTGTTGGAGCTGATAGGGCAAGACTAGCAACACAGTGGATCACTTACTAAAGTGCATTAAGCAGCAAACATCCCCCTGGCTGTCTTATCATGTGGTTTTGCATGATTTGTCCAAAGCAAATTGGCAAAACGTAAGATTTGTGTATAAGATGCATTTTTGGGAAATTCATGATAAATTCAATTAGTTTAACCAAACATGCAGCTTCCCTTGCTGGACATGATTTCCAAGTATCCAGTAGTTTTGTTCTCCGCCCCACACGACAATGTTTGTTTATACCATGGTCACGTCTTTATCATGTGTGTTACAATGTCAGCGCCTCATTCCTTAGCTGCAGGGCCGTCACGTCCTATAGGCAGACTAGGCAGCCGCCTAGGGTGCCCCTTGGGAAGGGGAGCTGCCAGGAGCGCCAGCCCCCTCATGCTGCAGCCATGCAAGCGCTCTATAGAGAGCGCTTGCATAAAGCTGCAGTCCTGCGCGGGCTGGCGCGTCCATGAGGGCGCACTGTCCGGGCACAGCTTGAAGAGAGGGACTGACAGGAGGAAAGCGCTCAGCTCTGTCTGGGTCCGTCGGTACAGGAGCTTTTGTTTCCTGTACCCGGCCGGACTGACAGGAAGTGCTCACTTAGTGTGCACTTCCATTCAGTCCGGCCAGGTACAGGAAAATAATGCTCCTGTATTGCGGACCGGACAGAGCTCAGCCACACTACACTAGAGGTGTGGGGGGGGGGGGAGAAGAGAGTGACAAGAGAGGAGGGAGGGGGTGAGAAAGAGAGTGACAAGGGAGGGAGGGAGGAATGAGAGTGACAAGGGAGGGAGGGGGAATGAGAGTGACAAGGGAGGATGGGGAATGAGATGACAAGGAGGGGGAATGAGAGTGACGAGGTAGGGAGGGGGAATGAGAGTGACACGAAGGGGAGAGAGTGACAAGGGAGGGGGAGAAGACAGTGACAAGAGAGGAGGGAGGGGTTAGAAAGAGAGTGACAAGGGAGGGAGGGAGGAATGAGAGTGACAAGGGAGGGATGGGGGAATGAGAGTGACAAGGGAGGGATGGGGAATGAGAGTGACACGAAGGGAGAGAGAGTGACAAAGGAGGGGGGTGAGAAATAGAGTGACAAGGGAGGGGGCTGAGAAAAAGAGTAACAAGGGAGGGAGGGGGGGAATGAGAGTGACAAGGGAGGGAGGGGGGAATGAGAGTGACAAGGGAGGGAGGGGGGGAATGAGAGTGACAAGGGAGGGAGGGGGAATGAGAGTGACAAGGGAGGGGGGGGGTTGACATTCATCACACACACACACAATGCAACCCTTACACACAAAGGCAATGCACCCCTTGCACACATACACAGAAACACACAATGCATCCCTTACACACACAGAAACACACAATGCATCCCTTACACACACTGAAACACAATGCATCCCTTACACACACTGAAACACAATGCATCTCTTACACACACTCAATGCACCCCTTACAGACACACACACAGCATCGCTTACATACACAGGAACACACCTTGCAGCCTTTACACAAACAAACACAAATTCATACAATGCATTCTGTACACACATTCAGAAACACACAATACATACCTTATACACAAAACACACTGCAATACACTAGTGTTGAGCGCGAATATTCGAAAAGCGATTTTTTTTAGCGAATATCGGCACTTCGCTAATTCGCGAATATTTCGAATATAGCGCTATAAATTCGCTATTTCGAATATTCGTTTTTTTTTTTTTTTAGTTATATTTTTTTCTTTCCTACTTCCCAAAAGTAGTTCTTACCTGTCCTGAGGATTCCTGGCTTCCTGGCTGCTCTAGTCAGTGCCCGTTGCCGCTTCTGCCGACTTCCGTGCTCATGTGGAGCGTCCCCATCCATGGGAGAATCTCCATATACTAAAATGTACTGTCGGATTTGAGGAATTACGTTGAAATCGCAATGCGATTAATTCAAGTTATATTAATCGCATTGCGATTACAACTTAGCACTACTATCTTACATAGGCTAGAATTAACGAATATGGATTGGAATATAGCTATGCACTAGCAGTGCTAAGTTGAAATCGCAATGCGAATACTTTAAGTTAAATTAATCGCATTGCGATTTCAACTTAGCACTGCTGCTATATTCCATATTCGTTAACTTCGTTAATTCTAGCAAGCTGACCCATTATAAACCCAGCTCTAAGTTGAAATCGCAATGCGATTAATATAACTTGAATTAATCGCATTGCGATTTCAACGTAATTCCTCAAATCCGACAGTACATTTTAGTATATGGAGACGTTCCCATGGTGATGGGGACGCTCCATGAGCACAGAAGTTATGGTTGGCTTGGTAGAATTAGCGAATAGCGAATATGACGAATGTATTCGTCATATTCCTCAAAACGAAGATAACGAAGTATTCTACATCTTCGTTTTAGCTACCTATTCGTCTCGTCATCGTCAACTTCGCTATTCGCTAATTCTAGCAATCAAATAGGAAGGTTGACTTACCAGACACTCAGACAGCTGTGTTAGAATTCGCTATGCGATTTTTTTTTTTAATACAATAATTATATTACTTGATAAAATTATTATAAGTATTCTATTTATTTAAAAAAAAAAAAATCGCATAGCGAATTTAACACAGCTGTCTCTATAGTCAACCTGCCTATTTGATTGCTAGAATTAGCGAGGTTGACGAATAGGTTGCTAAAACGAAGATGTAGAATACTTCGTTATCTTCGTTTTGAGGAATAGACGAATACATTCGTCATATTCGTCATCCTCGCTAATTCTAGATATGAAACCAATAGGAAAGTAGCCTTAAGTACAAATCGCAATATGCGATTATTTAAATCGCATGTTAATCGCGATAACTAGAAAAAATGACGAATATTCGATTTCGACGAATATGAAACGAATATTCATTCGAATATTCGCGAATTTCGTCGAAATCGAATATGGCACCTGCCGCTCATCACTACAATACACTACACATTGTAGGGATTTCCCAAATGGTAGCTTCCAGATAAACACACAGCAGTCTTTTCGTGGTGGAAATCAAAGTAACAACTGTCTTTTATTGTTGGCACGCAACAATACAGCAGACATCAGGGGTCAGCTGGCTTTAGCCAACACTTAAAACAAAACAATACACTCCATAATCCAAAAGAAATCACACAGTTCTGTTTAGGGCACAGTACCGTAGTCCTCCCAGAGTGTATGGGAACTTGCTTTGGTCCTCTGTCTCTCGGCAGAGACCCTCCAGCTTTTGCTCGGCTCCAAAAACTCACCACCATGCAGAGCTTCACCGTCAGCCAGGTGAACACACACACTCACCTGACTCTGCTGGCTGACTTTTATAAGCCGGTCAAAACCCGGCCTGGACTGTGGGGAGTAGTCACCCACCCAGCACTATGACTACTCCCAGTAAGAGCCGTCCCGGATTAGCTTTCTCAGCTATGCTAAATAACCAAATTGTCAGTCAGCTACTGCTGCTGACACACATACTATAGGCTCCTACTTCACCGAGGCCAGGAACCTCGGTGACACATATCTGCCATCTATGATGGTCCCTTGTGCCTTCCTACAACACACACACACACACACACTGCATCACCTACAGAAACTGGTATCCCTATACACTATATTCCATAAGCACACACATTAGATTCTCTACAGCAGCACATAACACATCCCCTACACACTTCACCCACTGTGAACAAACTCATGGGTGGAACATGTAGGTGGACTTATGAGTGGGCCATATGGACATACTCACCGCCAGACTTTGAGCTGTGTAAAGGGTAGTGTTGAGCGCAAATATTCAAATAGCAAATATTTTTTACGAATATTGACACTTTGCTAATTCGCAAATATTTAGAATATAGTGCTATATTTGGTAAAAGCGAATATTCATTTTTTTTATTTTTTATTTTTCCCAATCAGAACACAAGAATAAGAAACTGTTAACGAAGATAGAGAATATAGCGCTATGTTCTCTATCTTCGTTAATTCTAGCAAGTCAACCAATAGGAAAGTCATAGCCCGTTCAAAGTGTCATTCGCTGTACGCTAATATTACATTATGTAATATTCACGTACTGCGAATGAAACTTTGAACGGGGTATAACTTTGCTATTGGTTGGCTTGCTAGAATTAACAAAGATAGAGAAAATAGCGCTATATTCGTATTTGTTATCTTCGCTAATTCTAGCAATACAAGTAAACTTGCCTATACACAGCTCAAAGTTGGATGCGCAATGCGAGAATATTAAGTAATATTAGTTGCATTGCGCATCTAACTTAGAGCGGGGTATATGCAACTTACTTTACTATTGTTTGGCTGGGTAGAATTAACGAATATGACGAATACGAATATAGTGCTACATTCTCTATATTCGCTAATTCTAGCAAGCCAACCCAATAGCAAAGTTGACTGTATCCATCTCTAAGTTGGATGCGCTGAGCGCTGCGATTGGCCAGATGGAAAACAATGCTCTGCTATGCTTCTGTTGGGCACGGGAAGATGTTCATTAAAGAGGAAGTGGAGCAGGAGGATATTTGTTGAAACCAGACTGGCACCTGGCCTTGTTGTGGCGGTGCAGCATCTCCACTGCAATGCAAAACATTGAGCCAATGAGCAGGGAAAGAAAAATACTGTCCCTGACAATAATTGATACTCCAAATGTGAATGGAGGTGTGTACTTTGCTGCACAGGGACAATTCCAAGGAACCTTATCTGCCACGTGAGAGTAGATAGCAAAGGCAGCTTTTTTAAATCAATAATTGTGGTTGGGTATCCCCCATTGAGGCTATGTGCACTCCACCAATTTTCAAAAGGTCATGGAATCCTCTAAGTGGAATGGCAGTGACTGCACAGCTAGCAACATAGCCAGGTGGGAGTTGGCACACAAGCAGGTTACTGGGCACATATTTTTGTTGCCTGTCTACGTATTCTGTTAAAGATGACTGATGATGGATAGGTGGAGGAATAGTTGGAGCAAGAGAAACAGTAGCTGATGGTGTTGATGGTGATTATGGCGACAACAACCATGTACTACTTGTGGATGTGACCTGACTACTAGAATGATGAGGAGGAGGAGGCAGAAAGTTTTGCTAACATTGCTAGCCAGTTTCATTTGTCTACATGAGCCCATGATGCTGATTCTTATGCAGGAGAGCCATAGTTTGTGCCTGAATAGCTATGTCTTATTCTCTGCCTTCAGAGCTTGCACACTAGCTTTGTTGGCCAGCAATGTGGAAAACATTTCAAGGAGATACGTGCATAGAGCCAAAACCAACAGTGGTCACAGAATTTTTGTCAGCACCACCTAAACTTGCCCTAGTTCTGACAGCTTTTGAGCCCCCACTAAACAGCAGCAGCTGACCACAGTAGAATCAAATCTTCACCTGGCATTCTTTTTTATATTTTAGCTGTCCATAGCTCCACTGTTTATTATTGCCAGTGCCCCAATATCTTCTTATAAAGTCATCATCACTTCGTTCCGGAATCTACAATCAGGAGGATCACAGGACACAGCTTCATTCGGGTAGAACATAGAACTAAAAGATCTACAGCCTGGAGATCAGAAAAAGGAGGTGACAGGTAAGAGGCTGTGCAAGGGGGACGCCCCAGACGCCAGCCTGATTCTTGATACCTAGCCTCCAAAGAGACTAATTCCATCTGTTTAAATATACTGGCAATAATTTTTTGCAGCGCCATCCACTAACAGCGCTATTAACCGTTGTGATAACTAACTTTTGGGAGAACATTTTTGATTCACTAAGCTGGAACACTTACTACATCCTATATGGTTTTACTGTTCATTAATTTATTGGATTATTTATCAATATATTATTGATGCACCATTTGTTTTTTTAGAGCCTTAATGATTTGGTATACTTCAAGGTAGATAGAATATTCTTTACACTAGTTGTCACTAATCTAGTCACCGCTCAAGCACTTTTTTGCAACTAAGTATAACGATTTTCAATCTCTGCTTGTCCAGCTGTGAGGATTAGAGGTTTGGTATCCAACCACCAATACATTCCAGGATTGCATGGGAAGATATGGTAGCTTATTTTAACATTTAATATTATTTTAATAAAATACATTTTGTATCTGTACCGGGTGGTGAGTGCCTGTTTTTAATTTTTCAAATTGTGTCACTATTTTTGATGATTAGGTGAATCATCCACAAACAGATCACCTTAACCATAGACCAGATACGGGTGAGCCACGATATACCTGTTACACAACAACACAGCTATGCTTTTCAGTCATCATGTCCTCCACCTCTGACTGATCCTCCTCCTTATCATAATCTGGCTTACTGGATTCGTCTAACTGTTTTCACACAGCTCATCAACAGAAACACTATGTTGCATGCATTTGTTTAATATTCAATATGTTGTCTGTTAAGAGAAAGAAGACACACCCCTGGTAGACAGAGATGATGGAAAAAAATGCTTCTATTGGCCTCAAATAAACTGTTAAGGAGAAGGAGCCAGAGGAATGCACTGAACATTGGCTCAAATGCATAGAGTCAGACTGAGAGTTAACACCAACACCATCCTGCTGTGACTAAGATCATGAGTAAGCCAACCAGTCCAAAATGTCATACTTTTGTTCAGCAGAAATAAATCATTGTCTACCATAGGCGATGGACAACATGGCCTGCTACTACTACTGGCCAGATTGCAGGTGCTGCTACATGTGTTACAGCCACCTACATTCTCACTGACAGATGAAGTGGCATGGGTGTTCCATCTCATATTATCATTTCCATTGACACTTTACCTTTTAAAAGGCATGCTATTTTCACCCTATAATTAAAATAGCAATCAGAAGTCATACAGTATTTACGTACACTAAATGTATACCTCATTGTTAAACAGAGTCCAGTTTAATCTATACTAATAAAATCCCTATGTGCGTGGTGTCCGTGCTTGTCAATTTGTCAATCGGCACACACTTCACGGACACTACATGGGCGGCATTCCTATTGTATTGGCAGAGGGGACCGGTGCAGTCACTGTATTGCACCAGGCCCCCGCTCAGAGTAGTAATACTATGAATAACTGTAATAATAATAACGATCTTCACTTCTTCACTTACTAAACGGTGAGGCCGGAGGCCGGGCGGGCGGTCACTGGCAGCATAACTCACTAAGTGACGCCCCTGCTCCGCCCACTTCATGAATGAAGCAGGCAGTGCAGGAGCATGAGGTAGTGAGTTACGCTGCCAGTACATGCCTGCCCGCCCCGGCTCCTGCCTCACCATTTAGAAAGTGAAGAAGTGAAGATCGTTATTATTATTACAGTTATTCATAGTATTAAAACTCTGAGCGGGGCCCGGTGCAATACAGTGACTGCACCGGGCCCCGCTGCCATACCATTCACACTAAACAGTGACACTGTTATGGGGGGATCTGTGAATGACACAGCATAAGATGCTATGTGACATAAGTCATAAGTGTCAGCCTCATAACTGTCAGCCACAGACCCCCATAACTGTCAGCCACAGATACCCCCATAACAGTGTCAGCCACAGACACCCCCATAACAGTGTCAGCCACAGATACCCCATAACAGTGTCAGCCACAGACCACCTCCATAACAGTGTCAGCCACAGATACCCCCATAACAGTGTCAGCCACAGTGCCCCCATAACAGTGTCAGCTACAGACCCCCATAACAGTGTCATCCACAGATTCCTCCATAGCAGTGTCATCCACAAGTCCCCCATAACAGTGTCCTCCACAGATCCCCCATAACAGTGTCCTCCATAGATCCCCCATAACAGTGACATCCACAGATCCCCCATAACAGGGTGTCCTCCACAGATCCCCCATAACAATGTGCCATCCACAGATCCCCCATAACAGTGTCCTCCACAGATCCCCCTCATAACAGTGTCATCCACAGATCCCCCTCATAACAGTGTCATCCACAGATCCCCCATAACAGTGTCCTCCACACACCCCCTATAAAAGTGTCCTCCACAGATTCCCCCATAGCAGTGTCATCCACAGGTCCCCCATAACAGTGTCCTCCACAGATCCCCCATAACAGTGTCCTCCATAGATCCCCCATAACAGAGTCATCCACAGATCCCCCATAACAGTGTGTCCTCCACAGATCCCCCATAACAGCGTGCCATCCACAGATCCTCCATAACAGTGTCCTCCACAGATCCCCCTCATAACAGTGTCATCCACAGATCCCCCATAACAGTGTCCTCCACACACACCCCCTATAAAAGTGTCCTCCACAGATTCCCCCATAGCAGTGTCATCCACAGATCCCCCATAACAGTGTCATCCACAGACTCCCTATAACAGTGCCATCCACAGATCCCGCATAACAGTGTCACCCACAGATCCCCCATAAGTGTATCAGCCATAGACCCCTATAACAGTGTGTCCCCCACAGATCCCCCCATAACAGTGCCATTCACGGATCCCCCCATAACAGTGTCAGCCACAGATCCCCCATAACAGTGTCAGCCACAGATCCCCCCCCATAACAGTGTCATCCACAGATCCCCTATAACAGTGCCATCCACAGATCCCCTATAACAGTGTGTCCTCCACAGATCCCCCATAACAGTGTCATCCACAGATCCCCTCCATAACAGTGCCATCACTATGTTCTAGCGCCTAGAGACGCAAAGGATTTTTTAAATCGAAACCATGATTCCGGGTGGATTAAATGCGGAATATGAGCTATTTGGTTTCCTATAGATCTTGGAGTGGGCCTCCCTCTGAGGGTGAACCCCACCGAGTGGTATTATTTACTCGCTGGGGTCCCCCCTTAGGCCCCTTTCACACGGGCGAATTTTCCGCGCGGGTGCAATGCGTGAGGAGGACGCATTGCACCCGCACTGAATCCGGACCCATTCATTTCTATGGGGCTGTGCACATGAGCGGTGATTTTCACGCATCACTTGTGCGTTGCGTGAAAATCGCAGCATGTTCTATATTCTGCGTTTTTCACGCAACGCAGGCCCCATAGAAGTGAATGGGGCTGCGGGAAAATCGCAAGCATCCGCAACCAAGTGGGGATGCGTTGCGATTTTCCCGCATTGTTGCTTAGCAACGGGACCCAATCTCTATTATTTCCCCTTATAACATGGTTATAAGGGAAATAATAGCATTCTTAATAAAGAATGCATTGTTAAATGAAGAGGAAGGGGTTAAAAATAATAAAAGTTAACTTACCTTAGCCACTTGATCGCGTAGTCGCGATCTGTCCTCTCTTTCCTGCAGCATCTATAATCTAAAGGACCTGTGATGACGTCACATCACATGGTCCAATCACATGGTCCATCTTACCATGGTGATGGACCATGTGATTGGACCATGTGATGTGACGTCATCACAGGTCCTTTAGATCATAGATGCTGCAGGGAAAGAGAGGACAGATCGCGACTACGCGATCAAGTGGCTAAGGTAAGTTAACTTTTATTATTTTTAACCCCTTCCTCTTCATTTAACAATGCATTCTTTATTAAGAATGCTATTATTTCCCCTTATAACCATGTTATAAGGGGAAATAATCAATTCTCCAGTAGACCCGAAACCTGACTTCAGTGATGAAGTCCGGCTTCGGGTTGGGTACCAAACATGGCGTTTTTTCTCACGCGCGTGCAAAACGTGTTGCAAACGTTTGCACCCGCGCGGGAAAAATGCACATATTCCCGCAACGCACCCGCCTCTTATCCGGGCGTCAAACATGAAGCCCGTGTGCAAGAGGCCTTAGAGGCAGGCCTTCTCCTTATTGATTCTATCAAGTACATATATTCTATCAAGTACATATATATATTTATTTATTATATTTATTATATTTTATATTATGGAATGGATTGAGATTTGTATGTATTTATGACATATTTTATCTCAACATTGACCATCTGTGTGTGTTTAACTACTGTTGAATTATTTCTACTTTTTATATATATTATTGAATTATTTGTACTTTTTTACATATATTATTACATTAAGTGTATTTTTATTGTAATGTTAGATGATTCTATTATACATAGCAATGTCTATTAACAATCGCAGGAATAACCCATCAATATCGCAATGGACTATTTTGCGTTTTTTATGTTAAAGAACAGATTCACTATTCAACAAGAAGTGTATAGCAGGATTTCATGACTTTTGATTGCTAACTATGAATCGTCAAGTAACAACATGACGATAGACAATCCCTATGGAATAGACTGAATGAGGAAGTAACTTTCGTAACACTTCCGGGTTCAATTCCATCTTGCCTTTTTTGAACCACATTGGAATCCCTATATATAAGAGTGTTTTTAGGGGGTCCAGTTACCACTGAGGAAGGGGACGTAGATAACCCCAAAATGCATCTGGTCAGACCCCCCCCACACTAACCAGTTTACAGTAGACTGAAGTGACCGAGTCTTAATAGCTATAACTTATCTGGAAATCCGCGTGACAAGTGGACGTAGCACGGAACCCGCTTCAGAACACGGAGGCGCACGTGTGAAGACCCACAAGCGCGGTCAAGAGGAAACAGTTTGGAGGACAACTACTGAAAACAGAGTGAGGTCCAGAACTGATTGAAATACTCGGTCCCAGCTCTTGTAAGACTGTTCCGTTTCTTTATGCCGGCTCAACTGGACAATTATTCGAATTCAGCGGGACGCCGCTGAGTGTGACCAGTAGCGGGACGCCGCTTTATATGTTTCAACAGATAACACAAAACAGCAATACCGGGTTGTATCAAAATAAGTAAATATCTTTATTACATAATATATAAAAGAGGATCAAAGTCCAAACAATGTAAAAGCATGTATATATATGGTTGGTGGTGCAAAACACAAAGGATAACAAACCCTCACGGGGGTGATTGTATAGCACATTGTGACATCAGAGTATAAAAATAAGAGTCAATAGCATCATACATGAGGTGCTAGTGTCAATTTTGGCATAATCTGTTGTAACATATGCCATACATCAAGTGGAGCTTAAAGAGGACCTTTCACCGATTTAAAAACTAAAAACTAACTATACCTGTGGGCAGAGCGGCGCCCAGGGGTCCCCCTGCACTTACTTGTATGTCTGGGCGCCGCTCCGTTCGCCCGGTATAGGCTCCGGTGTCCGAGCTCCCTCTGTTGTATGGGCGGGGACTTTGTATCAGCGTGTCCCTTGCTGCAGTGCTGGCCAATCACAGCGCACAGCTCATAGCCTGGCTATGAGCTGTGCGCTGTGATTGGCCAGCTGCAGCAAGGGTCACGCTATCAAAGTCTACCTACAACAGAGGGGCTCGGACACAGAGCCTATACCGGCGAGCGAGCGGCGCCAGACATACAAGTAAGTGCAGGAGACCCTGGGCGCTCTCTGCCCACAGGTATAGTTAGTTTTTAGTTTTTAAATCGGTGAAAGGTCCTCTTTAAGCAAAATGCTAGTAGCTGCATAACAACATCAGTGGTATTAGAATAGATGGTAACCCATGTAAGAAGTACCTGATGTCACTCTCTAGCGCTGCACTGCCCGTGTCCCGACGCGCGTTTCGCCCTCCTGGCTTTTTCAAGGGATCGTGTATGGGAGTCCGGGATTTGGAGCGACTATCCCACGCTCATATTTGGTATTTATATGTTTCAAGTCACAGAACTTTGATTCCAGTCGGAAAAGCTATCACTTGTTGCCACTTCAAGAGATTGGTGACTATTGGTGCTACACTATTATTACTGCTATTTATTATCGCTGCTATTTATTGGTGTTTTATTGCTGCTATTTATATCCTTATTAATAGATTGTATTTAACTATTCCATTTCTGCCAACTATTAAATTGTGTGCCAAGTTACCTTCTAGTGTGCCCGGTTTCTTTACAATTATTCAATTTTCTTTCAGTAGCAGGGTGAAGCTACTTAACCGAGGACACCTAGGTTGGTGAATCTATAATCCAGTGCGTCTTAATCATTGTACTAATGTTCTAGCGCCTGTTATTGTAACGGGCATAATGTCTAGTTTCTATATAACTGTGAAGCGCAACAATACAACAGGCACACTGAATTTATTTTGAAAGAAATCTCTAAGGTAAAGTCCACTTTAATTGTTATATACTACAAAGGAAAAAAATGGAGGTTGCAGTCAGCACAACCCAATAAGCAGGTGCACCTTGCTATGGTGAAATACACATACAAACGTAAAAACAAAGGTGCAATGGCACACTGCAGCTAGAGCTCCGTCCTGCCACTATGCTGGATGTTAGATGAGGCATTAGTTTATATTTTGGCCAAATTATGTAAGCCACCCACCACTTCACGGTTGCCTCTCGAGTGGTCCCTAACATTAATTCTTACCTTTTATGGGCCATATCAGCCACACAAAACCCAGGGAGTGCAGGTGCAGCATGCATGCCAGATACACTCTGCTTGTAACCCCGTCTGGTGCCATACAGCGTTCATCAGATCAAGGGATGCAAATATCAACATGCATGCTGAGCCCACTAGTACTTCTCCTGGAACCAAATGGCTTCTGGTAAGTTCAATAAAGCAGACTCAGTTTTATACTGACTTTAAAACCAGCCTACAGGGCGGATTCACTAGTCAGGTGTGCATGACTGCATGGAGGTCACCACGCCTCCCATATATGCTACAAAGGAAAAAAAAATGGAGGTTGCAGTCAGCACAACCCAATAAGCAGGTGCACGTTGCTATGGTGAAATACACATACAAACGTAAAAACAAGGTGCAATGGCACACTGCAGCTAGAGCTCCGTCCTGCCACTATGCTGGATGTTAGATGAGGCATTAGTTTATATTTTGGCCAAATTATGTAAGCCACCCACCACTTCACGGTTGCCTCTCGAGTGGTCCCTAACATTAATTCTTACCTTTTATGGGCCATATCAGCCACACAAAACCCAGGGAGTGCAGGTGCAGCATGCATGCCAGATACACTCTGCTTGTAACCCCGTCTGGTGCCATACAGCGTTCATCAGATCAAGGGATGCAAATATCAACATTGTTATATAACTTTAAGACAGAACAATATATCAGGTTGGGGGACACAATGGGAATGACGTGGTGCTGCAGCATAGACTAACATGGCCTGATGCTCCCTGAGCCTGCTCAAGTAAGATAATGTCACACTGACTCCTATCTCTAAAATCTATTTCTCTATCAATTAAGTTAGGATGTATCTATTATCTTCTTCCCTCTGTGAAACACACTCGCTGACAAACTTTTTCTGAAATTCTTTTTGACAAATTTTTGGTGTTTTAAGATCTCATTGTATTAGATATCTTATATATAAGCCTGAAAAATACATACATTTCCAGGTGGGGGATATTATATATTGTCTATGACACACACTGTGAATCATTACTACATCACACCTATAGTCCACTATGATTGGCTAAAGCTACCTGAATGGCATTATGGGCAATCCTGAGAGTATAAGGCTCAGCCCAAGGACATGCAATTCTCCTTTTTATCATCTTCTCTGTCTACTGATTGGATACATCTCAGACACCATTTTGAGGGATTTGTGCAGAATGAATTCCAATAGTCTCAGATTCTTTGGAAATCAAAGCTTTTAAGAAATTTTTAACAAATTAAATTATATGTGGTGTATCCTTTACTTATCTTTAGTGCCACATCAAATATGCTTTCACTTATGAACAAGCATTTGAACATTTATCAGCTGGATGGCAGCGTGTTTACATGGACCAACTATTGGAAATGAGTGTTTATATGAACTTTCATTCCAGTTAATCAGCCTGATAATCTTCCCAATCAAAAGGGCCAAGTCCAAGGTAGTGAGTTCCATAAATGAAGTCCTGCAGATAGAAGTGAGAAGATTTAACTAGTGAAGATGAGAGTTGTAGGTCACTGACTAAGGGAAAAGAGCACACGTTGGTTGGTAGGTGGATATGAGAATGTAGATGCGTGATGGTGCAGCATTTATAAAAATGTGAAAACTAGTGGACGAGCTGAATTTTTTTTAAAGTTATTATATGAAGTGCCTATGAGAGACTATATGAAGTGCCCATGTATTAGTTTTGTTTCTGCTTCCTACGTGGAGTTCCTTTACTGTTTTGCTATGAAATTGGCTTAGTTAACTTTGAAAAAAAAATTAAGTATCGCCCCAAAAAAAAATTGGAGTGCAAAATTCCAAAAGCAGTGTTTTAAATCCCCTGGCAGTGCTATATTTATACTGAGAAGAAAACAGTTTCATAAAGCAAGACAAGTCATGCATCAGGAAAATATAGAGCCCTGGTACATCAGAATAACTTTACATCAAACACTTTCCCTGCCTAGAACATGACAACATTACCTAGTTCCACAGGCAAAAGCAATGCATGAGGGCAATCTCAAAGTGCAATAAATTATGCAACATAGTCGCTCTCAATTCATAGAAAGAAAAAAAATGCTTGCACACGTTTTTGCTAGGAAAAATTATGTGCTCAATTTAAATTACATGGCATGTTTAAAAAAACTCACCTTGTTTTAAATCATCATCTTAACATATAGGATATCACTAGGTTTAGTTTTCATCCTTTATTTTAATTTTCACCTTGGTATTAAAAAAACAGCAGAATTGGTGATTCATAGTGTATGAAACAACATGATCACATAACACTGAATATAACTAGGATTATTTAAAACAGATTCCCTCTTCTCAGATTCTTCACATGCTTTTGGTGGACAAGAAGAAAGAACAAGAGAATAAATAATGGAGTCTCCCAATACAACCGGGGAAGGCGTTCTAACACATGCATGGATGATGTTTCCCCAGCTTGACTTCCCTTTTTTCTTTGATAAGATCTCTAAACCATTCCCAGCTTGTGGCATACATTTATGGTGCTGGCTTCTGATACTTAAAGGGAACCTGCAATCATGAAAATGCAAATTAATCTGCAGGCAGCATGTTATACAGCAGGAGGAGATAAGAGGATTCAAATATTGTTTTGAGGAAAAAGATTCAGTATGACTTGTATTTCATTCATTTAAATTCCTGCTCTTTATAGACTTTGAAGTCAAGGAGGCGGTCATATCAGTGACTGACAGCTATCTCTGGATGCACAGTCATAGAGGGAAGGCTGTCAATCACTGATGGGACCGCATTCTTGACTTCAAGACTCAGAATGAGCACAAATATAAATGGATATATTATAAAATTTACAGATTTTTTCCCCACAACATTATATCAATCTATATTGAGCATTTCCTTCTCTATAACTTGCTGCCTTCACCCCAGGTACCCTTAAACACAAAATTATGTATATGTAGCTGAGCTCAACCAGAAGCAGCAAGATATAACTTCCACCTTCTCCGATGGCAGAAAAGTTCACTGCACATTTCTTGTTATGCAAAATAATTACACATATATTCCAGTCATGTTACATGTTCAATATGAACGCATAAATAGCTACTGTAGCTTTTCAGCAAATGCCACAAGCACATATTTCCAAATTTATTAATGCACCATTTTAGTCCATGACCTTTGTTGAGCAGAATCTATGTAGCAAATAATATAATAAGGATAAATATAAATATACATTTTGCAACAAAAATAAACACCATACCTTAATGTCACAATGAAAGCTACCTTATGTTGGCTGCTGTTCAATTAAATAAACCACAGTTGGGTCTAGAGGAGGCTGAGAAATCGTTAGAAGCTAATCCATATCCACTACAAGTTTGTAACAATAGTAATAAAAATAAAGGCAGGCCCTGGTAAGGTATATCAATTACACATGACACAAGAGGTATTAGAACAATAATTAGTTGTGCAAATAAAGATGGAGGAAAGTAAATATTGTCACCAGATCCATAGGACAAATAGAAGAGGTAGCTACATGTAATAGAATATGTGCTACCAGGAGGTCTGAGTATAAGAATACCTGTCATACTTGACACCTTTACCTGGACCCTAAAGAAGGAGGACACACAAGCTGTAGATTTAAGGCTAGTTTGACACTAGCGGCAAGGAGCTCCGGCAGGATGTTCCAGCGGGTGAACAGCCTGCCGGATTTGTGCTTTCGCTAGTGCACGGATGCATGTAGTCGTAGTTTTATTCAGGCCGCCTCTTGGCATGTTTGCTGTGCTGCTGCCAGAACTCCAGCCCGCCTCCATTATAGTCAATAGTGCCGGAGCGGACCTTCATACCCACGCGTGCATTAGCGGCAGAACAGATCCAGCAGGCTGTTCACCTGCCGTAACTCCTTGCCGCTAGTGTGAAAGTACCCTAACCAGTATAATGGCTGAAAGGAACAAACACCAGTGTTGGTGGAGTCTGTATATGAATTAGCATGTGCCAGAAACAGGCCTACTCTACTGGCATCCAAGAGAAACCAAAATGCGTGAGGAAGTGCATCCTCACTTATTTACTAATAAGTTATATCACATTGACATGACACAAGAGATGATGTAGCAATAAGTAAAAGAAATCAGAGGATGATAACAAAAAGTCACAACTAGTACGCAGGGACTACCGCTGGCTCTAGATTGTTTAACCCCTTAGATGCCTTGGTCAATAGTGATGTAATCAACAATAGAGCTCCATCAATGAAAACATTATGGAACATGTTATGGGAATGCGGTAACACAAAGACAATTTTTTATTGTGCAGTATTTTTGTTGTGCAAAAGTAGTAAAACTTACCGATAAACTATATAAACTTGATATCACCATAATCATACTGACTAGAAATTAGCAAATCAAAGCTGATAAAGTGGAATTTGATTCAAATTTTAGTGAAAAAAAAATTTGATTTGCACCAAAGCCAAATTTCCTCGCAATTCGAGGTAACAAATCAATTTTCTTCCTAAAATAGCAGCTACACATGTGAGGACATGGGACAAGGAACTCTGGGAAGGCGGGACCACGCATACTGACATGCATGCAGCCAATCAGCATCCAGCCAGCCCTGTGATGTCACAGCCCTATAAATACGGCGGCCATTTTAGATTCTGCCATTCACCAGCGTGCTTAGTGCAGGGAGAGACTTGTCTGCAGGTGCAAGGGACAGTGATAGGAAAGATTTGATTGTGGTGAAAAAAAATTATAGTTTACAAGTGCAGTCTTTTCTACCACTATCCCTAGCGCCTGCTAACCTCTCTCCCTGCACTAAGTACACTGGAAAATGGCTTAATCCAAGATGGCTGACGCTATTTATAGGGCTGTGACATCACAGGGGTGGCTAGCTGGTGATTAGCTGCATGCATGGCATTATGGGTGATTCCTCGTTCTCAGAGTTCCTTGCTTCATGTCCTTACACGTGCAGCAGACATTTTAGGAAAAAATTTGATCCGTTACAACGAAGCGTGATTAAATTTGGATTTGGTGCAAATCGAATTTTTCCTGAAATTCGGATCGAATTCCACTTTGTCAACTTTGATTTGCTCATCTCTTATTATCACCATGTGCTCATCCAAATTGAATTTTATTGGAGCCTTTATCTCATTGTATAAAAGATTTGCCCTGAGAATACGGTTGAGCTAACCCGTACTGCAAAGTTCGGGTTCGTACTGAACTTTGCGAGTTCGGGTACCCGAACCCGGACTTTTTCACTGAAGTTCGGGTTCAGATGATTTTATTATTTTCCGTTATAACATGTTTATAACGGAAAATAATAGCATTCTTGAGATAGAATGCTGAATAAAATGGCCATTGAGGGGTTAAAAATAATTAAAAAAACTCACCTCATCCACTTGATCACGCCGGACCTGCAAAAGGACCTGTGATGACGTGATTGCAAGTACTGCTTATTGAAGTTAGAAGATCACAGAGGGAGGGAGCAGGCTTACTGTGAACGAAAATTCACAGCAGTACACTATACAACTAAAATCAACGTTTTCCTATATACGCACATATAATTAGTTAAAAATTAAAAAAATAAAAAACACTAAACATATTTGGTATAGCCACATCTGTAACAACCTGAAAAGGACAGGGCAACACTCACCAAGGTACGGGACACTTTCATGACTCCCCGCCAGCAACCTCACCCTGAAGTGTGGCTTAGTGGTACAAGGAGGGAAAGGTTTTGGAAGATGGTGAAGGAGTACATACCAGACCGTGTCAGAATCCTAAATGATCCCTCAGTGCTTTACAACTACTGGGTGTCCAGGTTGGACACGTGGCACAAACTTGCGCTCTACGCCTTGGAGGTGCTGGCCTGCACTGCCACCAGCGTTTGGTCTGAGCTTGTATTTAGTGCTGCTGGTGGCATCATAACAGATAAGCGTATAAGCTTGTCCACTGGAAATGCTGACAGGTTGACTCAGATAAAAATGAACATGGCCTGGATTGCCCCTGACTTATCAACTCCAACAGAGGACAACTGAGCTCAAGATTAACGTAAAGGCAATTTCAATCTATCATTTATAAGGTGCTCAATCTACTGTAGTGTATTTCCATGCACCTTTTCCACCACAAACAAAAGAGTATATGGTTGAATCTTGTTCTCTTCTTTCTCCTCCTCATCCAGATTGTATATATTCCCTTGACTTATTTTTTTTTTTATCAGGTAAGCTCAACTGCAGACCCTCTACTCAATTTTTTTTTTATAGGGTCAGCTCAACTGCAAGCAATCAACTCAATTTTAGGGTCAGCTGAACAGCATGCACTCGCATATAGTGTTTTAGAGCATCAGCTCACCAGCATGCACTCACATATAATGTTTTAGAGCGTCAGCTCACCTGCAGGCACTAGCATATAATGTTTTAGAGCGTCAGCTCACCAGCAGGCACTCACACGTAATGTTTTAGAGCATCAGCTCACCAGCAGGCCCTCACCCCTAATGGTTTAGAGGGTCAGCTCAGCAGCTGGCCCTCGCCCTTAGGCCCCTTTCACAGGGGCGAGTTTTCCGCGCGGGTGCAATGCGTGAGGAGGACGCATTGCACCCACACTGAATCCGGACCCATTCATTTCTATGGGGCTGTGCACATGAGCGGTGATTTTCACGCATCACTTATGCGTTGCGTGAAAATCCCAGCATGCTCTATATTGTGCGTTTTTCATGCAACGCAGGCCCCATAAAAGTGAATGGGGCTGCGGGAAAATCGCAAGCATCTGCAAGCAAGTGCGGATGCGTTGCG
The DNA here is from genome assembly GCA_033119425.1 of Bufotes viridis. Taxonomy (NCBI): domain Eukaryota; kingdom Metazoa; phylum Chordata; class Amphibia; order Anura; family Bufonidae; genus Bufotes; species Bufotes viridis. Next base: position 157,257,314 of record CM065594.1, read on the forward strand.
ATTTTTCCGCATGGTTGCTTAGCAACGGGACCCGATCTCTATTATTTTCCCTTATAACATGGTTATAAGGGGAAATAATAGCATTCTTAATAAAGAATGGATAGTAAAATGAAGTGGAAGGGGTTAAAAATAATAAAAGTTTACTTACCTTAGCCACTTGATCGCTTAGTTGCGATCTGTCCTCTCTTTCCCTGCATCAGCTAAGAAATAAAGGACCTGTGATGACGTCACATCACATGGTCCAATCACATGGTCCATCACCATGGTAAGAGGTGGCGGCAGCATCAGGAGGAGGCCACAGAGTGGCAAGGTAACATAGTATGGAGATGGCAGCAGCAGGATACCACAGAGTGGCAAGGTGACATAGTGTGTAGATGGCAGCAGCAGCAGGATTCCACAGAGTGGCAAGGTGACATAGTGTGGAGATGGCAGCACTAGCAACAGAATAACAGAGAGTGTCAAGGTGACATAGTGTGGAGATGGCAGCAGCAGCAGGATACCACAGAGAGGCAAGGTGATATAGTCTGAATATGGCAGCAGCAGCATCAGGAGACCACAAAGTGACCTGGTGACAGAGTGGGGCTGTGGGTGGCAATATCAGTACCCGCTGACAAAGGTGGCTGAAAGAAGGAGCACTTGGCATAGGATTTGAGGCATCAGGCGGGTGTCAGTATCAGAGTAGTAGCTGAGGCAGGTAGCCAGAAGAAACCGGTCTCTTTTTTGAAGGTTTGGGTGAGGCGGCATGGATGATCTAATCAGATGCATCAGGAATTAATGGTGGAAAATCCTGGCTGATCTACGCCTGAGTCATCTTGACAAAGGTCAGTCTCCCCACATTTTGGGCGAACAGGTGAGTTAACCTTGGGGTAACTAGGGCCACCGCCGCACTAAACACCCGCTCTGTTGCCACACTACTGGCTGGGCAAGACAGCTTTTTCAGGGCAAACTCTGCCAGTTTGCGGCCACAAATCCCCTTTGGCTGCCCTGTAGTCCAGCGGATCTTTAATGTGGGGTGGCAGGGTGCTGTCTAAGTATGCCACCAACTGCTGGTTCAGGTCCTGCTCCAGGTCTACCTGCTGCTGCTCGTAAGTAGTTTTTTCACTATGTGGGTTAAGAAAGCTGCTCATCAGCGACTGTTGACTCAGGCTGCTGCTAATGGAGCTGGTACTGCTCCTGCCACCCCACCTCTCCCCAGCTGCCATGGCAGGGGAACGTGAGTGCAGAGGGCTCCCCGGCCAGACCTGCGAGAGGATGGATGATGGCGCAGATAGGCAGCGGCCAACTGATTACATAGGATGTTTATGTAGTAATTAGTTTTATTTTCCCTCTCAGTGGGTCAAAAAAGGCCCCCATTTTGGACTAGTAGAAAGGGTCCAACAAGGTGGAGAGCCAGAAGTCATCCCTCTGCCGAATAGTGACAATTCTGCTGTCACTACGCAAGCAAGTGAGCATGCATCAGACCATTTGTGCAAATGACTCGGAGGGACTCCCTGCCTCCATCTCCACTGCATACTGCCACATTGTGTCTGGGTCCTCTGTCTCGTCTTCCTCATCGCCCTGTGGCTCCTCTGGCTGCTCCTGCTTCTCCTGTCCTGTCAGCTGAGTAGAAAAAACACCCATTTTGCTACACATTGCCTGTGCTCCAATGTTCTCCTCCCTCTCCTCCTCCTCTTCCAGTTCATCCCCCACAGGGCTCATGTGGCCGTGAGATCTAGGTGCCACGTGTCCTGTCCCCTGACCAGCCATTGTTACCACCATCTGTTCCAGGATATGAAGCAGTGGAATGACATTGTTTATCCCATAGTCCTGGCGACTGACAAATAACGTGGTGTTCTCAAAGGGCCTGAGCAAACTGCAGTTGTCTTGCATGAGCTGACACTGGCTGACATCGAAGTTACACAGGGGAGAACTCCTATCCGCTTGGATCATCAATAATTTGTTGATTGACTTCCTCTGTTCGTATAGTCGGTCCAACATATGAATTCCAACAAGTGGAAATGTCGCATATCAGCCTATGTTGAGGGATGCCGTTCTGCCGCTGCAACTCAAGGAGGGTGTGCTTTGCGGTGTGCGAGTGGCTGAAGTGCATGCAAAGTTTCCTGCCTATTTTTAGGATGTCCTGCAGATGGGTGGAAGGCTTCAGGAACCACGTGACAACCCGATTGAACATGTGTCCCATGCAGGGCGCATGGCTCAGCCTTCCTTGTTGCAGTGCTGACACCATGTTCTTCCCATTGTTAGTCACCATGGTTCCGATTTTCAGTTGCCAAAGAGAAAAAAAGGATTTGACTTTTTGATGAATCACATGGAGCAGTTCCTCTCCTGTGTGACTTCATTTGACAAGGCAAACCAGGTGCAGAACAGCGTGCATATTCTGGTATGCTGGAGGGGCACTGTGACTTGTCCCTGCAGTCAAAGCTGAGGACATGGTGGAGGATGAGGAGGCAGAGTCGCAGAACCAACGCCATGACAACGTGGAGGCGTAACTGGCCCACCTTCTGTTCTACATATTTGTGTAGAGTTTGTACTGCCGTTTACGCAAAGAAATTACATCTGGGGTTCTCCACCTAGGCTCGGCACGAGCCATCAGTTTTCTGAAAGATGCAGAGTCCACCACTTGGAAAGGGAGGGACTGCAGCACCAGCAACTTGGCCAGGAACACATTCAGCTTCTTCACTGTTGGATGAGTGCACGCATACTGCTGTCTCTTGCAAATCGCTTCGGTGATCGATTGCTGATTGAATGACTGACAAGGAGTAGGAGGAGGAGGAGGAGCAGGAGCATCGAGACCAGCAGATGATGGGAATGACAGACAGCTCTCTTCGGCTGAGGTAGTGGAGCCTTGACTGCATGAAATCAGGTGCGTGCCACTGGATGACCCAGCAGTTGCTGCAGCAGGCTGGACAACCACATCGGAGCCACAATTCTCCCAGGCCACTTTATGGCGACACTGCATATGTTAACGCAGGGTGGTTGTGCCAGCATTGGCACCCTGACCACGCTTTACCTTCTGCCAACAGATTATACTTATTGTCACGTTCACCTTCTCCAGCGGCTTAACAAAAAACTGCCATACAGCTGAGGTGATTTTCCCTCCAACAGTCCGCACTGACTTACTGCTACCGCTGATGCCTCCGTGAACCCCTGCACCACTACTTCATGGGCAGCTAGGCTGCTGTGAAGAAGGTGGTCTACCCCAGGCACGTTTAGCTCCCGACCTCCCACTGCTGCGACCCTGCTGACTCCCAGTCAGGCTACCACCTTGCTGGCTCAGCCGCTGCCTCACAGGCAAGCTACCATCCTCTTAATGAAGCCCCTTCTGCACCTGGCTGCCAAGTGTGATCAGCTTCATCATCATAGAGTAGTGCCTGCACGTCATTGATGTCCGAGTTCTCAACAGTCTCTAGGTCAGAAGCCTGACCGCTCAAAACACCACCTCCCACGCCACTCTCCTCATCACTATTTGCTCAACTAGCGTAGGAAGCGGCGGATGTCTCTTCCACATCTTGGAGGGGCAGTAGCTGCTGACTGTCCGCTAGTAGCTCATCTTCACTGTATAGTGGAGCTGAGCCCACAGAATACAAAATATCTGTGGCTGAGGGAACAGCAAAGGACAGAGGCAGGTTGAGGACAAGTGAGGCCACAGAGTCTGCTCCCCGGCCATGCCAACTAAGGGTTGTGTCTGAGGAACCCACCGACTGTTGGCTGGGGGTGTCTGATGTCACTTGGGAGGAAGTGGATGACTGAGTTGACCAATCGAGAACTGCTGGTTTGCTGGTTAAGACACGACCGCTAGATGACAACGAGAGCTCAGGCCTCTCTCTGCGATTCCTTCTGCCACGCCCCCTTACTCTGCTGTGACCTGTGCCTGCGCCAGAAACATTTAGGCCTCTGCCACTCCTCTGTGCATGGCTTGGCACATCTCTGTCTGACATACTTTTAGTTAAACTAAATAAATTAAAAACAAATTAAAATATCCCTAAAATATTTTTGTACTGAAATACTGTAGGCCAATAAACGCTTTCACCACAAATAACTGCAACAGTGAAGTGCGTATATATTTTGTCTTTCTGTACTGAAATACACTACTAAACGCTTTCACCACAAATAGCTGCAGAAGTGAAATGAGTATATATTTTTCTTTCCCCAGGACTGTGACTGTGACGAGGGGACATCCTCTGCGTCTGGAGGAAAGAAGGTTTGTACACAAACATAGAAAAGGGTTCTTCACGGTAAGAGCAGTAAGACTATGGAACTCTCTGCCTGAGGAGGTGGTGATGGTGAGTACAATAAAGGAATTTAAGAGGGGCCTGGATGTATTTCTGGAGCGTAATAATATTTCAGGCTATAGCTACTAGAGAGGGGTCGTTGATCCAGGGAGTTATTCTGACTGCCTGATTGGAGTCGGGAAGGAATTTTTTCCCCTTAAGTGGGGAAAATTGGCTCTACCTCACAGGGTTTTTTTGCCTTCCTCTGGATCAACTTGCAGGAAACAGGTCGAACTGGATGGACAAATGTCTTTTTTCGGCCTTATATACTATGTTACTATGTTACTATGTTACTAAAATAGGCCACTAAGCACTTTAACCATAAATAACTGCAACAGTGAAGTGCGTACATATTTTTCTTTCTGTACTGAAATAGGCCACTAACTGTTTTAGCCTCAAATAACTGCAACAGTGAAGTGCGTACATATTTTTCTTTCTGTACTGAAATAGGCCACTAAATACTTTCACTGCATAACTGTAGAAGTAAAATGTGTATATATTTTTCTTTCTGTACTGAAATAGGCCACTAAACGCTTTAACCACAAATAACTGCAACAGTGAAGTCCGCATTTATTTTTCTTTTTGTACTGAAATATGGCACTAAATGCTTTTACCACATATAACTTCTGAAATGAACTGAGAATATATTTTCCATTTTGTACTAAAATTGGCCACTAAACGCTTTTAACGCAAATAACTGCAACAGTGAACTGCGTATATATTTTTATTTCTGTACTGCAGTAGGCCACTAAATTGCTACTTGTTTATAATCTTGCTAATAAAAATGATGATTTAAAAAAAAATGCTTTTGCCGCAAATGACTGCAACAGTGAACTGCATATATATTTTTATTTCTGTAGGCCACTAAATGCTTTCACCACATATAACTGCAGAAGTGAAATGCATACATATTTTTTTTTCTGTACTGAAATAGCCCGCTAAATTCTTTCACCACAAATAACTGCAACAGTAAAATGCGTACCGTATTTTTCACCCTATAAGACGCACCTGCCTATAAGACACACCTACGTAGGTTTTTGAGGAGGAAAATAAGGAAAAAAAAATTGAACCAAAAGGTGTGCTTTTGGTGGGTTTTGAACTAATGTTGGTCTGTGGATGACACTATTATGGGGGATCTGTGGGTAACACACTATTATGGGGATCTGTGGATGGCACTGTTATGGGGCAACTGTGCATGACACTGTTATGGTGCGGATCCTTGGATGACACTGTAATGGGGATCTGTGGATGGCACTGTTATTGGGGGGGAAACTGTGGAGGACACTGTTATGGGGGGTCTGTGGATGACACTGTTATGGGGGATTTGTGGATGCCACTGTTATGGGGGGATCTTTGGATGCCACTGTCAATGGGGGGATCTTTGGATAACACTGTTATGGGGGGGGGGGATCTGTGGATGACACTGTTATGGGGGACCTGTGGGTAAAACATACATTGCAGCTTCACCCTCGCCTACTGTCTCCATCCCCCATACCATGTAGATTGTAAGCCCTCACGGGCAGGGCCCTCTATCCTTCTGTACCAGTCTGTAACTTGTCTCATTCATGCTTAAGGCAATTGCCTGTATTATGTATGTGCACCGCTTATGATATGTTCAGCGCTTTGGAATGAATGGCGCTCTAAAAATAAATAATAATAATAATCTTATGCTATATATGTGTCATCCACAGATCCCCCCCATAAAAGTTTCCCTGTGTAAATAGTGATCCCGAATCAGGGGTTGGAGACTGGCAACTGGTGTTGAAATTGCAGCGGGGCCCGTTGCAGTCACTGTATTCTATTACACCAGGCCCCTCACATAGCAGTATTTATATGTAAAGTGTAGGCAAGGTAGCTCAAGCCACATTACTCACTAAGAAACTCTCGTACTAGCAGGCAGGCTGGCCGGTCAATCACTTCTTCAGGCGCACGCTCCGCCTGCTTCATTAAAAAAGTGTGAGGAAAATGCTCATAACGAAGTGAGTGCCTGGCCAGCATGCCTTCTAGTATGGGAGTTTCATAGCGAGTAACGTGGATTGTGCTACCTTGCCTACACTTTACATATGGATTGTGTACACTTTACATATAAATACTGCTGTGTGCGGGGCCCGGTGTAATAGAAAACAGGGACTGCACCTGGGCCCGCCTCCATCCCCACAGATACATCGCAGGCCGAGCTGTGCAGCATCATTGCCAGTGAAGTATCAGAGTTAAGCAGAGTAAAAATGCTAGCATTCACCCCATAAGCACTGCCATTTCCCCCCCACTTTTGGGGCAAAAAAGGGCATCTTATGGGGCAAAAAATATGGTATATAGTAACATAGTATATAAGACCGAAAAAAGACATTTGTCCATCCAGTTCGGCCTGTTTCCTACAAGTTGATCCAGAGGAAGGCAAAAACCCCCTGTGAGGCAGAAGCCAATTTTCCCCACTTAAGGGGAAAAAATTCCTTTCTGACTCCAATCAGGGAATCAGAATAACTCCCTGGATCAACGACCCCTCTCTAGTAGCTGTAGCCTGTAATATTATTAGACTCCGGAAATATATCCAGTCCCCTCTTGAATTCCTTTATTGTACTCACCATCACCACCTCCTCAGGCAGAGAGTTCCATTGTCTCACTGCTCTTACAGTGAAGAATCCTTTTCTATGTTTGTGTACAAACCTTCTTTCCCCAGACGCAGAGGATGTCCCCTCGTCACAGTCACAGTCCTGGGGATAAATAGATGATGGGACAGATCTCTGTACTGACCCCTGATATATTTATACATAGTTATTAGATCTCCTCTCAGTCATCTTTTTTCTAAAGTGAATAACCCTAATTTTGATAACCTTTCAGGGTACTGTAGTTGCCCCATTCCAGTTATTACTTTAGTTGCCCTTCTCTGAACCCTCTTCAGCTCTGCTATGTCTGCCTTGTTCAAAGGAGCCTAGAACTGTACTCCATGTGTGGTCTGACTAGCAATTTGTAAAGTGGTAGGACTATGTTCTCATCACGGGCATCTATGCCCCTTTTGATGCAATCCATTATCTTATTGCCTTGGCAGTAGCTGCCTAATATACTTATCTTTTTGTACTGAAATAGGCCACTAAACGCTTTCACCACATATAATTGCAGTAGTGAACTGCGTAAATATTTTTCTTTTTGTACTGAAATAGGCCACTAAACGCTTTCACCACATATAATTGCAGTAGTGAACTGCGTAAATATTTTTCTTTTTGTACTGACATATGCCACTAAACACTTTCACGACATATAACTGCAGAAGTGAACTTCGAATAAATTTATTCATTTTGTAAGGAAATGCGCCACTAAACACTTTCACCACATATAGCTGCAGAAGTAAATATATATTTTTCTTTTTGTTCTGAAATACGCCACTAAATGCTTTCACCGTATACAACTGTAGAAGTGAACTGCATATATATTTTTCTTTTTCTACAGATATAAGCCACTAAAGTCTTTTCAACATAGCATTTGCGCCCCAAGAACATATTGCTGGAATGACAGAGCTGTATAATGGCTATTTGGATCCCTAAATAGAGTTGAGCGAAAACCTGGAAGTTCGGGAGCGCCGGGTCGGCTGAACTTTGTCGCAAAGTTCGAGTTCGGGACCCGAACTTGACCCCTGACCTGAACCATTGAAGTCCACGAGGTCCCGAATTTTGGGGCACTAAAATTACTCTAGAAGAGTCATGAAAAGGGCTAGAGGGCTGCAAAATACAGCAAGATTCGGGTAAGAGCATGACAAGTGCCCTGCAAACAAATGTGGATAGGGAAATGACTTAAAATAAAATAAATAAAAATTAAAAATAATTATCTTGAACTAGGAGGAGGAGGTCCATATGTAATAAGAGGTTGAGGAGACGGTGGACATGGTGGTGTAGGTGGACGTGGCGGTGTAGGTGGAAGCGGCGGTGGAGGAGGAGGAGCTAGCCAACAGTTTTTTATTTTATTTAAAAAATAATTTTTATTTAATTTGGGTAGGCCACAAAACATTGTGGAATATATAAAATAAAACAGAGAGAAAGTGCACTGGAGTTTAACAATAGCTATGTGAGGCCAGATATACTTGTCTGGTCTGCACAAGGTATGGACAAGTCCTTTAGGATCCATGCCTGGTTCATTTTAATGAATGCGAGCTTGTCCACATTGGCTGGGGACAGGCGGCTGCGCTTGTCTGTGATAACGGCCACTGTCGGCCAAAATACATGTTCAGACAATACACTGGCTGCAGGGCAGGCCAGCACCTCCAAGGCGTAAAGGGCAAGATCAAGCTATGTGCCCAATTTGGAGACCCAGAAGTTGAATGGGGCAGACCCATCAGTCAGTACGTGTAGGCGTGTGCACACATACTGGTCCACCATGTTGCTGAAATGCTGCCTCCTGCTAAGACATTGCATATCAGCTGGTGGTGCTGGTTGTTGTGGCGTGGTGACAAATTTTTTCCACATTTCGGCCATGCTAACCCTGCCTTCTGAGGTGCTGGCGGTGCCCCGGCTGCATTGGCGACCTCTTCCTCCTCCTCTGCCTTCGCATTGTGCTTCCACTGAGCCCCGCTGTCAGGTGGGAATGCCATCAGCAGCGTGTCTACCAGCATGCGCTTGTAGTCGCGCATCTTCCGATCACGCTCTAGTGAAGGAATTTGGGAAGGCACATTGTCCTTGTAACAGGGATCCAGCAGGGTGGTCACTCAGTAATCAGCACAAGTTAGAATGTGAGCAACTCTGCTGTCGTTGCGCAGGCACTGCAGCATGTAGTCGCTCATGTGTGCAAGGCTGCGAGAGGCAACGACAAGCTGTCCTCTGTGGAAGGTGCATCGCCTGTGTCCTCGGTATCCCCCCAGCCACGCTGCAGTGATGGCCTTGAGCTGCTTTGGGTGCCACCCACCCTGCTGAGAACACGGTTCCTCCTCATCCCCCCCTCCTCCTTATCCTTCTCATCCTCCAGAACTGTGCCCTGGCTGGACAATTGTGTACCTGGCATATGTTGTTTAAGGAACCCACTCTCTTAGCCACTTGTGAATGACTGGCCTGATATCCGTGGAAATGATCCCTCTTCCTCCTGTGCCACATCCTCTTCCATCATCACACAAAGCATTTTTTCAAGGAAGAATACATAGAAGAGGGATAGTAACGCTGAGAACGGCGTCATCAGCACTGGCAATGTTGGTTGAGTAGTCGAAACAGCGCAACAAGGCATACAGGTCTCGCATGGTGGCCCACTCAGTTGTGGTGAAGTGGTGCTGTTCTGCAGAGCAACTCACCGGTGCTTGCTGCAGTTAAAACGTCACTATTGCCTGCTGCTGCTCGCAGCATGCATGTACAGACGGGCCGCACTTTCTGCAGCAGCTCTGACATCTCAGGGTAGTCTTTCAGGTGATGGACCATGTGATGTGACGTCACCACAGGTCCTTTAGCTGGCAGCTAATGCTTGAAGAAGAGAGAAGAGATCAGCAACTCCGTGATCAAGTGGATAAGGCGAGTTTATTTTTTTATTTTTAACCCCTTAATGCAAATTTTACTAAGCATTCTGTAGTGAGAATGCTATTATTTTACTTTATAACCATGTCATAAGGGAAAATAATAAAGATTGGGTGCCATCTCTTAGCAACCTTTCGTGAAAATCGCACTACATCCGCACTTGATTGCAGATGCTTGCGATTTTCACGCAGCCCCATTCACTTCTATGGGGCCTGCGTTGTGAGAAAACACAGAATATAGAACATGCTGCGATTTTCACGCAACGCAAAAGTGATGCGTGAAAATCACCGCTCACGTGCATAGCCCCATATAAATGAATGGGTCAGTATTCAGTGCGGGTGCAATGCGTCCACGTCACGCATTGCACCCGTGCGGAAAACTCGCCCGTGTGAAAGGGGCCTTAGAGTGTGGCCACACCGAGCGGCTCTGCTGCGGGCAGGTTGTGGCCATGCTATGGTGAAGAACCATGTGGCCAAATAGCCAGCAGCTGCCTTTCATTTAATAATGAAGGCTGCACTATATAGTCAATCTTCATTGTTAATGGCCGCATGGCACCTTTAAACATGGGCTGTACCCACTTCTCCAGCCCCAGTTCTCTTCTGCCCTGCAGGTTAGAGTCCCTTTTCTCCTTTCTTCTTTTCCTCCTTTTCCACGTCATCTAATATCGATGAGAATATATCATCAGGAGCATCCAGCTACTCATCTCTCTGCACCTTGTTTACTTTTGTAGGACATGGAGACTTGGAAGGATGATTTGAAAGATGTAAAGCCAGCAAAAGATGAGGATGGTCATCTTTAAAACTTGGCCCCCCTAAGGGGTGCAGACTGGAAAATATTAGTTGGCACGCTGGCAGTAGAATAATAAAGGCTTCTATCCTATTGGTATTGAATTACATAATTACATCTCTTAGTTTATGTCTCATGTATGAACAAGTACATGTAGGTATAAATAAATAAAACTGACACAGTATAAGTCTCCCTGAACTCTCCCTGTACTATCCTTGCAATCTCCCTGCACTCTCGCACTTCCTCTTCCGGCACTCCCTCTCTGCACTATTCTTTTATTAATCATTTTCAGCAACACTGTCCCTAGTGCTCGAAAGCTTGCCACATCTCTCCCTATGCTAAGCTCACAGAACAATGGTGTAGACCGTGCAAAATGAGGGTTTTATAGGGCTGTGACATCACAGGGGCTGGCTATCTGCAGATTGCTTAGCTTCATGCCATTATAGGTGATCTTACGTTCCTGGGTTTGTCTCCTCCTCTACGCTTAGTTTCGCTTTGTAACACATGCAGCCGCCATTTTAGGAAAACCTGATTTGTTTCCACGAAGTATGAGAAAATTCAAATTTGTTGCGAATCAAAGTTTTCCTAAACTTTGGACTGAATTCTACTTTGAATGCTTCACTCAACACTGTTGATCAGCAGAAAAAAAAGATCCCAATAATCCCTGACTTGAGAATATGCAAAGTGCGGCATTTACCACTGGTAAAATCAAAATCTTTTATTACTTCATTAATATCACATGACTCAAGAGGATGCAGTATGCTGTGTAGGCAATAGTCATTTTGTGAATCACTGCCTGTTAGGCCCCTTTCACATGGAGGAGAATTCCATGCGGGTGCAATGTGTGACGTGAGCGCATTGCACCCGCACTGAATCCGGACCCAATAACTTCAATGGGGCTGTGTACATTAGTGGTGATTTTCATGCATCACTTGTGCGTTGCGTGAAAATTGCAGCATGTTCTATATTCTGCGTTTCACGCGCTTCACGCAACGCAGAATCCATAGAAATGATTGGGCTGTGTGAAAATCTCATAGCATCCGCAAGCAAGTGCGGAAGCTATGCGATCTTTACGCATGGTTATATGAAGAAGATGTAAGTAAATTGATTAAAGTCAATTTACTGCATTATTTTCCCTTATACCATGGTTATAAAGGAATATAATAGCATTCTTAATACAGAATGTTTCCTAAAATGTGGCTTGAGGGGTTAAAGAAAATAAATAATAATAACTCACCTCATCCACTTGATCGTGCAGCCGGGCATCATCTTCTTTCTTCTCCTTTCAGGACCTCCAAAAGGACCTTTGGTGACATGATCAAGCTCACCACAGATTCCTCTATCTTCATTCAGCAGGACCTGCGCTAACGTCACCTCGCTCACCACATGGTGAGCGCGATAATGTCACCTAAGGTCCTTTTGCAGGTCCTGAAAGGAAATGAAAAAAGATGATGCCCACTGTGCGATCAAGTGTGTTATTTTATTTATTTTTTAACCCCTCAAGCCACATTTTATCAAGCATTCTGTATTAAGAATGCTATTATTTTCCCTTATAACCATGTTAAGAAATCCGGGTTCGGGTCTAGGTACCAAACATTCTGATTTTTCACACGCACGTGCAAAACACATTAAACGCATTGCACTCGCGCGGAAAAATCGTGCAATTTCCCGCCACGCACCCGCATCCAATAGGCTCTCACACGCAACACCCGTGTGAAAGAGGCATTAAGGTGAATGCTAATTATTAATCACATTCACCTTAGAAGGCGGTGGGTTGCTGATCTGGCACAAGTGCAAAGTGGTACAGACATCAGTCCCTTGTTTGGGCTGAATGGGCATGTCCTTATTGCACCTATGCTTACCGACGAATCGTGTGTACTGTAATCCTCTAGATGCCGTGTCATGTGAATTATTTAAAAAAAAAAAGTGTTTGCTTGTTCCCAACCCTGATGAAGCCGCATTAGTGGCGAAACATGTCGGGGGAACAACTCTTGTAGTTTTTAATAGCGAGGCAGTGAGTGTAGAAAGCAGAGGCTGACACCGGTGGCACTGCAGAGAGCCGGTTATGCAGCGCGATAATGCAATAGAACACAGCCAGATAGTTTAGTAGCCCCTGTTTAATAGTGAGGGAAAACAGCGATACAGCGAAACAAGAAAACAATAGCAAGAGTAGACAAACCAAGTGAGTAGAAACCAACCAGTTATCCATGGAAGTGTAATACAACTAGTGAACTGTTAACTGTGAATGTGAAAGAATACAGTAACATATAATAATAACTTTATCCTGGATACACTGTTGGTACCAGGATTTCAGTGTCAAGCAATACACCCTCACTGTAATAAAACGTTGGCTTTACGGTGTATGAAGTAATACACCAGAGAAATATTAAAGAAAATAAAACATAAATAATATCTACACTCACAGAACCTCGTAATTTTAATTGGGGTTATTTGAAGTAAAGTGATCTTCTTTTAATATAAAATGAATAAAGAGTGATTTTAATGGGGCCATAAACAGGTTTATTGTGGTCTGTTTGACCACCTTGCGTTATTTTGATTTATTGTAAATTCCTGGGCCAGAAGGGTCATTTGCGTAGTATGTGAATTATTTACACATATAGACCAGGATAAACTTTGCAGGTAATTGTCATTTGAACATATGTGTTTTACATATATTCACATCTGTCTGGTGATATCTACTTAGGACTTATTTATACACTATTACAGTATTTGTACAATAAGATTTATTAATTAATTATGTCTATCTAATTGTCATGTACTCTGGTAATTATTGTATATGGACATTCTTTGATGAACTTTTATTTGTCATTTAGAATCATGTAATCTTGTGCTGATTAATTACAGTATCTTAATTACCTCCTATGTATGTCTACATACCTCACATTGGCACATGCCACATTGCTTGAGAAAAGCCTCATTGTATTGGGCTAAAATGTTGTAGTTAGATTTCTAATAATTTCACAAAGATATCTTTTAGAGAAAGGATTCAATGGGGGACATTTACTAATCATATTGAGCCAGAATTATTGTGTAAAACACAACAGAAATTATGATGTTATAATTTGTGCCAAATATATCAACTATTTCTTCTTATTTTTTTGCCAGAAAGAATGAAACATGCTCGAAAATTGTTTTGAATGTCAAAGTGGGTGGGGCTACCAAATTGGCGTATAGTATGTAGTGGTAGATTAAGCTAGCTTCTGTGGTAGTGTAAATTGTTAAAAAGGTGCACACCAGATCCGATAAATGTGACTATAATTCAAAAAGTCGTAATTTAGGTCGCATATCGGCCGTAAAGGAGTTGCACATTCAAAATCAGTTGAGAACAGAGGCATTGTCACAAATAGAATTAAATGCCTCATTTTAAAACTTTGGTGTAAAAATCAATTGTAGTTGTATAAAAAATGATGGATTCTTAGCCTACAATTACAAAAGACACATTTTAAAAATAAAATGCGCCTTTTTTGATAAATGAGGTGAAACAAATCACCACTTTAGATTTTTCTGGAACAAAATAAGTCTTGATAAATATCCACCTTTTAGTCATTTAGTCAATGTGTAATTTATTCAGGATGCCTTGGGGAGGCTGTTTTTTTCAGCTATTTGACAGATTGCTTGTATTAGTGTGCAGTATTTAAAGCTATAATAGTCAGTTTATTATTGTCGCTGCAATTTAAAACTAGGGGACTAAACCTCGCTTGTCTGTGGGATTCAAATTGGTTAATGAGTTCTCCCCATGTGACAGGGGATGCGGTTGACCTAAGAATCAAAGACCCAGGCACTTTGCCGGTTAAAGGATTATCTGCCAGACAACGCCCGTAGAGTCTATTTCATTAGTTGTACATTGGGGATCTGACTACCCTCCTTTAGCCATCAATTTTATTAATTCCAAACACAAGTATTTAATAAAGCAACCAATCAGAAGCACAATTGTATGGAAAAATACATCTAAACTTTATACTAAATGTCCAAATGCAACCTAAAAATAATGGTCTTCATCGATGTTATATAAACCCAAGACATTTAAAGAATAAAACTTAAAACTTGAGAATTAAGTACAATTAAGTACAATTAGCACAATTCATGTTAACCACTTAATTTCTTTCACAATTATTTTTGTGAAACAGCCCTTTCTTTATTGCATAATTCACAATGTACACACTATCCTACACACTGCAATCCTGTCCATTATGTTCCATACTCTAAACCTGTTTTACTACTGTTTGGTTTAAACAAACCATTGCTTCTTCTGATATCACCATGGCTGTATAACCACTCACATGCATCTGTCCACAAAAAGGGATCAGTTTTGGATTTTTATTTTTACTTTAAACCCTTAAGGACATTGCCATTTTTCACCTTAAGAACCAGGCCAAATTTTGGAAATCTGACATGTGTCACTTTATGTGGTAATAACTTTGGAACGCTTTTAGTTATCCAAGCCATTCAGAGATTGTTTTCTCGTGACACATTGTACTTCATGATAGTGGTAAATTTGAGTCAATATAAATCACCTTTATTGATTTAAAAAAAACAAAAATTTACAGTAAATTCAGTTAATACAGTTATTCAAAGAATAAGGGTACTTTCACACTAGCGTTTTGGATTCCGTTTGTGAGATCCGTTACAGGGCTCTCACAAACGTTCCAAAACGGATCAGTTAAGCCCCAATGCATTCTGAATGGATAAGGATCCGTTCAGAATGCATCAGTTAGGCTCCGTTCCGCCTCTATTACGTTTTGGAGGCGGACACCAAAACGCAGCATGCAGCATTTTGGTGTCCGTCTGAAGAGGCGGAGCCTAACTGATCCGTTTTTTTTTACAATGTAAGTCAATGGGGACGGATCCGTTGTCAGTGACACACTATGGTGCATTTGAAAACGGATCCGTTCCCCATTGACTTTCAATGTAATCCAAAACGGATCCGTTTTGGACTTTGTCATTTTTCTTTAAACCTAATGCAAACGGATCCGTTCTGAACGGATACAAACGTTTTCATTAGAGGTGCGGATCCGTCTGTGAAAATAAACAGACGGATCCGCACCAACGCTAGTGTGAAAGTACCCTAAAACTAATTGTTTCTGACCCGATAATTCAAGATTTGAGACTACATGAGATGTCAGAGAGATTCAAAGAAAGTGGGTATCCTACCCCTCTTTTGGACAAGGCTAAAAGAGATCCTCCATCTCAAGAAGTGGGAGGTACTAAGCAGCCTAGAGTCACCTTTGTACACAAATTCCATCCGTATAATACACATATTGACAATATAATCAGGAAGCACTGGCATATCCTGACTAAGGCTTATCCTAATGTGGAAGAATTTAAGAATACACCATTAATTTGCAATAAGAAAAATAATAGCCTTAGGGATAAACTGGTACAAGCGGATTTAGGAAGTACAAAGGTGACATTGAGACAGAGCACACTGAAGACAGTGAAAAAAGGCACATTCCCATGCCTTCACTGCCTTCAATGTTCACACATTATCAAGGGCTCTGAATTCCATCATCCCCAAAATAGATGGGTTTTTTACATGCGACTCAAAAAATGTGATTTGTTTAATAAAATGTCCATGTGGCATGGCTTATGTGGGAGAGACAATGCAAACAGTACGTGATAGGATATGTAAACACAAGTCGACCATAAGAACCAAAAACTTGCTGTTACCCTTACCGTATCATTTTGATAAATGTAAATACTCAGTATCACAGCTGAGATTTCAGGTTTTGGAGCAGGTCACTAGACCAAGGAGAGGAGGTGATATTAAAAAACTCCTAATCCGCAGGGAGGCATACTGGATACATACTCTGAATACGTTACATCCAAAAGGTTTAAATCGTGACTATGAGGTCACTAGATTATAGATAATAATATCTGGTTATACTGTGAATTCATTGATTATATACTTATGTGCTTTATATATATTTTCTGTTTCCTTTTAGACACAGTCGATACGTTGTTCCTGAACAGAAAGACACTACCCACTTTGTTTTTTGTTAAAATGAAACAATCCTGTTAATTGGTGCTGGGCATATATCCACCCCTTTATGGGTGGATTACGTCACTGAGATTAGGATAGTACACCCTATATAAAGCTGTTTGATTCATTACTATGTACCTGATGAGAAAGGCAGTGTGCCGAAACGCGTTGATTTGAATAAGTTTGTACAATAAAGAAGAAATTGATTCACCTGCATACACTTGTACGATTGCTGGGATTCCTTCATATATAACATGGGAAAGGCAGCCTAACAAGAGGTCAGCCATGTGTGCCAGAGTACCAACAGGCAAGACGTGAATGTCGACATCGGGATGACTCTCCATCTCCTCATCCTCTTCTGCACATCCATGCTGAACAGATGGAATTAAAGTTCCATGGGTACTACCCTCTGTAGCAGAAGCAACTATCTCCAGCTTCTCCTCCTCCTCCTCTTCATGGTCCAATTTGCGCTTAGAATACGAACTGTGGGTGGTTCGGGCTATCACCATGTGTAATGTCCTCCCCCATTTCTTTGTCTGCAACATTCAGAGTGTCCTTCTTAATTGTGAGCAATGATCATTTGGGTAAAAACAGCAGTGGGATGGTTACGCTGATAATAGCATTATCGCCAGTAACCATCTGTGTGGATTCATCAAAGTTTTTTAAAACCTCATAGAGGTCTGACATCAAATGCCCTCTGCTGCTCACAAAGCCTGGCCAACATGTAGAATGTAGAGTTTCAGCACGTGCTCAAGTCGCACAACAGTCCATGAGCTGGAAGCCGGAAGCGCTGCTGCGTTGACAGACCAGATGAAGCTGTGGACGACTTGCAGAAGTGGGCACACACATGGCATGCCTTCACTAGTAGCTATTGAAAATTGGGGTAGGTTTTGATAAACCACTGAACCACTAAGTTTAAGACGTGGGCTAGGCATGGGATATGTGTCAGGTGCTGCCACCAAGTTATGGCCATTATCAAACACAACCATGCCTGGTTGAAGTTTGAGTGGCGAGAGCCACAGCTCGGTCTGGTCCCTTATACCCGTCTAAAGTTCTGCGGCGGTGTGCTGTTTGTCTCCTAAGCAGATCAGCTTCAGCACGGCCTGTTGACACTTACCCACAGCAGTGCTACACTGCTTCCAGCTAGTGACTGATGGCTGATTGCTGCTGCAGGTGGAAGTGGAGGAGGAGGAGGTGGCAGAGGAGGAGAAGTGGGGGTTGAATCCAGAAACATAGCTGCTGGAGGAGACCCGGGTGGATGTAGGGCCCGCAATCCTGGGTGTGGGTAGCACCTGTGCCATCCCAGGGTAAGACTCACCCCTAGATTCCACAACATTCACCTGGTGTGCGGTCAGGGAAATGTAGCGTCCCTGGCCACCAGCACTTGTCCGTGCTGAAGTTGGCCTTCCCAGTAAGTGCGTTGGTCAGAGCACGGGTGATGTTCTGGCACACTTGCTGGTGTATGATGGGAACGGCACACCATGAAAAATAGTGGCGGCTGGGGATTGCGTACCGAGGGACGGTCGCCAACATCAGGCTGTGGAAGACCTCAGCGTCCACAAGCCTAAATGGCAATATTTCAAGCGCCAGTAATTTCGAAAGTTGCACATTTAGTACTATGGCCTGTTGGTGGGTGGGTGGTCGGGTATTTGCGTTTGCATTCAAATGCCTGTGTTATAGACATTTGGACGCTGCGCTGGGACTGGGAAGTGGATGTTGTTGCTGACGGTTCATGCAAAGGTCCAGGTGTAGTGTGAAGTGCATCCGGGCCTGCGCCTTTGACAGGGGATTAGCCACCAGTGTGTAACACAAGCGAAGAGGAGGCAATGGTGTGACCGGCAGACCCAGATTGGACCCAAGCTTTCGGCCCACTTATTAGGGTGCTTGGATGCCATGTGGCGGGTCATGCTGGTGGTGTTGAGGTTGCTAGTGTTCACGCACCGGCAAATTTTAGTACAGCACAGGTTGAAAACTACCAATCTTTTGTCGTCTGCACTTTCCTCAAAAATGTGCCATACTGCGGAACACCTACCCCTTGGCAAGGTAGATTTACGTATGGGGCTGCTCAGTGTAATGGTTTTTGGGCCTGTTTGGTGTGGGCCAAAGTCTCCCTTTTGCAACCCCAACCACAACCTCAGTATTTGACAACAGTGTTTCATCATCATCCACCTCATGAATGAATGATTGCCGTTCACCACCGTCATCTTCTTGAGACTGTGAAGGCTCAAGAGGTTGGGAATCAGGGCACAATATCTCAGGTACCTCTTCAAGCCTGCCGTGCCAAAACTAATAGTGGCGCTGGAAAGAGTTCCTCCAAACATCTGAGTGTGGAATCACTCAATTGGCAAGCCTCTCCATGGTGGGAAGAAGGATGATCAGAGTTAGCATTCAGTTGACCAGACTCTTGGCTACAGTGACTGGATAAGAGGGTGGTGGTTAACTGACTGGAATTATTATGTTCAGCAATCCAAACGACCAACTGTTCGCACTGGCC
The DNA here is from genome assembly GCA_033119425.1 of Bufotes viridis. Taxonomy (NCBI): domain Eukaryota; kingdom Metazoa; phylum Chordata; class Amphibia; order Anura; family Bufonidae; genus Bufotes; species Bufotes viridis. Next base: position 157,276,346 of record CM065594.1, read on the forward strand.
TGACTTGGACAGTGTTGTCCTGCGCCGCCCAGCTAAGTTGTACATGAAGCTGGGTACGGTGGATGTTTTTTTTTTTTTCTAGTGCACTGGCAGCAGGCACAGTTTCATACGCCCAGGGCCATGGCCTCTGTGTTCTCAATCAGCATCATACCCACTTCCCAGTCCCAGTGCTCGGTTTTTTCATATTAATAGTTTTGTCACTAGATGTGGCGCAGATTGTTTTACTGTCCGCTAAAAACACAGTTTTTAGATGCAGGAGAGTATATGTCACAGAAACCCACAGAATATGGACACTATATTATACCCACATTATTGGAATTTGTAATACAGACACTGTGTGCAGATGTTTTACAGTATTGGTTACAGAACACCACAGATTATGGACACTAGATGTGGCCCAGATTATTAAAGACACAGTATATGTCACTAACAGGTATAAAATAATACATCAAATGTCTGTCCCTTCCGAAGCACTGTACCTGAGACTTCTGGAGGTAAATAGATTGCTGTTCTAAAACACACACAGTCGTCCTTAAAAGGACTTTTGGGTCTTGGAAAAGCTTTCTCTGAATAAAAACTGTGAAAATCGCTCCCTACAATGTCTTTCCCTTTCTACGCTCTGCTCTCCCTATTTCTGACCCGATACATGCGTCTTCGGGTGCTATATAGCACCCGATGACACGTTGCGGCCAGCCAATCACTGTAATGCAAGCAGTCAACATGGCTACTGGCATTACAGTGAGGGCAGTACTTACCTGCACCTTTATTGGCTGCTTAAAACCCATGAAACGTACGGGGTGGAGACTCGAGCATTGTGCTCGAGCACATGAGGTACTCGGTTGAGTACCGCCATGTGCCGAGCATAGCAATGCTCGAGCTGAACAGATATTCGTCCGAGTGTGCACGCTCAGCACTACTGCCAACTCCAGACTGTGTCTTTGTGCCACTCGGTGGCCTTTTCCTGATGCTGCTGCCACCTCCAGACTCTGTCATTGTTCCACTAAGTGGCCTTCCCATACTGCTTTCACCTCCAGACCCTGTCATTGGCCACTCTGTGGTCTCCTCATCCTGCTTCCTCCTCACCACAATGTCATAGGGCCACTCTGTGGACTTTTTCTGATGTTCCCACCCTCCCCACTTTATTATTGGTCTACTAGTTTGGCTTTTGGCCAGGCTGACATCATAGTTAGTGTTGAGCGAACAGTTCGAAAATCGTTCGGGTCCGTACCGAATTTTGGGGTGTTCGGGACACGGACCCGAACCCGGACATTTTCAAAAAAGTTCGGGTTCAGGTCCGGTGTTCGTCGATTACTTCCCGCTTTCTGAAGTGCTGCACAGCAGCCAATCAGCTAGCGTTTTACTTCTTGCCCTAAGAGCCCATCACAGCCATGCCTACTAATGGCATGGCTGTGATTGGCCAAGTGCAGCATGTGACCCAGCCTCTATTTAAGCTGGAGTCACGTAGCGCCGCACGTCACACTGCTCTGACTAGTGTAGGGAGAGGATGCAGCTTCTGTGAGGGCGAGATAGGCAGGGATAAAGAAGTGATTGAATGATCTACCTTTCTACACCTGTGCATCAGAACAACTCAGCTGAGCTGTTCACTGAAAGTCACTATTTTGTTGAGACTGGCCAGAGCGATTTTTACTGGCACATGTAACTGGGCTGACCGGCGGTGGCCATTTTGGGACTTGTGGTGCGCCAGCACAAGCTGCCACAGAGTCTAAACCAAAGCTCCAAAGAAGTGAAAAATCTACACCTGTGAATCAGAACAACAGCGATTCAGCTGCTCAGTCAAAGTCTATTTTTTTCTGGCTGGGCAGACCGTTTTCTGGCACATGTTACTGGGCTGATAGGCGGCGGCCATTTTGGGACTTGTGGTGCTACAGCAAAAGCTGCCACAACGTCCATTGATCTCATGTAATAGTCGATTTTTTCATAGATATACTACATCAGGGGTTTGGCTGTGCTTGTGTCACCCATACTAACTGCAAAGATATTTAATATATCAGTGGTGAAACTGAAAGTAACCCACTTGGATAGCAAATCCCATGAATGTGCTGTTCCAGCTAGGCTAGCCAGTGCCACTACAGCCAAGTCCAATACTGTCAGCCAGAAATATATATTTTTTTATGTGCCAGAAATATAAATTAGAAAAAGCTTTCACCGTAATAATAAAATTATTCTGGTGTTAGACCAGAAGAACCACTCCTGTTGTAATTAATACTGTAAAAAGGCTTAGGCAATATTTCTCCCAGTGTGGGAAATTTATCTAGCAAAACTAGCATTTTAAAAATTCCGGTGTTCTGAAATACCAGCAGTCCTCTTGTAATTAATACCGCAAAAAGGCATTATATCGTCCAGTGTTGTAATTTTGGTGAAAAAAAGGCCAATTTAATCAATCTGGTGTTAGTTAGACCAGAAACAGTAGGCCTCACGTTTTTACTCCTGTAAAAAGGAATTAATACCGGAAAAAGGCATTACATTGTCCAGTGTTGTAATTTTGGTGAAAAAAAGGCCAATTTAATCAATCTGGTGTTAGTTAGACCAGAAACAGTAGGCCGCACGTTTTTGCTCCTGTAAAAAGGAATTATATCTCTCCATGAGGGAACCTATGTGCCAAAACTAGCATTTTAAAAATTCTGGTGTCCAATTTGCAGCAGTTTATTGTAATTAATACCGGAAAAAGGAATTATATCTTCCAGTGTGGGAATTTATGTACACAAACTAGCATTTTAAAAATTCTGGTGTCCAATTAGCAGCAGTCTTCTTGTAATTAATACCGCAAAAAGGCATTACATTGTCCAGTGTTGTAATTTTGGTGAAAAAAAGGCCAATTTAATCAATCTGGTGTTTGTTAGACCAGAAACAGTAGGCCTCACGTTTTACTCCTGTAAAAGGAATTATATCTCCCAGTGTGGGGTAATCTATGTGCCAAAACTAGCATTTTAAAAATTCTGGTGTCCAATTTGCAGCAGTTTTCTTGTAATTAATACCGGAAAAAGGAATTATATCTTCCAATGTGGGAATTTATGTACACAAACTAGCATTTTAAAAATTCTGGTGTCCAATTAGCAGCAGTCTTCTTGTAATTAATACCGCAAAAAGGCATTACATTGTCCAGTGTTGTAATTTTGGTGAAAAAAAGGCCAATTTAATCAATCTGGTGTTAGTTAGACCAGAAACAGTAGGCCGCACGTTTTTACTCCTGTAAAAAGGAATTATATCTCCCCGTGTGGGAAACTATGTACCAAAACTAGCATTTTAAAAATTCTGGTGTCCAATTTGCAGCAGTTTTCTTGCAATTAATACCGGAAAAGGAATTATATCTTCCAGTGTGGGAGTTTTGGGGCTAAAAAAAATTATATTTTATTGTTGTGCGAGTTGAATCGCAACAATGAGGAAACATTCTATTAAGGGACGAGGACGTGGTCGTGGTGGTGTCCGTGGAGCCTCTGTTGCTGGCAGAGGACGTGGCCGTTCGGCCTCAGGCGCACAAAGTAGTGAACCAACTCCCTCAAGTAGCCGGCAGAATTTACAGCGATATTTGGTGGGCCCAATGCCGTTATGAGGATGGTAAGGCCTGAGCAGGTACAGGCATTAGTCGATTGGGTGGCCGACAGTGCTTCCAGCACGTTCACCACATTGTCTTCCGCCCAGTCTTCTGCTGAAAGCGCACAGGTGGCACCTGAAAACCAAGCCCATCAGTCTGTCACATTACCCCCATGCATATCAGGGAAACTGGCTGAGCCTCAAGTTATGCAGCAGTCTCTTATTCTGTTTGAAGACTCTGCTCCCACGGTTTTCCAGGGGCGTCCACCTAGCCCTTCCCCAGCGGTGGAAGACATTCCATGCACTGACGCACAACCACTTATGTATCCAGATGATGAGGACATGGGAATACCACCACAGCAGAGTGACCGAGTCTCTGATGATGACGAAACACTGGTGCCCACTGCCGCGTCTTTTTGCAGTGTGCAGACTGAACAGGAGGAGGTCAGGGAGGAAGACTGGGTGGAAGACGATGCAGAGGGACGATGAGGTCTTAGACCCCACATGGACTGAAGGTCGTGCCGCTGACTTAAATAGTTCAGAGGAAGAGGCAGTGGTGAGACCGAGACAACAGCGAAGCCAAAGAGGGAGCAGGGGCAAAAGCAGAACAGCCGCCGTACAGAGAGTTCGCCTGCTATTGGCCAGCGCCAACAGGGACCCAGCACCCCAAAGGCATCTTCAAGGAGTTCCCTGGCATGGCACTTCTTCAAACAATGTGCTGACGACAAGACCAGAGTGGTTTGCACGCTGTGCCATCAGACCCTGAGGCGAGGCATTAACGTTCTGAACCTGAGCACCACCTGCATGATCAGGCATCTACATGCAAAGCATGAACTGCAGTGGAGTACACACCTTAAAAACAAGGAACCTGCTCAGGCTCCCCCTGCTCCCTCTAGCGCTGCTGCCTCGGCTTCTGACTCGAGAGGAATGTTGCCACCTGCCGAGCAGCAAACAGAGGATGTGCCACCGCCACCGTCACCTAGCGTCTCCACTATTTCACACAGCAGCGTTCAGCTCTCCATCTCTCAAACCTTTGAGAGGAAGCTCAAATTCCCACCTAGTCACCCTCGAGCCCTTGGCCTGAATGCCAGCATTTCTAAACTACTGGCCTTTGAAATGCTGTCATTCCGGCTGGTGGACACAGAACAGCTTCAAACAGCTGATGGCCATGGCTGTCCCCCAGTATGTGGTTCCCAGCCGCCACTACTTCTCCAAGACAGCCGTGCCTTCCCTGCACATGCAAGTGTCCGATAAAATCAAGTGTGCACTGCGCAACGCCATTTGTGGCAAGGTCCACCTAACCACAGATACGTGGACCAGTAAGCACGGCCAGGGACGCTATATCTCCCTAACTGCACACTGGGTAAATGTAGTGGCGGCTGGGCCCCAGGCGGAGAGTTCCTTGGCGCACGTCCTTACGCCGCCAAGGATCACAGGGCATCATTCTTTGCCTCCTGTAGCCTCCTCCTCCTACTCGGCTTCCTCCTCCTCCTCCTCTGCTTCCACCAGCTCATCCAGTCAGCCACACACCTTCACGACCAACTTCAGCACAGCCCGGGGTGAAACGTCAGCAGGCCATTCTGAAACTCATATGTTTGGGGGACAGGCCCCACACCGCGGAGGAGTTGTGGCGGGGTATTGAACAACAGACCGACCAGTGGTTGCTGCCGGTGGGCCTCAAGCCCGGCCTGGTGGTGTGCGATAATGGGCGAAATCTCGTGGCAGCTCTGGGACTAGCCGGTTTGACGCACATCCCTTGCCTGGCGCATGTGCTGAATTTGGTGGTGCAAAAGTTCATTCACAACTACCCAGACATGTCAGAGCTGCTGCATAAAGTGCGGGCCGTCTGTGCGCGCTTCCGGTGTTCACATCCTGCCGCTGCTCGCCTGTCAGTGCTACAGCGGAACTTCTGCCTTCCCGCCCACCCGGTGGAAGTCCACCTTGCACATGCTGGAGAGACTGTGCGAGCAGCAGCAGGCCATAGTGGAGTTTCAGCTGCAGCACGCACGGGTCAGTCGCACTGCGGAACATCACCACTTCACCACCAATGATTGGGCCTCCATGCGAGACCTGTGTGCCCTGTTGCGCTGTTTAGAGTACGCCACCAACATGGCCAGTGGCGATGCCACTGTTATCAGCGTGACGATACCAATTCTATGTCTCCTAGAGAAAACGCTTAGGGCGATGATGGAAGAGGAGGTGGGCCAGGGCCAGGAGGAGGAGGAGGAGGATGACGGGTCGTTTTTAGCACTTTCAGGCCAGTCTGTTAGAAGTGGCTCAGAGGGAGGTTTTTTGCAACAGCAGAGGGCAGGTACAAATGTGGCCAGCCAGGGACCACTACTGGAGGACGAGGAGGATGAGGAGGAGGTGGAGGAGGATGAGGATGAAGCAGGTTCACAGCGGGGTGGCACCCAGCACAGCGCAGGCACATCCCTGGTGCGTGGCTGGGGGATACAGAGGATGATGACGATACGCCTCCCACAGAGGACAGCTTGTCCTTACCTCTGGGGAGCCTGGCACACATGAGCGATTACATGCTGCAGTGCCTGCGCAATGACAGCAGAGTTGCCCACATTTTAACGTGTGCTGACTACTGGGTGGCCACCCTGCTGGATCCACGGTACAAAGACAATGTGCCCACTTTACTTCCTGCACTGGAGCGTGATAGGAAGATGCGCGAGTACAAGCGCACACTGGTAGACGCGCTCCTGAGAGCATTCCCAACTGTCACAGGGGAACAGGTGGAAGGCTAAGGCCAAGGCAGAGGAGGAGCTAGAGGTCGCCCACGCAGCAGTGTCACGGCCAGCTCCTCTGAGGGCAGGGTTAGCATGGCAGAAATGTGGAAAAGTTTTGTCTCCACGCCACAGCTAACTGCCCCACCACCTGATACGGAACGTGTTAGCAGGAGGCAACATTTCACTAACATGGTTGAACAGTACGTCTGCACAACAACTCCACGTACTGACGGATGGTTCGGCCCCATTCAACTTCTGGGTTTCCAAATTGTCCACGTGGCCAGAATTAGCATGTTATGCCTTGGAGGTGCTGGCCTGCCCGGCGGCCAGCGTTTTATCTGAACGTGTATTCAGCACGGCAGGGGCGTCATTACTGACAAACGCAGCCGCCTGTCCGCAGCCAACGTGGACAAGCTGACGTTTATAAAAATGAACAAGGCATGGATCCCACAAGACCTGACCCTCCCTTGTGCAGAGTAGTCCTTAACAACTGCCTTAAACCATGTTGTCTTGTACTCCTGGCCACTTCTTCATTGAAAAATCAATTTTTGAAATTAAGTAGGATCTTGGGGTGCAACCCAGAGTTGAATGAACCTTCCCTCTGTCTGGGTGCCGGGGCCAAAGTACATGAAAGTGTCCTTCTCCTGTGCTGGGTGATATGAATGTTATACTTGTGCTGTCTGACATGTCTCCTTTGTGTGGGTGCAGGGCCAAAGTCACTGAAAGCGGCCTTCTCCTGTGCTGGCTGATATAAATGCCTGAATCTCTGCTGTGGGACCTCTCTCCTCCGTGTGGCTGCAGGGGTCAAAGTCTCTAAAAGTGCCCTTCTCCTGTGTTGGTTGATCTAAAACTGATGCTTGTGCTATCTGACCTGTCTCCTCTGTGTCGGTGCTAAGGCCTAACTCACTGAAAGTGGCCTTGTCATGTGCTGGGTGATAAAAATGTGATACAAGTGCCATCTGACATGGTTGAAGCTATCAAATTAACTAAAGGTGGCCGACTCCTGTAGTGGGTGATCAGTAAAACTGATGCTTGTGCTATCTGACCTGTCTCCTCTGTCTCGTTGCTAAGGCCTAACTCACTGAAAGTGGCCTTGTCATGTGCTGGGTGATATAAATGTGATACAAGTGCCATCTGACATGGTTGCCGGGGTCCCATTAAATGATGGCCTACTCCTGTGGTGGGTGATCTAAATGCCTGATTCTCTGCTGTGAAACCTCTCTCCTCCGTCTGGGTGCAGGGGTCAAAGTCTCTCAAAGTGGCCTTCTCTTGTGCTGGGTGATGTGAAACTGATGCTTGTGCCATCTGACATGGTTGCCGGGGTCCCATTAAATGGTGGCCTACTCCTGTGGTGGGTGATCTAAATGCCTGATTCTCTGCTGTGAAACCTCTCTCCTCCGTCTGGGTGCAGGGGTCAAAGTCTCTCAAAGTCGCCTTCTCCTGTGCTGGGTGATGTAAAACTGATGCTTGTGCCATCTGACATGGTTGCCGGGGTCCCATTAAATGATGGCCTACTCCTGTGGTGGGTGATCTAAATGCCTGATTCTCTGCTGTGAAAACCTCTCC